>BTHU01000003.1:70313747-70913747 GCA_036184795.1 Tokudaia tokunoshimensis | reverse complement strand
GCTACACAGAGAAACCCTGTCTCGAAAAACCAAAAAAAAAAAAAAAAAAGAAAAAAGAAAAAAAAAAGTGAGATGAGTGAATGAAATCAAACCCCAAACCTAGGTCAGGAAAGCGGCCCAAACTTCTGTTGACTGGGAGTCGGGGACTTACGGTGCAGCCAGCGTAGGAAGATGTCAGTCTTGAGAACAGGCTGGGATCCCAGTGTCCGCATCAGGATGGGCTCACTGCCCAGGAAGTTGTTCATGGTGCCAGAATAAAGCATCCCATCTAAGACCAGGGAGAGGGAGGAGGAGCAAGTATCAGGGGAAGGCTGCCCACCCTCCTCAGATATACCTTCCTTCCATTCTCTACCCTCTTACAGAACCCCAAAACAGAGCTCGTACTGCCCCCTCCACCCCACCCCACCCCCGCCCAGCACCCTTCTTAGATCCCTCTGCCCACAGGCAATGGCCTATGAAGTCTTCTGTACTGAGCCCTTGCTGGCCCTTTTCTGGTCCTTCCTCAAACACCAATCCCAGTGAAAAGACTTTCTTGTGCTCACACACCCTGGGCCCCTGCTTATCTTTTACGTCTGCTCAAAAGGCAATAGCCATCTCCTGTAGGAAACCAAGGTGGGAGGTCTGTGATGGCTGGTGTCCAGGCAGAGGCACAGGACTTCTTTGTTTGTTGTTCCCTCAGTACCCAGCTCCGTGTGTAGGCCACTCAGAAGAGTCATCCCCCCCACAGAGTGGTTAAACAAGTGGCTGGACCTCAGGGCTCACCTGGTGCCCTACTAGACCATTAGGCCTTGTACCTACCCACATGGATTTCCTTGTAGCCCTTTGGGGACAGTATCAGAAGGGGTAGTGGCTGGGCTGCCTGGTTCTCCCTCTGAGCCTGTCCCCGGAGGCTCCTGTTTTGTTCTGTCCCTTTCTTTGGAAAACTATCATATCTCACTTTCCCCAGAGTTGCTAGGAAGGGCAAGTTTGATGGTCTGGAAAGCCCGACACTCACCGACCAAGACAGCTGTGTGCTTGTGAACAGGGTCGAAGGGGCTTTGGCCCTTCCCATCCGTGACCTTGTTTATCAAGATGGGCAACAGGAAGGAATCTTGGAGTTCCTAGAGGGGGGAAGAGGCTGGGAGCCCAGAATGCCAGGGTCTCACGTCTGAGAGAAGAGGAGCAAGAGGAAGTAAAAGGGGCAGAGAGGGAAATTGGTCTGGGGCTAGGAATCTTACAAGGGTCCTCGGGGACCAGAGATTCCCAAAGCTATGGAGGACAGGCTGGGTGGGTGTGAAGAGAGGTGTTGGGGGGCCAGTGAACAAGCGGGGTGTCAGACAACTCACAATGAAGGTACAGGCGGGGCTGAAGGCAAAGGTCCCACAGGCATAGAGGTGAGTGGCATTGTAAGAGACCAGGACACGAATGAAGTTGAAACACTGTGTCTAGGGAGAAGCAGAGAAATCAGGCTGTCAAGCCAATTACTGGCCTCCTGGGGTCTTAGAGGATGCCATCCCCAGTGGAGAGGGGGGTTGAGATCAAGAAATATAATCTACTAGATAATCCCAAGAACAGGTCCTCCTGTGCCCACCCCTGCAGTCACCAGGGATGGACTCTGTACACCAGGGTTCTGTCCCCGCTGGCCTCCTGCCTTCTGCCCCCACCTCCATTTACCTCACTGCTCTTCTTCTTAAAGGCACATTCAGTCTTTTTTCTCTCACTGGCTGGCCAGGGTATCTAAAGTGGAGAGTTGAAAGGGGTAGATGAAAGGAAAGGAGCTCTTTGGTTTTTCTGTAAGCCATCACCACCCCCTGTCTCCCACACACCCCAGCTCTGATGTAAAGCCTCCAGGAAGTGCTTGGTGATGTTCTGGTAGGCGGTCATAATGCCAATTTGATCAGGACTATAACTTCTATAGTATTAGGATTCATCAGGACATGGCTCTGTGGTAGAACCAGAGAGATCTGAGTTCAAATTTAGGCTTGGCCACCAACTGACTGTACACGCTGCCTCCATTTCATAGGCTGTTGGTGGTTACAGTCAGAAACCATGTATAAGTGCCTGGCATACATAGCAGTGGTTATAAGCCACACATTTCCTGGGGAAGCCTGTCAGCCCCTTAAAGAAGCTGCAGAGGAGGGGTGCATATATCAGACTAAGGCTCTCCGGCCACTGAACGACGACGCTCCTGGTCCAAGACTCTGGAATTTTACCTATACCCCGCATGTGCAGGAGGTCGAGAGACCACACACTGAGAAGGAGCCAATCGATGTACCTTCCCCCTCCCCCACTCCCTTCCCTCACATCACTGCCATTAGGGCAACGATGGCACAAGAATCAGGGATCTCTCTCTCTCTCTCTCTCTCTCTCTCTCTCTCTCTCTCTCTCTCGTAGGTGCACGTCAAATCATTTGAGTCACTGATTTGAGTCAATGTTTTAAATCTCCTATGCCAGCGATTTCCATATCAGCCATTTGAGGCCACAGCAGCATGTCCCTTCTGTCACTGCTGACTCAGAGTGGCAGGTGGCTGTTCATATGGAAGCAGAGCGTGTCCAGGGCAGCTGCTGTCCTGGATCCTGGTCCCTGGCCTCCTCACCATGTTCCTCAGTCTCGGGATCCCTGGGTTCTGGATATTCAAGGCCAGGATGGCCTCTCGAGCCCCCACATAGAGAGTGTTGCCATCGTCACTCAGAAGCAACATGTCGAAGTCTCGGAGGCCTTTTTGTTGGAAGAAGCTGAGGGCCCTGTGCCCATCTCCTGTTGGGAGGCAGCGATAAGGAGAGGATGAGGGGGAGCTGTGAGCAGCATCTGAACTTTGTGTGTTGAGTCTCCAGAAGAGAAAAGTGCCAAAGACAGGGCAGTGATAGCTTGGGTACTGTTGGGGGATTGGGGGAAGAGTCTGCTCAAGACACAGACAGGAAAGGAAGTGAGGTTTCAGGCCTGGGGGTTGCAGCGAGGCAGGAGGGGAGAGGGGACAGGTAGACATAGGAAGGGGTTCTCAACCACAAGCAGCAGAGGTAGCTGTCATCTGCCTCAAGATTTGTCATAGTCCTGCCACCCCCATTTCCTCTGTTTCCTCTCCCCCCATCCCCACCCCCACTCTGTTATAGGAATTGCCCATCACTAGCAATGCTGTGGCAGAAAAGGCTGCTTCCTCTCCATTCCTGTGGGCATGCCTGCGTGCCACCCGGACAGGCTGAATATGTCGGTTAGTAGGGCATGTTCACTATCTAGCCTGGTGGTGTGTGCACGCACACACACACACACACACACACACACACGTGAATGTGTGAGCTCCTGCCGCACTGGCACGTCAGCAAGGAGGAAGGAGCACTTCAGATACTCTCTCATGAGCACATTTGGACTTTTACTTTAGTCAGAGGACAACCTAGTTGATACTGTTTTGGCCTCAGGGAATCTGGGGACCAAGAGGAATCCGAAGAGAAAATGGAAATGATATTGCATAGGTTGGCCTCCCTGAACTCTGAAGAGGGCTCATTGTACTTTCCCTTGAAACACAGGCTTGCTTGTGCCTGTACTCCCATCCCACCCAGAGATGCCTCTCTCCACTGACTGGTACAGCTCCTTTACCATTTTGCCTCAGAGAGATGCTAAGCTACAGTTGTGAACAGAACTGCCTTACTTCTGCATGTGTGTGTGTGTGTGTGTGTGTGTATGTGTGTGTGTGTGTGTGTGAGTGTGTGTGTATGTGGTACTTCCCCTGGGGCATTTCCTGGAACTAAAGGTGTCAGAAGCCCAACAACCTTATCAAGAAACCACTGAGACGCCGGGCAGTGGTGGCACACGCCTTTAATCCAAGCACTCAGGAGACAGAGGCAGGCGAATTTCTGAGTTCAAGGCCAGCCTGGTCTACAGAGTGAGTTCCAGGACAGCCAGGGCTATGCAGAGAAACCCTGTCTCAAAAAAAAAAAAAAAAGAAAAGAAAAGAAAAAAGAAAGAAAGAAAGAAACCACTGAGGCTGGGTGAGCTGCTAGGATCCCTTCTGGTGCCCATTCTACTGGACAGGATCTGGCCTGGTGACCTCTGCAGCTGGCTTGGGCTCTCCAGCTCCTCAGACAATCTAGCATGAGCTTTGGCTTTTAGGGCCCCTGGGGCTGTAAAAGCAGTCAGGAATTTAAGGTTCCTTGCTTGGTAACACTCGGGGGAAGGAAAAAAAATCACTGACTTGGCAGAGAAGAGCAACAGTGACCCTTCCTTCCCTTCCTCAAGAGGCCTTCTTTCTCCCAGGCCCTCCAGAGGCTCCTGGCATCTCTGTTTCTCCATCCCATTTCATCCCCTCTGGCACACCCTCCTCCTTCTTCAGTCCCTTCATCTGGACAGTGCCATCCCTGTCTCCCAGGTACCAGACACTTACCTGCATGGTATTTGACTCTGGGCATGGGCCCCTCTCCACTTATCCCGGCAGCAGGTGGCAGTGACAGCAGTAGGAACAGTTGGATGAAAAAAACTCCTAGGAGACTCCAGGAGTCCTGGCCCAGGGATGGTGGGGCCATGGTCAGCTGGAGATGATTCTGAGGAAACAGGCACTTTCTGGGTAAGCCATGCTTACCACACCCTTCCTGAGGGCCAATAGGAGAGCCCCAGGGGGCAGAAGTTCCTCTCTGGAAGGGCCCTCAGAATCTCACTTCCATCCATTTCCAGCCTCTCTCTGTCCTCTGCATCGGGTGCTGCTGTGGCCCATGCTGTGCCTCCTATTACAAATCCACCTGCCATTTCTCACCTGGTCCACAGGAAAATTCCTTTCCACTTTTGCCCCTTAGAATCGATCTCCTGGCCCCATGCTCTGATCGTCTCTGGCCCTGGGCAAAGGGCTTCTGGGCAACTAGTTTCTGTACACAAAAGGTAGATTCCCCAAGCTGGCCTGTCACTCAGCTGTGCTGTGACATCTTGCACCCGCTACTCACCCCAACCTAGGCAGACAGGCTACCCTCTCCCCCAGCCCCCAGGGGCTCTGACTCTTGTTTAATTGGACCCATCTAGCTGTCTTCTTAGGGGGAGGGGTGCCGCCAGTTTATCTGCGGACCAGCCGTCTGTATTTCCTGGGAGTGGCCTGGGCAGGAGTCACTGGCAGACTCTAAACTTCTCCAGCCACCCCCCCCCACCCGTCTCTGTGTCTGCCCCATGACCACGGAATGCAGGTCCCCCCAACCCCTCATCTCACATACCCTTGAGCCAGCCACACTGAGAAGTCCTGTGTTCAAACCCTGAATCAGGGTGCCATCCAAGGTAAAGAAGGGGGTCCAGGCAAGGCAAGCAGGCTCAGCCTGGCTGGAACGGGCGCGCGGCCCTCCAGGCACCCATCCTGCCAGAGCCAGTGTGGGTTTCAGGCCAGGGAAACCAGAATTTCTACCTCGAGTTGTGACAGATCCTGGTTGGCTTGGGCGGAAGTTGGTGGATCAGGGCGGGGAGACTGGTGGAGGGGGGGAGTGGAGGTGAGGCTCGCAGGCCTTGCACGAGACACACCTACCTACCTCCTTAGTCTATCCAGAAATTAAGAGTTCCTTCTCGGCCAGTTCAGTGATGTCCTTGTTTCTCCAGCACATCACTTCCAGTCTAACTAGCCTAAGCTACAGACTCTTGCTCAAGAGAGCTCAGTAGGACTTTGTCTCTCCTATTCCTTTTCTCTCTGACCCCATAGTGGGGCTCCCCCACTGCCACATACTGAGACCTCCCAACCTCCCAGTGTGACCACATTCTTGAAAGATAACACATTTAAAGCTGGGCTTGGTAGCGCATACCTTTAATCCCAGCCCTCGGAAGGCAGAGGCAAGCAGGTCTCTGAGTTCAAGGTCATCCTGGTCTACAGAGTGAGCTCCAGGTCATCCAGGGCTACAGAGTAAAACCCTGTCTCAAAACAAACAAGGAAAAAAAAATCCCCTACATGTGTATTAGGATTTTCCTATGACTCTGCTGAGGAAGCCCTAGTAGTTTAATGGCTCAGTGGGGAATTCAAGAAATTTCCCGTTCGCGCGCATGCTTCATCATGGAGTATACTTTGGAGCTGGGGCACCCAGCTGGAATGGTGGCTGGTTCCTCCTCCCCAAAGGTTCCAGGAAGACCTCGTAACGCAGGGTTAATGAGTAACCAAGGGCTCCTAGGCCAATAAAGAGTGGCTGGGCTGCTGCCCACTCACCCATGTCAGCTGACTTCAGGTTAAAGAGCACAATGACCCAAGGCTGGCCTACCTCCAGGACATACCCTGTCTTCACTGTAAACACAATTCTCACTGACAGGATGGTCCCCACTGTAGGATATCCTCCACGCTTCCAGTTACAGGATGGTCCCCGCTGTAGGATACCCTCCACCCTTCCAGTTACAGGATGGTCCCCACTGTAGGCTATCCTCCACCCTTCCAGTTACAGGATGGTCCCCACTGTAGGCTATCCTCTACCCTTCCAGTTACAGGATGGTCCCCACTGTAGGCTATCCTCTACCCTTCCAGTTACAGGATGGTCCCCACTGTAGGCTATCCTCCACCCTTCCAGTTACAGGATGGTCCCCACTGTAGGCTATCCTCTACCCTTCCAGTTACAGGATGGTCCCCACTGTAGGCTATCCTCTACCCTTCCAATTACAGCCCCTGGACTGGCAGCAGTCCTCGGCAGAATCTGCTTGGTCTTCCCTTCTTGCTTTCCCCTCTGCTCCCATTCTCCTCCGCTGTGACCCGGGAGCTGGGCTCACATGGACCCTCCTGGTGGCTACGGCTACATCTGTCAAAGCTTGCTGAGACACCCCAAACTCTTATGCTCACTGTGAGGACTCTACCAATCTCTGTTCTGACACAGTCTTCAGAGTCTCCTTGACCTCCAGCTCAGGCTTGGGAAGCCAGAACCCCAGGGCCTCTCTTTGGAGACAGATTGGCCTATCTGGGTCACAGGGAGGAGCTGTGACAGGGGAACCAGAGGGGCAGCTCCAATGCCATCCTCTCTACTCTCTTCCTGTCCCTGGGCTTCCTCACAAGACCTAGTGCTCTCTCCCAGACCCTCCGATAAAGTGAGGAGCTCACACCGGCGCTTCAGGTTTCCAACTTTAGCAGACAGACTCCACTACAGTCTTCTTGGACAGAGAGGGGGAAGTACAGTAGGGGAGGCTGGACAGCCTGACGCCCATCTACTTCAGACCTGTCTAATTCGGAAGCTCTCCCTACACGGCTGGCTCCTTCGGTCCCACCTCCTGCCCTAGTGGATGAACTCAGCTCAGAACTGATCGACAGAGGGAGGCAAGCATCAGGGTGGGAGGAGCAGGGCTCTCTCTCCTCTAGCCAGGAACCAATCACTCTAGATGATTCCTGACTCAGAAGGAACAGAAATCTCCCCGAGGAGGAGAGGCCATCGGCTGTCAACTTCGGCCTAGGTGCTTCCGGCCCCTGGGTGCCACCCACTCTCTCACAGTGCCTTTCAGGTCAAGCTCAGAAGAGAGAGGCAGGTGGGAGAAAGGTACATTGCCCCAACAGCTCGCCTCTCACACCCCCGGACCTCACCTGTCACTCACACAGGGTCCTGCCTTCAGAAGAGGCCATGCTGGGTATTCCCTCCTCTTGTTGCTTGTCTTGAGAAAGCCTTACTCATTTTTTAAAAGAGGACTACGTTTTCATTCACACTGGGCCCCACAAATGATGGAGCAGGTTCTGCTTCCAGGACACTCAGAGCTGGCAAGCCTTACACCCTCCCTCACTACGCAAATGAGGAAACCAAGGCCAGTGACCGGAAGCATCTGAGGCAGGATTGGCAGCAGGCAGTAAGCAGTCTATAGAACAGCAATTCTCACCCCATGGGATGCGACCCCCTTTATAGGGTGTGGGTGGATGGGTGGGGAATGGTTCAAATGACCCTTTCATAGGGGTCACCTAAGCCTATTAGAAAACACACATGTTTACATTACGGAGCATAACAGTAGCAAAATCACAGTTATGGAGTAGCGATGAAAATGATTTCATGGTTGGGGTCACCACCACATGAGGAACTGTATCAGAGGGTCATGGTATTAGGAAGGTTGGGAATCACTGCTATAGAGAAGAAAAAAAATGCCATCTTCCCTGCCCCTGCTCTCTCAAGCCAATTCTCCATAAGCTCTGGACCTCAGCCCGGGGAAATCCCAGGACCATGTCAGCTCCAGGAAACCACAGCATTAAACTTAAACTCCTCTGTCAGATTCCAGTCCTCCCAAGCCCTCCCCTCAACCCCTAGACCACAGAGGAAAGCAGCCCCTTCCTATGGGACTTGATCACCAAAAGTAGAGGTGGGGAGCAGGGGTGAGGAGGGATGGATTGTGGAGAGGTGGGGAGCAGGGGTGAGGAGGGATGATTGTGGAGGGTCAATTCCTCATCCTACCCCTTGCCCCTGGCTTGCATGGATTCTTCTCTGAGGAGGAATGCCAGCACAGAAGCCACCCTGACTTCATCAGTGACCCGGCATGTCCAGGGTCCCCAGCTTCCTTCTCTTCCTGGCCTTAGGGGCAGCCCTTAGGAGACCAGGGTCTAAGGAAACAACCTTTTCCAGCTCCCCTTTCAACCCATGGCTCTGCCCCCTTTTTAATGATTGTACCCAGTCAAATCAACTTACATGGATTTGAATGTCAACTATGTGTGTGTGGGGTCACTAAGGATGCCCCCAGTCTGTGTCCCTAGCACCCCCCACACATACCTCTTCCTGTCCCTGCAGGTCTCCAGCATTCTTATCACTGTATACACACACACACACACACACACACACACACACACACACACACTCCATCAACCTAACCCCTTACCCAGTGCCTCTTGGGCTCCCTCTCCCAGTCTGGCTAGCGCTGGAAGCTGCGTTGAGCATTACACACAATGGTCTGACTTCTCTGTCTGCCCCTCCTCAGGGCAGAGTCAGCGCCAGACAATGGCCCGCCCCTCTGTTCCGCACTGTCTGTCGGCTCCCCTGCTTCTTACCTGGAGCTCGGGATTCCGCTGTGCTTCCCTCCCCCTGGAATGCCAGGCGCCTGGCTTTCCGGTCTCCGAGTGCCTCCTTCCCGCCACCCTCCCACCCCCATCCTCAACCCCATCCCACCTCACTGGTCCTTAGTCACCATGGCGACCGCATCTCTAAGTGGGAGGGACTAGAATCTCCCCATATTCTTCCTCCTCCTCTCCTGTCCCACTGTGCCCCACTTCTGTGGCTCCTGGATTCTCATTTGTGGAGGCAAGACCCCAGATGTGGCAAGGGGCGGGGGTACTCTAACCCCTGGGTGCCTGCTCTGCTCCTCTGCCCACCCTCAGGCAGGCACCAGTGTGCAGATATCAGGTTAGGAGACCAGTAAGGCAAACCCCTTTATGGCCAGTTCCTCTTTATCTCTGGTTTTCCTAAGTACTGCAAATGCATAAGGAAGATGTACCTGGATGCTAGCCAACCACTTACAACGGGAGTTTACCAATGAGGATGTATACAAATATAAATACAGGGGTCTCCTCCAAGGTGCTTAGGAAACCATCTTCATTAATATCCTGACCCCTGGGGGAGGGGCTGCTCTTCTCAGGTTCAGGTCCTGTGTTCCCTTCCTAAGCCACCTTACCAAGAAAGTGGTGTCTCCAGAAACCCTCAACAATACCCCCTGAAACCAACTAGAAGGAAAAAAAAATCTGTGATGTAAGAGGCAGACAAGAGGCAGACTTCAGAAAGAACTTCCCAAAAGTCTAACGGTAAATAGGAACAGGAGATTAGAAACAACAGTGGCCTGGATTCTTTCTTGTTTGGGAAACAACAGAGGTAAGCAGAGGTTTGGGGAAGCTTTAGAAGCTGCCTGGTCCTGAGTTAGCCTGACATCAGAAGTCCTTCTGTGTCCACAGGGCCTTTCTTTAAGAAAGAGAGGAACTAAGAGAGACCAACTCTAAAGGCTGGCTTTCTAGGGGTGCAGGATTGCCCATTGGGCACCATGGGCCTAAGAAACAGGGTCTCTGGGTACTGACCTGGTGATCTACAGCTTGCTGTGTGACCCCAGACTGGACCCTTGCCCTCTCTGACTCCCATAAGTAAAAGAAGGGCTCTTTGGGCCTTGGCGAGCAGCCTGGCTCCTCTGCAGACTTCGTAGTATTTTTAGGAAAAAGGAAGTGAGTGGCCTGGAGGGGCCAGGCAGGGCAGCAGGTGGTGTATACCAATCCTGGTTCCCTTTTGAGCCTGGGCTGAGATGGGGTAAGCATTTCCTTCCAGGCTGGGATGATGAGGACATGCCCTGGGCAGGTACTTTCTAGTAGAAGCCGATTCAGCAGGGCCACCTGTGTGCCACCCTCGCTGTCCCCAAATACCAGGCATGGGGCTTTGCCCTCCTTGTTCTGGGTGTTCTCTCGGGCACTTGAGGAGAAAGCAAGATTGGTGCAGAACCCATCTCCATTGAGGCCTTGACTTCGAGACACTATCACTCTCACCCCTGGGGTAGGTGAGCCAGTCTGTGGGAGGCTTGGAAGGGACTGTGCACCACAGTGAAAAAAGAAAAGGGTGCCTACGTACAGGTCTCTTTGGCTCTACGGTGTCTGGGTTCTCCCAGCCTTACCCTAGAGCTAAGTTATCCAAACAGGAGAATAGGGGTTTTAGTTTTCGAGTGACTGTGGTTAGAAGGGGACCGGTTGAGTGGCCTGACACCCAGCTCTCTTGTTCCCAACACTCACAGGGAAAGAACTGTTTCCTCTGGTTGCATAGCCTCAGTCTCTCCAGCTGTGGGGAGGCGGGGTAGCCAGTTCAGTTGACTGTGGGAAGGGCAGTGTGTGACTGATGGAGTTTAGCAAATGAAGGTCTCTGGGGGAAATGAGACTGGGAGGGAGGTGAAGAGACCCAGGCAAATTGACTGAAGAATCATTCCTGGGGATGCCCTGCCCCCCTCCCCCTCCCCCGCAGAGGCCACAGAGACATCCCCACCACCACCACAGCATGATCTCCTGAAGCAGGCACCCACACACTCCACATCCTGCCATCCCACTCCCATGCCACCCCCAGGGATCATGGGTCCCTTGCCCGCCACTTTCACGCCTTACCCCCAGCAGTACAGACCCCGAACCCAGGCGTCCGAGACTTTCAGCAGAGTCTGTACCCGGCAGGGGCGGGGGCGGAGCGAGGGCAGGCATGGTAGGGGAAAGGGCCTGCCAGCCCCCTCCAGTGCCCCAGTTCCCAGGCAGCTCTTAAAGAGACCAGGGAGAATTAGCCAGGGGCAGCTTAAGAGGTGAATGTTGAGGGGAGCAGCAGTGTGAGAGCTTGACCCCACCCACCTCCCCCAAAGTCCCCAGACTTCCCTGCCTGTCCTGTTCCTCACTCCATGAGGACTGCCTTGTTGGCCACCCAGCTCTGACCACCCACTCCCACCCACGTCCTGGCCCTGGTTCCCCTCGGGCTCTTACCCACTACCTCCCCTCCCCCATACTCAGTCTCTAGGGAGGGGTGCCAACTGGCACTGACTGGAACGAGGTATGGAGAACAAGCCCAAGAAGTGAAAAGACCTGAGACTGAGCTGTGTGTGTTGGGGGCGGGGGCATCCCCCATATTCAGTCTGGACAGTCAGAGGGACTCTTCTTGGTGATCCCCACAAGACTTCTTTTTGTCATCAGGCTCTGGAGAGGCTGAGGGGGGCTGGACACCCTCCCTTCCTACTCCTGATGGCCATCCATGTTGTGACAAGGAAGGGAAATGTAATCCCAGCTTGGGATGTGGAATCCGAAAGATTAGAAGTTCAAGGCAATTGTATGTGGTGGCCCAGACCTTTAGTTCCAGCGGACACAGGCAGATCTTTGTGTTTTCGAGGTTAGCCTGGTCTATGTAGTGAGTTCCAGGCCAGCCAGAGTTGTCTGGTAAGGCCCTGTCTCAAAACAAATAAACAAAACAAAATACATAACATAAAAAAGAGGAAGTTCGAGGCCAGACTTGGGCCACAGGAGACCTTATCTCAAAAAGAAAAGTCTGGGAAGCTGGCTCAGCTGGGAAAGCAATGGCCAAGCAAGCGCGAGGACCTGAATTTGATTCCCAAGCAGCCATGGGAAAAAGTCAGGCGTAGCAACGAGCGCTCATGATCCCAGTTCTGACGAGGAGGAGACAGAAAGATCCCTGGGCCTTGCTAGTCAGCCATTCTAGCCGGGTTGGTGAGCTCTGGGTTCAGTGAAAGATGAGGTGAATGACTGGGTTGGGGATGCCCAGGGGTTAAGAGCGTTAAAGAGAGAGAGGGACGGAGGCAGGGAAGGAGAGAGAGAAAAAGAAGGAGGTAGAGAGGGAGAGGAAAGAAAAGAAAGGAAAGGAAAGGAAAGGAAAGAAAAGAAAAGAAGAAAAAGAAACCTGGGTGGTGGTGACACAGGCCATTGATCCCAGTCTCAGGAAATCCGACGCTTTCTTCTAGCTTCCATGAGAACCACATGTGGTACACAGACATACATGCAGGCCAAAACCTATACACCCAAAAAGGAAAATTTAATAATAAATCTAAAAGGAAGAAGGAGAAGGGAAGGAGAAAATAAGGAAGGAAGGAAGGAAGGAAGGAAGGAAGGAAGGAAGGAAAAAAAATCCTTGGTAGAATGTTTTCTTAGAATTCCTGAGCCAGGCAGTGGTGGTGCACGCCTTTAATCCCAGCACTTGGGAGGCAGAGGCAGGTGGATTTCTGAGTTCGAGGCCAGCCTGGTCTACAGAGTGAGTTCCAGGACAGTCAGACCTATACAGAGAAACCCTTATACAGAGAAACCCTGTTTCGAAAACCAAAAAAAAAAAAATCCTGAACCCTGGCTTCAGGATCTAGAATGGACGATAGCTCAGTCAGTGAAGTGTCTGCCTCATAAACACAAGAACCTGACTTACATCTCCAGAATCAACATAAACATTATAAGTACAGTGGTGCATTCTGGGAATCCTAGCTCTGGGAGCAAAGACAGGAGGGTTTTTGGGCGCACTAGCCAGCAATCTAGACTAACTGGTGCATTCTAGGCCAATGACAGGTGGAACTGGCTTCCTAACGGTTTCCCCTGGCTCTATGTACATGCACACACAGGTGCACCCATGCACCATGCCCCCCCCACACACTTCCCTGCACAGAAACAAAAAAGCGTTAAAACTGCATACTGCAGGACTGGAGAGATGGCTCAGTGGGTAAGAGAACTGACTGCTCCTCCAGAGGTCCTGAGTTCAATTCCCAGCAACCACATGGCGGCTCACAATCATCTGTAATGGGATCCAATGCCTATGTCTGAAGACAGCTACAGTGTACTCATAAAATAAGTAGATCATTAAAAACAAAAACAACTGCATACTGCTCCTACAGAGGACCCACGTTAGGACCCCAGTACCCACAACTGGTGGCTCACAGCACATGTGTCTCCAGCTCCAAGGATCTGATGCCCTCTTCTGGTTTTCACAGGAACCTACATATATGTATGCATACATATGTGCAGATATGTACACATAAATAAAAATAAAATAAATATTTCTAGATTGATCTTTCCGATGAGCTGAGTGGATAGAAGAGACAGTGGAATCCAGGATGCCTCAGGGATTCGGAGCCTGGGAAGCTGGACAAAGGTGTCATCAGGCTGATGGCAAAGACTGTAAGAACATTTGAAAGTTGAGGATCAGACTTGCTATGTAGCCGAAGATGACTTTAAACTCCTGCTCTCCTGCCCCTCTCAAATATTGGGATTCCTGGAGGGAACCCACTTGCTTGCTCTCTTTGACTTCGTGATGCCATTAGACTTTCAAATGGATAATGAAGGTCTTCAAGTAAACACTAAAGCGAAGGAATGACCGGCGGGTCACTGCTGTGTGCAAGATATTCAAAGCCCCTGGCTTGGAGGAAGCCTCTCAGATTTGAGTACAGACAGAAAACTGAGCCCTAGGCCAGGGAGAGAGGAAGAATCATCGAAATTGGCTAAGAACGGGTGAGTCACCTGGGGGCAAACAAGGTCAAGTAAAGTGAAGACTGAGATGTGGTCACTGGGTTAACAGAGTGCATTATGGGGCTTTGGAGACCTTGGCAAAGCCTGTGGTGGAGCACAGGAAACAGCAGCAGCTCTGAGTGAGAACATTGAGTCTGAAGAGAGGGGTCTGGGGTATGGACACCTGAGCTCCTAACCACAAGTCCCAAGAGTCTAGTCATGAATTTAAAAAATCAGTCAGCTAGCCACTGGGCATGCTGGCACACACCTTTAGTGCTAACACCTGAGAGGCAGAACTAGGTGGATCTCTGTGAGTTCAAGGTCAGCTGAGGCCACACAGTGAGCTTCAGGCCAGCCAAAGGCGGGGTGGGGGGGCGGGATGGGGGGGAGTCAGGATTCTGTCCCACAAAATTACCTGATGTGGATATATGTCTCTCTCTCTCTCTCTCTCTCTCTCTCTCTCTCTCTCTCTCTCTCTCTCTCTCTCAGTGTGTGTGTGTGTGTGTGTGTGTCTGTCAAATGTCTTAACATTTGTGTTTGAATCTGCATCGATTCCTGCGGCTGTAAAGCCTTAGTTGGTCCTAGAGGGAAATTTTCTTTTGTAATGAGAAGTGTTCTGCACTCATGTACTGACTCATGGCTGGTCAACTCTCCTGAGACGCAGCTGACTGTTGTGTAACACTCTGGGGAAATGTGAAAAAATGTCTACTCACCCCAAATAGGGAATCAAAAACAGACCAAAGTGTGCATACCGCCAGTGTCTAACTCGGGGAACAAATGAGCTTTATTAGAGGTTTCAGGGTTGCTTACAGGAGCAAACAACCTACCCCAGCATGAGTGACAGCTCAAAATCTGGGAGCCCAAGGCATACTCAAACCCTGCATGTAGCGCCCCGTCTTAGAGAGTGTCCTTTCCACATACCTCAGTTGCCCTGGGTCTCCCAGTTGTACAGGGCTCAGCTTCCAGGCAGCTCAGCCTGTCCAAGAGCATCTCTCAGCAGGCCTTGCTGCTTTGTGTAAGCTTGGGGGATGAAGGACCTATCAAATCTGGTCAGTCAGGGACTACCTGACCAGATGCTAACTCAAAAGTGGCTTTGCTGTGTAACAATATCTTCCAAACAGAAACATGTCGACCCTGGAGAGAAGATAACCAATATTCAGGAAATCCCTGAAACTTAACAGATTCATCAGATCCCTCCCTCCCAGAGATTATGTAACAAGGCAAGTTATTGTAGAGAGTTTCCAGGATGCAATTATCATGAGTCTATCACCAGGCTGTGGTGGGCTTTTCCCAGCCCAGCAAGAGAAGCCATGAAAGTTGCACCCCTGGATCTTTTGGAGCAATTCTTAGGCAGCTAGGCCGGTCTGCCAAACTCCTCTACCCAGGTGCTGTTATGGCTTCTACCACCTTGAGAGGGGGCCTTGTCAATCTTGTACTTTTCTGGTGCTTCCTAGGACTTGTAAGCTTGTTTGACTTCCTCAGTTTTAATGAACTTTCCTCCTGAGTAAGTAGCTACCAGCTCTCCACTCCCTGCTTCATCTCTTATGCTCGCTGTGCCACTTTTTCATAGTGTTCTCTGAGCCTTAGACAGGGGATACAGATGTTTTCTTCTATCTGTGGCTGAGTACTGGGCCACTAACCACAGTAGTAACCACTTAGTCTCAGGAACTTGACAAGTTAGGAATGTGTGTAAGTCACCTCTCATTCCAAAAAATAAATTTCCTGGGGCTGGAGAGATGGCTCGGTGGTAAAGAACACCTGCTGTTCTTCCAGAGGACCCGAATTAGATTCCTGCCATTCATTTGGCAGCTCACACATCTCTAGCTCCAGGGATCCAACAGACTCTTCTGATTTCTGAGGGTACTAGGCACACAGAGAGCACAGACACACATTTAAGCAAAACAGCAATACACATGAAACAAAAAAATTTAAAAAAACAAAAAAAACAGATAGTGGTGGCACATGCCTTTAATTCCAGCATTCAGGAGGCAGGGGCAGGCAGATCTCTTAGTTGGAGGCTAGCCTGATCTACAGAGTGAGTTCCAAGATAGCCAGGGCTACACAGAGAAACCCTGTCTCAAAAACAAAAAAAAAAAAAAAAACCCAAAACCCCGCAACACAAGCAAAAAGAGCAGTTTTGGGTACAACATGGATGGTCCACTAGTGCACCTTGCCTCCAGAATCCATGGATGTTTTCCCCACATCCGCCTGGTTTTGTCATCCTGCTATGAGGATACTTCACGTCTCCCCTCTTGGATGGTCTCCTCAGGGCCACCATGCACTCACTGCTCAGCTCAGCTTAGGCCCCTGATCAATCCGGCGGGAGGCCCCAGTTCTGACAGTCTCTGGACAGCTTGCTCTGTAGCCCTTTCCTTTCCAACAGCGACACCTGGCGGTTGAAAGAGTCTTAGTCTTAGCAGACAATCTCCATTCCCAGCATACTCTCCTTTTCAAACCATCTCTATTTTACCTCATTTTCTGGTTTTTATTTAATTTTTTATGTGTACAAATGTTTCGTTATGTGTGTTTGAATGCACTGTATGCATCTTGTGTCCACGGCGGGCAGAACAGGCCTTCAGATCCCTTGAAGTTATAGTTTTCCAGATCACTGTGAGACACTGAACCTGGGTTCTCAGGAAGAGCAGTACCTACTCTTAACCACTAAGCCCTCTCTCCAGGGCACTTCTCTACCCATGCAGCTCTTGCTGTCCTGGAGCTTGCTCTGTAGACCAAGAAAGCCTCAAACCCAGAGATTTGCCTGGTTCTCCTCCTTAAAGGTATGCACCACCACTCCTGCACTCCTGGCCCATACACTTTCATGCAGGGAAGAAACATATACACTGCATATACTGGGGTGAGAGTGATCTAGTCAGAATTCAAGCTAAGTTTTTCAACATTCATTTTATTTTTAATTCTCTCTCTCTCTCTCTCTCTCTCTCTCTCTGTGTGTGTGTGTGTGTGTGTGTGTGTGTGAGTGAGTGAGATGCATATGTGGGGTACATGCATACCACAGTGCCTACGTGGAAATCAGATGATGCTCTGTGGCAGTGGTTCCCTCCTTCCACCTTTATGTAGGTTCCCGCGACAGAACTCAAGTTGTCAGACTTGTGCAGCAAACACTTTGCACACTGAGCATCCTGACGGCCCAAGCTTGATCTTCTTAACCCATACTGCTTTATTTTGTAATGTATTTATTTTATTTTGTGTGTGCGAGTCTTTTGCCTGTATGTATGTCACATGCCAGATGCATGTGACTGGCACACTCAGAGGTTTGAAGAGGGCATTAGATGCCACGTAAGTGGAGGTATGAAAGGTTGTGGGCGCTCTGCTGCCATGGCACCTATGAAAAAGCTTGTGGCAAAGGGGGGCAAAAAAAGAGGCAGGTTTTGACTTCACCCTGGACTGCCTCACCCTGTAGAACATGGAGTCGTGGATGCTGACAATCTTGAGCAGTGACTCCAGGAGAGAATTGAGATGAACGGGAAAGCTGGCACTCTTGGCGGAGGGGTTGTGACCATCGAGCGGAGCAAGATCACTGTCACTTCCAAGGTGCCTTTCTCCAAAAGGCATTTGAAATATCTCACCAAGAAATAATTGAAGAAGAACAGCCTCCGAGACTGGCTGTGTGTTTTTGTCAACAGCAAAGAGAGTTACGAGCTGTGTGACTTCCAGATTAACCAGGATGAAGAGGAGGAGGAGGACGACGACAACGATGACGACAATGAGGATGAGGAGGATGAGGGTTAAGACACATTGGTCTGCAATGTTTTGTATTAATTCATAAATAAAATTTAGGAACAAAAAGAAAAAAAGAAAAAGAAAGGTTGTGGGCTACCACGTGAGTTCTGGAAAACAAACCCAGGTCCTCTGTAAGAACAGGAAGTGCTCTAGCTCGTAAGCATCTCTACATTCTACCTTATTTATTGGTTAACTGCTCTGAAAGTTCCAGAGCCATCAAAACTCATGGCATCTGACTTTTCCTTAACCTCCTGCACCCCCAGTAGGAACAGCAGCATGACACAATCCTTGTCACACTCTTTCTAGGTGACCCAGACAGCTCCCTTGTCTGCATGGTCCTTTTCTAATCCCTCTGATTGCTTTAACATTCTTTTTTTTTTTTTTATTGAAAGGCAAGGTGACACACACTTCAATTCTAGCATCCAGAAGGCAGAGGCAAGTGGAACTCAGTGAGTTCCAGTCCAGCCAGGGCTACTGCCACACAGTAAGACCCCATATCAAAAAAAGAAAGAAGAAAAGAAAGAAAGGAATTATTGGGGCTGATGATGTGGCTTGGGGTACAGCAGGGCCTCTAAGCCTCTTCCTCTTCTGTCGTCTTCCAGTCTCTGCTCTTCATAGGATCTCAGTAACAATGGTTTTCTCGGTGGCTCATGTGAGCCAGTCCGTTAGACACTGATTTGCCCCTGTCCATTCAGGCTGCCTTTGTCTTAACAGATGGGTAGCAACTGAACTTCCTGAAGTCCCAGGAAAGGCTGTTCAGCACACGTGTCATTTACATTCCCTGCCATTGCATCCTGCATGCAGCACCTCGTATTACCCTCTTTTTCCCCATGTGTCTGTCCTGACACATCCAAGACTGACGCAATGGACAGCAGCCAGGTGTCTCTTTCCTATTGTAAGCGCTCCCTTACACAAGGAATACACTAATTCTGGGAATACAGATGGCATTTCCTTTTTCTCTTTGCTTTTTTTTTGTTGTTGTTGTTTTGTTTTGTTTTTTGTTCTTTTGTTTTTTGAGACAGGGTTTCTCTGTGTAGCCCTGGCTGTCCTAGAACTCACTCTGTAGACCAGGCTGGCCTTGAACTCAGAAATCCACCTGCCTCTGCCTCCCAAGTGCTGGGATTAAAGGTGTGCGCCACCACTGCCTGGCTTGCTTTTCTTTTTTTTTTTTCTTTTTTAATATTTATTTGTGTGTGTGTGTGTGTGTGTGTGTGTGTGTGTGTGTGTGTGTGTGAGTGAGTGTATGTGATGGTCCACATGCATGCAGGAATCTGCAGATGTCATAAGAGGGTATCAGATCCCCTGGAACTTGAGCTATGGGTAATTGTTATCCACAATCTGGGTGTTAGGAACTGAACCCAGGTCTTCCGCCAGAGCTGTAAGTACTTTTAACCACTGAGCTATCTATCCAACCCTGAATCTATTTTTTGTTGTTATTGTTTGTTTGTTTTTAAGATTTATTTATGTTATGTATATGAGTACACTGTAGCTGTCTTCAGACACACCAGAAGAGGGCATCGGATCCCATTATAGATGGTTGTGAGCCACCATGTGGTTGCTGAGAATTGAACTCAGGACCTCTGGAAGAGCAGTCAGTGCTCTTAACTGCAGAGCCATCTCTCCAGCCCTCCTGTTTCTGGTTTTTTAAAAAGATGTATTTTTTTTAAGTGTGCGTATGCGTGTGTGTGTGTGTGTGTGTGTGTGTGTGTGTGTGTGTGTACATGTGCATCAAACCACCCGTGATGATTGGAATAGGAATGGCCCCCAGAGACTGGTTGCAGGATATTGGATCACACTATATATCCCAAGATTGTGTTATTTACTGAAGAAACCTGTTTCTAGTTGTGGTGTGGCTCAGCCCTTAGCACACACCTTTAATCCCTCTGGCTAAAATATGGACATATCCTTAGTACATGCCTTTAATCCTAAACAATGAAGATAAAGTTAGTTTGTAGAAAGAAGCACCCATCTTTGAATGTGATGTCTAATTGAGTAGCAGACAAAGTGACAATCAGAGAAAGATTTGACAGAATATGATAAGTCCAACTCTCACAAGAATAGAGAGAGAGAGGAAAGGGAAGCTACTTAAGAGAACAGTGAAGAGAGAGAAAAAGAAGGAGGCAGTTTTGTTTGGTTTTTTTTTTTTTTTACTTGTAACATTTTATTTTGAATATTTAGGTTATCCAAGTTTTCTTACTTTGTAGTCATGCAAAGAAAGGAATGTACACAGGGTGGCAGTGTTGACCTGTTTGCAGGAAGGAAACAACATCTTTAAGCGCCTTAGATTAAATGCAAAGAAGATGCTAGTTATACCACAAAACCTTAACATGGACAAACAGATAACTAAAATTTTAAGTACAAAAGAGTAAAGTTATGTGGTACTCAGTGTAAAGAAGTTTCTGAAAGACAGTTTGTCTTAGAGATGACCATCCTGAAAGGGAACTTGGTAGCAAGACTGTCTTCCCAGGCCACTGGAACACTGGTACAAAATCCTAAAAATTCTTTAGACTTTACCCATCGTTAGTTATAAGAACAAAATCCCCCTGGTACAGTGCACAAAGCAACTGGCAACATTAATTTGAATATAAAAAAAATAAGCATACAAAATTTAACAGTCAACTCAATTACCTTATAAAAGGTTATAACTTTAAACAGAACTCCAGAGAGAGTTCTTGCCTAAACTTGACAATAAACAGCACCTGCCACCTGTCTCCTAGGCCACAGTCAGAGAGCCAGGAAGGGCCTCTAATCCACCTCCTCGATGGTAGACCCTGACCCAGGGCCTCCACTGGGCTCCTGGGCCTCGAAGCTCCCAGCCCCGGGAGCACCCGCCAGCCCCGGGAGCACTCGCACCCTGGTACAGCCTGCTGATGATGGGGCTGCACACTGGCTCCAGCTCCTCCCACTTGCCTACGAACTCCTCCTTCTGGGCCAACGAGTTGGAGTCCAGCCAGGAGATAACCACCCAGCACTTGTCCAGAACCTTCTTCCGGTCAGCCTCGCTGATCTTGCCCTTGAGACCCTTGTCCTCCACGGCGCTCTTCATGTTTGAAGGCGTGGGACTCGAGTGCGTTCTTGAAAGCCATCCTCTCACGCTGCACCTGGTCCTTGGCCTCCCGCACCATGCGCTCGATCTCCTCCTTGTTCAAGCGGCCCTTGTCTTGGTGTTGGCCTTACCGGTGCTCTGGTCGGCGGCCATGACGTTCAGGATGCCGTTGGCGTCGATGTGGGAGGTCACCTTGATCTGGGGGCACGCCCCTGGGCACCAAGCGCCCCCAGCAGGTTGTTGTCATGGCTCTCTCGCCCTCATACACCTGGATCAGCACCCCGGGCTGGTTGTCTGAGAAGGTGGTGAAGATCTCCGTCTGCTTGGTGGGGATGGTGGAGTTGAGCTTGTCATCACGCCTCCCGCAGAAGGAGGCAGTTTTACTGGGAGAATTTTACAGAGCCAGGTTAAAGAGAGAATGAGGTAGACACAGGTGAGACAGAACAAGCCAGAGAATGAGAAGAAGCCAGAAGATTAGAACAGATTGCTAGAAACAATCCAAGAGAGGCCAAGAGAGAATCAGTCAGCTTGGAAAGGAGTTTGAGCCAAAACAGCTGAGTTGAACCAGCCAGAGATCAAAAAGAACAAGAAAAGGTGAGCTTATTCAGTAGCAAGTTTCAGAGGTCAAAAACATCTAGGCCTAGATTAGATTGTACAGAGGCTAGAAGCTTCCAGGACTAGGCCCAGGTTAGTAGACAGAGGCAGCAAGCCTCAGAAACAACTATGACTCAGGAAACTACTGTTTCATAGACTAGTGTGTTTGGATGCTTGGCTATAGGGAATGGCACTCTTAGGAGGTATATATAACCATATTGGAGGTGAGCTTTGAGGTCTCCCATGCTCAAGCTAAGTGCAATGTGACACACAGTCTCTCCTTGCTGCCTATGGATCAAGATGCAGAAAGTCGGCTCCATCTCCAGCGCCATAATGGCCTGCGTGCTGCCACGCTTTCTGCCATGATAACGACGGGCTAAACCTCTGAATCTGTAAGCTCACTTTAATTAAATGCCGTCCTTTATAAGAGCTGCTGTGGTCAAGGTGCCTCTTCACAACAGTGAAACTCTAACACAGATCCCCTAAGAAGCTGAAGTTACAGGCTGTTGTGAATATGTAATGTGGGGTGTGGGGAACTTGTTCTAGCTTGCTCTCTGTCTTAATTAGGGTTCTATTGTTGTGAAGAGACACCACAACCACATCGACTCTTATAAAGAAAAGCATTTAATTGGGGCTGACTTACAGGTCAGAGGGTTTGTCCATATTGTCATGGGGGGAAGCATGAGGCATGCAGACAGGCACAGTGCCAGAGACGTGACTAAGAGTTCTATATCAGGACTGGCGAGCTGCAGGAAGAGAGAGACACACTGGGCTTGGCTTGAGCATTTGAAACTCCAAGCCCACTCCCAGTGACACACTTCCTCCAACAAGGCCACACTTCCTAATAGTGCCAGTTTGAGCCTAAGAAAGGCATTTTCATTCAAACCACCACACTTTCTATTACTGTGATAAGGATCAAGAGCAAAAGCAACTTGGAGAGGAAGGGTTTATTTGGCCTGTAAATATAGTCCATTACCTTAAGAAGCCAAGGCAGGAAGTCAAGCAGGAACCTGAAGGCAGGAACTGAATAGAGACCGTGGAGAACACTGATGCTGGCAGAGACGGCACAGCTTGCTCAGCCTTCTTTCTTATACCACGTAAGACCACCTGTCCATGGTTAGCACCCCCTACACTGAGATGGGCCCTCCCATCTCAATCAGCAATCAAAAAATGTTCCTGGGCTGGAGAAATGGCTCAGCAGTTAAGAGCACTGACTGCTCTTCGAAGGTCCTGAGTTCAAATCCCAGCAATTCATGGTGGCTCACAACCATCTGTAATGAGATCCGATGCCCTCTTCTGGTGTGTCTGAAGACAGCTACAGTGTACTTATATATGATAAATAAATAAATAAATCTTAGAAAGAAAGAAAGAAAGAAAGAAAGAAAGAAAGAAAGAAAGAAAGAAAGAAAGAAAGAAAGAGAAAGAAAGAAAATGTCCCATAGGCTCCCCTGCAGGCCAGTATAATAGAAGCAGTTTCTCAATTTGCTGACTGCAGCACCTGTCTTAGGGCTTTACTCATTACTACTTAGTTATTACTGTGAAAGGACATCATGACCATGGTGACTCTTATAAAGGAAAACATTTTAGTGGGGCTGGCTTACAGTTCAGAGGTTTAGTCCATTGTCTTCACGGCGGGAAGCATGGGGCACACGAGCACATACGGTCCAGTTGGCGTCGCTGAGAGTGCGACATCTTGATTAGCAGGCAGCAGAAGGAGACTGTCTGCCACACTGGGCACAGCTTGAGCATATATAAGACCCCAAAGTCCACCTCCACAGTGACACATTTCCTCCAACAAAGCCACACCTCCTAATAGGGCCTGTAATAGAATCTCTAAGGGCCATTCCTATTCAAACCACCATCCCACCCCACCCCATACCACATGAGGAAATGGAGACTATGTGGAGCATCCCTAGGAAGTCCCTCCTCACACGGCTCAGCCTCCGCTTCCAGTAGGATGCACAGAGGTCTGTGTGCTCACAGGGAAGTACTAGAGGGATCTGGAAGGTTAAACACACAGGAAGGAACACATAACCTTCTCTGCCCAGAAGTCTGGTGACCTTTGCTCTGTGTGACCAGACATGTTTTCAGCACCAGACGCTCCCCCAGACCCTTAGTGTTAATTTGTTTTTCTCAGTCTATAGAATTTATCTTCAGGGACCTTTCAAAGAGTTCAGTGTAGTCATGCCCGGCTTGTATTTAGCTTACTTTGTTCCTCAAAGATATTTAGGTAAGCTTTGATGTGAACTCGGGATCGAGTTAATGATTATCAGAAAAAGGTTTTAACCAAATTGTGCTGTGCTTGAGTATGCCTAAAATAAACCACTTGGGGTCAGACTCCAGAAGTTTGAACCAACATCGGCTATTTAGTCCTGTTGAACCCGACTACTCCTGCCTCCCTTCTGCTGGCTGTGGGCTTCAAAGAGACCCTGTGGCTTCCTGTCTCAGCACTCACTGCGAAGACTTTGCAACCGCTCTCCACAATTCATCAAGTGCTAATTGTGTGGTGTGGCCTTTCCTGGGGAGGCGCAAATGAATGACATAAACAAGACATAGCAACAAGGACAGACCAAGAAATTGCCAGGCACGGTAGCCTATCCCTATAATCCTGATACTTGGGTGACAGAGGCAGATGGATCTCTGTGAGCTCAAGGCTAGCCTGGTCTATATAACAAGTTCAGGTCAACATGGGCTGCAAAGTGAGACCGTGCTTCAAGAAAAGAAAAAACAAGAGAAAGAAGTTATTCTGCCCAAGTCTCCTCAGGGAGCCAGTGAGTTTATTGACATTACTTACAAGAGTGTGGCCTGGAGAGATGGCTCAGTGGTTAAGAGCACTGACTAGTCTTCCAGAGGTCCTGAGTTCAATTCCCAGCAACCACATGGTGGCTCACAACCATTTGTAATGGGATCCCATGCCCTCTTCTGGTGTGTCTGAAGACAGCTACAGTATACTCATATACTTAAAATAAATAAATAAATCTTTTAAAAAAAAAGAGTGTAGTTGAGAGTTCCTCACAAAGAAAGAGTGACACAAAGGCTTGGCAGCTGCACGAGCTAACAGTCACCCCCAGCTGGGGAAGGACTGAGGACCGATGCGTGCCTGACTGTTGCATACCTCGAGGTCTGTGCCCAGCATGGAGGGTCTGCAAATCTCTTCTGCCCAGCTGCTCTTACTCCTTATGTTGCCTGTGGATCTTCTCAGTTTCAGGAGTTTCCTAAGACCTACAAGCTTGTTTACTGCCTGAGCCTTATTTCATCTATTTCCCCAGTAGTAAGGAGCCTCCCTTCAGTTTTGGAAAATAGCTGCCCACAGTTAATTAGCTTGATAATTGTTTTACAAATCTTAAAACATCATATTGCATATCATATATATATATGAATATACATTATATATATATATATGGAGAGAGAGAGAGTCTGTCAATTAGGCCTCCATAAAGTTTGAGGCACTTCTATAATAAGCATCCTTTATTAAATGTTTGCATATGCGTAGCTAGAAATAGATAAACTTCTGAGGAGAAAATTCTCTCTTTTTTTAAGATTTATTTATTTATTTATGTATATGCACACACCATTGCTCTCTTCAGACACACCAGAAGAGGGCATCGTATCCCATTACAGATGGTTGTGAGCCACCATGTGGTTGCTGGGATTTGAACTTAGGACCTCTGGAAGAGCAATCAGTGCTCTTAACCACTGAGCCATCTCTCCATCCCCAGAGAAAACTCTTCTTTTAATCTGAAAAACAAATATGCTTATTATGGTGGCTCATGCTGGAAATCCCCGAACTCAGGAGGCTGAGGCAGGAGGATCTCCATGCGTTCAAGGCCAACCTGGGCTACAGAGTAAGGCTCTGTCTCACAGAAGCAACTGCATTATAGTTACTTATCGTGTGGATTTGACAAGACGCCTAATAAAAACAATGTAAGACAAGGTGGCGCACGCCTTTATCCCAGCAGTAGGGAGGAAGATGCAGGTGGACTTTTGTGAGTTCAAAGTCAGTCTTGTCTACACAGCAAGCTCCAGGACAGCCAGGGATATTGTTTCAGCTTGGGATTTGGCAGGGACTGTACAATGACAGTTTGGGGAGGAGGGGTACCTGATAGGAAACTCCTCTGATGCTAGACTTTCTTACTGGTGGAACTAAATTCCCTCCAGGCAGAGAGCTGGCTGCTGACAGCTGTCAAAACTGCAGTCGACTTAGAGAAAACAAAGACCCAGTCACACAAAAACCCCTGCCGAACAGAATTGGCAGTCAGAGCCCAAGGCACTGAAGCCATCAGCAGAAGCCTGCACAGACCAACAGCAACTGTGCGCACGGCGGAAAGTTTGAGGGCTCTTTCCTGGTGGGTCCTAAGTCTCACCTTATTCACACATCCCATTCAGCCAATCGAGACTCAGGTGGTTTCTCAATAAATTCAGACATACCTGGGCTTCAAGACATTTTCTCTCCTGAGCTTTATAATGAAAGGCACAGGAGATTTCAGAGCCTAGCCCTCATATATACCCTTGCTTCAAGACTCACCAAAGCAGACCAACTTCCAGGACTTAACCTTTAACAGCTTCTGTGGGCAGAATAATTCATTCCACTCCTGCCTCAGCCACCAGAGACCTAAGACTCCAGCCTTTAAGATCCGTTAAAGAAGAGAAACCTGCTCCTGCTGCTTCCTGTAACATGCTGCTGTCTGTAAACATGGTCTGAGAGGGACTGTCTCAGCTGGCGCCCCAAAGCCCAAGTTCTGAACTGTAGCAATCCCTCAGTTGGCACGTGCCACCCCCTCTTGGTTGGCACACCAGAAGTCTGCTGATCCAAGGAGCTGGCAAACCCCCAGCCTCCTTCAGTTGGGTCTCAGTTCTCATGTTCCCATTGATTTTGTTCCTGTTGATTTGGTGTGTGTTGTTGGGTTGGTGTGTGTGTGTGTGTGCGTGTGTGTGTGTGTGTGTGTGTGTGTGTGCGCACGCGCGTGTGCATGCAAGTGTGAGTGTGTGTTCGATTTTGTTGTTGTTTTTGACAGGATCTTGCTACTTAGCCCAGGCTAGCCTGAAACTCTTAGAGATTCTCTTGCTTCTGCCTCCCATGTGCTGGGATTAAACTGTGTGACATCATGCCTGGCGCTTCCTTTCCCATTGATACTGTTTTTCCTGCCTGGAGAAACCTGAGAAGAGCCGGCAGTAGTGGTGCACGCCCTTATCCCAGCATTTGGGAGGCAGAGGCAGGTGGATTTCTGAGTTCGAGGCCAGCCTGGTGTACAGAGTAAGTTTCAGGACAGTCAGGGATACACAGAGAAACCCTGTCTCAGAAAAAAAAAAAGTGAAAAAGAAAAATGAAAAACCTGACAAGAATTCTGGCATTTGGAAAGACATATGGAAAGTTCAGGCTCTTCTGGTGCAATTACAGATCATATTTCTTTCTTCCTTCCTTCCTTCCTTCCTTCCTTCCTTCCTTCCTCCCTTCCTTCTTTCCTTTCTTTTTTTCTTTCTTTCTGTTTTTCAAGACTGGGTTTCTCTGTGTAGCCATGGCTGTCCTTGAACTCACTCTGTAGAACAGGCTACCCTTAAACTCAGAGATCTGCCTGCCTCTGCCACCACACCCAGTGTGATAATCTCTGTTGTCCAGCTGCCATTGTTTGGAGTGACCTGAAACACACCTCTGACACGTCTGGGGTGGGGCAGTTCTAGAGATGTTCTACTAAGGTGGGCAGTGCCCCTAAAGTGAATAAAAAGGAACAGGGCAAAGAGGCCGAGGTCAAAGCTCAGAGAAGCGCTCGCCCAGCGTCTGCAAGGCCCTGGGTCCGAGCCCTAGCGCCATGTGAACCAGCTGTGCTGGCGTGGCGCCTGACTGGAATCCTAGCACTCAGGGAATAGAGGCAGGTTCAAGGCCATCCTCAACTACGTAGTGAGTTCTCAAGGCTAGCAGGAGATATACAATGAGCCTCTAAGTAAAAAGAAGGGAGGAGCAGACAAGTGTCAGTCATGGCCTCTTTCTGTTCTCTGACCCATGTGACCCACTGCCTTACCCTTCTCCTGTCCTATCTTACTGCAGAGACCAACAGGCTCAGAACTCAGCCAATGACAGAGGTAGATGGCTCAGAAGATAAGCGCACTTGCCACTAATCCTGATGCCTGTGTTTGATTCCCAGAACCTGCCTAGTAGAAACAGGGAATCGACTCCCAACAGTTGTTCTTTGACATCCACACTTGTGATGATAGATGGATGGATGGATGGACAGATGGAAGGATGGATGAATGGATAAATGTTAAAGATAAACAAACCTGGGAGGGGCTGGAGAGATTGCTCAGGAGTTAGGAGCACCGGCTGCTCTCCCAGAGGACCCAGGTTTGACTCCCAGCACCCACATAGCAGTTCATAATTGTGTGCAACTCAGTTCCAGAAGATCCAGTACCCTCTTCTGATGTCTAAGGGCACCAGGCACACAAGTGGGGACTGACATACATGTAGGCAAAACACTCATACATAAGTCTGTTTTACTTATTGATTTTTTAAAATCTATTTATTTATTTTATGTATGTGAATACACTGTCATTCTCCTCTGGTGAGAGAAGAGCATTGGATCCCATTACAGATGGTTGTGAGCCACCATGTGGGTGCTGGGAATTGAACTCAGGACCTCTGAAAGAGCAGCCAGTGCTCTTAACCACTGAGCCATCTCTCCAGCCCTGTTGCTCCATCTTGGTTTTGGTTGCTAAGGCAGAGTCTTCTCTGGTTGCCAGGCCAGCATCAAACTGCTCTCTGTGAAGCTGAGGATGCCCTTGAAGTCCCGCCTCCTCCTCCCCAGCACTGATTTTCCAGGGATGTGCCATTCTGTATACCCAGCCCTTAAACTGCTGCTTTTCAGGTAAGTAGTTAATATAGAACTCAAGTCCTGGAACCTTTAAACTGGGCCCTGTCCAGCAGGAACTCAGGAACTTAGGTAATGTGTATGTGTACTTGAAAATTGAAAAGTAAATATACATAAGATGGTGACAACTCTGTTACTGTTATTTCATTTTATATTCTCTATCATGGCCAAGTACTACATGGACAAAAAAAATTAATGAATGCCAGTATTACATTCTTTAACAAAAATATAGACAAAGTATTCCTTGGAGACCCAAATGCTAAACTGTGTATCTCTCCAAGGGCTGAAGACGATAACTGTGGATCTACCCTCAAGGCCAGTTTACCTTAGTATTTTAGCACTTGCCTTAATGGCCTTCAGCCCTTGGCCAGAGCTGGGTGCAGGAGAAGGTAAGGCCTCAGGCTTTCTCCATTCTCAGGTTCCCTGTCTGCACTGAGCCTTGTCCTACCCTCTACCCTCTCCTGCACAGGCACTTATGCCTGGGGGGAAGGGTGTGGTGGGACTCTCGGCGCCCCCCAGTGCACTGACTGGAAAGTGCATGTATGTACATCCTACATCCCAGCAGAATGGACTGTGTGTGAACCGTTTCCCTGGCCCTTGCTGCCACTGCACAGGCTGGCAGGCTGGCAGAGGATGCTCACCCAGGCTGGATTCTCACCAACCTCTACCTCTTCCTGTCCCTTCCCCTGAGACTGTGGGGCCTCAGCCTAGGCGATGCCAAGGACTTTCAGTGTGATTCCAAAACCCTTTCTCCTTTCATTAATGTATTAATTTCTTCCTCTCCCCCAGTCTGCCCCTAAATTTATTTATTTTGGGGTTGTTTGTTTGTTTGTTTTGAAACATGGTCTCAGACTCATGGCAATCCTCTTATTTCAGTCTCCTAAATGCTGGGATTACAGAGAAAAGGACCACATCCTGATGTCTTTTTCTTTCTTTTTCCCATGCTCAGACTCATGGCAATCCTCCTACTTCAGTCTCCTAAATGCTGGGATTACAGAGATAAGAACCACATCCCGATGTCTTTTTCTTTCTTTTTCCCATGCTGGGGATGAACCAGGGCAGTCAGGATGTTAGAAAAGTGCTCCTGCCTGCAAGTGGCACCATGGCCCTCTCAAAGAATTAAAGTGACTTTTATAATTACATCTGTTTACTGTGGATGGGGCATTAGGTAGCAGTAAAACCTTCCATCTTGGAGCTGGAGAAATGGCTCAGCAGTTAAGAGATTAGACTTTGCAGAAGATCTGAATTTGATTCTCCACATCACGCTGCCGGTTAAATACAACCTAAAGGATCTAGCATCCTCTTCTGGCCTCTATGGGGACATGCACTCAAATGCACATGTGTGCACATGTGTGGTCATGCAAGCATGCACATAGAACTTTGAAATAAAAATAATTATTAAAAAAAACCTTTCATCTTGGAGGAAAGTTTACTAAGACACAGAATGTTAGGACCAGGTATGGTGACCTCACACATTTGATCACAACACTAGGGAGGTAGAGACAGATAGATCTCTGAGAGAACAAGGGAGTCTACTTTGAGATGTCCAGGATAGCCAGCGATACACAGTGAAATATTGTCTCAAAAGGGGTAGGGCTAAAACAGCAAGATGTCCAGCTTGTCTGACAGAAGGTGAAACACTCCGGGTTGCTAGGGTAATTTGTTAAGCTCAGAAAGTAAACAACTTAATAGCTTCAGGAAGTCCCTGAAACTGACCAGGGAGGTGCCTCTGTCCTTAAGATATATAAGCAGTAAGGACTACTGAGAAACAGTCAAACTAAGGGACTTGGAGGCAGAGACTAGATCTCTAGGTCCGGAAGCTGAGTCGCCTGGAAAGGACATTCTCCAACCTGTCGTGCTGCTTCAGGCTGTGTGCTGTGCTCCAGGTTCCCAGCTCGTATGAGCTGTCAGCCATGCTGGGTGAGTCTTGGTGAGGCAGCCATCTTTGACTCACTAACCCTTCACCTCTACTCTGTAAGTTATCTCAGTAAACTTCACTGGTTCACCGAGTTGGGCTTTGGTGGTCCCTTACTTTGATCTATTGTCATTTTTCTGAGATCAGTAGTCATTGTTGTATCATACTATGAACCCCAAGACTGTACACCAGAAAAACCTGTTTCTAGTTTTGGTGTGGCTCAGCCCTAGCACATACCTTTAATTCAAGAGCTTCCTGTTTATTGTAAAAGGATTAATGAAGTCAACCATAGGTCAAGAGGCCGGGGGCAAGCAACCAATTGACAGGGAGTGAACACAGGAAAAAAACCACAGAGAGTGAGAGGAAGTCAGGAGGACAGATAGAGAGACACACAGGATCTAGAAAGGAGGGACATTCAGTTTGAAAGATTTTTAAAACATGGTGGAAGAGAACCAGGTTTGTTTGTTTTTTTACTTCTGGGATGTCAGTTGAGGTGGGTCAGCTCTCTGAGCTAGCCGACTTTCACACAACATCTGTCTCAAGTCTACATTTGATAAAATCAAATGCTTGGGATGTTTTAAAAACAAGCAATTTGTTCAGTCTCCCCAAGAATGGTATCACACTGCAGATGGGGACATGGAGGTCAGAAGATAATGTGCAGGAATTAGCTCTCTCCTCCCACCATGGAGGTCTCATGGGTGGGATTTAGGTTTAGCAAGTGTCTTTACCAATGAAGTCATCTCTTGCATTCAATCACTCTGGGTTTTCTTTCTTTCTTTCTTTCTTTCTTTCTTTCTTTCTTTCTTTCTTTCTTTCTTTCTTTCTTTCTTTCTTTCTTTCTTTTTAAAGATATGTAAGTACACTGTAGCTGTCTTCAGAGACTCCAGAAGAGGGCGTCAGATCTCTTTATGAATGGTTGTGAGGCACCATATGGTTGCTGGGATTTGAACTCAGGACCTTTGGAAGAGCAGTCAGTGCTCTTAACCACTGAGCCATCTCTCCAGCCCCCTGGGTTTTGTTTCTTGTATTTTGATTTGTTTTTTGTTTTGTTTTGTTTTTGTTGTTTTGTTTTTTGAGACAGGGTCTCTCCTATACAGCCCTGGTTGCTGGAACTTGTTATCCACAGTAGACGGGCCTTGAGCTTAGAGATGCCTCCCCCTCTGGAGTGCTGGGACTAAAGGAGTGCAACAGCATGCCTGGCTCAATGATTTAAAAAGGTTTAATTGTGTGCATGGGGGGGGGCAGAATGTACATATGTGAAGTGAATATACTTAGAGCTCTGGAAACATGTTTGATGTCCTAGAGCTGGAGTTACAGGCATTCAGGAGGGCTGGGACCCAAGCTCAGGTCCTCTCTCTCTGTAAAGTACTCCATGCTCCTAACTTCTGAGTCATCTCTTCTTCAGCCCTCAATCGCTTTTGACTGAACGCCCAGTTCTTCTCTCAGGAAAGACATATATTTTGTTTTTGAAACAGGGTCTTGTGATTACCAGACTAGCCTCAAACTCACCACACCCCAGCTTTCCTTTCCTTTCCTTTCCTTTCCTTTCCTTGAGTATCTCAGGCAATCACAGCATCGCAGCATCCAGAGTGCTGGGACTTCAGGTGCAGCAAGGGAAGTTCCACTACTCCTGGCCCCCTACTCTGCCCTCCATCGTCTGTGTTCTGTGTCTGATGCACATGTGACTTGCTGGCCTCATTTAGAAGGTGCTGGATCAGTGCTGGGTGGATGAGGGTGAGGAAGGACATGCCCCTTTCACCCCACATGTGCAGACCTTTATAGAAGCCCCCCTCAGTACCCAATACACATCTTCATAGATGGGTAGCATGGAATATGTAGTGAAATGTGTGGCGCCTGTGTGTGCATGTGTCTGCCCCTGAAAACACACGTGACACCCAACAAAGAGACACCACAGCATCTGGGATGGAAACAACTAGTGTATTGGTTTGTCGGGAGAGCAGAGGTGCGGATGGGAAATGGGGCGAAGGGTTCCTTAGTGTTTGCTGTAGCCACCAATCACCACATTCTCTAGTCTTCTCACCAGCCCCAGCAGGTTCTCCCCATCTCCAGGAGCCTTCATCCCTCACTCTTCACTGCCCTCCGTCACTGGGACAGAGCCCACCAGGCTCGTAAGCTGGGAGAAGGTAGGCTCAAACTCATCTTCCCTTCTTCCCCGTCATTCCCATCTCTTGTCTAATAAAATATTGAAAAAGCAAGCCTGGCAGATCTGCCTCTGGGAATCCACTCGCCCCAGGCTAGGGAAGGGCAGGAGGAAGGCAAGGCAGGCAGAGGAGCCTCCAGGTGTAGTGAGCCGGGAGGGGCTTGACCTCAGTCATCCTCTCTGCACCCCATTTCTCTGTGGCTGGCAAGGCAGTGGGCCAGCTGTTGGAGGAGGCTGGTGAGGAGAGCTCCCCGCCTGCCTCTCAGGCACCATGTGTCAGGGACTTGGGATGAGGGCAAAGCCAAGGCAGCAGGACAAAATCTAGACTCTACAAAAGCAGTCCTTTCCCTGGGCTCCTAGAGAAGTCCTTTGGTTTTAAGGCAGACACGGGGAAAGAAAGGGAAAGGACTTAGGATTAAGATAAAGACTTTTTTTTTTTGCTTGTGTTTTTCCTTCAGTATAAAACCACTGTAGAAAATAACTTCTCATAGAAAAAAAAAACAATAGAAGGAAAAAAAAAACCCAAAGGCAGGGGATAAATTTTTCTTTGGCTTCAGGCCTGCTCTCCTAAGGAGCAGAGCAGGAGGTGGCATGTGGTGAGGAGGGAGCAGGTGGCCTCTGCCCCCACCCCTGCCTGGCAGGTCCCAGATTACATGATGCTGCAGTTCTGGGAGCTCTAAGAGAGAAGAGAAGGCAGAGGTGTGAGCAGCAGTGGCTGGCCCTTCCTCTCCCTCCCTGACCCCGAAGTGGGGGGGGGTCTCCCCAACCCTCACACTCTGTGCCTCGCCCTCGAGTCTGGGGTTCAGACAGGAGGGGCAGGGTGCAAGAGGGGCTGCAAGGAGGGGGACCCCACTCCCGTGGGCTGCCCTGCCCTGCCCTGTCGCTCAGGGGACAGTGTCCTGCCGTAGGGCAGAGATGACTCACCTGGGTCCGGGGACTGGAGTTGCCCAGGAGGTAGGAGCGGGTGACTATGTTGTCCCCGAAGCTGCCACCCCCACTGCCCCCCACACTGCGGAAGCTTCGAGTGACTGTGACACTGGAGGCAGAAGAGCCAGAGGAGATGGATCCGCCCACCTGGGCTCCCGAGCCACTGGCAGCCTTGTCAGCAGGCTGCCCACACGTCCCACACAGCACGGTGCGTGAGCGTAGGTTGTACTCAGCGGGGTCCCCCGAGCCGCTGCAGTGGGAACCCTGGGAAGGGAGACAAGGCTCAGGAGGGACAGTGAGTTTGGGACTGACTTCTTAGGACCAGCACCTAGGCTCTGGGCTCCATAACCTCCTAGCCATGGGGCAGAAGGTGACCTCTGTCTGTACCCAGACAACCAGAGTGATGGGGACCTGGGAGGCCTGTGGCTGGGAGGAAGGGCATGACAGGAGGCCAGGAAATAAAGAGCTGCGGCTTTAACTCTCTCCTGAATCCTAGACACTTATGGGGCAATCACGAGGAAGACTAAAGATGGAGAAACTTAATTTGGGAGGGGACAGGAATGAGAAAAAACACTGTTGCTGGGAAATCTGAGGAGAGGCATGCAATAGGGCAGAAGAAGAGACAGGAGAGAAGCGTGCATGCAGTGGGAGTGAGAAAGAGAGGCGGGGCTGGGGCCATCTCTGTCCTCCCATCCCCTTCCCAGGATACGAATCCAGATCCCTGGCCACTGCCACCGCGGAATAGGCCATGGCCTCAGAAAGTTCCCACTCCCTTCCTTACCGGACACCTGGGTTCCCTGTTCAAGGTAGAGGGAGGAGAGAGAAGAAAGGCCAGGGCAGCGAGTGGCATTCCAAAACATTCTTTAATGAAAAGACTTTGGCATGGAGGTGGGAGAGCTGCCCTAGGCTGGCAGGGCTACCCTTGTGGGCTGGGCCTCAGCGGCGGCTGCCACTCACACGGTGGTGATGGAGGAGCTCATCTCCATCCTCTTCATCATCCTCATTGTCCTCAACCATGGTCAGTGAGCGCACCAGCTTGCGCATGGCCACTTCCTATGGGGACATAAGCCCAGGCCCAAGAGTCAGGGGGTGAGGGCTGTGCAGCTTATCTACCCATAGTAACCACCTAGAACCATCCAGGCCCTTATAACCTTGCTCCAACCTCCGATGCTGGGGCTAAGGACAGACAAGTATGCACGCACGTGCGCGCGCAGGGAGGACACAGCTGAGAGAGCAGTGCTCTTTAAGCTGGAGTCTGCTGTTAACACTCACTGACTGACTTCCGCCCATTATTCTACTGGGAAGAATTCCGGCTTGCTTACTGGGTGGGAATGGGGCTCAGGAAAGTGATCCTAAACCCAAGGCTTGGGTTGGAGGTAGCTATCTCCCATTATGACCACCAGGGGGAGCCTTGCAAGCTACCGGCTGCAATATACTCACTTCTCCGGTGGAGTTGATGAGAGCGGTGCGAAGACTGCTCCCACAGCCCCAGGTGTTCTGCGCCTTCCACACCAAGTCAGTAGGGGGGCTATGGGTGGCCCCAGCTCCTGAAGCCCAGATCTAGGGAAAGATGGTTTAAGAGATGTGTTTATTCTTAATGCTCCTGTCCTGAGGCCAGCTTCTCCACCCCAGTGTCCCAAGTGCTGGCCGGCCAGCCCTTCCACTCACCGTCACCACCTGCCCGGCCTTTAGGGTGAACTTCGGTGGGAAGCGATATGTCAACAGAGGATCATCACCGTTCTGACGCCTGATCTGCCAGTTGCCCATGGACTGGTCCTGCAAGTAGAGTGGAAGGGGGACGATGGGAAGTTCAACCAGGCTCTTGGCTTATCTCACTCGCGAGCTCAGGTAGGCTAGGTGCCAGTGTACACCTGCAGTTCCAGTTATTATGGAGGCTGAGGCAGGGGAACAGCTTAATCCCGGGAGAGCAAAACCAGCCTGGGCAAGATCCCATTGGAGGAAAAAAAAAAAAGCAAAGCACAGAGAAGGCAGGCCTGCCACCACTACCTCTGGCATTCGCTCCAGGGCCATACTGTGCCACACACAACACCCCCCATATCTTGCATCTCCCCAACAATTTAACGATGTAAGGACTAGGGCTGGAGAGACGACGCACTGACTGCTCTTCCAGAGGTCCTGAGTTCAATTCCCAGCAACCACATGGTGGCTCACAACCATCTGATGCCTTCTTCTGGAGTGTCTGAAGATAGCTACAGTGTACTCATAAATAAAATAAGTAAATCTTTTAAAAAAAAAGATGTAAGGACGGACGACCACACACTCCAAATTCTCAGATAGGGAGATATGCTCCACAGAACCGAGGGCTCCCAACCACTGCAAACAAGACCCTGATCCACAGGCCCACCTCATTGGACTTGTTGCGCAGCCGCACGAACTTTCCCTCTTCATCTACTTCCTCTACCGCCACACGCCCACTAGTGCGAGCGTGCTGCGAGAAGCTGCTCCGGCTCTCGGAAGCCTCCAGCTTGCGCTTTTTGGAGACGCTGCCTCCACCCTGAGACTGGGATGAGTGGGAGGAGGTGCGACCGCGGCTGCGCTGCGAGGTAGGGCTGGGGGACAGGCGAAGCCTGGGAAGGTGGAGACAAGGTGCAGGGTTAGTCAAGGTAGCAGCAGGCCAGAGGCCCTGACAAGGTCTCTAGACCCCTCCTAGTTCACCTCTCCTCCTCGCCCTCCAGCAGCTTTCGATAGGCATGGATCTCCATGTCCAGGGCCAGCTTGATGTCCAGCAACTCCTGGTACTCATCCAGCTGCTGCTGCATCCTCGCCCGCATCTCCGCCATCTCTCGTTCCTTTTCAGCCAGCAGGCGCCGGCTTGTATCCCGCTCGCGGGCCAGCGAGTCCTCCAGATCTCGCAGCTTTGCCTCCTTGGCTGCCAACTGGGGTAGGGAAGACAAGGGTCTGATGAGCTCCCGAGGGCCAAGAAGGAGGGGTACAGGGGATGGCAGATGGACACTCAGGATCTGTAGGCTCTCTCTAGAGTCACCATGGCTCTATCCAGTGACCGGGAAGCCCTTCCTATCATCTGACTGAAATCTCCCACTCCGGGGCTAGACCCCATCTCCCTTTGTCACAAATAGTACAGTCAGCTAAAAAATATTGACACATGTAGCACTTCACACTGCGGTGTCATGACAGACCTGGGAGTTGGGAAGGACCATACTGTTCAGCGTTTTCCATTCTCTTCTTTTTTTAAGGATTTTTTTTTATTTGTTTGTTTGTTTATGGTTTTTGAGACAAGGTTTCTCTATGTAGCTCTGGCTGTCCTGGAACTCACTCAGTCAGTCAACTAAGCTGGCCTTGAGCTCAAAGATCCGCCTGCCTCTGCCTCCAGAGTGCTAGGATTAAAGGCATACGCCACCACAGCCTGACTTCTTTCTTTTTTGAGACAGTGTCTCATGTAGTCTAGACTGGTCTCAAACATGCTGTATAGTTGAGGAGGACCTTGAGTCTCTTGATACTTCAGCCTGGGATGAAAGGCCTGCTCTAGCGTACCCTGCTCTCCGTGGTCCTGGGATAGGTCCCAGACCTGCACACATGATAAGCAAGCACTGTACCGACCAAGCTACATGCTCCGTCCAAAGGAAGCTCCATTTCCAAGCAGGAAATGCGGCTGGTTTTGTAACTCAGTGAGAAAGCGTCTATCTACCATACACAAGGCCTCTGGTTCAATCCCCAGCAGGCACAGAACAAACACAAAAAAACCCCTTCATACACAGTAAAATAGAGACTCTGAGAGTCAAGGCAATCTAAAGGGGAACACTGGAAAACCAGACAGGCATCAGATTCCAAACCATGGGGTGTGGTCCTGAGGTCCCTTTCCCCCGCTACTCCTCCTCTTCTCAGCGGGCTTCTGCAATATCTGCTTAGAGAAGTGCCGTGGTGGGAAGGGTAGACGGGGATCACCTGCTTCTGGAGCTGGCTGAGCTGGGCCGAGAGGCTGTCAATGCGGATTCGAGACTGCTGGAGTTCCTCGTGGGCAGCCCCCACCAGGTTGCTGTTCCTCTCCGCAGACTGCCTGGCGTTATCCAGCTGCAGGGAGCACACGGTTATGAGAGCAGGAACCTGGAGGTGGGGGCCTGAGGACGGCATCCCCCTGCTGCAGCCTCAGGTCCTGGGCTACCCGATCCCCCTGCCACCACCCACCCGTCCTCAGGGCACACCCGACCCGGGCATGGGCAGGGTAGGCTGCTCGCGCAGCACTAGGGAGAGGATAGGATGCAGCCAGCACCTTGGCAGAGTACGTCTTTTCTAGCTCCTTCTTATACTGTTCCACCTGGTCCTCATGCTGGGCCCGCAGCTCCTGCAGGGCATCTGCCAGCCGGCTCTCAAACTCTCGCTGCTTCCCGTTATCAATCTCTACAAGCCGGGTCTCGTGCCGGCGCTTGGTCTCACGCAGTTCCTGAAAGGGTTAAGTGAAGACACTTAGAACATCAGAATGGTTCCTTAGAAGCGAAGACCAGAAGTCCACGCTCCCTGTCTTGCCTTGACCCCACAGGCCAGGCCCGGGCAGCCCTGAGCCCAATGTCCAGCTGTCCATAGTCAGGCCCATACAGCGTGATGCTTACCTCACTGTAAATGTTCTTCTGGAAGTCAAGTTCCTCCTTCAGGGTCTGTAGCCTGTTCTCAGCATCCACTCGCCTCAGCATCTCATCCTGAAGTTGCTTCTTAGCCTCACCTAGGGCTGCCTCAAGCTGAGAGAAAGAAAGCCAAGTTCATTGAGAGGGTGTTTGGGATATGCCAAAGAAGCTGAGTGACGGCTGTCCCCAGGGAGAGCAGGTCTGGAGGCAGTGAAGGTCACCAATGCTCATGAGGGGAAGGACACCCACATTCTCACAGTAACTACCCAGGGTTGCCGTGGCACTAAGAGATCAAGGGTGAGGGCCTGTAAGACGTCTCGGCAGGTGAGGGTGCGTGCCGTTAGGCCCAGACAGCCTGAGTTCTGTCCCTAGAGCCCACAAGGCAGAAGGAGGAGAGCTTCCTGCCAAGTTGTCCTCTGGTCTTAACATGTGTGCTGTGGCATGTTAGGAGCCCACAAAGGAAACAAAAAAAATGTAAAATCAATAATAAACTCCCCTGTGTAGGATTGCCCTTTCTTGGCATGACACAGCAGTTATTACGAAGGAGGTCCACACAGAATGTAGCAGCAACAGGAAAACGGAAACAAAGTATGGGATGGGAAAGCTGGGACTCAAAGGACAGGCAAGTGGAGTCTGGGAAGGGACATTAGTGGCTGCAGTGGCAGGTCGGGTATAAGCATCATCTTGTCAGGAAGGCTGATCCTGTCAAAGCTGAAGGACTGTTGGGGGTGAGGAGCCAGAGCAGGACCCGCAGGCAAGGGCTAGACCGGATGGAGATAGCCTTAACTGCCCTGGAGAATGGTTTCCGGAGGAAGCACCAAGCTAAGGCATTCATCGTGGGCAAATGCAGGCGGCTCAGTGGGCCTGGTAGAGCTGAAGAGGGAGGCGGGCAGGGACCCGAGCCTTGACTTTGGAGTCACTAAACTGTGTCCCTAAGTTCTTCACTCCCGCAGTATGAGAGATCAGAGGAGCAGAGAGGAGAACTCGGAAGGAAATGGACACTGTACACCAGGCAGCACTGATCCACACCCAGGCACACTTAGCTATCAGCACCCTACTATGACTCAGTGCACAGCTCTCCCTGAAGCTGATGGAGCTGTCTAGGGAGACAGGAGGGGAGGAATCAGAGCTAGGCATACTACACCGTGCCATTAAACACAGCTGGTTTGTGGGTTGCTCAAAGTTGGTGGTCGAGGAAGGATGAGCGGTGTTCTATGTTGGCAAAGTGAAGGTGAACAGGTGAATGGGACTGAATGACAGGTGGGACCAGACACCTCCCAAGGTCCACTCATCAGGTGGGGTCACTAGGGTCACAGGAGGGCTCCGAACAGCGGCCTACCTTGGCTACCTGCCCCCGCAGATCATGGAGCTCGCCCTCTAACGTGCGCTTCTCGCTGAGAGCGGTGCTCAGGGCAGCTTCCTTGGAATTGAGAAGAGCCTCCAGGTCCTTGAGCCGGGCCTGCGCAGCCAACAAGTCCCCCTCCTTCTTGGTATTGCTATAAAAGAGAAGGGCAGGTTTCAGGAGCCTGTACCTCTGGGATGGGACCGCTCTGCGGTCCCTGAAGCTGTCAGAAGAGGGCATCATTACATTAGGTTTGTTGGCATCCACCAGCTTCTGGGGCTGGGTTCTCACCACCCCTAAGATTTCCCAAAAGCCCCTTCTTGCTTCTCTACCCTTCCCATGACTCAGGGCCCAAGAACGTGCCTGAGGCCATGGCGAAGCCAGAGCAGATGATATGAATGCCTGCTTCTCTTTGCCTCCTATTCCCTCTTAAATAGACAGGGCACCTTTGTCTCCTACCCCTTCCCACACAAGGCCTTAACCTTTCCCTCCCCTGGACTCCACCCATCTCCCCATTCAGCTTGTTCCCTTCCTTGGAGCCGACAGACTGTGAGTATCTTGGCCACGCACACACCAACCCCCTCTCCCCTTCCAGTTGGAGTTTCAAATTAGTCTAATCCCTTTTGCCCATGTGGAACTTTGGGGGGAAAACCGGCTCCCTAAGAAGACCAGGAACAAGGGTAAGGGAAGCAAGCCTATGAGACCTTTCCCTTCTTGGGATTTCGTCTTAAGACCCCTGATCCCCACACAGCAGAGGGACCCCCCATCAGATCCCTGACAATAGACTAAACCCTCCCTACTGCTGGGCTTTCTGGCATCTGTTCCAGATGTCTATCCCAGGATTCCAGATCCATGGGGTTCCAGTCTGGAGCCACACCCTATCCCTATCTCCTTAAAGTAGACAAAGCTATTTAGTTAGTCTCTCCATCCAGGAATGCCTCTACCTCCCCCGCATTCCTGATTCTTTCTGCTAGTGAAATAGAGAAGCAGAGAAGTCCTAATTTCCTGAAAATCTCTGGAAAGCCTGAGAACTTTCCAGACATAATCCTTCATAAGTACTAAAGGGTGGGGGAGGAGGAGCAGTAGACCCTGGGAAGGGGGAGGGGAAGCAGGAGAGGGGGAGGGGGAGCAGAAGATCCTGGGAAAGGGGAGGGGAAGCAGTAGACCCTGGAAGGGGGCCTGGTACTAGTAACCATCTGCAGGATTATCTGTCACATCAGGAGCTCACCACAGCAAAAGGAAAACTAAGGACTGAGGAGATGGTTCTGGGTAAGGATCTTCCAAGCGAGCATGAAGAACTGAGTTTGGATCCTCAGCCACAGAAGCTGGGGAAGGTACCGCCTGTGTAACCCCAGCATGTCTAAGGTGAGATAGGAGCTCCAGAGAACATCCCCAGGGGTTTGCAGCTCAATTACCCTGGCTGCTCAGTGGCAAACAAAAAGCCACGATCTCAAGCTAGGTGAAAGGCAAAAGACCAACCCCGGAGGCTGTCCTCCGACCTCTACCTCCAGTAGACCAGCACCCGTGTGTTTGCATGCGCGTGATACATCCCAAACTTAAAAAGGAAAATAGGTGGGCAAGTAAAGCAGGGTCCCCCACTCCAGAAAGAGCAACCCTGTCGACATTTTTCTCTTGCCACAAAATCTCTAAGCAGTAACAGGCCTAGCAATCCACCCTGCAGTAGCAAAGAAAAGGCTAGACTTGGAAGATAAGGAGGCAGGAGACACTAGAGATTTCAGAGAGCCACATCCTCCACCTGGGTTCTGCTGGTCTGGGAGGACCACAGAGGGTCAGGGAAGCACGCAGAGTCCTGGAGGCTACTCCCCAGACTGCTGCTCCCTCCACACCGCGATGGTGTCTTTCTCCTGCAGAGGCCCTTCCAGAACCACAGACTATTTCTCCCCCTCCGTCTTAGCACGAAAAGCTAAAAATAAAGTCAAAACCCAGCTCAGGTTTTGGCTGCCATCCGGCCCAGCCCTGGCTAGAAGCACGGCCCCAACTTTCCATGACTTCAGAACTTTTCCGAAGCTGAGACAGCTGCAGGGGAGGAAAGAAAATGAAGAAAAAACACGGGTGCAGGCAGCAAGTTTCAGAGACAGAATCTGAGCTCCTTGGGCCAGCTCCAAGGCTGGCAGCGGCTTCCCAGAGAGGCCTCTCCATCCCAAAGGCCAACCGGCTGGGGTGCTGCTGATGTGGGGGAGACTTAGAGAGTCCTTCAACCTGCCCCTTTTACAGATGAGGAAACTGAGTTGCAGAGGAGGGTGCATGGCCAACATCGAGCATCACAGACGGCCGCAGGGGCAGTGTCCAAGCTGACATTCTCACACTCCCCACCCCCACCCACCACTGCCCTCCTAAGCCCTGGGTGTAGAGAGACTGCAGAGATAAGCCAGGAGCAGAAGGAGTGGATCCCTCTCAACAAACCCATCCCTGACTGCTCTGAGGACACTCCCTAGCCCTGCCTCCTCGGGCACTAGAGGTGGAATTCCCAGGGTTCCCCATGCCCTTGGCTGTACTGGGATATGATGCAAAAGCCCTCCCCTCCAGGACTATATAGTCTGACATGCATGGGGCTGGGTTTTTATGATAAATCTAGCCATGTGTCACGTAACAATGGAGTTGTGTTGTAAGAAGTTATTAACTAGTTTCATCATTATGCAAACATCACGGTGTGATCACACAAGATGATAGACGCTTTCGGGACCCTCATCGTAGATGACTTGCCACTGACAGAAACTGTTATGTGGGGCATGACTGTAAGAGCAAATACTTCTCATGAGCTTGTTATATGCCAGGCACTGCTGTAATGACAATATTAACTACCCTCAGAGATGGATGCCATTACCAATGCGATACAGAAAAGGCGGGCAGCGAGAGCTCCAGCCAGGGCCCTACAGAAAGCAGAGCCTTCGTGCCTTTAGTGAAATCCAGGGGGCTGTTTCTCCATCCCTCCGGTCCTTTCCAGTGCTTTACCCAGAGACTCTATTAAGGACTCAGACACACCCTGTAGCTGAGGGAAACCTCAAAGCACACATTATCAAGGAAGAACTTGCGGTTTTCTTAGTCAGGCATGGGGAGCCCCAACTAAGGGGAAGAAGCCACTATCACCCATGGGCTCATGACTCAGACCTGGGGAGCTCTGTAGACAAGCACGCCCTAAGAAACAGGGGCGGGGAGGAATGTCTCCTCTCCCTTTCTCTAATCTTCTTTGTATAACCCTGGCTATCCTGGAACTTTGTAGACCAAGCTGGCCTCTAATTCAGAGATCAGTCTACCTCTGCCTCCTGACTGCTGGGATTAAAGGCATGCACCACTAAGCCCCTAAAATTCCTATTTTTATTTTTAACAAAAAAAAATTGTTTTTTAAATCATGCTTTAAGCCTGGTATAGTGATATATAACTGTAGTCTCAACACTTGGGAAGCAGAAGCAGTCGTATCTCAGGGAGTTCAAGGCCAGCCTGTTCTACATAGAGTTCCAGACCAGTCAGGATTACATAGTGAGATACTATTCTTAAAAAAGAAAGAAAAGAAAACATATTTCATGTATAGCAACGCAAGGTACATGTTTAACACTACAACAGTTATTTCATATCATTTAAAACAGATTTTTAAAAGAGAGAAAAAATATTGAGTTAAATGGCTGTCTTCTATCAAACACCATTTCCTTCCTGGGAGAGGAAGACCTCCGCCTGGTCTGGCCATCCAGACGCGGACAGGCCTAGGCGACTGTGTCTGCATAGAGGTGTGGTCCAGTTCCAGCCCACTGGGCGTGCTAGTGGGAGAGCTGGATTTGTGCTGGGTTGGTATGGAGGACTGGGTGGGGCAGACCAGGGGAGCTGGGAAGGGGTAGGAACCCGGGCTCCTCCTGTGACTCATGTTCAGAGCCACAATACCAGGGCAGGGGCGGGAAGTTGTCCAGTGTTCTCGGGAGGCAGTGAGACCTTGCCTGCCTAGACCCTGTTCCAGGCCTGGTGCCATGCTCTCCATGAGCAAAGGAGTGGTTGCAATCCTGCTGCCTCCTGGGGCCGGGGGCGAGAAGGGCTGGGTATCCGGTTTAACCCGTCCCAGTGGGCAATCCTGGCTCTAAGAGGGGCGTGGGGGAGGGGAACAGAGCGGTCAGGAACAAGGTAAGCGAGAAGCCGACGCGGATGAGGGGTTGGGGGGCAAGGCTGGGGTCCCCGGGCTGCTTTAGGGAAGAAAGGCAGCAGTGGCAGAAGGGCTGGATGGGCACAGCGCCAGGTGCTGACCCGCCCACTGAGTCATCCTTTCAGCCACCTCAGACGCCAGATATGGAAGCCGCGCGGCCTGTTTGGCCTGGTTGCCGGGAGCAACAGCCTAAGCCCAGAGGGAGTGGCCTGCATTTCCTCCCCTGTCCTGGGGGAGGGACCGGCGGCCCAGACTCTACACCGGGCTAAAAATAAGGAGCAGGAGGAATGACAGACCGGCCCGCGCCCCGCCCGCCCGCCGCCAGCCTCACCGGCCCTCGGCGTTCCCCATGGCTGAGCCAGAGAGAGCAAGGCCTCGCGCCTCAGGAGTTCCGGTGACCCCTGTGGCTGGGCAGGGTGCTGAGGTGCTGCTCCCAGGTCCTCCTGGGGTCGCAACCCCTCTCTACCTTGCTGACTTCCGGCCCTACCCTGCCCAAGCGGCTGCTCGACCTAGGCCCATATTGGTTTATTTATTTATTTTTATCCATGACAGGGTCTCAGGGTGCCTCGAATTTGCTAAGTAGTCAAGAATGACCTTAAACTTCTGATCCTCCTGCCTCTACCTTCCAAGTGCTGGGATTACATGTGGTTTAGGGGATGCTGGGATCAAACCCGAAGTTCCTAAATGCTAGGCAAGCTACCTTCCCAGACCCATTTTTTTTTCCACTAACAATGCAGTCTCCTTTATCTTAATTATGTAGACATGAATGATGCATGTACTGCATATTAAATACAGAAAGCTTTCTACATCTGGCCTAAGCATAGCAACCCCGCCCGTTCTCCATACGTTCAGAGCTCCACCTCCGCCCAGGTTTTTACCTGTGGGATCTTTGGGTTTTTCTATATGTCCCCTTAATACTTTAAAGTTCAGGTGTTCAGGACTTCTAGACTAGCCTTTGGACTAATTTCTGCATTTTCTTTCACAGTATAGACCTAAAGAAGGCCAGGTCCAGACACTAAAAACCTACCCACACAAGTACACTCCGGACAGGGACAAAGCAAAGAAAATGAGATAGGGCCTGGGTGTAATTTCTTGGGTCCAACTCCCAGTACAAAAAGGGAAGGGGGAAGGGAGTTGAGGGTTTGGGAGTGTGAGGAAGAAGGAGAAGGAAGTGTTAGGAGGCAAATGGGCTGCAGAGTGCAAGGGAGATACAGTCCTTTTAGAAGCGTACTCTGTGTTGCTGGGAGACCCCTGTCAAAACGACAAAGGCCCAAGGAATCTACCACCCTTGACTACCCTCAAGCCTTACACTGGCTCTGGACTCTGCAACCAGCCAAGATAAGCACTGCCCACCGCTTGGTTTCTTGGCTGGTCCCGTGGGTCTGTGACCACTTCCAAACTCTGGCAGGATGTGGGCAGCCCCACTCTGGCATGCCAAGCACGGGGGGGGGGGGGCTAAGCAAGGCAGGTGTTCTTGACGCTTAGAAGTCTCCTGGGCCTTCCTCAAAACCTGTCCTGTGAAACTCTGGATGTCTGACATGTGAAAACCACAAGGTTAAGGCTGGGAGGTGGTGGCACATGCCTTTAATCCCAGCACTTGGGAGGCAGAAGCAGGAGGAGACCAGCCTGGTCTATAGAGTGAGTTCCAGGACAGCCAGGGCTACACAGAAAAATGTTGAAGTGAGTTCCAGGACAGCCAAGGCTACACAGAGAAACCCTGTCTCGAAAAACAAAAAAAAAAAACAACAACAACAGAAAAATGTCTCAAAACAAACAAATAAAACAAAAAAAAAGAAAGAAAGAAAGAAAGAAAAGAAAAACACATCGTATGGACCACCTCAGGCCTCCCCACGCAGGCACATGTGCCTGTGGTTGGCAAAGCTCAGCTTCCTCAAGCCTCTCTTAGACTACTGAACAGGCCTGGAATCTAATGGGATCTGAGGCCTCAGATCTGCTTTCAGGGCAGCCAGGATCTCAGTTGCCTTCCCCTCAAACAAAGGCAAGTCTTAATTCCAATATGAGGAAGAGTCTGGTAGGGTTCTGGTGCCCAGAGCAGGATAGGAGGCCCGTGGACATGTTCAGACACCACTCTAGCAGAGGCCCTGGGCCTGGCAAGGGGCCAGGCCTGAGTCACAGCTGCTGGATGTATCTACGTGGCATTGTACAAAAGAGAGGCCTGGAGTCAGAGACCAGAGCACAGGGGTCCTAGATACCCAGCAACCAGCTTCTCCCTGCTCCTGCCTTCCCTTCAGTCTCCTGCTGAACTTCACTTCCCCTCTTTCTAACCTACTATTCCAGAAGCCAAGCTTGTATTGTCACGAGGTCAGGGTGGGGCCTGAGGACAGATAAAAGTAAGACAGCAGGAAGGTAAGGAGGGTGGCCTGAGGAAGCAGAATGACCCGAGGGACTCCTCAGAAAGTGTTACTCAGCTGTGACTTCTTGGGACTTATTAGCCACCCTTCATCTGGTAGCACACACTTATTAACCCTGACTGTCTCAGGAGGGAGTGTGAGCCACACCCCAAGTCAGGAGAGGAAGCAGAGGAAAGCTTTGAACTTCTGGTCTCACTGCACTTCTGCTAAACCTGGAATGATGCAACAGGTACTCCCAGCTGACAGAGGCGGCAGCCATAGAGCTTCTGCAGGAAGAAAAGGGAGCCTTTCCATTCCCAAAAGTCTCCTCACCCTTGGCCACCATGTCCAGAAGCCCTACCCCTTAAAAAGGTCATCTAGCTCTCTGAGGTGGCGCTGAGGTGTCCCTAAAGAGGTTCTATGTGTCCCCCACCAAATCCAGATGTCATTCTTCTGGCTGTGGTCCCACTTCTGGACCCAGCCTGACTTATTCCCTGCTTCAGCAGGCGGGGAATGGCTCCCTCTCCTATCCCTAGACAGTAAGGTAGGGAGAGCCCCTTCCAGAATATTGTCCCTTTGCTTAAGGGATTTGTAAGGGCCAAGACTCATGGCAGCGCATTGGCTGGGTACACGGTTACGAGCAGCAGGTGAGCAGGTAAGGTCACTGCGCACCACCCGCTAGCTTCTGGCATGTGATGTCTGACCCTGGCAGTTGGACAGATCAGTCCTGTCTCTCCCAGGAGCCTCCCTTCCAGCCCTGAAACTGGTCAGTCGGTGCCACAGGCAGACTACCCTGCTACACGACAGGGCCCTTTCTATTGTCCTGAAGGTAGGCAGACACTACTAAACTTTATTTTCCCAACAGCAGTGAAAACAAAGCCTACGCCAAGACAGTAGTGTCATAATAATTAACCAACTCCAACAAGCTCTTTCCGAGAAGCAGGAAGACCAGTGGCTTTAGTCCCACTGCTGTGGGAAATAGTTCTATTAAAAACAAAAAACCTGCACCGACTATTAACTATACTCCAATTTATTGTGCTTGGTTTTATCACCTCTCATGTGGTATTTAGAGGACTTTTCTCACTTTATGGGTCATTGTACTGCTTTGAAACCCAAGGTGCAGATCTGTTCTAACTCCCTTTCTTTTACTGTTAGGGAAATAAAGGAAGAGGGTTGATTAATTCAAGGTCACACAGCAATTTAGGGACAAGAGTGAACCTAGAGATAGGGACACTGAGGGCCACAGCTGTTTTAACTATGACCTAATACTATCTGTCATTTTGTTGGTGGAACACCTTACTGAGAGATAACAGGTCTTGTAATTTCTCCAGTGTCTCCATGCATGCTAGAGCTAGCCTGGGTCACCTTCAGTACATTTATGGGACCAAGGAAGGGAGGCTAGAAGAGACTCTTCCCAGTGTTTGGGGCTCCAGACAGTAGTCTCATGTCTAGCTATGGCTGTTGGAGCTGGGCAGGGCTGGGAGGGCAGAGTGTAAGAAGAGCAGAGGGCACAGCTGTAGGTGAGGGTGGAAGCCGTCCTCCCAGCTGGCCTCCCAGCTGCCCTGGCCACAGCCTTGACAATGAGCTACTGGGTGGCATGCAGAAGTGTCACTGACCACTTGAGGCCAGAGGAAGGCAGTAGGGGGACCCTAGTGGGAAATGGCTATTCTGTTTCCCTTGGGCTCCTTAAGTACTTTTGAGTCCCCGGGTGTAGCTGCGCTGGCTTCTTTCCTTCTATTAGGAATGTGAATGGGATCACCTAGGGCCTGGTACCCTTGAAGACACTGTCTCTGTCAATGTAACAGTTCTGCCCAAGGGCACAGCCTCCTTCAAATCCAGGTAGCTGATCTACTCTAGGTCTTGAGACTAAAGGCACAATCACCATGCTATCAGAGTTACTGTTCAATGATGTATGGATGTATGTATATGTGTGTGTGTGTGTGTGTGTGTGTGTGTGTGTGTGTGTGTATCCTGCTAGGAGATGGATGGATAGATAGGTAGATAGATAGATAGATAGATAGATAGATAGATAGACAGACAGACAGACAGACAGACAGCAGGGCTCTGGGTCTTTGCAGGTACAGATGGAAGCAAACATGTCATTGGCCTCAGAGCAGAATCTCTAGGCAGGGGAGTCAGCCTTGGCTAGATTTCCAACCTGTCTTTCATGCTAGAGAAGGTTTAATAGAGGAGCCATCGGAAGTCAGAAGCTCATGTCCTAACCTTTCACCCTGCAGGGTGTGGGACAAACCTCTGCCTTCTGCAGCCTGTGCTGTTCCTGTGATTACTTCAGCTTGCAGCCCCCCTGCTTCTCTGCACTGGAGTCACAGAAGTCTGCCAATGCAGGGGTTAAAGGTGCTTCTGCGTTGTGGGTTGGGATTCGTCCCCACTTCTGACCAGCCTCACTCCAACAGTTTCTCATGGAAGGCACACTCTGACCACTCTGGGTCTCCACAGAGCCAGGACTAGCCTGGAATTCACCATACTCCTCCTGCCTCAGCCTCTCAAGCTCTGGGAATTACAAACTTGTGCTGTCAAACCTAACTGGTACTAGAGACTGAACATCAGGCCCAATCATGCTAGACAAGTGCTCTACAACTGACCCTTAGCTACAACCCAATATACGTGTGTGTGTGTGTGTGTGTGTGTGTGTGTGTGTGTGTCTGTGTCTATGTGTGTGTCACTGTGTGTCTGTTGTGTCTATGTGTGTGTGTCTTTGGGCATATGTGTCTGTATGTGTGTGTTTGTATGTGTGTCTGTTTTGTGTATATGTGTGTGTCTCTGGGCATGCGTGTTTGTATGTGTGTCTGTTGTGTATATATGTGTGTGTCTCTGTATGTCTGTTGTATGTCTCTCTGTGTGGGTTTTGTGTGTGTCTCTGTGTGCCCCTGTATATGTGTGTGTCTCTGGGTGTGTGGGTATGTCTGTGTCTCTGTGTGTGGTGATAGGCAGGCACTGTGTACCTCTGTATATGTGTGTGGGTGTGTGGGTGTGTCTGTGTGTGTAGTGATAGGCAGGCACTGTGCCGCAGAGCCACACCCTATTCCTTTTTGCCATTCTAATTTCCTATGTACAGTACCTGTTCTGAACCCTGGTTCCAGATTCTACCAGGTTTTTTTTAAATAAAAAAATTAAAAATTTGTGGTTGTGTGTGTGCATATATATGTGTTTGTGTGTATATGTGTGTAAAATGTATTGTGTGGTTGCCTATAGACCCGTGGAAACCAAAAAAAAAAGGTATCAGATCCCCTGGAGCTGGAGCCACAGGCAGTTTTAGTTGCCCGTGAGTGCTGGGAACTGAACTCAAGTCCTCTAAAAAGCAGCAAGTGTTCATAACTCCTGGACCATCACCAGGATGTTAGCACCAATTATCTATTCTTTTTTTTTAAAGATATATTTATTTATGTAAGTACACTATAGCTGTCTTCGAACACACCAGAAGAGGGCATCAGATCTCATTACAGATGGTTGTGAGCCACCATGTGGTTGCTGGGATTTGAACTCAGGACCTTTGTAAGAGCAGTCAGTGCTCTTAACCTCTGAGCCATCTCTCCAGCCCAATTATCTATTCTTAGAAGTATAGGGTGGACTGGGCAGCAGTGCTGGCTCACACCTTTAGTCCCAGCACTTGGGAGGCAAAGGCAGGCAAGATCTTTGAGTTGGAGGCCAGCCTGGTCTACAGAGTGAGTTCTAGAACAGCCAGGGCTACACAGAAAAGCCCGGTCTCAAAATCAACCAACCAATCAATCAATCAATTATTGTGTAGGGAATGGCCTGGCATGGTGGCACTTATCTTTATTCCCACCACTCCAAAAGCACAGGCAGGCAGACGTTTGAGGCCAGCCTGATGTGCATAGTGGGTTCCGGGCCAGCCAGGGCTACAAAACAAGATCCTGTTTCAAAATAAAAAATTTGGGGGGAGCACCTGGAGAAAAGGCTGCTTTGTTTTGTTTGAGATGAGGCTGCACTATATAGCCTGGATTCACTTTGTAAGCTGGGCTAGCCTAACCCAAACTTCTGGTGATCCTCCTGCCTCTGCCTCCTGCCAGTTAGAATTAACTATCAGAGGTTCCAAGGAAGGAGGCAAGGGACTATCAAGAAGGTTTCAGGGGTAAGAGTGCTTGCTGCCAAGCCTGGTGACATGAGTTTGATCCCCAAGCCCCATATTAGGTAGGAGAGAACCAAATTCCCCAAGTTGTGTTCTGCTGTGTACACTGTGGCCCATGTACATGTATTCTCACACATACTTAAATAAACCTAAAGATGGGGGAGGTAGGAAAAGGACCCCAGGATGCTGTGGAGAGAGGATAGAAGATGCATATATCCAAGCCCATAGCCTTCCCTTTCAGACATCTGTGGTCTATACTCCCTGTCTCCTGTTGTCTCTTATAAAGCCACCAGGGTAGGAGGGGTGGCATCTGAGTCATCCATGCAACTGTCTAGCTTGGAGTAAGGCTTACCCAGCCCTAAGCCTGGGGTGAGTCTTCCCCTTGCTTCAACTGTCCCCTTCTCCCAGCTTAGATGTCTAAACCTCCTGAGGAGAGGAGGAAAGAGGGAAGGAGAGAGTTGTTTTGTCTTCCTCTGCGGAACTTACAATTCGACTTGAAAACAAGAGGCCTATGGGTGCAGTAAAGAGACCCAAGTTGAGCTGTGCCAAAGATTGTCACAGGGTCTCACAGTTCTGTCTAACTCTAAGCCTGTCCCTGAACTCTGAGCTCAAATTAAACATTAAACAGGTCACTTTTCCCCACTTCTGGCCCTGGTGGGAGGGACTACTGGACAATGCCTTTCATCCTCCCCATGCCTTTCAGGCCATTTCTCCACCTCAGCCTGAGCTCAACAGCCATAAAAAGGGGCAGCAGCAGCGAGAGTCTTCTACGATGGACACAGAAGGGCAGACACCCATCTCAGTTCCTTTGCCTCCACTGCACCCCACCGGCGGGCACCTAGGTGTGTATACCCACCCCCTTCCCGGAAGCCCAGCCTCCTCAGTTAGGATCAGTGGAGAAGAGAGGCAGGTGGCTAAATATAAAAAGTCCACACATCACCCGGCCCCTGCCCAATGTGTGCACACACCACCTGGTGTCCCAGGCTGGACAGCTGCACTGGGGGCAGAAGACACAGAGTATCGTGGTTAGATGAACAAGAAGCTATGGATTCCACTGTCCTTGTCCCCAGATCTACTAAACAAGTTCTGTACCGGGATCTGCAAGAGCTCTGATGGCTGACTTAACTAGTTTAAATCACTAACTAGTTAACTCACTAGGACTCTTCTAACTTGCCTCATGTGTTTCTTGATATTTATCCCTATTGGATAAAAAGCCAGGTGATTCCTATTAGCAGAAAGAAAGGCTGGACCTATCTCTACATATGACCTCCGCTCACACTTGAGGCAATGGACTTACCATACTCACCACCTAGGGCTGGAATCTGGTAAGGAATAGAATGACCAACCACAGATACACAATGGGTTTTGTCAGAAGATAATGCAAAAAGGAAAAAGAGAAAGAGAAGTCAAAGCTACCAGCCCCTTAGGTATCTGCACACACGTCCAACGCTCTTTGGCTTGGGTCTACAACACAGAAGAAAAGACCACAGACACAGAGCCAAATGGGAGGCCCAGGAGCAAGGGCCCAAACTTCTAGGCTTTGGAAAGCCTTTTTAGAAAGAAGGTGGAGTCAAGTAGGGTGGGGTAGGGTGGGGTAGGGATGGGTGCGGTGGGAGTGGCCTGAAGCTCTCTAACGGCTGGATTTCAAAAATGTAATTGTATTCCATTGGTTTAATAAGATCAAGACATCAACAGCTCAGAGGATGGGCCAGAGTAAAGTCTGGCTTGGCTAGAAAAATGAAAGTGGCTGAGAGAGGAAAGGACAGAGCTTCCAAACCTTTAAGTCACCAAACAGAGAGGGCCCGGATGGGATGTCCCAGACCCAGGCATAACAGAATTTCCAGAGCCATTAGCTTCTGTGCCCAGTCTCCCTCCCTGCCCTCCCTTGCATTCCTAGCCCTGGCAGGCCAAGGGCTGTGGGATCTGCGGGGGAGCAGATCTCCTGGCGTGCTTCTGGTGGGCCTGAGAGTCTAGGAAAAGCCCCAGACATTCCCAGCTCCTAGAAAGAACCAGGAGAAGGCCATGCTAACACAGCCATGGGAGAAAGGGGCTATGCAGCCCTGGCAACTCCCCTACAGTACCACTGGACAAATGTCAGTGTGGGCGCTATGTTTTAGTAGACATCATGTGTCCAGAGCCACGTTGGGCAAGATTGGCAAATTGCCAAATTTACCAAGAAAGTTCTAATAAAACCCTTTCACCTATTCTGATGTGTCCCGGGCAGCGTTCGGGAGTTCCAAGACCTGGTAGAGCCTGTTCTGCCTTCCTCAAGCCCATCCCCCAGGCTCCAAATGGCTGTAAAATCCCACCTTGACAGAGTGAGGCCCTGTCGCCAACGCTACTTGGTCTCAATGCCCCCACCACTCTATATATCCCCCACCCTCTCTCACAGAGACCCCCTCATTTCTGTGTCCTGTCATGACTATTACCCTTGGCACTGCCAGTCACCCGCGGGAGGCAGTTCCGGGGAGGGAGGGGACTAAAAGGCCAGTTACAGGCGACCGCTGCCTCCCTGGTGCCGGCCGGCCGGGCCTCACTCACCGAGCCTTCAGCTCCTTGAACTCCTCACGCACTTTGCTCAGCTCCAGCTGGAGTCGAGCGCGCTCCTTGGCCACGGAGTCGAGGGTCTTGCGGGCATCCCCCAGCTCGGCCTCGTAGGCCGCCTTGATGCCGGACACCTCTCGGCTGACCACCTCTTCAGACTCAGTGATGCGAAGGCGCAGCCCCGCGTTCTCGGTCTCCAGGGAACGCACGCGATCGATGTACACGGCCAGGCGATCATTGAGCTCCTGCAGGTCCTCCTTCTCCTGCAGCCGGGTGATCCGAGTGGGCGACAGCGGGGTAGAGCTGGCCTGCGCCCCACTGCGGGTGGCGCGCCGCTGAGACGGGGTCTCCATGGCCGGCAGGGTGGCAGTGCTGCCCGCTGGGCAGGGGTCCCGAGAAGGGTGCGGGACTCGGACAGAAGGACAGAGGCTGCTCAGGGGGACAACGAGCCGGCGAAGCTCGCTCCTGGCAGGCGTGGAGATCTGGGCTGGGCGCTGGCGCACCTCGGGATCTGGGTTGGCTGGTGTTGAGGCTGAGGCTGCGTTCCCGCGAACACTGAGTCACTGACAGCCAGGCAGAGGCTCTAATAGGCCCTCCTCTACAGGGGGTGGATCCACTGCTCTTAAAGGAGCCATCATATACCCAAAGGGGCGGGGCAGGTACGGTGAGGAGGAGCCAGCATGCCAACCCTCGCTCTGCAGAACAGCCCTTTCTGGCCTGGGGCTTCACAATGTTGGTCCCTGCCTACTCAACTCCAAGCTTGCCTTTGGCCTTCTGGGGTAAAGGGTAGAGCCAAGGAATGAGAGTGGGTGGGCAAAGGGTAGTGCTGAGGGACTTGGGGAAGTAGGTGCAAAGTGAGGGAGAGGACCAGGCATCCCCGGGGAGCCAAGGAGGTTGGGGGAGGGCTGAGGCTGCTGCCCATCCGTGACTGACCCCACTTCCACCACTGGCTCCCCTTTCCTCAATAGTAATAGTGAGTCACCTCTCCTACACACACAGGAGCTGCCCATCCAGGGTTGCACTTCAGTATGCCAGGAGTGAGATGGCAAAGGAACGGCTCAGTTTTTAGGGAACTGAGGGATTACTTTATGCCCTCAAGTTTGGGGGCAAAGATCAAGGGCCTTTTCTTTAAAAAACAAAAAAACAAAAGCAAACCTATGCACTTCCCTTATATTTCTGGCTTTAAAACCAAACATCGGAGCCGGGTGGTGGTGGCGCTCGCCTTTAATCCTAGCACTTGGGAGGCAGAGGCAGGAGGATTTCTGAGTTCGAGGCCAGCCTGGTCTACAAAGTGAGTTCCAGGACAGCCAGGGCTACACAGAGAAACTCTGTCGAAAAAACAAAAAACAAAAAAAAAAAAAAACCAAACATCGGGTTTAGATCTAAGGAATAAGCCTCAGTCCCCAAGAGAAGGCCAAGAATAGAAGCCGGGAGCTGGCCCTTCCCCCCCCTTTCATTTGGACCCAGACAGCTGGAAAAGGGGGCTGTTGAAATCCCTCCCTTTTGGCCCCTTTCTTCAGCTCACTCCACCCAACCAAGTCCAAGACTGTACTTATTTTTTTCCAGAACTGTTCTTATTTTAATGGATAATTTAAAACAGATACCAAAGCTATGCGTGCACTCAGCACATGGCCAGGACACCAGGTTCCAGATTTTTGTGACTGCAAGAAGTGCCTGAAAAGAGGAATGGGGTCGGAGGGTTGGTAATGCAGGGTCTCCATTCTGGTTCCATTCCAAACAGTGGGAGCAAGAACAGCAAAGCTACCCCTTTCTCAGACTCTACATGCCTTTCTAGACAGATCTGGGTGGGCCCGACTAGACTATCACCCAATATAGTGACCCTGGTCCCCTGGTTCCATGTCCCAGGTTCTTCAGCCTCCATCAGAGTCTAGCTGTCTGGTCCTCCTCTGTAGCCCTAGCCTAAGCTGCACTAGCGGTCATCCCCTTCTGCCACAGTGTCTTCCCTGTTTATTCTATGAGGCACTCAGGGCACTGATTAGCTTGCAGCTCCTGCAGGTCCAAGACTGGACAGGTTCTGGGCCATGGGCTTGGGTTGGGACTCTAAGAGATTTTGTTGTTGTTGCTGTTTTGTTTTTTTCAAGACAGAGTTTCTCTATGTACCAGTGGCTGTCCTGGAACTCATTTTGTAGACCAGGCCAGCACTGAACTCAAGAGACCTGCCTGCCTCTGCCTCTGGGGTTCTGGGATTAAAGGTGCGGGCCACTGGGAGAGTTATTTCTGTGAGGGTGACTGGGCAGAGTGGTGAGGACCCAGGATGCATCTAGAGGAGGGAACCGAGGACATGGCTTCCTTTCCCCGTAGTCCCTCAGGCTGTGCAACTGCCATTTAACTTCCCAGACAAAACAGCAGGAAAAAAAAAGTTTCTTCTGCTTCTCCCTCTCCTTCTGCTTCTCCCTCTCCTTCTGCTTCTCCCTCTCCTTCTGCTTCTCCCTCTCCTTCTGCTTCTCCCTCTCCTACTTGCTAGTGGAGAAGCAGAGGCGGTTGGGTGAGCCAGTGGAACTGAGGGCTGGGGTTCATGCTGTTCCCACTGCCTCAGCCCCTCCTGCCTGCTCCCCTCTCCCTCCCTGGCCTGGCTTCTCTTCCTGGCTTCAGTAGCAAAACCACACTTAACCCTTCTTATCCTACCCACCCCCATCTTGTGGAAAAGGTATGAAGGAGGGCTTTCGTCCCAAACTGCACAATGAGCTCTAAGCAAAGGATCCGTGTCACCACTACAATCAATCTGACCTCAATCCTAAATCTGACCGTCAGAGGGTCCCAGATTCTGTGTCCCAGAGTCTGCCTTCCTCTGTGAAAGCACAGAGCAATGCCAGGAGCTTCAGGAGAGAGCAGGAGAGGCCAGGCATGATGGAAGATAACCAGCTCTCAACCATGCCTCTCCTTGCAGTGACACGAACTCTGCCCCTGCCTTCCCTGGTCAACTGTCACATGAGCAAAGTGACTGGCAAAGACCCGGGGCCTGGGCTCCCAGGGCGGAGGTCTGCAAACCAAGCCGCAGAGCGGCTCTACCCTGCTTGACGGCAGAGAAGGGTGGGGAGGGTCCAAACCAAAAAGAATGCATATTAAAGGGCAGCCTGGAACACAAAACTGGATAATGAGTTCCACGTGGAACCCGGAAGTCTGGGGGCTGGAGCTTTTTGAAATCCAAAATGGAGTCTGAGGGGTTGTTTGGCACTTGTCATCTGGGGCCAGTGGCCTTAAGGAGGGTGCTGCTCTGTGTGCCTGTCCTCCTGTAACTCTTCCTCCTGCAAGTGCTATTAGGGAGGGACATGAGGGACTGAGCCTTGGGCATCTGTGTCCTAGTACACATGAGGTACTCCATGTCCTTTAAGGAAGAAATGCATCTGGCCCTGTCACTCTTACTCGAGTGACTTGGGTGGGTTATATCATGTCTTAGGGACTCAGTTTCCTCCATCTGTAAGATGAAGAAGTTCTGACAGTAGGTAACACACACAGTAAGGAAAGTTCCCTGCTAAAGGCTGGCCCAGGGCTGTGACAGGTGTGCCTCCAGTGGAGATGGAGAATGTACTTGTTCAAACAAATATTTATTGAGAACCTACTATGTGCCAAGTCTTTTCTAGGCACTAGGGATACAACAATGAAGACATAAAAAATGGGCTGGGGAGACAAGTGTGGTGGTACTTACCTTTAATCCCAGTCTTAAGAGGCAAAGGCAGGAATATCTCTATGAGTACAAGGCTAGCTTGATCTACATTGTGAGTTCAAGGTCAGCCTAGGCTACACAGTGAGACCCTGCCTCAAAATAAATAAACTAAAACAGAATGGGCTGGAAGTGTAGCTCAGCGGTAGAGCATTGTGTAATTCCTTCATTAGCACCACACGTATACATGTGACAGACACACACCCACAACATGTGCAAGACATGTCTGAAGACACACACATACATATACACATATGTGCTCTCACACACACAAATACACATACATGTGCATGGACAGACACACGTGCACAGACAGGTAAACAGACACACACAAGTGTACAGATATACACACATCTGCACACACACACAAATATAAGTACATGGACAGATACACACACACATACACACACACACACCAACCAACCACAGCAAAAAAAACAAGTGGGTGGGGGCTAGAGAGATGGCTCAGAGGTTAAGAGCACTGGTTGCTCTTCCAGAGGTTCTGAGTTCAATTCCCAACATTCACATGGTGGCCCACAACCATCTGTAACAAGATCAGGTACCCTTTTCTGCCCTACCAGCATACCCACAGGCAAAATGATGTATACATAATAAATAAATCTTAAAACAAACAAACAAAAAAACCAAAACAGGTGGGTGATGGTGGCGCACGCCTTTAATCCCAGTACTTGGGAGACAGAGGCAGGCGGATTTCTGAGTTCGAGGCCAGCCTGGTCTACAGAGTGAGTTCCAGGACAGCCAGGGCTATACAGAGAAACCCTGTCTCAAAAAACCAAAAAAATGCCGGGCGGTGGTGGCGCACGCCTTTAATCCTAGCACTTGGGAGGCAGAGGCAGGCGAATTTCTGAGTTCGAGGCCAACCTGGTCTACAGAGCAAGTTCCAGGACAGCCAGGGCTACACAGAGAAACCCTGTCTCGAAAAACAAATGAAAAAAAAAAAACCAAAAAAAAAAAATGGTGTCATGAGCACAGAATGCAAAGGCAGACCAGGGCTCAGTGAGTAACTTGCATGTCTATGGGCTTCTTGTACTCTATCCGTTAAACGTAGCAAAGGATGACCTTGAACTTCTGATCTTCCTGCCTCTACTTCCCAAGTGCTTGGATTTTAAGAGTAAGCTACCATGCCTGGCCTGTACAATGTTGGGGACAGAACCCAGGGCTTTGTGCATGCGAGGCAAGTACTCAGCCAATGGAGCTACTTCCCAGTGACTGTTCTATAATTTTGATATCTGCCTGCCTGCTGAGTGCTGGGATTAAACGCATGTCCCCCCCACAGCAGCTCCTATAATGTGTTATAACTAAGTGTGTGAGTGTGTGTGTGTGTGTGCACTATGCATCCGTGGGCACACATTCCACACAGAAGTCAAAGCCCAGCTTTGTGGAGTAGGTTCTCTTTTGCCCATGTGTGGTGTGTATTCTGGGAACCGAGCTCAGGTCAGAAGCTTGTCGACCTGTGAACCTTACTTGTCATCTAGCCAGCCCCTCTATAATCCTTACACTTGTGTGTCATATACATTCCTAAGGTGGACCACAAAATAACTGCATGGGTTGGAGATCTGCTCCCCATTCTGCATGTCAGTCGGCCATTGCCCTAACCAGACACTAAGTAGGCAGCAGGAAGTCAGCTCAGACACACAGCCTTGTCCAAACCCCGGGCACACTTTACTACCTCTGCCAGTGCCCGTGTGGGAGGTTCAGGGAGTGGATTTGTGCCAGGGTAATTCTGTGCAGAGGTCCAGAATGAGAAGAAGCAGAAGCGGTGGCCCAGCCCCGGGGAAGGTGTGATGGAGGGACAGGATGGGAGAAGTGGGAGGTGGAGTCCTATGGGGAGGACTCTAACTGCTCGGCAGGGCTTGAAGTAGAGAGAAGGAAAGCATTGAGAAGAAAAAGGAGAGCGAGCGGCAGGGCAGGGGCAGGTGTGTGACATTCAGGAGGCAGAGGCAGGTGGACATCTCAAGTCTGCAGCCAGCCAGGGGTATGTAGAGACCCTACCTCAAAACAAACAAACAACCACAATACAGAGATACTGGCCTTAGCAAGAGACATGCCCAACTGGGTGGAATGGGCTCAGCAGAGGACCACAGGTGTGCTAATAACAACTACTAGAGGGAGGGTTTATGGATGCCTCCTGCTCCTGGGTACCAGGATTTGCATATTTTCAATAGCTCACAAAGCAGATACACATTAGCTCTGTTCTGCAGTTGAGAATGAAGCCCAGAGACCTAAGTTATCCGTGTGACATTGGGCCTGCCAGCCCTGGCACCACAGCTATTTCCAGCCAGATAATTGCCTCTCATGAGAGAGGCTGTGCCGAGTGAGTTGTTTGCAGCAGCTCAGAGTCTTACTGAATGCCAATAGCACTTCTGTCCCCAGTTAGGACAATCAGAAAACATCTTCAGACACTGCCAAACATCCTGAGGGGAGGACCACATCACCCCATCTAAGAATCACTTGTCTAATGTCATATGGTTAGCAGCAAAACTGGAACTTTAATACAGGTTAGTCTGGCTGCAAAGGTTGAGATCTTAGGCTATCTATGATTCTGGGTAGGAGGAGGGAGAGGAGTCAGACCACTGGAGAGGCAGTTTCGCTCCCTCTCAGGGTGGGAAGGGCTTAGGAATCCCTTCAGAGTGAGTTTCTGAGGGCTGGCCTTGAGTCAGTCTTCTTGGATTACGGGGTGTGTGACCAAACACTGCTGAGGTGATGCTTAAGGTGTGTAGGATTGTAGTTACTGCCCCTACAGTGGGAGACCGTGCCCATTCTAGAAGAGACTGCACGTGGCAGGCACAGGGCCCGGGACCATGTGGAGGTGCATCTGCTTAATCTTCACCATGAGGAAGGCATATTATCTATACTTGGTATGCCAGGAACCCCAAACTCTGAGAGGTTGAGAAAAATGGCAGGAAAAAACAAAGTTCCCACTAGGACTCAGGAGTGATGCAAATTCCTAGTCGACTGGGGTGGAGGTGGGCTTGGGCAAGGATGGTCCTTAGAAGTGATTGACAACTATTTGTAAAGCCTGCAGACCTCTCATTTAAATGAAGCCTCATCAAAACTCTCCAATATACTATGCAACAGAGACAGAAATCTCACTAGCTGCCTGGACATTTGGAATCCCTTTCCGGTAATTCCTAGTACCTCCCTTAAGAACCCTTAAGGAACATATCACTGAAGAATGAAGGTTTTCCTGTCTTCAAAATGGGCTTCTGAAGCCCAGCACAGGTTTAAAATCCTGGTATCTGGGAGGTGAAAGCAGAAAGATCAGTTCAAAGCCATCTTTGCATAAATTGTTTGAGGTCAACACAAACTAAGTAAGACTATCTTTTTGTTGTTGTTGTTTTGTCTTTTCAGACAGGGTTTCTCTGTGTGTAGCCATGGGTGTAGACCAGACTGCCCTCGAACTCAGAAATCTGCCTGCCTCTGCCTCCAGAGTGTTGGGATTAAAGAAGTTAGCCACCATCCTGGCAGGAGACTGAATTTAAAAAAAATAATAAAAGTCGTTAAAGCACTTGGCACTCCGGAGTCAGAGTCAGGCAGATCTCTGAGTTCAAGGCCAACCTGGTCTACACAGAAAAAAATCTGTCTCAAACACTCAAACACACACACACACAATGCGAGAGAAAGTGGGGGGGGGGAAGAGATAGGCTCTGGTGGACCCTAGCAGAGAGGGGCAGCTGGCTGGAGCCAGTGCCCCACCTGGCTGGCACTGCCCCTCCTATGAAGTTGGAGGCAGCTGATCTGCTCCAGCCAGGAGGGTAGGTACAGCTGGAGGAGAGGGGCCAATCCTCACACCTCACACCTGGCCAGGTCTCCGGATTGGCAACCCTTTCACAATCCGAGGAGCACAAGGATGTACCATTATCTGCATATTACAGATAAAGAATAGGCTTGGCCGGGTTAACTGATTTGCTCAAGGCCGCATAGCTGACAGGTGACATAAGAAAGCCCTAAACACTAGACAGGAACCCAACCCAACAGCAAATTGTAGTGTGCCCAGGAACTGGCTCCTGTCTAGGAGGCGCTCCATGTCAGCGTTCTGAACACCTTCCCCTCCCTCCACTTGGGTGCCTCGGGCTCTCTGGACCGTGTCAGCACTCACCACTCTATAATACACACCAGACTAGATCAAACTAAAGATCAGGCTCGGGGCTGAAGGCCTTCCTTAGCTCCTGCTTTCCTCTCCAACCCCAGCCTCCACAGCACCAGCTTGCGGGGAGAGAGGAGAGGGCTGATGGGTGGGGGGTGGGGGGAGGGGTGTGTGTGTGTGTGTGTGTGTGTGTGTGTGTGTGTGTGTGTGTGTGTGTGTGTGTGGAGTAGGGGGTGGTCTGAACGGAAAGGGCAGGACGGGGGCGGGGCACATGGTTGTCCGTCCTCCAGGGACGGGATCGGGGCGGGCATCCCGGCTGCTCCCCGGCTGGCCGCTCCCTCTACAGCCTGCGGCTGCAGTACTAGAGGCGGGTGACGCACGCTATTGCGTGTGGGCGGCCGCATGTGAGCCTGTGTGTATCTGTGTGTGTGTGGTTGCTGGGGCCTCCTCGGCCTCCTAAATGGGGGTTTCCTTTCCCTGTTGCCAAGGCAACAAACAGACGCGCCACAACTGCAGGATGCCGGCAGGAGAAAAGGGTCGGTTCACCGCAACCCCCAACATTTCCAGGAAGTCGAGTGGGGGCGGGGACAGGGAATCCTTGTCTAGGTGACCATGTTTGTGAGGCCTGGAACGGGGGTGAACAATTGTTCTGTTCTACTCAGGACTGAGGGGGTTCCTATGAAAAGAAATATTTATCACTAATCTCGGGGTGGCTGATCAATTTATCTAAAGCGCACAGTTTTGTAGAAGAGGTCCTTTTTACCTTGTTAAGAAATACCACCTGAAGCCGTGGCATGGTGGCACATGTCTTTAATCCCAGCACTCTGGAGGCAGAGTCTGATGGGTCTCTGAGCTCGAGGCCAGCCTGGTCTACAGTTCCAGGACAGCCAGGGCTATACAGAGAAAACTGAAAAGTAGAATAAGAGAAATACAGTGTGGGGCAGGCACATCCTCTAATCCACCACTCTCCAGGTCGAGGCCAGCCTGGGCTACACAGTGAGACTGTTTCAAAAAAAAAAAAAAAAAAGACAGACAGACAGACAGACAATCAAAGCCTGGCATGGTGGCACAGTCCAGCAGTTCAGAGGCTGAGGGAGGAAGGAAAAACAAGTTGAAGGCTGTGCACAGCCCTATGTCCAGACGAAGTCATCTTGGATTGCATGAGTGAGACGCTGTTTTGTGGTTTTTGTTTTTAAGGTGTGTGCACGCATGCATGTGCATGTGTTTGGGGGTGGCTGGAGAAATGGCTCAGCAGTTAAGAGCAATGATTGCTCTTGCAGATGTCCTGGGTTGGATTCCCAGCACCTGTGTGGCAGCCACACCCATCCATAACTCTAGTTCTAGGAGAGCTGATGCCCTTTTCTGACCTCCACATGGATCGGACATCCGTGTAAAGGCAAACCACCCACACACATGAAATAAATCAATCTTTTTAAAAATGTCTAAAAAAGGAAGGATAAGAAAGGAAGGACAACTGTGTGGTCTTGAGTTTCACTCTGACATCTGACCACACGGGCAGGTTTCTCTCAGAAGGCTAACTTAGAAGGGCCTGGGCAACCCTGCAGTTGATGTTTTGCATTCTAAGTTTCAGGGTACCCTCTGCAACTGTGCCCAGCCCCCAAACTCCTCAAGTCTGCCTCCACAGCTTTCTCCTGGCATCTAGGAGGGTGAGAGAGGAAGTTTTTTGAGGATGAGGCAGTGCAAAGGAGATTTCGGGTTGCCAAGTGGGAGAGGGCACTAGGTCCCTGTAAGATCAGCTGGTTGAGATGGGGGATGGGGCCCGACTGAGCCACACTCACTCCTAGAAGCCAGAAAGCTTCAGAGAGGGAGGAACCCAGGTGTCGCAGCAAATCCTTCCTTTCTGGACCTTCACTAGGCCAGACTGCCCTGTCCACTGTCCTGAAGTCAGACCAAGGCCTGGCCCAGAGGGATACCCACTGGCCGTCTTCGTCCAGGAAGCTGAGAATTCACAGGGTACCCTTGAGCATTTAGTCCTGAAGTGACAGGTAAAGAGAAAAAGAAACTGCAGAGGGTCCGACCCTAAGCGGAGAGTCAGGTCACTCGTGAAAGCAGGCTCCCTCTCCTAGCTGTGACCCCCAGGCTCAGGGAGGTTTAAGGGGGCTTCTTGCCTGGGATTCCCTCAAGTCTACCTCAGAGGAGGTAAAAAAAAAATGGTGCTGGCTTCCTAATGGGAACTCCTGGCTTATATGGGGCTCAGTGTCTCTCTTCTTTCCCATGAGCTTACTGGAGATAAGGGACATTTAGATGCAGGACACACGTCCTGTTGGAGGACAGAAACCCAGGACCCAGTGAGCACCACCGACGGTGTCAAAGGAGCCTCAGTCAGAAGTGTCCAGAGAGAGAGAGAAAGAGAGAGAGAGAGAAGGAAGAGCAGCCTCTGACATGGGCTAAGCCCTTCCTCGGTCTCTGAGAGGATGGATGGGTCAGGAAGCAGAGGGTGAGTCAGGAAGAGCTGAGCCCAGAGAAGAGGCAGAGAATGGTCAGAGGGAGGAAGGGAAAGGCTGTGGGGAAGTCGGCTGTGAGGGAGGCCCGGGACCACGTCTGCAGGGCAGGCCCAGACTCTGGAGTGGAGAGCTGGGTAGACAGAATTGAGGAGAGGGGCAACTACTCTGGCAGACGCCAGTACATCAGTCCCAGATCTTGGTGGGGCAAATATTTACCCGATGACAACAGTTGCTAGGCAGGCAGGAAGGAGGATGGAGGCCAATAGCTGGAGGCTCTTCCAGGCTCCTCCTCATCCCTCATTAAAAAAAAAAAAAAGAAAGAAAGAAAGAAGAGAAAAAAACAGGCTTGGAAGGTGAGTGGCAGACTTTCCCCTGGCCCTCATCTTACTACTGGAGGCTCAGCTCTGCCCCATATATCAGCTGGCAACAGGCGGGAGAGCTAGCTGAACAAGGGGAAAATTGAACTGCAGGCCTTCCCTGAGCCCCAGACAACTCGGGGAAGCAGAAGCTGTGTAAGGAGTGCCCCCTTCTCAAGGGGGGAGTGGGCTGCCAGGAGGCAGGAATTGAATGAGGGAAGGCACGCTGAGGGGAAGTCAAGATGTCTGGGCAGGAGGAGGGAGAACGTGCCATTAGAGCCTTCAATGGGGTGGTGGGGGCGGGGGGTCTGAGGAGTTCTGGCCCCCCCGGGGGGGAAGAGGGAAGAAAAAAGGGAGGGAGGGCAGGGTGTGTCCAATGGAGCCAGATGTAGTCCATGTGATGTGGCCTGTCGCTGGCGTGGGTACAGCAGGGGCAGGATGTGCCATACAAGCTGGGAAGAATTAGTCAGATGCCGGAGGGCGAGGCGGGAGATGACTGACAGCTAGTTGAGGACCCCCGAGGAAGCATCTAAGGACAGTCAGGCAGCCCAGGGTCTGCAAACCGGTCTGGACTAGGGGCATGGACTGCCTTCCTGAACCTTCTTGAGAAAACCACCATCTTCTCACTCTCCTCAGGGGCGCCTCCCCACTTCCCCAGCTGAACTGTATGTTGAATGGAGCCCTTGACTCCTCTTCCTGAGGCTGTGGGACCAGGCACTAGCACAGGGTATATTGAGACCTATGGGTCCCAGGACCCAAGGGACCTGCTGCAGACTCTCTTCTGTGCATACTTCCTCAATGTGACGCCCCTATTCTGCAAAGCTCCATGAGGCCGCAGCCTGTTCTCGCCCTCCAGTACCTGGGCCTCTGCAGACATGGCAGGAAGGGTTGGTAGGACGGTCCAGGGAAGGAAACTCATGAGGCTAAGACAGGAAACTCATGAGGCTAAGACGTGGTGGTCTTTAAGGTTTGGAGATTTGAACAGAGTGGCCCCAGGGGCAAAGTTCCAAACTATCCTTTTGATCTCCATGTGTCTACCCAGAAGCAGGGACAATATGTGTAATCTGCTGAGGAGAGACAAAAATTAGACCACAGGAGGGACTTTCCAGACTCCTTACCACAGCACAAGTCTACAAAGGGTGGGAAAAGAGAGGATCCCAGGCACCAAAGCAGAACTCAGAAGTAGGCACAAGTAGTTAGAATTAAGCCTGCAGAAATCCAGCATGGGCGGGGCATGGTAGAACGTGCTTCTAAACCCAGCACCAGAGACAGGCAGATCGCTGTAGCTCAAGGTCACGCTGCTTCAGGCCTTAAGCTCTGAGCCAACTAAAGCTAGAGTCAGACCCTGGAGAGAGCAAGAGAAAGGGGTGTGGAGAGAAGAGAAGGAGGAGGAAGACGAAGAGGAGGAAGACAAAGACAACAACGAGGACGACGAGGAGGAGGCGGTGGCGGCGGCGGCGGCAGCGTTGGCACTGCTGAAAGGCAAATCCAAGCTGGCAACCAAAAGGCTGTTGTTCTCCAAACTCCCATTGGAAAATTTGAAAAATACCCATAAAGACATGACTCACTAACCCCTCCCCCGGGGTCCCTTTTCCTGGTTTCTGTAATTCCTCTCCCAAGAGTTAATTCATGGTTCTTTTTCATAGGAACCAAAGTCTGAAAAGGGAGGGCAAAGGGTTGCCTGCAGGAGTCTGAGAGGCGCCTGAAGAGGGGCTGGAAGTGGAGGTGTGTCCTAGGCTGGCAGGTTAGGGTGTGGCAACTGGCCGCCATGGGAGGCCTTGAGATTGTCAGGGAGTGAGTGGAACTGTGGAGGGGAGGGTGGACAGAGTTGAAGGCCTCAGTCTTACATAGGACAACCAGCTAAGCAAACGGCCAGCAAACGGCCAGCAAATGGCCAGCACAGCAACCCAGCGGCAGGACAAGCAGGAAGCCTGCACTCTTCAGTCTCCAGATAGGGTAGGGCTGGGCTGTTGTCCTTATAGGTCACCAGTATGACCACAGCACCCTGCTGCCCTGTGTCTCCAGCCCAGAAGATTCTCTCTTGCCCCTCAGAACCCACTCCCAACAGGTTGGGAGCAGAGAGTATCCCCAGACTTGCTCACCCCAGAGAGGCTAAGGAAACGGGAGGCTTGGCACTGTCCAGAACCCAGTGCCCTTCCTCTCTTTTAAATGCTTAGAGAATAATGGCACCAGGCATTCCCGGGTTTAGGACTTTCCCTACCTCAGTGTCCTACATAAATTCTTATTTTATTTGTACTAGAGATGGAGCTCAGGGCCTCACGTATGTTTTTTCTTTGGTTTGAAACAAGTTCTTGATGGGTAGTGGTGGCGCACGCCTTTAATCCCAGCACTTGGGAGGCAGAAGGAGGCCTCTCTGAATTCAAGGCCAGCCTGGTCTACAGAGTGAGTTCCAGGACAGCCAGGGCTATACAGAGAAACCCTGTATCAAAAATAAATAAATAAATAAGAAAGAAAGAAAGAAAGAAAGAAAGAAAGAAAGAAAGAGGTTCTTTTTATGTTATCCTGTCTTAGAGCTCACTATTCAGATCTGTCCTTGAACTCACAGAGCTCTAGCTGACTCTACCTGCAGAATCCTGACATTAGAGGTGTGTGCCACACCCCATATTCATTTTGTTTTGAGACACAGACTCTGTAACTCAGGATGGCTTTGAACTTGCTATGTAGTTAAAGACAATCTCAAACCCTGCTCCTCCTGCCTCTCCTGCCCCCCTGCCCCTCCCTTTCAGGTGTTGTGATCACAGACAATGACAAAGTGTGGCAATTCTTACTTTATCCTCCCAAGAGCTGGCATTACAGGCATGTGCTACTCCTCCTCCTGATCCAGATGTCATCCTTTATGTGTCCCCATGCCACCCTGACCCTACTCTGCTCTCAGCCTCACTCACCATCTCTCTGGGCCAAGGAGCCCCATTTTTCTCTGAGCATCACCTTTAGCTCCCTCCCTGACTTGGATCTCATTGACCTTCCCTAGGAGACGTACTCTCCCTGCCTCCACCCTTGCTTCTGCCTTATCATTTAATTTTTTTTTCTTGAACATCTGCTAAAGAAGAACTCAACTCATTCATGTTTCTACAAGACTTCAAACCAACAGTAGATTCTCCCTGCATTTGGGATGAAATCCAGATTCCTCGACCTGGCTTGCAAAGCCCTCTGTGATCCAAGCTCTGACTGAACAACTAGACTCAACATTTGCCTTGTTAATGCCAACAATCCCAGCCTTTCGTTTTGATCTAAGCCAACATTCAGGATTGAGCACATACTTTGCCCGTAGACCAGTGGTTCTCACCCTGTGTGTCTTGACCTCTTTGGGGACCGAACAACCCTTTTACTGGGGTTGAATATCAGATATCCTGCATATCAGATATGTACATTACATAACAGTAGCAAAATTACAGTTATAGAGTAGCAATGAAAATAATTTTAAGGTTGGGGGGTCACCACAGCTGGAGGAATGTTGAGAACTGCTATAGACCAACTTTTACCAGTTATCCAGGCTCGGCTAAAAGTATCCAAAGTCTAGGCTCAGAGTCTCCATTAAGCTTTGAGCATTTCTTGTCACAGGATAGTAAAGCCACCTGTCCACGCCCCTTCCCCTATTAGAGTGCCTCCTTGAGGCTTGAGGCTGGACAGACCTGAGCCTCACTCCTGTCCCCAGAATCTGGCCTTCTGTGTGTTGAATGGAAAGACCCCAACATATCTGAACTCGACATCTTCAGGAACCGATCCCCTCCATGTGTCCCCTCAATGTGTCAGCGTCTCCCCCTCCTGCCACACACCCTGCTCCTCTCCTCTTAGCTTCACCCCCATTTTGTCTGCCTTCACTGCTGCTCCCCTCTAGAGCTTTGTACATACACCCCACCTGAGCTTCCCTCCACACCCACTCCAGGTGTGCTCACAATAGCAACAGAGACAAGAGCCACTTCTGTGTCAGGGCTTGTTCTAGCTGCTTCCAATCCTCAGGAGGAGCCAAAATCCAAATTAAGCCAGAGGTTGGCCTAAGAACCCGATTCGTCTGATGATTCAGGACTGTGTTCTATAGGCATACACCACCATTATAACTCCATAGTCACAGTGGGCAAGGGAGATGGGATATAAGGCTAAGCCTTTAGCAAATGTTTATCGAGGGAATGAGCAATATAATTGCCTACTTTTATAGCAAGTCTTATTGCTGGAAAAACATCATCTCAGGGTAGCCTTCGGAAGTGAGCACGACACAGGGAGTGTTCTCATTTTATGAAGGACTCTCAGTGAGTGAAGAGGGGCCTGCTTCTGGCCAAGCAGGTGGTAATGACCTCTTGTCCCAACTGTAGGCAGAGGACCTTCATGGACCAGGGCAGAGAGGAGCTGTGTCAGGTTTGGGGATCCTTCTAAACTATCCCGTGTTTTCAACCTTCACCAATCATCACAATTGCTTGAAGGGAGTTGGGGTGTGCGGATGAAATTCAGACGATAGAGTGATGAAGCCTTGGGTTCAACTTCCGGCACCAAGTAAACTTTTTGTGGTAGTACACATCTGTAACTCCAGCACTCCCAAGGTGTGGGAAGATTAGGAGTTCAAGGTCATCTTCAGCTCCATAGAGGCCAACATGAGAGCCTGTCTCCCAGAGGAAGAGGATTTGAAGAGACAAATACAAAGCTCAGTGTATAGGACTGGAGAGATGGCTCAGTGTTTAAGAGCACTGACTGTTCTTCCAAAGGTTCCGAGTTCAAATCCCAGCAACCACATGGTGGGTCACAACCATCAGTAACGAGATCTGATGCCCTCTTCTGGTGTGTCTGAAGACAGCTACAGTGTACTTAGATATAATAATAAATAAATCTTTTTTAAAAAGCTCAGTGTAGCCCATGCACACACGCATGCATACACGTATACACATACAAGCCCTCCCATGGCCAAGAGCTTGTGTATTCTGGTTCAGTAATTAAGGTGAGGCTGAAGAACTTTTTGGTACACATCACTCTTACCTGTCACTCTAAAAGGAAAAGACGGAGAGGGAATTGTGTTAACACCCAGTTCCAGAACTTTTCCTCTACCAGACACTGTTGCAAGTGATGTGTTTTCACTTAGAGCCCTACTCAGAAGGGACGTTATCACCTCCATAATTCAGGTGAGAAAAGGAACCATAGTAGGCTCAGTATCACACAGCCAATCAATGGGTCTGGGCTTCAAACTTCGTTCTCAACCTTCACCCCACAGTCATCAAACTCAAGAGACGAGAGGTGGAACCAGACCCAGAGGCTGGGCACCTCTGAGCAGTCAAGTCAGAATGAATGTGAGTGCGTGGGGGTCAGACAGAAGGCAGTCCAGGAGACAGCTTCAAGGCAGAAGGAAGGGACTGGGCAGTGGGACCACCTCCACTGGGGCATGCTTCTTCTTACCTCTTTATCTTCCTAAAGTGCCCTGGGGGTGGGGGGCTGATTGTTACCTCTCACTGCTAATTGATGTAGCCTCCTAATTACCCATCACAAGAAGTCCATTAAGCCCAATTAGGGAAGCCAGTATTAATTAGTGCCTACTTCCGCAGCCTCAGGGCACCCCTGGGTCTGCAGGAATCTGCCACCCACTTCCTGTCATCTCCCTGGAGGACTGCAGGTGTAGAGCACGGTGAAGTTCATATACACCTTTGGCACTCTAAAGGGACACTTGGCTCACCTTTATATCCGTGAGAGGAGCTCCTGGTTCGACTGAGGAGACCTGCCCTCCATGACAGCCAGTTCCCTCCAGCTTTCAAGTACTTGCTCCCATCTATCAAGAATCAAGTTCATTTCTCCACTAACGCTCTATGACCTCAAAACTTTGTTCTGTCTTTATAGGCCCCAGTTGCCATTAAACAAACAAACAAAAAGCCAACTAATATTAAAACATTTCAGAGGCTGAAGCAGATGAATTGCTGTAAGTTTGAGGCTAGCCTAGTCTACCTAGTAGACCATCCAGGGCTACAGTGAGCCCCTAAGCAAGGGGCCAATGAGATGGCTTAGTGGAGGAAGTCACTTGCCAGGTATGACTGGTGACATGAGATCCAAACCAGAACCCATGTGAAGGAAGGAAAAAAGCAACTGCACAGAGCTGTCCTCTGGTCTCTACTCATGCATTGGAACATGCACCCTGTCATGCATGCGCCCTTATCATGTACTAACACACAATAGTGACAATGTGAATCAAAAACTTAAACCAGGCTCATGCCTGTAATCCCATCACTCAGGAGGCTGAGGCAAGTGAACCACTGGGGTTCACACACAGACACACACTCTGATGGTTTGTATATGCTTGGCCCAGGGAGTGGCACTATTAGGAGGTGTGGCCTTGTTGGAATAGGTGTGTCACTGTGGGCGTGAGCTTGAGACCCTCATCCTAGCTGCCTGGAAGTCAGTATTCTGCTAGCAGCCTTCAGATGAAGATGTAGAACTCCCAGTTCCTCCTGCACCTTGCCTGCCTAGTTGCTGCCATGTTCCTGCTTTGATGATAATGGGCTGAACCTCTGAACCTGTAAGCCAGCCCCAATTAAATGTTGTCCTTTATAAGACTTGCCTTGGTCTTGGTGACTATTCTCTGCAATAAAACCCTAACCAAGACCCAAGACACACACACACACACACACACACACACACACACACACACACTCACACACTTAAATACAAGGGAGGCAGAGAGATAGCTCAGCAGGTTAAGGGACTAGCTGCCAAACCTTATGGCCTGAGTTGGATCCCTGGGACCCACATGGTGGAAGGAGAGAACTGACCCCAACAAATTGTGCTCTGACCTCCACACACGCACTGAGGTAAGTATCCCTCCAAGTCACAAAACAAATCCAGTAGCTAATGTGACACTGTCTCCCAGCTGAAATATTTCTAAGGCTCTTCCTACTGATACCAGTTTTCCTGCAGGGGAAGAGAGACTGAGGGGCTAGCCTTCTCTCCTTCAAGACCTGAGGTGGGATGGGAATACCCCTTTTGTTCTGAAACAATGAGGCCTCTACTGCTGAACAAGAACGAAACTCTCCTGATAACTACTTGGGGAGCTTGGGAACCCCCAAGTGCTATGGGAGGCAGGGAGGCTTGCAGATAGGATGGCCCCTCTCCTTTACCGTCCACAGGGCAGATAGGATGGTCCCTCTCCCTTATCATCCACAGGGCAGATAGGATGGCCCCTCCTTTATCGTCCATTGGGGATTTTGGACGGAGCAGAAGGGACTGAAGTTTCCATCTTGGGATGGAAAAAGGAGGGCTTACAGCAGTTTCCAGCCTACACCAGACGGAGAAGTTTGCCTCCATCTCATTCTGCTGCTCATTCGTGTGTAGGCCAGAGGTCGACTCTGTGGGGTGCGTTTTCTCCTTCCAGCTTTATGTGGCGTTTAGGGCTGCGACTCGGGCCTCCATTCCCGGCGAGTGCCTTTACCCTCTAAGCAGCCTTGTTGCCCCTTTTTTGTTTTGTTTTAATGTGGATTGGTGTCTTGCCTGCACATGCTTGTACTACCTGTGTGAGTCACACATTTTGTACTGGGAATTGAACCTGGGTCTTTTGGAAGAGCTTCAGTGCTCTTAGCCACTAAGCCATCCCCCAGCCCCTTATTTATTTCAATGTGATGTTAGAGATAGTTTGTTCAGTATTTCTCCTTAAAGAAACTTTATTTATTTTGTATGTATGTTTTGTCTGCATTTATGTATATGTACCTCATGTGTGCCTGCCCATCGCTGCACCCCTTGCTTTTATTTCTCTCTCTCTCTCTTTCAGATTTAGTTATTTTTATGTGCATTGGTGTTCTGCCTGCATGTCTATGTGACAGTGTCAGAGCCTCTGGAACTGGAGTTACAGTTGTGAGCTCCCATGTGGCTGCTGGGAATTGAACTATGTTGTGATTGTTTTTCAAGACAGGGTTTTTCTGTGTGGCCTTGGCTGTCCTAGAACTCATTCTGTAGAGCAGGCTGGCCTCGAACTCACAAAGATTCCTCTGCATCTGCCTCCTAAGTGCTGGGATTAAAGGTGTGTGCCACCACCACCAAGCTCCTAAATTTTTTTTAAATAACAATTTCCAGTCTGGTTCTCTTATTTTGTAGGTGTGCCAAAGGGGGTTCCCCAAAGGGACCCTACAAGCGGGCTGAGAGCTGTGGCATGCCTTCCCTGTGCCCTGCCAGTTCTTGGTCATTCTCTCAACAGCCAAGCTTGTCCGTACTTGTCTGCTTCCTTTGGAACAATGTCCTGGGCTCCAATCTTTACCATTCATGCCTCACTGTGCAATATGGCCAGGGTGACCATTTTCTCTCCTGTTCAGGGAGACAGTAATTCTATTTTTAATTGATTAACTAATTAATTAGGTTTTTCAAGACAGCCCTGACTGTCCTTGAACTTACTCTGTAGACCAGGCTGGCCTCTAACTAGATCTACCCGCCTCTGCCTCCGGAGTGCTGGGATCAAAAGTATTCATCAGCATGCCTGACCGGGGATAGGAATTCTTACAGGTGGTGAACGGTGGGCTGGGTGGGCGTGGAGTGCGGAGCGCCAGGCCTCTGTCCTGCCTCAGTTCTTCCAACCTTCAGTTCCTTTTCTAGTAACAGGTCTGGGACCAGGGTAGGGAAGAATGCAGGAGCCACAAGGTATCCGGCCCCCAGCACCAGGTCCCTCCACAGCCTTCCTTTCCTGTGGTGAGTCACCGTGCATGGGCACTAGAGACCCAGGAGTCCCCCGCTTACCACAAACAATACTGCTGCCATGGAAACGGGGCCTCCCCTTTCCTCTTTCGATGACTGATTTCACCGCATCACATCCCACAAAGTGTCTGTTTCCTAGATCTCAGCTTTTGACTCACAGATTGATCTAAAGTGCCTCTCATTTGATGTCCCCAAAAGAGTTGGGGATTCTCTTTGGGACTCTCAAGGTCTGTGCCCTTTACTCCCCAGGATGACATCTTTCTCTAGCAGCACCCATTCTCTTGGGCCCCATTGCTGCTCTCAGGACTCAGTCTTTCCAGAGCAAGCTGAGAACCCGCAGTATGGGAAACACAGCCTAAGGGAGTTGGCCCGGGAAGCAGACTGACAGAAGCCGGCGCCACCTGCTGGCGGGGCTGGAGAAGCGCCGCCTTCTCGGTCGGTCTCTGGGAGTCACCCCCAGTGGGTTCATTAATCTATTCATTCACAGAACAGTGAGCATCCTCTTTGAGAAGGTGGGGACCTCCTCCTAAGGGGACGAAAGAAGGGAGGGCAGAGACCCAGGTCCTTGCCCATTGAGGGTGTAAACTGAGGTTTAAATAATAGCAAACGCGGGACCAGCAAGATGGCTGACTGGTCAGATAAAGGCCCCGAGCCTGAAGATTCTGGGACTCCTACAAGTTGTTCTCTTACCACGCATCACCTATACACACACACACACACATGCGTGCGCGCGCGCACGCGCACACACACACACACGCGCACACACACACACACACGCATACACACAAAATACATGAAAAAATATTTTAAATAGCAAACATAGCCAGGCCTGTCAGCTCACACCTGTAGTCCCAGCATTTAGGGAGCTGAAGCAGAAGGATCACTGTGAGCTTGAGGCCAGCCTGGGCTACAGAGTAAGATCCAGTCTCAACAAAAAACAAAACAAGTATCAGCATTTATTAGGCATTTTCTTCTTCTTCTTCTTCTTCTTCTTCTTCTTCTTCTTCTTCTTCTTCTTCTTCTTCTTCTTCTCCTCCTCCTCCTCCTCCTCCGCCTCGAGTCAAGGTCTTCCTATAGCCTTATCCGTCCCGGAACTCACCATGTAGACCAGATTGCCCTGGAGCTCAGAGATCTGCCTGCCTCTGCCTCCTAAGTGCTAAGATCAAAGGCACGTGCCACCATGCCTTGCTTACTAAGCACTTTGGGGGTACTCAATGCCATCAGTACTTTGCATGTTCCTTCTCAGTGGCCACACCCCCACAGTAACTGCTACTATTATTTTCACTCGATAGACAAGGGACTCAGACTTGGAGATGCAGGACAGAGTTCATCAGTAACGAACAGTACCCTCTAATCTATAATCCATTTGAACAGTCAGGTAGAGAAGAAGGAAAGAAAGGGTGGGCTGTGTGGACTGAGGAAGGACAGGTGAGGAAGAAACCTTAGGGAAGGAATGAGGCATTCTGAGGGAAGGCTGAGTGATGTCAGCAAGGTCAGAGGTCAAAGGAGTCAAATTTACTTACCAGGGTAGGCAGCAGGTAGGCTACAGAAAACAGAATCCCAAGTTGTTACTCAATATCTGCATGCCTAGCTCTGAACACCAGGACTCGAGCCAACCAACAGGCTTCAAGTAGTCTGTGAATGCTGCCAGAGACATGTACAGTCAGCTACCTGGAGGAGCATACAAGAGGCCTGAAGGTCCAAGGGACAGAGGCATCAAACAGCTTCTCCGACTTCTGGAACTGTGTGCAGGAAGCAACCTGACGTCTAACTCTTGGGTTCCCAGGGAAACTGCAGCCCAGAGACTAGAGAAGAAGGTAGAACCTAGAAATTATCCAGAGTCTGTCCCCAACTGGGGCCACGTCACCTGAGGTGTTGATCTTCAGGTTCATGGCTTGTGCGTGCTAGTGACAGCCCACTGCTCACTCTGTAGTCAGTCACGGGGAGAGACTTATTGTGGGAACTGGCAATTGTTACAAAGCGGGGTTCCTTTCCTTCCTGGTTGCTAAACGCTTATCAGAATACCACACTCCAGAACACCAGGGGATGTCTCACGTTCCTCTAGTCTTCATTTCACAGAAGAGAAAACGAGGGTCCAAGGGCTCCTGGCCAGCTACAGCTACTCAGTGAGGCTGTCTCCAAAACAGAGTGCTCGCTGCTCAAACTGGAGGACCCGAGCACAGATTCCCAGCACATGTCAAAAGCACACCTGAGCTCCAGAGACTGTGAGCAGAAACAGGAGCATCATGGGCTCATGCTGACCGCCGGCCTCGCTCAGGGCCACGAGGAACCCGTCTCAAGGAAATAAGGTAGTCATGGAGCAGGACACTGGTGTCTTCTTCTGGCTCGCATGTTGTGCACATGTGAGCGTGAGTGCACTCGTGACTGCAAGGGACACACACACACACAGCCCAAGGATAAAGAGTGACTTGTTCAGAATCACATGACTTTTTTTTCTTCTTCTTTTATTCATTGACTCAACACATTTGTTAACAGCACCTGCTGTGTGCCAGACTTTCGAGACACCCGGGTGATGTCCCAAGACAGATTTTAGACTACTGTGCCATGTAGAAAGCGAGGTGCCAGAGCCCCTACCTACATGGTCAGCTCACTCCAGAGCAGAGGTTTGCGAGGGACAGCAAGCCATGCAGTCTGTCTAAGCATCTTTTACCTTTCAGCGCTGAGGGAAAAGGGTCCGGTTGGAGAACTCTTCCGAGTCATTAGCCCAAGAGAAGGAGCACCATGAATGGTGAACGGCATCCTTACAGTCTAGGAGCGCCAGAGTACGGGCTGGAGAGCAGAGGAGCCTAGTGACGCTACACGCAGACAGCACCCTCTTGGGTCTGAGGACTGAGGGACGAGGTGGTGTGGTGGAAGGCAGCAGTCGGTATGTGACGGGATGATAAGGAGGGGTGAACACATCCGGTCTCTAGTCAGCAAGTGTCTCCTTACCAGATGCTGGGAAGGCAGGAGAGAGAGCACCAGACCTAAACCGGTCCTCACAATGGGGTCAAAAGACGGAAGCAGTTACTGTACAGAGTGATAAAATGTTAAGGGACACCCAAGAGACAGGGGAGGTGTCATCCAGGTCAAGTTCCATCCTGCAAAACAAATGAGCATTATCCAAGCAAATGGTGGAAAGGAACAGATGGTCCAGCTGGACAAATGGACAGGCCATAAAGGACATTCTAACCACAAGACGGGGAGCCGGATGGATAAATGGCAACAGACAACATTCAAACAGCACTTTAGGGTTTTTTAAAAAATGTTTTTTGGCAGGGTCTCATGTAGCTCAGTTTTCAAGTCTGTTATATAGATGTAACTACCATGAAGCTCCTGATTCTCCTGCCTCCATTTGTCAAATGCTGGGATCACAGGTTATACCACCAGGCCTTGCAGAATTTTTTCCCCTCATTTTTAAATGTTTATTTTGTGTCTCTGTGTGACACAGTGTGCCTGATGCCCACAGAGTCCAGACCGGGTCCTCTGAAACTGAAGCTGGGTGCTGGGAAGTGAACCCAGTTCTGGAAGAGCAGCCAGTCCTCCTAACCAGAGCCATCCCTCCAGCCAGGCAGGACATATTCTGAGGTTTAATTGAGAGGCCTTGTTGAAGTGCTGGGTGCAAGTTACAGGAAAGGCAGAAATCCCAGATGGCTCCATTTTCAGACTTGAGCAACCAGGTGGGTGGTGATGTCATTCATCGGAAGTGAGGGAAGCTGGGGGTGGTGAGCCTTTGGAGACAGAGCCACAGTGAAAAAGTCAAGTGTCTTAGGTCCTAAGCCAGTGCCTGTTACTCTGTAGAGTTGCTGGGAGAAGGGAAGCGCAAAAAGAAGAAACAAGCTAACAGTACCCTAACAACCACAGAGACAATCAATCACCCGCGGCTTCCCAAGCACCCGGAGACCTTTCTTCTCAGGCAGGTGGGGTGGGACATGCCAGCAATCTCAACATTTGGGAGGCCAGGACTGGAAGAGCAGGATTGTGATCTCCTCTTTAGCTATATAGCAAGTTCAAGGCCAAGAATGGGGCTACAAGAGTACCTCTCAAAATAAAACGACAAGAGCCGCGTGTGGTGGCATAGTCTCTAATCCCAGCAGTCGTCAGGAGGCGGAAGTAGTCAGATCTGGGCTGGAGGCCAGCCTGCTTGGTCTATATAGTGCGTTCCAGGCCAACCAGGACTACACAGTAAGAGACTATCCCTAAATCAAGGAGTCCCCCTCCCCCATACCAACTCCTTCTGTCTCCATCCCCTGCTTTATTTTCTTCATAGTGGCTGTCATTGACCTCAAGGACACCACCGACTTATTTATGCTCCCTACCCCAACAGAACACTGGCTTCACCCCAGTGCCTACGTGAACAAAAATCTTCAATCAATGTTCACTGGATGAAAACCTTAAACTCTTTATTAGGTAATTATTAATTCCATGGAAACCCGGACAGTTGGACTCAATGCTTATATCCTTAACAATTTCCCTAAACAGCATCTCCAAGGAACTCAGAAAGGCACCGGACAGGAAGGCAGAGTAAGCTGTTGGGGGGCCTCTATTTTGGGTTTCCATTCTGAATCTGGAATAGACTGGAATCAAGATTTCCTGTCTTCCACGTGTTAGATGTCATGCCAAAAACCGGAGGAGCCCGAGCTGCGCAGAGCCGAGCATGGAGCAAAGGTTCCACAAGGAGTCAGACTTGAGCCCTAACTCTCCAGACCAGCGGGAGGCAAAGATGTCCTGCGGCGCCACCTGGTGGCCACACGTACCCACTGCCCTCCCGGATGGGTGAAAGACAGCAAATGCCTAATTAGCAAGCCTCCCTAGTTACTTTCCACACAACCTCCAGAAACACTCTCCCGATTCCCTCCCTTCCCATGAACCTTATTTCTTTTTTTAATGATTCCAATGGACTCCCCTCAGCCGGGAAGCCTCCCAAAAACTGCTCACCCCTGGAAGTCTCCAAGCACTTAATGCCACTGTCCACCTCTGGGGGCCGAGGGGTGGAGTCAGACAGCTCTGAACAGTGGAGTTTCCACTTACCAGCTGTGTAACCTGGGAAAGTTACTTAACATCTCTGAGCCTCAGTCAGGTTTCTTTTTTTTTTTGTTGTTGTTGTTGTTTTTCAAGACAGGGTTTCTCTGTGTAGCCCTGGCTGTCCTGGAACTCACTTTGTAGACCAGGCTGGCCTCGAATTCAGAAATCCTCCTGCCTCTGCCTCCCAAGTGCTGAGATTAAAGGTGTGCGCCACCACCGCCCGGCTTCTCAGTCAGGTTTCTTATATCAAGCACAGGTAGAAATTACATTTCCATGAAATTATGAAGATTGAATTATTCAAAGGTCAGGTGAGATGGCTTAACAAATAAAGGTCCTTGCTGCCAAGCCGAAGGCTTTGAGTTCAATCCCTGAACCTTCACGATAGAGAAAACCTCTGGGCTGGACAGAGTTGGCTCAGGAGTTAAGAGCACGACTGTTCTTCTAGCTGACCTGGGTTCAATTCCCAGCACCCACATGGCAGCTCACAATTGTCTGTAATTTCAGTTCCAGAGCATCTGACACCCTCACACAGATACACATGCAGGTAAAATGTATGTAAAATAAACATATCAGGCCAGGCAGTGGTGGTGCATGCCTTTAATCCCAGCAGTCTGAGGCCAACCTGGTCTCCAGAGTGAGTTCCAGGATGGTCTGGGCTACCCAGAGAAACCCTGTCTTGAAAAACCAAAAAATAAACAAACAAACATATCATTAAAAAAGAGAATCTCTGATTTCCACTCAGGATATGGTATACACTGAATACATGTAGTGAGATAATATTGTATGATTGAATATAAAGTCTGAAGATCCAAGAAGATAGCCTTCAGAAATGGTAGGTCCTTCCTCACCCACTTCTCTGACATCCTCTTCCCTTTTCTGAAAAGGAAACAGAATGGTATAGAAGGCAGAAGAGTCACAGAGCCTGAGTCTCTGGGCTGCATGTCCCCGCAAACGAGGCTGAGACAGGGTTAAAGGTCATACAACTTCTGACCTCCGGCACATACTATTCTACCTCATGCACTGCATTCAGCAATTCACCCAGGCCCAAACCCCTCCCCACACCCAGCCAAGCTCTAGGCCTCAGGGAAGAAACATCCTCACAGGGATGTTCTCAAGGGGCCATGCTTATTGACTCCCTGTCCCAGGAGGGCAACTAATCCCCTCCCTCACCCAGCCGGAAACCAGAGCTGGCGCCACTGGGTGGGGAATCTAAGGACCAACTGTCACAGCTCCAGTATCACAGCCTCCTGAATGCCTGGGCCCAGATCAGAGTCCCAGAGGGGCCTTGTTAGCCAGCTGTCCTGTGGGGCCCAGGCTCCGCCCCAGCACCTCGGAGTTCCTTTCCCTGGGGAGCCAGGGATAGTGCAGGGGATCTGGCAGTGGGGAGCAGAAGTGCTGTCTGTTTAGGTCTAAACCTGGGGCTGCAAAGGACTTTGGCAGAGACACAAAGGGCCAGCCACCTACCCCTCCTGCCTTGGTGGCTCCAAGCCCCGAAGATGGTCTTGCCACCCCCTTGTCATCGCGGCCATGTGAGTCTTCATGAGAGCAGGTTCAGGTCTGAGATCCATTCACAGTCCGCAGAATTTTACCCAGTATGTTCTTATTAGTTGAACTAAGTTGAAGGCAGGCAAGAAGGCTCACGGATAAAGGACCCCCAAGTCTGAAGACCTGGGTTTAACCCCTAGAATTGCCTCAAGTTGTCTTTTGCCTCTCACATGTGGATTATGGCACAAAGCGCACACCCGCGCACACACACACACACACACACACACACACAAAACACACTGAAAAAACTATTTTAAAGAAATTAACAGCTGGGCAGTGGTGGTGCACGCCTTTAATCCCAGCACTTGAGAGGCAGCCGGATTTCTGAGTTAGAGGCCAGCCTGGTCTACAGAGTGAGTTCCAGGACAGTCAGGGCTACACAGAGAAACCCTGTCTCAGAAAAACCAAAAAAAAAAAAAAAAAAAAAGAAGAAGAAAAGAAAAGAAAGAAAGAAAGAAATTAAGGAACTGAGTGCACTCTTGCACTCTAGCCTGAGAGAAAACTGGCTGCACGTTCAGCAAGAAAGGCTAGACATCCAGGTGTACTTCCAACACGAGGTATTAAGAAAGAAAAACAGGCCAGGCGTGGTGGCACACGCATGCAATACTAGTAGTTATGAGGCGGAGACTGGAGTTCAAGGCCAGTCTCAGCTACTCAGTTACATAATGTGTTTTCAGGCTAGTCTGGGTTATATGAGACCCTGCCTCAAAAAAAAAAAAAGAAAAGAAAGGAAAGAAAGGTGGCCATCAAGATAAAGGGACCTGCTGCCTGCCCTGGACACCTGAGTTCCATCCCAGGACTCACTTGGACTTGGTGGAGGAAGGCAGAACTTGTTCCCACAAGTTGTTCTCTGACCTTCCTGTGGGTATGCCGCAGCGGGTGCACGCCCGTAATACAGAAATGAAATACAACTTAATTAAAAAACAAAAAAGCATGTGGAGAGCTCATAAAGCATGAGGGGACTGAACGGACAGGAGAGAGAGCAAGGCAGTCTGTGAGGGCAGCACGGCAGGGCAGGGGTGATAAACCCAGGCCGGCCTGCTTGGTGAGGCTTGGTGCCAGCCTCCTGTGTCTCCCTCCCTTCCCAGGGCTCTGGCGGCAGGTATATCCTCCTACTTTAGTAGTCACTATGTAGACAGCCGAAACAGGTACTCAAGAGTGCTCAGAGCAGGCAGGGAAACGGCCTCACAATATGGACTGTCCCACATTCCTGTCCTCAGACCTCCATCCGGCCCTCTGCACACTGAGTCACCTTACCTGCCCTGCAGACACGCATGCATAAACACACAAACACACAGAAGTATTCAATGTCCACCACCCATTCAACAACTCAACGAGGTCCTATGATTCCTCGGCATAAAGACCGGAGTTGGGAGAGGAGGGTAGGAGAGGGGAAGGAAGGGACGGAGACAGGAATGAAGAGATACACACACAGAGGCAGAGATAGACAGACAGACAGACATCCTCGGAGCCCCGAAGGGGACCAAAACACACCCTTCCGCACTCTTCAGTCACAGGGCAGAATGGAGGAAGTGGCTTAAGTTAGGCCTCCATCCTCATGTCCCTAGGTGCGGTGTGCATAGACACCAGGGAAGGGAAGCAAGGCAGGGCCCGCAGCACAGCAGCCCACTGAGTGGCATGGGCCTGAACAAAGGAGGCCTGAGCCTCAGGACAAGAGCTGCTCCCCTACAGCAACTCCGCTCTGTCAGCTCGGCAGCTCTGCACTCCTGTGGGTACACCTGAGTCCTCCACATACCTTGCCCTCCAAGTCCCAGGCTCACGTGTGCTATCTTCTGCCTTGGAGGCGGTCTGGAATCCCAGTGTGACCTTGAGTGGGGGTGCTGAGATACCCTGAGGACTGACGTATCTCTGTAGCACGGGGTGGGGGTGGGGGGGTGTTCCAGTGGGGTGCCACCTTGTCCGCTCCACCTTCAGTGGTCCCTTTCCTCTTTAGCAGCAACCTCTCCCTACTCAAAGCCTCTGCCCTTTGTTTTCCTCCCTGACCAAATCCCCAAGGCGTTTTTGGTCATTAACCTCCTGCCTTAATTGGTTTACTGAGGAGGAAAGCAGAGACTGGGCAAGCTCTGGGGGGGATCTTGTTTCAGTGAGGACAGGAAAGCTGCGAACAGCTGTCAGCCCCACTGTCACCTGGTCTCCAGTAGAAACTTTCTCCCAAGAAACTCCCAGCGCCCCAGTCCAGGCTCCCGGAGAACAGGAGTCAGAAGTGCCCCACTATGCAGGTCTTCCTCTCCCACTCCACTCCCATAAAATCCCCCATGCAGGGCACCTCCTCCCCTTCTCTAGCTACCCAGGCCCCTCAGCTCCAGGTTCCCCGTCACCCTCTATCCACACAGAAGAGGTAAAGCCCTGCCTGTAAAACTCTCACCCACTCACCGCTCAGCTCACATTCCCGCCTTCCCAACTGATGCGGAACTCACGTTTCCCAAAAATCAGTTTATACAACTGGCCTCAACTCTGCCCTCCTTGCCTCTGTGCCTCCCTCCACCCCCATCCCGTGAGGTTACCTCAATTTACTTTCTACCTTCATGCAAAACTTTACCTCATGACTAGTTCAGATTTCTGTTCCCAAAGGAAACCCCCAGGCGGGAGCGGGGAGGATCCTACCCACGGGGGCATACCCACCTGCTTTGATCCAATTTGGGGAGGTGGCTCTTAGAGCCTGACCTTAAGACCTCTAGATATGGTCCATCCCATCCCTTCTCTTGGTCGAGAGGGAAAGAGAAAGAGAGAGAGACAGACAGACAGACAGACAGACACACTGCAGTACACTCTTAACTACCCTCTCAACTGCCTGTCAAGTCTTAAAAACTTACTTCTGATCTCTTTCGCCATATTTCTAGGGTCACAAGGGCTAAATTACTGTTTTATAAAAGAGGCAAGAGAAACAGCTAAATGATGGTCCTAAGGGACGAAAGATCTCCACTATATTCGAGGCTCCTGACTAAAAAAAAAATCTGGGTTCTTAGAGGCCCCCAATCTCACTCCTGTTACCCAAAGTTCAAGGCTCCAAACTAAGTCACAGGAAGCCTCTAGGACCCTTCTGGCCTCCCGGATCAGCCCCCACTCCCATCTTCTCCCTCCACACCTCCTCTTCCTCACCGGGTCACTGCACGGACCACGGGGGCACGAACTAACTCACCTCCCAGCCGTGGCCTCTGAGATCCCGGAACTGGGGGACTGGGGAGTGGGGACGACTTGCTACCTAAGAGATGAGATGAGGGAACCACATCCTCCCACCCCCACCCGAACGCCCCTTCCTGGCCCCCACGCAGCGCAGAGACCTGCTCCTCCCACTGTAGCAACCGCGGGCTTTGTCTGCTCCACGAGCTCTTTCCCGGAGGCCTGAGCTCGTGGACTCCACGATCGCGCGCGGGAGGAGGGGAGGGCACTGCAGCCACGCGGCCGCTCCGCCCCGGCCCTCATTACCATAAGAAAGAGGCCCGGGACCCGCAGGCGGAGGAGAAACGCCTTTCCACACCCGCTCCCTTCCCGCATACCGCCCGCTCCTGAAATTTCTCGGACCACGACTCCCAGCCCACCCGAGGCTTTTCCCGCGACCGGTGGGCAGAGCCAGAGGGGCGCAATCCCCTTCTTGCCCGGGTTGAGGAATTCCTCCCCGCGCCCGAGGGCGGGAAACTACAACTCCCGGCATGCCCCGGGCGCCCCCGGCGCGCCCCCCTCCCGTCAGTTCCATGCTGCTCCATCCAGTTCATTTAAAACAAAAGAGTTTGAGCGCTGGAAGGGGCTGGGCTCTATTGGGGGCCACTGAGCGACGCTCCGGGACTGGGGCTCGGTGCGGGAGCCTAAGGGGGCGTCTGCTCGTCGGAGGGTAGAGACTCTGGGTTCGAGGCGGAGGGGTGGGGGCTAGGGCCCGCAGCCCCCCCACCCCACCCCGTCACCCCGGAGCGAGAGGAGATCTGCTTTCTTGGTTTTGCTTCTTTTCCCCCACCCCCACCCGGGGGCTGGGGCGAGGGGAGTCAGGTTACAGGGTGCTTGGGGAGGGGGGCTTAGGGGTGGGTCTATCTTTCTATCTCGCTTTCTTCCCCCCTCCCCAGCTCTTTGTTCCCCCTCCCCACACACCCCCTCCTCTCCTCTCCCCTCCCCTCCTCTCTCCTCTTCTCCCTTCCACCACCTCTCTCTCTCTCTCTCTCCCCCAGCTTTTGTTTCGCCATGCCTAGTCTAGTGGTATCTGGAATAATGGAAAGAAATGGGGGCTTTGGAGAACTAGGATGTTTCGGGGGAAGCGCTAAGGACCGAGGGCTGCTGGAAGACGAGCGCGCCCTTCAGCTGGCTCTTGATCAACTCTGCCTCCTGGGTTTGGGGGAGCCCCCCGCCCCCACGGCGGGCGAGGACGGGGGAGGTGGGGGGGGCGGCGCCCCCGCGCAGCCGGCCGCCCCCCCGCAGCCGGCCCCGCCGCCGCCGCCCGCGGCGGCCCCGACCGCCCCGAGCGCGGCCCCCGCGGCGCAGACGCCCCAGCCCCCCACCGCCCCCAAAGGGGCGAACGACGCCAAGCTCTGCGCGCTCTACAAAGAGGCCGAGCTGCGCCTGAAGGGCAGCAGCAACACCACGGAGTGCGTTCCCGTGCCCACCTCCGAGCACGTGGCCGAGATCGTGGGCAGGCAAGGTAAGCGGGCGTCCGGACACTGCGAGGGTTGGAGTGGGGGCTTGTTGTCCCCGGCGCGGAAAGTTCATCGCTTCCTTCTTTGCGCGCCTCTGGCTCTGTCCCTTCTCGACAAAGGGGGCCCCGCCCCCTGCCCAGATTCCAAGTGCCACAAAGTTCCCTGCTACCCCTAGTCGGGACGGCTCTCGGGACCCTTCCTCCCCTGGGGCTCCGCCCGTAGACAAAGAAATATCCTGGAACTGGGAGAGGAAAGGGGAGGGGGAGCTGCCTCCCAATCCCAGGATCTGTGCGGAGGGGGTGTCGGCTCCTGGCTGGAAGGACTGACGGAATGTGCTATTACTTGGGAGCCCCTACTCTGATATCTGCTTGTAGACTGGGGAGGGGGCACTCCTGGGACCTTCTGCTGTTGGAGTTGGGGACTCTGAGGGAGACCTAGTCCAAGAAGCCCGACTGAGGATCTGCCTCTTTGTTGGGCTGAGTGTAGGAATGAAAGGGGGTGTGGCCCAGGGGAGGGTCCCAGTCTGGGGAGAGGTGATGAGGGAGCCCTTGGCAAAGAGGGGTCTCTGTGGTCGCTTACACACCGAAGTTGGAGGACCCCTGTGTTTGGGAGGGAGAATCTCTGAGGAGGTACCAGCCCTGGCATGGGCCTCTCCTCCTCGATCTTGCTTTTGTTCTGGGCTGCCTACAGCCTGGAGCCAGGGGTCTGCAGAGAAGTCTCTGAGTGAATGCGTGGGACAGGGCAGGAAGGGCATGTGGGTGAAGGGGGAAAGAAACCTCCACTTGTATTATTGGGGGGGGGCGCGTGTCTGAGTGTGTTGGGAGGGGTGTTGGATTAAGCCAGTGGAGTATGTTACCACACCCTCTCAGCCCAGCATCCCTGGGTGGGTGGGAGTGTCGGTAAGTACCCAAATTGAGCAACCTGGATCTTGGGGACCCTTCCCCTCCCATCTTCTGGGGGGGGGCAGGATTTGGATATTGCAAAGGGGCTGGGCTGGGAGGTGGAGTGGGGGGAGGAGCTGTCCCACAGTGGGGAACAATGGAGGGGCTGCATTCTGCGGGAGTAAAGGAGGCCAGCTCCTGGCAGTGGAGAGGAGGCCGGCTGTGGCCCCTACCCCATATCCCACTTCATTCACCCTAGTGTTGGGACTGGAGGATTTGGAATGGAGAGCTTCGTGGAGGAGGGAGCGAGCCACTCCCCTGCACAGCGCCCCTCCCTCAATCTCTTGGGAGGGGGGTGTTCTGGTTTAGAAAGTTGGATTTCCCCTCCTTGTCAAACACTGGGGAGTCAGAGAGCCTGGAGTTGGGTGGGGATATTAATATCTTTACTTGGGTGAGGTCTTGGAAGGCGCCAGAATTTAATGGAGTCCTTTACTCTTCTGCCTCCTTAGCAAATGTGTCTATCCATCATAAAAGTAGAATTTGTCCTCGTAGAATATCGTCAGAGAACAGAGGTCCTTCCTTCCCCATTCTGTAAGCATAAGGAAATCCTCTCACCTCCCTCCTGCTGCCGCAGGTTTAGTGTCTCTCTGACTTCGGCCTTTACCTCTGGGGATGCTTCTTCAGGGTGGCAGAACCCCAGATGCTGAGGCTGCTAGGTTCTGTACTGCCCAGCCTCAGGCTTCCCAAACTCCAGAACTCTCAAAGACACCTAACTCCCGCTGAAGGTTTTGATTCCAAAACTTAGGAGCCAGAACCTAGGTGCCCATCGGATGGCATGTAAATAGAGGTGACAGAAAGTATTGTGCTTCCATCCTCCGAGCCTCAGAAATCAAGCCACCATCCAGATAGGAAAGCAGCAAGGATGTGGGCTTGGCAACAAGTAGGACTTCCTGACTGCCAACAGGTCTGAAAAGAAGTGGGGGGGTTGTCACCTTTTCCTTCCTAATATATTTTAGGTACATTCCTAACCCGCCTCGTCCCACCAATTCGTTAGGGTTAGAAAAGACACTGGGGATGGAGGGAGGAGGAGAAAGAGCAAGCTCACCAGGAGGCCTGCAGTTGAAGGTTGGGCAGTTATAAGAGTGGTCTTATACTTGGCCTGGGATGGGTACAGGAGGAAGGGCACCCAGCACTGAGATGTGCCCAAGGAACTCAGGGAGAGTCTGAGAGCGGGCAAAAGTGTGGGTGTGTACTGATAACGCACAGTCTGTGTGCTGGGGGAAATGGAGGTGGGAGAGGGCCAGGGTACACGTGAAGGGGTGTTCTGCTCACTCTAGGGTGTTACTTGGATGAGGGCACTCTGCCCGCTGTGTTAGGCCCCATAGGCACCTGAACTCTGAAGGAGGGGTAAGAGACTGAGGCTCTCTGTGAAGCAAGGCAGGTCCACCCAGCCCCTGAGGTCTGCGGCCTTTCCTGACGGGCATCCCTACTTCCCCCTCCTCTTCTCTTTGTCTCGCTTTTCTTTCTCTTCCTGCCTCTCCCTGGCCTCCCAGCTCTAACCTGATACTCCTTCAAAGCCGGAGCTGGGGTCCAGAAATGCTCAGTGCCCCTCTTCTCAGCCTCCAGGCCATCTCAGTCCTGCCCTGGGTGGCAGGCAGGGAGTACAAGAGTCCAGGCAGCAGGTCCTCTGGATGATACTATCTTCCTACTTTCTTCTCCCTTGAGATTCTGACCCCTTGAACCCCACCCCCACAGCAACCGCTTATGGTGTGGAGAAGCACAGAGATTGTGGGGTCTCTCACCTTCCTCCTGCTGCCGCGGTTTTAGTGTTTCTCTGACTTTGGCCTCTACTTTCTAGGGATGCTAGGAAGGCCTGGGGAGGTCACAGTAGCCAGTGTCCCCGGGTGAGCTAGAGGACAGACTATTTTAATGAATGGAAGTCACATGAGTAGACTGGGTTAATGAGTGTGCATTGGAGCTTTGAGCAAAGATCAGGAGCGGCCACTGAGAGGAAGGGGAGATGGAGGGAGTGGAAGGGCAGGTGCTTAGGGAAGAGTTTGTGAGGTTTGGGGTTAGCTGCTTTTCTCAAAGACTCTGAAGGAGGTGGTTTCGGAGGGGTGTATTTGGAAGGCTCGGAATGGAACACAAGAGAAACTAGTGTGAATCCATCAAGTTGGGGGTAGGTTGTGTTTATGGTCTTGAAGGTGTCACTGGATCAACTGAAGGATTTCTGGGAAGCTGGGATTCTGGGGAAGGTACAAACTCCTTTGTCCAGTGAATTTCTTTCCCACTCTGTCCAGGCTGCAAGATTAAGGCTCTGAGGGCCAAAACCAACACCTACATCAAGACACCTGTGCGAGGTGAGGAGCCAGTGTTCATGGTGACTGGGAGGCGGGAAGATGTGGCCACAGCCCGCCGCGAGATCATCTCCGCAGCTGAGCATTTCTCCATGATAAGAGCCTCACGCAACAAGTCTGGCGCAGCCTTTGGCGTGGCCCCTGCTCTGCCAGGCCAAGTGACCATCCGTGTACGAGTGCCCTACCGCGTGGTGGGACTGGTGGTGGGCCCCAAGGGAGCGACCATCAAACGCATCCAGCAGCAAACCAACACATACATCATCACTCCCAGCCGGGACCGCGACCCGGTGTTTGAGATCACTGGCGCACCGGGCAACGTGGAGCGTGCGCGGGAGGAGATTGAGACGCACATCGCCGTGCGCACCGGCAAGATTCTTGAGTACAACAGCGACGGCGACTTCCTGGCTGGCAGCCCCGACGCTGCCCTGGACAGCCGCTACTCAGATGCCTGGCGGGTGCATGCTCCAGGCTGTAAGCCGCTCTCCACCTTCAGGCAGAACAGCCTGGGCTGCATAGGCGAGTGCGGCGTGGACTCGGCCTTTGAGGCCCCGCGCCTAGGCGAGCAGGGCGGGGACTTCGGCTACAGCGGATATCTGTTTCCGGGCTACGGCGTGGGCAAGCAGGACGTGTACTACGGCGTGGCAGAGACAAGCCCCCCGCTGTGGGCGGGCCAGGAGAACGCCACGCCCACCTCGGTGCTCTTCTCTGCCTCCTCCTCCTCTTCTTCAGCCAAGGCACGCGCGGGCCCCCCAGGCGCGCATCGCTCTCCTGCCACCTCTGCGGGGCCAGAGCAGCTGGCCGGGCTTCCTCGGAGGCCACCCGGAGAGCCACTGCAGGGTTTCTCTAAACTGGGGGCGGGTGGGCTGCGGAGCCCCGGCAGCGGGCGGGACTGCATGGTGTGCTTTGAGAGCGAAGTAACAGCAGCCCTGGTGCCCTGTGGACACAACCTTTTCTGCATGGAGTGTGCAGTACGCATCTGCGAGAGGACGGACCCAGAGTGTCCTGTCTGCCACATCACCGCCACACAAGCCATCCGAATATTTTCCTAAGCTCCAAGTTCCTGGTCTCCTGGGTCCACTCCTTAGGGTGCCGCCCTGGACCTGTAGGGCTTTTTGAAAAATCAGTGACTACAGGGCAAGGTGCTTGGAAATATTCACTTGCTGGGGTGGGGAAGGGGAGGCCTGAGTGGCTGGGGGCGGGGCCACTTTCAGAGCCTCTGGTTACCCTTTGGGAGGGGCCGTAAGTTTTACTAGAGTTACAACTCTGATACCTCAACACACCCTTAAATCTGGAAGCAGCTAAGAGAAGCTTTTGTTTAGCCTGAAGTGGCCACCAGGACATACATCCTGACCTTTCCCTTCTCCCTATCCATGTGTCATTTTTGCCCCTTCTCTGGAGGGGTAAGAACAGGGAGAGTTGCCATCTGTAGCTAGAGGTGCTCTTGTGATCCCCAGCCCTCTGGTCCTGACCTCCCATCTCCTAACATGACCCTTTATCCCCCTCCCACACACACACACACACACTCACTCGTATCCTGAGTTCCCAACAGTATAAGGAGATGGGGGCCTATCAAAGATCTGGGTAGATCTTCTGGGGTGGAGGAGGATGTCATTAAAGGGCTCACAACTTACCTGTCTTACAAACCTGGGCTAGACAGATCTGGGAAGAGGGGCTTCTCTTTCCCTTCAACTTTTTGCTTGGCTTTTCCCCGGGCTTTTTTTTTCTTCCTGGTTCTGCCCTTTGTTTTGTTGTTGTTTTCCCTATTTCTTAAGTTCCCCTCTCCCTCCACCCCCAGCCAGCTGTTACTTTCAGTCCCTTGTACCTCTTGTCTCTTCTAGCCCTGCTTTGGGGGTAACATCTTCCTGGGAGAGAAGTCTGGAGGACGTTTTGATAGCCCCCACCCCCAGTTCCTCCTCTTGTAGTGGACAGCCCTTTCCCCCACTCCTCCAAAGAATCAGTTCCAATTCTTGATGGAATGTATTTCTAGACTCAGTGACAGTTTGAGACGGGAAATTAATAATGGGGTACCTAAAGGAAACTAATGGTGGGGGTACACAAAAGCCCCACCTTTATCATCTATGGGCATTATACTTAGGGAGCAGTTCTTACCCTGGGTCTTCTGCCCAAGGGAAGGGAATGCAGAAAGTAGGAAAAGTCCTGGGGCAAGAGAGATGTGTCTGGAAGGGCTCCCCTCCCCCTCACCAGCAGTGGCCTACCCCCTGACCTCTCTGCACCTAGCTGAACCATTATTGAATCCTTATTAGCCACAAATCATGAATTCTCTGTCTTACCCACTGGCTGAGGAGAGAGGCCAGATCTTTGGTGAGGGGTTGGGCCAGGGCAAAGCAGGGCTGGGGTGCAGCGAGCCTGTTATAAGAATCAGGTATTGTGATAAGGTCTAGCACCCCTTTACTGCTCCTCTTGCTCACTTGAGTCTGTCAGCAGCCTCCTACCCTCCCGGTTCCGCTGGCCGGGCCAGGAGAGGATGGGTGACCAGGAGGCCCAGGAGATGCTTGTATATAGTTGGGTGGGACTATTCTGAGCTCTAGCTCAGGAGTCCCACTCTTCCTGGATGGGGAGAGGATGTAGGATGAGGGCAGAGGGAGGTCTCTCCCTTTTGCCTCTTGTGAGTTAACTTGCCTCTCCTTAGCCTTCCCCTCCAGACCACCAGCCTGGGAGGGGAGAGGAAGGAGGTCACAGCTCAGAAAACTGGCCTGTGGCAGCTTCCCTCCTTTCCACCAACGTGAGCCATCTTGAGATGTCTGTACAATAGAAACCAAACCAAATGGGCACCCTGGGTTGCCCAGGGGCAGGGAATGGGGAGGGGGGTGGGAAGAAGGGATGTCTGTCTGTCAATCCCCTCCCCCTCTCCACTCCTTACCCACAAAGGCAAAAGACTGTTACACTAGGGGCTCCACAGATCCAATCCCACCCTTGCTGAGCGAGCCTTTCCTAGAAACAAGCGCAAAAGTGAGCGAGCCAGCAGCAGAACAAAGCAATGGGGAGTGAGATGGGCGACCAACAGAGGAGAGGAAACAAAAATAGCAAAAAAAGAAAAAAAGCAGTTCTTTATAATTTAATATTCTATTTTAATAAAGGCATTTATTACCGTATAAATGTAGCAAAGAACCTGGGCTAATATGAAAAAAAGACTTTTTATTAGGTAATTTATTATATGAAAAGGATATTTTATTTTATGATAAAGTGATCCTTAAAAAAAACTTTAGAAGGTTTAGAATATATGTAGGGAGAGAAGAAAAAAAAATACATTTGTATTCAGAGTTAAATCTTAAAAAAAGTTTTTAATATATGTTCGGGTTTATGTTCTTTTTTTTCCCCCACTTTTTTTTGGGGAGAAATGTCATTTGCTTTTCTTGGGGGGAGCATCCTGGGATGGATGGTGGAGAGGGGATGGGGAGTTGGTCCCTTCTGGGGCCCCCACCAGTAGATTGGATTTCACTCTGTGGGCTCCCCCTCCCCTTCTCCCTCAGGGGAGCCGGCAGAGCCAAACAAAGGAAGGGATTAACCAGAAAGGAAGAAGCTTTGGGACTAAGGACTGAGGGTCCTGGAGTGTCCCTCCTTCCCCTACCCTGTGTCAGGGGCAGTCAGGAGGGAAAGCCAGAACTGAGGCCTAACAGGCCTACCGAAACCCTCAGAGGTGTGAGATTTAAGAGAAATAGATTTTTTTTAACCAAAAAATTTAAAAAAAAATGAGAAGAGAAAGAAAAACCGAGGGGTTTAAAAGAAGAGAATACTACAAAATAATTCAAATTTATTTCATATAATCCTAGAGAAAGAAAAAGAATTACTAGTTACTTAGTAGACAATACTCAGATAGCTTAAAGTTTAGTAGCATTGTGGGCCCCTGAGCCCAGTAGAATGTATAAAAGTATGGGGAAAAAAAAAGACTAGAGGCCAGTGGCTGAGCTGCCCGACCCCTGGGAATGGGGCTAGAGCAGGCTGCTAGCTAAGATTGGGAGCTTCCAGTCTGCTGGGGTTGATTCTGAGAATCCGTAGGTTTAAGTGCAGGACAAGTACATGAGAGACTCTGTCCCAGGGTCTTTGCAAGGGTACACACTGGTCATCGGAAGCTCGGTGAGGCTGGGCTGAGAGCCTAGCCATCTGTTAGGAAGCCCCTACTCCTAATGTCCAACCCTCCCAAGGCAACTTCTCCCAGGCCACCCTGAGGAAGTCCTTGAAGTCACCTCGATCCACCTTGCTACAGGTGGGGTCAAGAGCCAGGTGGAGCGGTTGGAGATTGAGCCAGCAACTGCCTGTCAGCTGGGACTCCAGCACCCATGCAGTGTAGGCATGGCATTGCAGTTTCTAGCGCTGTTTTCCTTAACATCTGTAGTGGGGGTTTTGTTCATTTGTTGTTTTTTGACACAGGGTCTCTAGCTCAGTCTGGCCTTAAACTAGCAACCATCTTGCTGCCTCCAGTCGCTGAGACTGCAAGGTCCGCACCACTATTCCTGTCTTAGAGAAGTTAACATCCCAAGAAAGACTTCCTACTCAGGAAGTAGAGTGAAAGTATTGTCCTTACTGGCCTGGGAGAACCCCTCCCCATCCCACCCCCAGAACAGATAAAAGTGCAGGGAACTTGGGTGACCTCTGTGCAACCCTTGTGTCCCAGCTCCCTTCTATGTTCAGATAGGGATCACCCATGGGGCCACATCACGTCACCTTCCCCACAGAAAACCAGGAAGCCTGACTTTTGCATGTGAGAAATAGGCATTTTTAAGCACTTGCCTTCCATCAGCCCCAGCTAGTAATCAGAGCAGGATTGGGAGAGGTCTCTTGGCTTTAGCTTGAGCAAGCAGTGTACCAGTGATTGGCATGCCACTTCATGACCCTAGAGCCCAAACACATCTCCCTCTCCCCAGTTTACTCTTCTCACCCCATCTAGAGACTAGAAGTCCCCCTGCCCTTTTTTGCCCTAGGACCCTCAGTAGTTGGAGATGGTAGCATCTGGGAATGGGGAGAATTTCCCCCAGCATACCTGAGGGTGAGAGCTCTGAGGGAGGGTCGATTGGTTGGGTAGAGACAGCCGTGGGGCAGGGAAGATGGTCTCTCCACTGTAGAAAGTAGAGTAGGATCGTGGTCAGACTTAATTTGAGGCATCAAGTGACTCGTACATATCACCAAGGAAGATTTCAAATGCAAAGTAAAGGTGGGAGATAAAACAGATCCGTGAATAATCGTCCAAGTGATGTTGCACACAATGCAGAGAAACCAAGAAGGGGGAGGGTTAATGTATTAAATGTGCTATCGAGAAGTTAATTTTATTAAAAGTATTATTACTTAAGGCTCTGTCTCTCACTATATGCTAACTGGATCTTGGGTAGCAATTGCTGTGGGGTGATAGTGTTCTGGTGTGGGAAGTGGCTATCTCCAGGGTTGCATGCCACCATCCCTTACTTAGATAGCCATCTCTTGGCACTCTGGAAAAATGTTGAGAGACAAAAATCTAACCCCTTACTCTTCCAATTTCAGTTCCTCCTGTTTAGGGATAGGAAAAAAGACTAGATGGGGTGTTCACCTCTCAGTCTTAGGAACCCCTCCTTAGTACACATACCAAGCTGGTGTCTTTCCCAGTGCCCCTGGCATTGGAGTGACCTCAGTTCTTGGCACCAGGGCTTTGGGTACCAGATGGTGCTGGAGGATGGTTTCTTTTGTTTTGCCTTCCAAATACCCCTCCCCTCCACATAATCTTCCATCCCCCACCTGCCCTAGAGGTTGGCAGAGGGATGGGTAGGCAACTCCTGCCCCCTTGGCACGGTCCCCAGACCATGGAACTCCAGAAGCAGGCCCTGGGGGGTGGGGAGGAGTGGATATTGTAGGGATGACAAAAAGGAATGGAGAAGGGGATCAATGACTCAGAGGAGGAGTCAGAGTTGGAAGGGTGGCACAGACAACCCGACAACGGACAGATGGGAGGCAGCAGGGTGGCCAGGCATGATACAAAACAGCTTTATTTGTGGGCCCTTGCCTGTAAGGGGTCCAGGTGATGGAGAGGGATGTGGTGGACAGATCATGTGTTAGAGCATGATGACCCTGGGTGCTTGTGAATGGGGGGGGGACTCAAGGGTAGGGAGAAGTCCTGCAGTAAGGGTGGTGGAGGCACCTGGAGGCTGAAGGCAGGACACAGGACACCGGGCTGGCCATAGCTGAAGTCAGAGATTGATGCAACAGGGCCCCTTCTCCCCAGGGCCAGGACCCTCTCCAGCTTGGGCACTGCCCAGGGTAACGGCACTGGTCCGGGCGCTGTCCTGCCTCTGCTTGGACACCTTTGCAAAGATCTCTAAGGACAGAGGGAAATAATCAGGCCAGAAGTTTACTGTCCCGCCCCCTAATGCCATACTTCCCATGCCAGTTCAGAGCCCAGGTGGCCACCCCAAGGAAGAGTTTTTGCTGTAACAAAGTAGTCTTGATACCTGGGTCTTGTCTATCTTCCTTGGTTAACAAGGAATCTAGACTCAGACCCCTAAAACTTGAGGCCCTCCAGTTGCTTCCCTAAGCTCTAGGATGAGTGGAGAGATGGGAGGTGGGACCAGTGGCTCTGAGTACTCTAGAGCCTACTGTGAGCTGAGAGTTAGGACAGGGCCCCTCCCAAAATGGAGTCAGTACCCAATGGGCAGGCTCTCACCTTTGAGGATAGTCTCAAAGGCTAGCTCAACATTGGTGCAGTCGAGGGCTGACGTCTCTAGGAACAGCAGACCATTGTTTTCTGCCAGGAAGGGAAGAACATATTAGTTGTGGATCTACAGCAACAAACAGCAAGAACATTTATTTACTGCTTTCTAGGTCTCTTTTTTTAAACGCCAAACCCTTGATAGATAGTAGCTTATTTAATCCTTCATACAATCTATAAAGTAGGTTCATTTAAGAAAGTAGAACCTAGAAATGCAGGGAGAAGGAAGAAGGACCTTATTCCAATGGCCTACATCTAGTAACTGACCAAGAGGAGGCTGGAAGCTGTTTCCTAACCCATAGCATTGAAGTGCTTACTGTCAAACCCAGAGAGTGTCTAGGGAGGTGGCCACCAGGAGCCTGCAAGGGTCTCTGAGTATTTCAGGGTGGGGCTGTCATAGAATCAACTGTGAACTGTTGATGCAGACAGCCTCACAGTAAGGAGTCTGGGGAGACACATGGGTTTCCAAAAGGGTTGGAAGCAGTGAACCACATGAGGGAAGACCATTCATGGCCCTAAGTGTATGTATGAGCAGTGGAGGGAGAGTCAGACAGTGGGAGGGGCTCTCACCAGCAAACATGCAGGCCTCCTCAGTAGGGACCTCTCGGGCATGGCTGAGGTCACTTTTGTTTCCCACAAGCATGACAACAATTGAGGCTTCGGCATGGTCATACAGCTCCTTCAGCCAGCGCTCCACCACAGCGTAGGTCTGGTGCTTGGTCAGGTCAAATACCAAGAGTGCCCCCGCAGCTCCACGATAGTACCTGCATGGCGTGCAAGGAGGGATGGTCAGGGACTAGAGAGGGCTATCAGATCCAGCCTTGGAGCATCTGTGTGTCAGCAATCAGGCAGGAGGACCCCACCCCCACCCCTTCAGGTCACTCCAGGCTCCCAAGTACAGGCAGGGAAACTGGTCGCAGAGTCTTTGAAGCTTCACCTCCCAGCTCCATTCCCCACTAGTCCTCAAAGGTTAGACTTCTCAATCCTCTTTACCTGACTTCAGCTCTGCCCATCTACCAGTGCCCACGTGGACTCTGATGAGGTGGGTCCCCTGATGTCTTTCTCACATAAATCACATAGTAGCCGCATCTACTGGCATCTTTCCAAGGTGAGACACATGCCTGCCTCTTAGAACAGTATCTTGCCTAAATTCCTGCAGATATTTAGTCTCTTTCTGGAGCTTCTGAGTTCAAAAGGCTGTCTTAAGACCAATGGTATCTAATTATTCCTTGGGTTTTTTTGGAGACAAGAACTCTATATATAGCCCAGGCTAGCCTCAAAAATCAAGGCAATCCTCTGTTTCAGCTGGTATTACAGGCATGAACCACCAAACCTGGTTTATTCCTAGTTTATGAACAAGTCAACCAAGTCTTATAAGAGTGGTGGGTGGGCGTGGCCCTTTAGTGTACATAGCAATAACCCCTGCTTCCTGCTTCCTGTTTCTTGCGGTTCTATCTTCCACCAAACATGACAGACCACATTTCAGACGGCTGAACATGACACTGGCCAGGAGACACTTTGGATGTGGTGCCAGAAGGCCTAATTTTCTGAGGCTTTATAAACTATTTATAAAATACTCCGAGTTAGAGATGTGTTTAGTAAACGTTTGAACTAAATTCAATTCCAAGTACAATACATATATACATCCACCAATCAATCAATCAGCCAATAAAATTTTTTAAAATGGTGACTGTGAATGGTGGGACATTCCTTTAAATGTTCTTCATTAAAATACTACCTCCAGTACTCAGGAGGCAGAGGCAGTGAATCTGTGAGAGTTCCAGGCTAGCCTGGTCTACACAGCAAGTTCTGGACCTGCCAGAACTACATAGTGAGTTCTAGTTCTACATGTGAGTTCAGGCTAACCTGGTCTACAAAACATACTCCAAAGTCCAGCTGGCCCTGGGCACCTGTGATTACACATGCTGCCAAGAGTAGAGCCCTGTGCTGAAGTGAGGGGGCGCTCTCAGTCCACACACCAATTTAAACAAGGATGGCTAGGATTACAGCACCTCCCTTCTTGCTGTATTACTCAAAGAGCTGCACAGAATGCTGGGTAGAAAGTGCTTTGTTTCCTCCTGGGCACATGAGAGGCTTAGTAAGTGGGGCCGTGACTTGTGTTAGTGATCATTACATCCTATCTGACCCTGTTGGTCAATCACAGCACTTACGTCCCCATGATTTCCACCCCAGGGAACACAGGACAGTGTCTCCTGCCTCCCATCCTCCCACACTTAGACCAGAGGAGAGCCCTGGTTTCCCAGGTCCCTCCCAACGACCCCGGGTCTAGGCTCACGCAGAGGTGATGGCTCTATATCGCTCCAGGCCAGCTGTGTCCCAGATCTGGGCCTTGACGGCAGCGGTACCCAGCATGACGGTGCGGGTGGAGAACTCAACCCCGATGGTGGTGCGGCTGTCATGGCTGAACTCATTTCGGGTGAACCGGGACAGCAGATTGGTCTTGCCCACGCCTGACTCGCCGATCAGCACCACTGAGGGAGTAGAGAGAGGAGGGCTGAGCCTGGCGAGAGCAGCTCTGAGCCTACCTGTCCCGCCCGAAAGAGGAACTGAGATAAGAAAAGCAAGAAGAGTTGTCTCTTCTGGCAGAGACTGGGGTTGGCCACACAACATAGGACATCTGTCTAGGGTGGGGGAACAGAAGAGCCAGAAGCGTTCGAGGCAGGGGCTGCTGAGGCAGCAGGGTAGCACAGTTAAGAGCAACAGCTGTGGGCTGTTGGCAGAGAACACATGGAAAGGATACGAGACAGGGCATGTGAGAAAGGATAAAGACACGGAAGGGCTGGAGTGCACATTTCTGGACTACGGAGTATGGGAAGGTTGCAGATGTCTGTATGTGAATTGGAAGGATGAGGAAGAGGGGCTTGTGTGTTCCCTTGGAAGACTGAGGCTAAGGTTGGCCAGTGATGCTTCTGTGGATGAGAGACAGGTGTTAGAGTGCACTTTCATGCATGCATGCATGCGAGTGTATTACTGCCTCTCCTCTGTTAGGAGAGGCATCCCCATCCATCCATCCATCCATCCACAGCCTTGTCCTCCGACCTGGGGCAAGGTTTTTATGCTAGGCAGGCATCTGTCCCTACTGGCTTTGAGGTCTTTATACCACATGCATGCCTGGTGGAGTGTCAGAGCAGCGGGAAAAGGAGTTAAAGATGATTGTGACCACCACTGCTATCTCTCCCACCCGTTTTGTGACCTCTTTTTGGCAAACTACTTAACTCTCTACATCTTAGTTTCTTCCTCTCTAAAATGCCAGTGGCTAACATTTATTTAGAGAGTGCTTCTGTCACATAGCCACTATCCAAAAAACTTCATGTAGCCTCACAACAATACCTGAGGTAAATGCCTTTATTGTTCCCATTTTATTATTATTATTATTGTTATTATTATTATCATTATCATTATTATTATTATCATTATCAGGATTTCTCTGTACAGCCATGGCTGTCCTGGAACTCAGTCTGTAGACCAGGCTGGCCTTGAACTCACAGAGATACACCTGCTTCTGCCTCCTGAGTGCTGGAATTAAAGGCAGTACTAACTATCACTGCCCGGCCACTATTCTGAGGGGAGCCTTATTGGGGTACCGTGCTACCTGGCAGGAACTTGACATTGACCAAGGACAAGGGCTTCAAGCACAAATCTGACATTAGGGCATAATAGGGAAGTAGGTTAAGACAGGAATTTTAATCTTAGGGTGGAAGGAAAAGAAACAGGCTTCAGGCAAAGATTTTGGGCTTGGACAAGGAAGTAGGCTCAGGTATTTTGGCCATTATGACAAGCCCTTGGAAAAACTGTCACAGGACTTTGCTTATTGCCTTCACAATTTTGTGTTTACTGTCTTGCTTGTTCCTCATTGTACTACTATCGATCTTAATACCTGCATGTAATTAAATTGGTATAAAAGTGGATTGGAAATTATTAAGCCCGCCTTCAGTCTCAGAATTGACTGGGGTCATGCTGCAGTTTTGTCTAGTTGTCTCTTTCTTTTTAATCCTCACTCCTGCACAGGAGAACCTGTTGACTGACTGAGCAGGCTTGGTCACTATTCCCATTTTTATAGAGAAGGAAGGCACCCACCTAATAAGTCTAGCACACTGCACTAAACATAGATAGATGTGTGTGGGACCTTAATGAGACTTGTGGCCACGCCCCAGGTTCTAGCCTGACTCCGCCTCGGCAGTCACCTGCCTGCAGCCACACTCTCCCCGCCTCCTGGTTACCTGACCACCCAACTCACTATAAATAGCACCCCTGAGTGCGCGCGCGCGCGTGTGTGTGTGTGTGTGTGTGTGTGTGTGTGTGTGTGTGTGTGTGTGTGTTCTCTCTCTCTCTCTCTCTCCCCCCCCCCCCGCTTGTTCTTGTCTATCTCTCTGTCTCTCCATTTTCTCCCCTTTCCACGTGGTCATAGCTTTTCTTACCTATTTTCTCCTCTTCCTTTATCTTTCTATCTCTTTTCTCTTTCTATTTTCTTAATAATAAAACATCAAAGGTATGGGCTGCCTCTTATTAAATTCACCACACGGAGCTAGCTGGTACGCGCCGTCTGAGACTCTGGGATTCAGCCACGCGGACAGTCTGAGCACAGGTAACAGGCAAAGAAATCCACACCAGAACGCCTTCTGTGTGGCAATTCTCTGCACGCCCGAGGGCGCCATGCGTGGGACCAGCGGGCGGTCACACCGTTAGACTAAGGCACGCGTGCATCTTGCCTGCTTCCCCAAACCTCCCCCCCCGCCCCCCCCCCGCCCCACCGCTGAACCGTGTCCGCCCTCGTCCTCTGCATATGCACGCTACCTTGGCCCGAGAGCGAGGCCCGCGCACACCGGCCTGGCCTGGCGTGTGCAGCTTCCCGCCCCCCCCCCCCCCCGCGTCTGCGCGCGCCAGGCCCCACGCTTTTTTTTTCCCACAGATGTGCTGCCCAACTCTACCTTCCAGGAAGAATCTGCCCCACCCGCTCATTACAGGGGATTTGGGGGAGGCAGGAGCAGTGACAGCTCACAGGTGAGCCCTCATGGACATGGGATGTCATGCCTCTCTGGACGGTTCCCTGTGGTACCCTAGGGACAGTGTTCCAAGGTTACCCCAAAACTCCCTGTTCTCTGACTAGCTCTGAGCTCTTATGACAGGTGACTATCCTCTGCCCAATCCTGTTTCCTCCTGTTTATCTTCACATGTGGCAGCTTATAATCATTACAAAATACCCCAGACTTCTCAGAAATGGCACTGGGACCCCATCTGAGCTAACTGGTAAGAGGCAGAGAGGACATGCAACCACTCACAGTGAGTGATAGCTCTCACCAGGGATGTGAAGATGATTGTGTGAGAATGGCACCTAGTAGGGCCGCAACAAATGGGAGTCACTATACCATGGCCACAGCCCCACCAGCTTCCTTGGGAAAAATGCCAAGAAGTACAGGCTCCCCCACTTCGGCCAGGGTGGGGCTGAGGTTGGGAGAGGCTGTGGGTGTGGTACAAAGGGAAGGAGAGTGTCACCAGGCCACCGAGCCTTCAAGAAGGAGGGCTAGAGACCCACAGAGGGACCACCAGGAGCTGAGGGAAAACAAGCTGGAAGGTCGCATGCATACCTTCAGAGACAGCCAGTGAACCCAGTGCCAAGTATCTGGGTCCAAAGATGGTGCAGAGGCCATGGCACAGGCTGTAGGCCAGGAGTCCTGTAGAATCCATTAGACTGCTCCAGACTCAATGCATTGACCCTGGTATCAACTTCCCTATGTATCAACTACCTAGACCACAATGAATACGGCCCTCCTTCCCTCCTATGCATCTGCTGGGAAAGATGACTTTCTTCCTCTTAAACAGGCTGGCTTCTCCCTCTACTCTGCAAGTTCTTTCTGAAGTCCGACTTCCATCTTTGGGCTTCACTGACATTCGCAGGGATTTGAGCATGTATTAGAGACTGGATAGGGAAGCCTAATTTGGCAATAGGAAGGGATTATCAACATCTTTATAGAGAGCATTACAACTTCAGAACATCTGTACCTATAACCAGACCTGCCTATACTCCTCACGGCCTTTCTCTCCCAGAAGGAATGCTGAGCTTGAGGATGAGTGGGGGAGAATGTCCAAGGTGGAGATAAAAATCAAAAAGAGACCCTGCCTCCTCTGGAAATAGCCTCTCTTCCACCCCCTCTGGATTCTCCCTTTTCAAGAGCCCCAGTTTACCCTTAAAGACGAAATTATAGTCTTCATCTTTTCGGTTCCCCATCTTGGCTCAGCATGGAGAGTGAAGGCTTTTGCAGGTGCAGAGGTCACAAGTCTGTTTATTGGTTAAATGGCCTCAACTCTCAGCTCTTAAGAGACCTGGACCTGACTCCTCTCTCACTGGGGGAAAGGACAGGAGAGCTGAGTTGAGGCCAGGAAGAGCCCCGGAGGCTCAGCTCCGGCACATTAGGCTACTCAGCTGAGAGGACGGAAGCTGAGAACAGGAAGAGCTAGCCAGCTCCGCAGGTGGGTGGGGCGATGATGACGTCAGACAGGTTAAACAGGTTAGGTGTGGGCTCTCGGCCCACACTCCCCCAAATAAGAGGGCCTGCTCACAGAGGTAACAGTGGGTGAGGCTGCAGTGAGTGTACATGGCTGAGTTTCTGGGGTTCTAAGAAGGGGAGCTGCCACTGGGCTGAGAGAAATAGACTCATGGTGGGACAGAAACGTACCGGCCTCCAGCTTCCCCATCTCAGGTTTTGGTAAGGACACATACCGGGGGGCATCGGGGCTGTTAGGGCAAGAAATGCGGGCTGGACACAGCATCTCCCTGTGGTGCAGAGCTTTGGGAGCCGTACCAGCATGCAGCTTCGGACCCCTCCTTAACAGCTCTAGGCCAGGGAAGGGCAGCATTTCTCACTCCGGTGGAACTGGGACACCACCTGCCCAGATGGGTCCCTTCCTAACATACAATAAACAGATTTATTCCCTTCCTGGATGGATCTCAGAGACAAGAGCTGGCTATGGTGAATATGGGTGCAGAATCTGAAGATGAAGGCCCTGAGGCCTTCTGGGGTCAGTCTTCTGATTGTCATGCTTTGTACGACGGGACACACCTACCCACACACAGGTCATGGCGATGAATCTGCATTCCCACACACAATTTTTTTTAAAAAAAATTAAAAGTTTTTTAAAAAAAATTAAAACAAATGCTGCAGAGAGGGTCATGAAAACATAGGAAAGGGAGTGGGAACACTCCTTAAACTAGAAAGGGTGACCTCTAGGGCTCTGTATTTTCTGTGTCCAGCAGGAACAGGCCTTTGGGCCTCTAGATCAATCCCAGGTCCTGCTCTGAGGGTTGGAGAGAAAGCTCAGCAGAAGGCCCAGGTTAGGTTTTCAGCATACGCTGGTGGCTCACAACTGCCTGTTAACTCCGGTTTCTGTGATGCCCTTCACAGGCACCAGGCTTGTACACGTGTAGACACACAGTCAAAACAGTCATGTACATAAAAGAATTTTAAACTGCTGTAGTGGCACACCTTTAATCCTGGCACCCAGGAGGCAGAGGCAGGAGGATGTCAGAATATGAAGCCAGCCTGGTCTATAGAGAGAGTTCCAAGACAGCCAGGGCTACACAGAGAAACCCCATCTTAAATAGAATAAAAAATTGCTTAAAGTGTAGAGAGCCTTATTGGGGTGCCATGCTGCCTGGCAGGAACTTGACATTGACCAAGGACAAGGGCTTCAGGCACGAATCTGACTTTAGGGCATAATAGGGAAGTAGGTTAAGACAGGAATTTTAATCTTAGCGTGGAAGGAAAAGAAACAGGCTTCAGGCAAGATTTTGGGCTTGGACAAGGAAGTAGGCTCAGGTATTTTGGCTATTCTGACAAGCCCTTGGAAACAACTGTCACAGGACTTTGCTTATTGTCCTGACAGTTTTGTGTTTACTGTCTTGCTTGTTCCTCATTGTACTACTATCGATCTTTTTTTTAGATTTATTTATTTATTATATGTAAGTACACTGTAGCCGTCCTCAGACACTCCAGAAGAAGGTGTCAGATCTCATTACAGATGGTTGTGAGCCACCATGTGGTTGCTGGGATTTGAACTCATGACCTTTGGAAGAACAGTCAGTGCTCTTAACTGCTGAGCCATCTCTCTAGCCCCCTCTACTATCAATCTTAATACCTGCATGTAATTAAATTGGTATAAAAGTGGATTGGAAATTATTAAACCCACCTTCAGTCTCAAAATTGACTGGGGTCATGCTGCAGTTTCGTCTAGTTGTCTCTCTTTAATCCTCGCTCCTGCGCTAGAGAACCAGTTGACTGACTGAGCGGCTTGGTCAGGTATCTGAGGCTGCACTGTCATGCATTTGTGTGTAAGAACTGGCAGCCAAACTTTGTAACATTAAAGTAATGCCTTTGTATTGATTAGAGAATGGATTGTTTAAAATTGGGCTTTGTTTTCCAAAGTTGTGGTTATGCTCTAGCATTGCAAAAGAAACTTAAAGAGTTATGGTTAAACTGCTAGTGTTCCATTGACTGCAGTTTGCAGTTTGATTGCAAGCTCACAATTCTTTTTTTTTTTTTTTTTTTTTTTTTTGGTTTTTTGAGACAGGGTTTCTCTGTGTAGCCCTGGCTGTCCTGGAACTCACTTTGTAGACCAGGCTGGCCTCGAACTCAGAAATCCTCCTGCCTCTGCCTCCCAAGTGCTGGGATTAAAGGCGTGCGCCACCACCGCCCTGCAAGCTCACAATTCTTAACTCACCCATATTTTGTAATTAGGATGATTTCAAGAGCGATAAAAGTTAAAAACAGCTGTGGCCAGTATGGGCCTGCTGCCCCTTTTACACAAGCTTGATTGGATACAGTGGCAGAAACAAAATTTAACCCTTCAAGATTGAAAAGGAGATATCAGCAGGAATTTATTTGGTGTCAAATAAGCTCCTGATGAACTGTTTCAAGAATGTGTGGATCAACTTAAAAAAAAAAGCAGCTAGTAGAATTTTTGGAGACCCTTAAGCAGGGGTCCTTTTTGTTACACATTTGGCTTATGAGAATGCTAATGTAGTCTGTCACACAGCCATTCAGCCATACAAAGCAAAGACAGACTTATATCGTCTTTGTACAGAAATTGAACAATCATACAATCGGGGTCTGGCTGCTGCCTTACAGGGGACTAGAGTACAAGTAATGCTTTCACAGCACTGAGGTGATAAGGAATGTTTTAAGTATGGGGGCATAAATCATTTTAGGAAAGATTGTCCAAAAAATTAAAGACATAGACAGTAGAATTGCTCCCCTGGAGTCTGTCCTCACCACAGGAGGGGTAATCCTTGGATCTGGCCTCAGGCAATAGTCTCAGATAAAGAAATATTTACATTTGAAGTTGCAAAGCTCAGAGCAACCTCAGAGGCTTGCCTAGGGAAGTTTTCTGGGCCCTCACCTTGCCTTTAGGGAATTCCTCTTAGGACAAAGCAGCATTAATCAAGGTGTTCAGAATAAAATTCAAATTTAAAATTTATGAAAGGTTAATGAGGCTATGAAACTTATAAAGTCATTAAAATATGGCCTGCCTACTGCATATAGAGTTATTATGGATTTGGAGAATTGTTTTTATATTATTCCTTTGCATCCTGACGATTGTAAAGGGTTTGTGAAGAGATATCATTGGAAAGTTTTGCCTCAAGGAATGGCTGAAATAGCCTCACCTTATGTGAGAATTTTCTTTTTGTCTCTACTTCAATACAAGAAACTAGAATTTTGAATCTTTCAGTGTATATTATTCATGGAGTTTTATTACAGACCTTTGCTATTATACAATGGGCTTTAAAATTTTTGGAGTAGTTGTTACTCCAGAAAAGATTCAAAGGCAATATCTTTTTCAATATTTGAGGTCTCAGTTATATCCTAGAAAATTGTAGCACAGAAAATTCAAGAAAGGAAAGATATTCAAATGATTTTCAAAAGTTGTTAGCTGTTAATTGGCTAAGACCTCTTAAGCTTACTACATGAGAACTTAAACCTCTGTTTGATACCCTCAAGGGGGATGCAAATCCTAATTCCCCTCGACAATTAACTGATGAGGGAAGAATAGCTTTGCAGAAAATAGAGGAAGCTATTAACCAACAACAGATACATTATATAGATTATGATCAATTATTGGCTGCTTGCATTCTTGCTACAACTCACATGCCAACAGCAGTCCTTTGGCAAAAGGGACCACAAATGTGGATTCATCTTTTTTTTTGTCTCCAAAGAAAGTTTTAACACCATATTATGAAGCTGTTGCTATGTTAATACAGAATTATAGGATAGAATCAAGAAAATATTTTGGGAGCCGGGCAGTGGTGGCGTATGCCTTTAATTCCAGCACTTGGGGAGGCAGAGGCAGGCAGATTTCTGAGTTCCAGGCCAGCCTGGTCTACAGAGTGAGTTCCAGGACAGCCAGGGCTATACGGAGAAACCCTGTCTCAAAAAACCAAAGAACCTGATGAAATATTTATTCTTTATTCCAAACAATTAAATTGGCTATTATAAAATACTAATATTTGGCCTATTGCATGTGCAAATTTTCTAGGCAAAATCAATAAACATTATCCAAAAGACAGGTTGTTACAATTTGCCTCTATGCATGCTTTTGTATTCCCTGTAAATTTACGCATGCCTTCCGTAGAAAATGCACTTGCTGTATTTACAGATGGCTCATCTAATGGGAAGGCTGCATATGTGATTGGATCACCTGTTCATTCTCTTGAGTTTCCCTCTGCTTCAGCACAAATAATTGAACTACGTGCTGTAGCTGCTGTTTTTGAAATGCTGAAAAACAAAGCTTTTAATTTGTAAACTGATAGCCGATATATAGCTCATGGTCTGCAATTACTTGAAACTGTTCCTTTTTTAGATACTGCTAATTCTCAAATTTTGCAATTATTTATGCAAATACAACTCAATTTTAGAGAATGTAGAGTTCCCTATTTTGTAGGCCACTTAAGAGCTCATACTGAATTGCCAGGACCCCTTAGTGAGGGCAATGTCACAGCAGATTTATATACCAGGAAGGTTATAGGCCTTACACAGGAATTAGCCAAACAATCTCATTCTTTACACCATCAAAATAGTAATAGCCTGAGACAACAATTTGGTATTTCTAGAGAATGTACATCAAATTGTAAAGACTTGCCCTGAATATCCTCAATTGCTACCTGTACAACATAATGGTGTTAATACTTGAGGACTTATATCTAATCATTATGGCAAATGGACGATACTCATATTTCTGATTTTGGAAAATTAAAATATGTACATGTGACTTTTGACACCTTTTCAGACTTTCTAGTTGCCACTGCCTTAACAGGAGAAGCAATTAAAAACGTTATTAGTCATTGCCTGCGCTGTTTTTCTATACTGGGTGTTCCCAATCAGATTAAAACAGATAATGGAACTGGCTATTGCAGTCAAGCATTTGAGACTTTCTGTTGACAATTTAATATTACCCATATTACTGGGATTCCTTATAATCCTCAAGGACAAAGTATTGAGAAACAGGTATTGTGGAACTTTAAAACAATATCTTCATAAAATAAAAAAGGAGGAGTTATATCCTCCATATATACCACACAATTATTTAAATCATACTCTTTTTTATTTTAAATTTTTAGAAAATGTGGATGCCAAGAAACTCTCGGCTGAGTGTCTATGGCACCCTACAACTAGGCATACTTATGCCTAGGTGAAATGGGAGGATTCACAGACTGGTGTGTGGCATGATGCTGATCAGGTATTCAATTTGGGAAAGAGGCCATGTTTGTGTTTTTTCTACAGGATGCTGAAAGAGCATGCTAGTTGTCAGAGCGATTGGTGAGACATGCTGATGCTGGGACAAGGAATGATGCTGACCTGTAAGCTTGCTGAGTGCCCTGACAATGGTGACAGGAAAGCTGTATTGGACATTTGTTCCTGACCCACCTTTGCTTGCCTATATCCCAGACTGGACAAGCTGCCTTGCTTCAAGATTTTAGACCTTGTGGTACAGAGAACATGGAGACTGTGGAAACTGACTTAGAAAAATTAATCAAATAGAGAAGTTATTATAATGACTCTTCTCTATCCTTTAGTGTGGCCAGTTAGTCTGACTCAATCATGGACTGGTATAGAAATCAATCCAATATTGGAAATGACAGTATTCATTTGGAAGGCTGGTTCTGGACATTTTCAGAGACACACTGGGAAGTTAGCTGCAGTTCTCTGTTATGTTAGCAATAGATAAAATTGAGACAGGATATGGATTTCAAACAAGTGTTAGTGCATGTGTTAAAGCTCCCAATCTTTTATTAATTAGTCATGTTAAAATTACTTTTGTTTCTTCTACAGTATTTAATGTAAGTTGTGTTGATTGTACACTTTCTAATTGTGTTAATGTGTTGAAACCTGGCATGTCTGTTATGGTGGTCTATCAACCAGCTTTTGTCTTATTACCTGTGAGTATTATAGGACCTTGGTATTCTGAAAAAAACTTGCAGGTACTGGAGGAATTGAGTCAGGCTTTAAATAGAAGCAAGAGGGTAGTGAGCTTGGTTATTGCTGGTATAGCAACTTTAATTATATTGATAGCACCACTAGCTTTGCAATTGCCTTGACATAAATTAAGACAGCTAATTTGTTAATCACTTAGCAAAATGATACTAATGTTCTGAGTATTCAAGAAGATTTAGATAGGCATTTGGAACAACAGATTGATGCTCTTTATAATATTCAAAATATTAGAGAGGAGTTTCAGAGTTTAAGAGTAAGAAGCCATCTTGTGTCATGCTAAATACCAATGGATTTGTGTTACTTCTAAAGTTTACAATGATAGTCACTATAATTGTGAAAAAGTTCAAAGACACTTGCAGTGTGTTTGGCATAATTCCAACACCTCTCTAGATGTTTTAGCTTTGCATACTGAGATTTTGAATTTAAAGAATGCTGCTCTGCTGAGCTTTGATGCTGCCAATATTACTGGCAAAATTATCCATAGCCTGAAGTTAACCATAGCTTGATCCTGGTCAAGCTTCAAGAATGGCATATATGGCTTGATCATCTAGTTCTTCTTGTCCTGGGAATACTTTTATTCCTGTCCATTGTGTTAAAGCTTGTCTTTAACATCAATCTATTGGCAGCCAAGGTACATGGCTTGAAACTAAAAATGAACTCCTAAACAGAGTCATTAATGTAACAGGCTGGCAAGCCAGGGATGGGTAAGATTCTGCACAAAGCTTACCGACCTAAGACAGAGGCATGTGCCAAAAGGCCAGGTTTATTAATAAACACTAATAATGGTGTTTGCTTATTAATAAACACTAATAAGGCTGTGTTTGTTCAAATAACACAAACAAGCTGCATTTGACCTTGAAGATGGGTAAAGAAGGCCTTCTTGTGAGAACGACCTAAGACAGGTTCAACCATGTTTTTGAAATAAAAAAGGGGGAGATGTAGAGAGCCTTATTGGGGTGTCATGCTGCCTGGCAGCAACTTGACATTGACCAAGGACAAGGACAAAGACTTCAGGCACAAATCTGACTTTAGGGCATAATAGGGAAGTAGGTTAAGGCAGGAATTTTAATCTTAGGGTGGAAGGAAAAGAAACAGGCTTCAGGCAAAGATTTTGGGCTTGGACAAGGAAGTAGTCTCCGGTATTTTGGCTATTCTGACAAGCCCTTGGAAACAACTGTCACAAGACTTTGCTTATTGCCTTGACAATTTTGTGTTTACTGTCTTGCTTGTTCCTCATTGTACTACTATCGATCTTAATACCTGCATGTAATTAAATTGGTATAAAAGTGGATTGGAAATTATTAAGCCCGCCTTCAGTCTCAGAATTGACTGGGGTCATGCTGCAGTTTTGTCTAGTTGTCTTTCTTTTTAATCCTCGCTCCTGCGCTGGAGAACCTGTTAACTGACTGAGGGGGCTTGGTCATTAAAGAAAGGCAATTCTGTAGGGGTGGGGGTGGGGCTTTTTGCAATGTAAATCGAATAAATATATAAATTAATGAAAAAAAAAGAAAAGCAATTAGGAGTAAGGTGAGGCACAGTACTGGAGAAGCCAAGGGCACTGGGCAGCCTCCACCAACTCCTCCCTCCCTCCTGAGTTCTTCCTCCCAAGAAAGCAGGTGAGACAAAGGTAAGAGTTGAAAATTTATTCAGAAAAAAGTACCCCCCCCACCTTCCTGTACCCAGCCCAATAAGGCGTTTTCAGGGCCCCGCTTCTCCCGGCCACCATCCCTTTTCTACTCCAGCTTCCATCACACTATTATGATGCTGCTACTTGGGTGAGGGGTTCCTCCAGGTACTGCACCAAGGCCTGAGCCTGCAAGGAGGCAAGAGCACAAGTCAGTCCACGCATTGCTTATGCTTAGACAGATCCTAAAACCACATTGGCTCCCTACTTCACACTTACCAGCCAACTGCCCCCAGCCTACCCCCATCACTCTCCAGCACATCCCAGACACGGAGTGAGGAGCTAGAACTCCAGAAAAGGAACATATAAGGAACACAGTGAGCAGGCACTATGGCTGGACCAGTGCTGGGGTGATATTATTGCGCTCTGTGTAAAGATTGTCTTTGTATTATTCTAATGCCAACTTCTGTGCCAGCAGAGTTGAATGCAGACTCATTTGGTTTCTTTTGGCTACATATTTTGTAAACACTCTCACCTTCTGATCAGTTTATTAAAAAGCTGAGTCCTACAGCAAAAGCAGGAAGTAGAAAGTGGGACTTCCAAGAAGAGAGAGGAATTCTGGGAGAGGAGTCACCAGTTGGACGAGGATGAAAAAACAGGTGCCAGGACATGACTTAGATGCACAGGCGATGGGTCATGTGGCGGGACATAGACCAAGCCAGTGTGGCTGGGTTAGAATAGTTGAGAATTTGCCCAGCTATAGTGCCCAAAGCTCATAATAAATCTAATTAAAGTCTCCATGTCCTTATTCAGAGCAAGGGCATGCATAGATAGATAGTTATAGCCCAGGAAGTTTCTAACTTAGGAATGTACTCACCTTGGCCTTGAGCATTCCGAAGCCTACGGTCTCCTTGGCATACATACATAGCAGAAGGTTGGCCACCCTCGTAATGGCTACACGGCCCTCCTGGTGGGAATGACATGATACATTGGGGCATTCTGCTTGACACCCTTAGTTCCTGCCTTCCCTAGGGTTCCTCTGGTCCTAGAGATATTGTCTCCCAGGCTTGGCAGGGCAGGAAGTTCAGACAGGGAGCTTTGCCCAGCATTTAAGACATGGGGGTCTGAAATTGGATTCCAGCCTCAGCTGGGCCATGTCCTAACCAAGTTATCCTGGGAAACCAAGTCTTCCAGAAATTGGGGTTTTCTTCTCTAATGCCAAGAACAGGTGAGGGACCAGGAACAGTAACCCAACTTGTAGGTTGCTCTTGCAGTAGACTTGAGTTCGGTTCCCAACACCAACATTGTGCTCACAATCATCTGTAACACCAGTTCAGGAGATCCAATGCCTTCTTTCAGCCTCCTTGGGGGTACCACACATACACATGGGGCACATATATACCACCTGAGCAAAGCAACTCATACATACAAAATAAAATAAACCTTAAAAAGGTAAAAACACCCCCCCCAACCCAACGTACATGTGTTCTCTTTTCCTATAGTATAACTTTTCAAAATGGAGATCAATTATGTGGATCATCATTTGAAAATAAAAATAAAAAAGAGAAGTGATGCTTCCTAGAACTTGCTTCAGTATGTGTACGAGGCTCTGGTTCAAAAATAAAAACTGTGTTTCTTGGAATGGATTCTAGAATCCCATACATTCTAGGCAACTGCTCTACCACTGAGTTCCACCATGGGTCCCTTAAAATGCATTTCTTATAGCTTAGCTAGGCTGCAGGGAATGTCTCTGAAGCTTCTGCCTGGTGGCACCAGCCCTAAACTCAGCACCCAGTAGGAGTCAGCAATGGGTGAGAGGGGGTAAAGAACTGGCTGCCAGAATAACACTGAAGAGCTTTCCAAGGAACCTTTACCCCCAGGAACGACTACTTTGGTTCTGCACACTATCACCCTTCAGAGGACTGGAAAATAGGCATGCCTTTTTAGCCCTTTCCCCTAACAACCTTTCCCCATTCTCTGACACTCCATCTTTACTGATCTTTGTCCAAGCATCACTCTGCCCTAGGCCCTTTGCAATTGCTGTTGTCAGAAATACTTGCAGAGTCTGGTCGATGGTGGTGTACACCTTTAATCCCAGTACTCAGGAGGCAGAGGTTAGCAGATTTCAGAGTTCGAGGCTAGCCTGATTCTATAGAGTGAGTTCCAGGACTGCATAGAGAAGTCCTGTCTCAAAGAAAAAAACAAAACAAAAGAGACAGAAAGAAAGAATGCTTGAATGAGATCTGACACCCTCTTCTGGTGTGTCTGAAGACAGCTACAGTGTACTTACATATAATAAATAAATCTTTAAACAAAAAAAATGTCTCCTTTTCACTGAGATAGACCCTCATATAGGCCTGCACCCTACTCTCACTTCCTTTTTTAATATCTATGTTTTATTTGGTAAGGTGCAATGGCGCACACCTGCAACCTCAGTATTCAGGAGGCAGAAGCAGGATAATTGCAAGTTCGAAGTCAGCCTACTTTACTCCATACCATGCAGTCCATGAGGATAAATTTGAGACTGTCTTCATTAAACGCTTGGTTCCCGTTCCTATCATACGCGGCCCAGATGTTACTGGCGATGGCCGCAGTGACACGGGCATCTGTGTCCCCATAACCGGAGTAGGCCAGCAGCGATCCCTCATTATTCAGCAGCCTGGCAAGGATGGGAAGGATATCAACAAACTCAGGAAGAGTGAAAGGCCTGAGTTCCTATCCCAATTCCAGCTACTGGCGCTTTTAGGAAGCAAGAATCTGAGCTGGATATATCCAGGAACACACTAATCAACTGTCGATTTCCCTTTCCGAGGAGGCCCTCACGCAGGGCTCCCGAAGCTGCGGCTTGCAACATTAGCCACCTCCCGACGTAAGGTTCCTTCCCTACCCCTACTGCAGACAGCCGCGCGCTGCCTCATTCCAGCGCTCGCTGCTTGGGTTCCTGTTGTTCACTCACAGGGTGCTTTGGACTCCTCCAGTGTTGGCTTGGCTTAGCACCTGCGTCAAAGCCTTGGGACGCAACATGCCTGCGTCTCTTTACCCTGACCTGCACCCACACACCCCTACAGTCGCAGCCTCTCGCTCTCCCTCAGCCGCTTCCGGTGGCCCGGGAGCCCAGCTACGAGGTGCCTGGGAGTTGTAGTCATCAGGCCCATCTATTGAGGCTCTGGCCCAATTCCCGCCCCACGCGGGGCCCTCTGGGAATCGTAGTTTCTTGTGACTGCTCAAAGAATTCTGGGAAACATAGTTCAGTTTTCCAGTCAGACCATGTGTCGGGGGGGGGGGGGAAGAGCGGGAGCGCAAGGACAGTGGCAACATTGGAAGGACTTTTAACCTCCTTCACGCGAAGGGCGCCTTCGTGCCTACTGGTCAATCGCAATCTAATAATAAATCTCTGTATCTGTTAGGCACATCCTTGAGCATTTCTTAAAGCAATATTGTACGCTAGTCACAATTCTGTGGGGTCCTGCTCTCTTGACACCCAAAGCTCTAGAGATGCCACGTAGGCAAACTCCAGGTCTCTGAAACCGTCCTTAATGGCCCCCTCGGGGCGGTTCCCAGGAGGCCGCGACTGTTTGAATCTGCAGAGGTCTTAAGAACGTCCTGAGCCAGGAACGAACCCAGGCCTGGCCGATTACGCTTCTCAAGAAAACCAAGTCACCCCAGGGAACGGAGATGAGACGGAGACAACGAAAGTCCTTTGTCCGAACGGGAGGGAGCCGCGGGCGGCCCTGAATCTCCCGCCCTCCGCGCTGTCCGACCCGGGCCAGCCGCGCTCCCCGCTCGGGCCTGGGCCTCCCCAGCTGCAGTGCTCCCCCAGGCCGCCCGGGGCGCTGTGGCTGCGGCTGTCCGGAGGGGGCGACGGAGCCTTGGGGAGGGGCGGGAGGGGGTGTTGGAGGCTCCGGAGCCGAGCCGGGCCGGGCGGGCCGGGAGGAGGAGGAGGAGGAGGAGCTGGGCGGGCTGGCGGGCGGCCGGGCGGCGGCATGGCGGAGCCGAGTGGGGTTGAGACGAGGCCCCAGATTCGGGTCACCGTCAAGACCCCCAAGGACAAGGAGGAGATCGTGATCTGCGATCAAGCCTCGGTCAAGGAGGTAGTACGGCTGGCGCGGAGACGGGAGGGCGGGAGCAGCGCACCGAGGGGTCAGCGCAGAGAGGGAGACCTCAGGGACGGCCTGGCGCCGGGGACGGGCCCCCGGCCGGGGCGGAACCCTGGGGCATCCAGGCGGGAGAAGCGGGTAGGGGGCGCCCTGCCAGGGCTAATCCGGGGAGCGTGGCGCGGGTAGGGGCCGATCTGGCCGCGCTACCAGGGCTGGGGGCGTGGTGGGGGAGCTTGAGGACGGGACACCTTGCCTGCCTAGGCTTGAGAACAGTGTGCGCCAGGGTTACTGGTGGAGGTTCCAGGCGCTGAGGCACTGTGCGGCCCGAGCGAGCTGCGGCTGTGCTCTCCCGGGAGTGTCGCGTGGTGGTGGTGCTCTCTCTCTCTCCTCTCTCCACAGATCCTCCTTGTCGCAAATCGAAACGGTTGTGTAGTGCAGTTTTCTGCACTACAGGATTTACTGAGCGCAGTAGGTGCTCAACAAAATAATGTAGAATGAGTGAGGGACTATTGCCTGTGTTCCTCACTGCTTGAAGCTTCTCCAGAATTGCACATAGGCGGGGCTTAGGATGGGCCATCTGGTTGGAAGAGAGGGATCTTTTGCTTAGCAAGTGCTCTGTTTATAGTTAGAGTGTGTGTTGTGTTGTGTTTTGGAGGAGCTGATAGAATCTAGAAAATTTAACTCGTCCCAGTGTAGCCTTTGATACCACTGCTGCTCTCTCGTGCCAGAATTTTAAGTCCCGTGGGAAAAGCAGAATTATAAAACAACTTTTATTGAGAATGTGTCTGATGAAGACATTGATGTCCAGACCTGAGTTCCTATATCCCCGGGATGCATTACCTCCTCTCTGATCCTTATCTTTAAAATCCCAGCCCTCGGGAGGCAGAAGCAGGTGGATCTCTGTGAATTCGAGGTCTCTATTAGAAAGTTCCAGGACAGCAAGAACTGCATACAGAGATCCTGTATCTTAATTAATTAATTACAGCTGGTAACAAACACTCTAGATTATTAAATAGATCTCAATAATACTCTAGATTATTTGTTATAGTTATGAGGAAGCTGGGAAGAAAGGACAGAAAGAAGACTGAAGAGAGACAGCCTGAGTCAAAGGCTAGTTGAAGGAGTTAAGATGGGAAGGGCTGCCCCATACTTCTGGGAGGTATTACCCTCACAGAGAATTGGGTGGTGGGACAGAAGCTGCTGTAGTAGACAGCAGCAGGGGCTTTCTAGGGTTGGGAGACTGTATCATGGAACTAATTGAAAACTTTGAGATCCATCTCACTGTCGATTCTTGTAGCGAGAGATAGACTTGAGGGTAGAGTCCTGGCAGTGGAGTGCAGTTAGCCTCCACCGTGATCTCTGCCTCTTGCCCGCAGTTCAAGGAGGAAATCTCCCGGAGGTTTAAGGCGCAGCAGGATCAGCTGGTCCTGATCTTCGCAGGCAAGATTCTCAAGGATGGAGACACACTGAACCAGCATGGGATCAAGGACGGGCTCACAGTTCATCTCGTCATCAAAACCCCTCAGAAGTAAGTTCAGAAAAGGAGCTGACCTCGCTCCTAATTGGGACTTCTCCTCAGATCCTTTCTCACCTGTTCCACTGCCCAGATGCTGTTGGCCAGGCCTGGCACAGATGGTCTTACCTCTGGGGGAGCCTGACAGTACTCCCAGATTGCCTTAGAGACTGTAGATACTGACACCATCCCTCTCCCCTGGATGGCCCCCTCCCCTGCATCCTGCTAGCCTGGGGTAAGGGTGGGACAAGGCTGATCAAGAGGTGGCTTGAGCTGGCAGTCCAAGGCCACCTTGTCACTCATCATCGCTCACTCCAACCAGGTTTCTCTACTCTTTATCCTCAGGGCTCAAGATCCAGTGACTGCTGCTGCTCCCCCCGCATCCACTCCTGACTCTGCCTCTGCGCCCTCCACCACACCTGCCTCACCTGCCGCCCCTGCCCAGCCCTGCAGCTCTGGCAATACCACTTCAGAGGCTGGCAGTGGAGGGGGGCCCTCACCAGTGGCTGCAGAGGGGTCCTCAAGTGCTACCGCATCGATCCTCTGTAAGCCTTTAGGGAGGAGAGCATAATTTTGTATTGGCCAAGAGAGTGTGGGGTACAGAAAGATAAAGAAGAATGGTCCCTGATCCGTAGTCCTAGTCCCGAACCGTAGTCACTCTTCCAGATGTTGGAGCTTAAACCAAGCTGGGGTGGCGAAGGGATGATCAGTTTATGATGGTTTCTAGGATTTCAGGAATCAAGTTCAGGAGCAAAAGGAAAGCTGGGGTGGGGGTGGGGGTTCTGGGTAAAGAGGGGCATGAAGAAAGGCAGTGGGTCTGCTTCTCTCTGCTCGACGCTATGCTTAGCTTGGCCCCTGCCTTTATAGAGGTCTCTTTCCTGGAGTCGTGGGAGTGACTAAGAGGGACATGTGAGAAGCAATTAGGGCCTGTCCTGGAGACCTGCTGGATCAGGGAAAGGCTCGGGAGGCAGAATCTGACTCTACTCCTTCCCACAGCTGGCTTTGGGGGCATCCTGGGCCTGGGCAGCCTGGGCCTAGGCTCTGCCAACTTTATGGAGCTACAGCAACAGATGCAGAGACAGCTCATGTCCAACCCAGAGATGCTGTCGCAGATCATGGAGAACCCCTTGGTCCGGGATATGATGGCAAACCCTGAGTTGATGCGTCACATGATCATGGCTAACCCCCAGATGCAGCAGCTGATGGAGAGGAACCCCGAGATCAGCCGCACGCTCGGCAACCCCGAGCTCATGAGGCAGGTGGGTCTGAGGGAGGGCTGGGGGGCGTGCCAGCTGTTTGGAGCTCCCTGGGGGGGTGGGCTGGCTGTTCAGAGCTCATGGGGGGGGGCTGACACTGGCTGTTTGGAGCTCACCTGGGGGGGTGGGCTGACTGTTCAGAGCTCATGGGGGGGGCGCTGGCACTGGCTGTTTGGAGCTCATCTGGGGGGGTGGGCTGGCTGTTCGGAGCTCACGGGGGGGGGCTGACACTGGCTGTTCGGAGCTCACCTGGGGGGGGCCGCTGGCGCCGGCTTCTCAGAGCTCACCGTTGCTCACTCTTCCTGCTCCTTTAGTTGAGCAGGTGTGTTTTGAACACTTGCTATAGTTATGAACGGACATGGGCCAAGAACTAAGTGACAAGTGGGACAGATATGAAGGCAATGCTGGACAACTAGTGATACCCTGGGGACATAGTAAGGGCTCTGACCTGCCTCGGGGGCTTATAGAAGGTCTTCTAGAAGTGTCACTAAGCTAAGACCCAAAGGAAGACAGTGGAGGAAACAACAAAAGAAAAATCATGTTTGAGGTCAAGGAACCTCAAAAAGGAGGAAGGTCCAAACAGTGTTTGGGAACACGGTAGCCGAACTTGCCTGGCGGAGGACACAAGTGGAAATCATTTTCTTTTCCTTTTTTATTTTTTTAGACAGTGTGTAGCTGGACTTTTCTACTTTGTGGGTTCTTCTTTTTCTCTTTCCTCATTGCCTGTCCCCTCTTCCATTCCCCCAATATCCCAGTTCTATCCCCCATCACTAGATAGGAGAGAAAAAAAGAATAGAGATAGAGATTCCTAAAATTTCATTTTTCTTTCTTGTTTCTTCTTTGCTTGTAGCTGGTCTTTGCTACCTTGTGGTTTCTTCTTTCTCCCCCATTTTATTCACCCCCCCCCATTTCACCTCCTTTCACTGAATAGAAGAGAAAGAAGAAGAGAAGAGAGAGATTTGTGAATCTAATTTCTTCTTGTGTCTTCTTTGACCACGACTACTAATAAAATGCAAACAACACTCCTGAATGATCAATACCCACCCACCCACCTCTCAGGGGCCCTAACATTTATATACTCTCTAAGAACTTCCTAAAATCCCAAATGTCACACAATGGTAGAAACTATCTGTAACTGTCAAAACCTTACACCCCTGCTAGAGCCCGAGGCAAATCATAGTCAGCTGCTGGAAAGCAGCCTCATCTCCCCACAGCTGGGATTAAAACGAAAACAGATTCTTATAATATTTGTGGGGGTTTCTGTTGTTCCTATTTTTCGTTGTTGGTGGTAGTTTTAATTTTTTGAGAGTTTCTTTGTGTGTCCCTGGTTTGTCCTGGAACTCTGTGAGTAGACCAGGTTGACCTTGAACCTAGAGATCCACTTGCTAATCCCCTCGAGGACTAGGACTAAAGATGTGCATTACTACCACCTGGCTATTTCTGTGGTTTTTTTTTAGATTTATTTTACTTTATTGTATGTATATGAGTACTCTGTAGCTGTCTTCAGACATACCAGATCCCATTACAGATGGTTGTGAGCCACCATGTGGTTGCTGGGAATTGAACTCAGGACCTCTGGGAGAGCAGTCGGTGCTCTTAACCACTGAGCCAGCTCTCCAACCCTATTTCTGTGTTTTTAAAAGAAACCAAGATTCCAGAGTTTTTACTACAACAGGGTCTCTATGTAGCTCTGGCTATCCTGAACTTGCTTTATAGACGAGGCTGACTTCAACTCATAGAGATCCTCTTGACTCTGCCTCCTGAGTGATGGGACTAAAGGTATTTACCAGAAGGCAAGCTAGGTGGTCTTACCATCAGGGTTGTGGAGACCTGAGTCTGACAGCAGGTCCTTAGAGGGAGCCATCAGCGCTAAGAAAGACAGCCCTTATCCTCAGTGTTGCAGACAGCTGAGGTTGGCTGAAGACCCAGGAGTAGGGATTAGAGGATATCCATGCTGAATCCTTTCCCTACCCAGTTTGATTTACCAGGACCAACAGTGGTTTGCTGAGACCTGGCCTAGAAACCTGTTTGTATGGTTTACTCCTGGGTGTTAGGGGGCAACAGGTCCATGATCCTCTCTGACCCTGTTTCCATACTTACAGAAGGTAGACAGGGCTACTTACCTGGGATGGTTGTTGTGGGAAGGGTGTGACTTCAATTCTAGGTCTTTTAGTTGCTCTCAGTGTCAAGCTTTAGGGATGCCATAAAGCTAGTAAACTGCTTATTCTTTTTCCTTGGACTTCTCTCTTCTCCCCCAATCTGTTCCAGTCTTCTAAGACACCTTACTAGACTGATATACCTAGCCTTTCAGGACTCTGATCAAGAGATCATTTATCATTCAATAATTTATCATCCAATGAGTATTTATTGAGTCATCTCTATGGAACAGGTACAGTTCTAGGCGCTTGGGGGTTGTACCCAGTGGCTCTTCACACCCCCATTTTCTTATGCTCTCTGACACCTCTGGAGTCCTCTGAGCCTGAGAGATGGAAATTGCTGCCTAACTCCATCTGGGAACACTGTCCCTCGGATCACAGGGAGGCAAGGATCAAGCCCAGATTACAGTGGAGGGAGGGGATCAGTTTTGCTGTGCTCCCTGTCACCACTGAGTGGTTCCTGTGCTCCTTGTGCAGACCCCCTCCTCAGGTCCCTTTTCCTAGCTTGGTGTTCCTCTGGTTCCAGGGCCCATCTCATATTTTTCCCTTCACCAGACAATGGAGCTTGCTCGTAACCCAGCCATGATGCAAGAAATGATGCGGAACCAGGACCGGGCCCTCAGCAACCTGGAAAGTGTCCCGGGAGGGTATAATGCCCTCCGCCGCATGTACACGGACATCCAGGAGCCCATGTTCGCTGCTGCTCGGGAACAGGTGGGGCCAGGATGCAAGCAACGGAGGGCTGGCTGGGCTCAGGGTTCCCTACTCCCAACCTAGGCAAGCCCAGTGCTTTCTATACCTTCTTACTTGTCCAGTCTCCTGCCGGGTGGGCCTTGACTTGAAGGCATTTCCAGGAGTGCAGAGCCAGGGACAGTCAACTTGGTGGGGGCAGAATATAACAGAGGTCCTTAGGGAAGTAGGTAAGATGGTGTCCAAGGAACATAGCATTGTTCTTGATATACTCTTGCACCAAAGGCTGGGGAGCTGACCTGGGTTCAAAAGCTACAGTATATATATATTTGCATAGATGTATATGTGTGTGTGTGTGTGTGTGTGTGTATATATATATAATTTATATATATATATTGTATATATACATACATAATATATATACTGTATACCAGTATAGTTATGTATCTCAGATATCCATGGTTCACCTGCATCCGAATCACCTGGGAGGACTTATCAATAACAGGGTTCCAGATCCTACTTAGGGCTGCTGGTTGGTTAGTCTCTTCAGGCTTTTGTTTTGTTTGTTTTTGAGATAGATCTCACTATGTAGCCCTGGCTGGCCTGGAACTCTCCATGTAAACCAGGTTGGTCTCAGAGATCCTCCTTCCTCTGCTTTGAGTAAATGCTCAGTGAGCCCCGTTTTTGTTTGTATATTTTCAAGACAAGGTCTCACTTATAGCCCAGGTCGTCCCAGAACCTGAAATACAAGCTGGCTTCCCAGTTGTTGGGATGTGGCACCATGGTCAGGATTATCTACTTCAAAAAAAAAAACCCAGTTATTTATTTTTATTTTACATGTGTAGATATTTTATCTGCATATGTATCTGCACCATATGCATGCAGTGCCTGTGGAGGCCAGAAGAAAGGGTCAGACCCTCTGAAACTGGAGTTACAGATGGTCCTGAGCCACCATATGTATGAGTGCTGACGACAAACTCAGATCCTGAGGAAGAGTAACCGTCACTCTCAACTACTGAGTCATCTCTCTGGCTCCATGAATTGTGCACTTTGAAAAATGCTTTATAAGTGGAGAATATTGTTCCCTGGTGGAGCTCTTGCCTAGTGTGTGTGAGGCCCAGGGACAACTTCTAGCACCACTAAAGAGAACAAGCCAGCGGTATGAGTGAGGGATGTGGTGTCTCATAACTGTAGTCCCAGTATTTAGGAGGATCTGGAGTTCAAGGTCAGCCTGAGCTACGTGAAATTCTGTCTCAAATTAATGAAGTCACTCAGCTGGTAGATTGCTTGTCTCACATGCACATGGCCCTGGGTTTGAGCCCCTGTAACACTAAACATGGGCACAGCTGTGTGCTCTGTAATCCCAGAGGCCAAGGTCACAGCTACCTTGAGATACGTGACACTGTCTCCAAAACCAAACCAAACCAAATAGTTGAGAAAGACAACAAGCACTCCAGCTAATTCTAAGCACACTAAAACATAAAAACCCTGGTTTTGCTAAAAGAACAAAGCGGTTGGTGTCCACAGACCTGGGTCCATATACCCTCTTGGCCATTTTCTAGCAATGTGATTTTTGAGTGATCTCCTGAGCTGCTCCCGCCCTCGCTCTCACAGTGGAGATCATCCATTATAGTTGTAGTTATTACAGTTTTGGTCTCAGGATCCAATTATACTCTAAAAAATTATAGAGGATAAGCTGAGCTGGGAGCACTCACCTGCGATCACAGCCCTCAGACAGGTAGCAGAGCGTTGAGCTAGACAGCTTCCAGGTGAGACGCTGCCCCACCTCACACTCCCCGAAGAAGGTCCATGCATTCCTGTAATCCTGTTACTCCAGACATAGAAGCAGGAGGATTAAAAGTTCAAGGCTAGCCTGGGCGACATGAAACTATAAAAAAACAAACACAAAAGTTATAGAGGGCCCTAAAGAAATGTTGTTGTTGTGGGTTGGACCCACCAATATTTACTATCAGAAATTAAAGCTGAAATCTGAGTGTGGTGAGGAGAGAAAAGATTTAGAAGAAAGTGACCTTGCCACAGATATTGTTACTGTCTGACACTGTAAGACAGTGGGCTGGTTAGGTCTGTATTCATTCTGGTGAACGTCCCCTGTTACATATACGGCATTCGTAAGAAAGTAAATGGAAAGAGCAGATTGACATTTTACAGAGATGTGAAAGCTTTCTAATATTTCAGGGGGTCATAGGACCATAGTTTTTGAGAACTGCTATATTAGAGGGATATTAGAATAAATATGCCAGGCACATAGTAGGTGCTCAATAAATGGCCAGGGTTGTCAACTCTGGTAGTTCAAGGAAGGAGATTTAATTTAATTTGAGTGCTACCAGGAAGAACAGAGCAAGCTAGGAACTGGAAGAGGTGGACACACTAGGCTGACTACAGGAATGTGAGGTCTGAAACAGCAGTAAAGATTAAAGCTGGGGCTGCTGAGAGGGCTCAGTGGTTAAGAGCACTGACTGCTCTTCCAAAGGTCCTGAGTTCAAATCCCAGCAACCACATGGTGGCTCACAACCATCTGTAATGAGATCTGATGCCCTCTTCTGGTGTGTCTAAAGGCAGCTACAGTGTACTTACATATAATAATGAGTAAATCTTTTTAAAAAAAAAAAAAAAGATTAAAGCTGTGGTTTCTGAGGCCAGCTGGTTATCGAAATGGGCATCTGTTGGAACCATGGATCCACAGCTCACAGTAGGTGATTGGTTAGCTGAGACCCTGTGACCCACTTTGAATTACAGGCTAGGTGGGAGGGACAAAGCTGTTCAGCTGTCCCGTCCCCCCCCCCCCGCCCTCCCTTTTGCTTCAAGTCTTTAGCCAACTTCTAAAACTGAGTAAGTGAAGGAGGGTCCAGAACTGCGTGGCACACATGTCCCCTGGCCATACAGTTCCTGGACAGCTCTGTCCTGGGTGTTAGAGGGAAGAGGCTTAGTGTTACCTTTGGGCCACATGCCATGTGATGAGGTACAGCCCTGAGTAGTCTTTAGGAGTGGGAGATCGACTGGGGGATCCATCCAAAGGACAGGGGATGGAGAAAACCTAAAGGGAATCCTTAGCCAGAGCTGTGCTCCCCTGGGGGTACCATCATCACATTCCTGGATAGCTCAGGTGCCTCTCAAGGGACCTTGGAAGTGAGGAAGAGAGTTCTAGGAATTAGGATTAGGCCGAGGTGGCAGGGAAAGAGGGAACTGGGACAGATCAGGGTCAAATGAGAGCCTGCAACCATAAAGCCAGCCATTCCTGAGTGCCTACTAGTGTCAGGGCTGAGGGTCAAACGGTGAGTCTGACATCGCCTCTGCCCTTTAACTGCTCTAAGAGCTGAATTCCTCATTACCGAAGGAAAAGATGCGTGTGAACATCTGTGGGTTACAGCAGAGGGCAGAAGCCCACACTGAGCACAAGCAAAGGAGAAGGCAAGTTTCCTGAGGACATCGGCTGCCGGTCACCAGCCAGCTGTCCTCTGCAGGGTCGGTGAGGGTGGAGCTAGTCCCTGAGGACAGACGATACATGTGGGTGTTTGGTGCCCTGTCTCTCCTTTCCCTGGGGAGGGGATGCTCTTAGGAGCGAGCAGAGAGGGAGCCTCTCCCTCGTCCCTCATTTGTTACAGTCCTTAACTCAAAACCTTTCCCTCCTCCCAGTTTGGCAACAACCCCTTCTCTTCCCTGGCCGGGAACTCCGACAACTCATCCTCCCAACCTCTTCGGACTGAGAATCGAGAGCCCCTCCCTAACCCCTGGAGCCCCTCGCCCCCCGGGTCCGGTGGGGAGGGCACCGGAGGATCGGGGACCAGCCAGGTGCACCCGACAGTCTCGAACCCCTTTGGGATCAATGCGGCTAGCCTGGGGTCAGGTATGTCCTAGGGTGGAAGGAACGAGCTTAGTGGGGTCACACCAGGGCAGCCCTTCTGCCCCAAGACTAAATGGGGTCCAAACTGCTCCAGTGTTTTGAAAACAGGTGAGACTGCATTAAATCTAGAGAAGGGCTCAGCAGCCTGGGGTAATGGCCCTCCCTTCACAGGAGGAAGATTTATCTGTCTGACCATGTCCCTGTATCCCTGGTAAAGACCTAAGTAATGGCTCATGAGTAAACCAGGCCACACCTTCCAGCTCCATGGACATGTCTGGTACCACCCGGTGTAAATGTGACCCATTTACACTGTCAGTGGGAGATGAGGATTAGGGGGAGGGGCTGCAGAAGAATCAGGACACATTCAGAGATAGCAGCTGTGATGATGTCAGAAGAGAAAGATGTGCCGGGTAAATACAGGTTCCACACTGCTAAGCTCCAGGGAATCCTCTGCACGGTGACAGGACAATGTGACAGGCTCTAGTTTCCTGATTTCCCTGCGCTCTGGGAGATACTTTAATTGGGAAAGTCCTCTCCCCTTAACGTGCTTCAGTTTCCTTATTTCATAAGGGAGGACTTGCTCGATCTGTGACGTAAACACTCTTTCTAAGTGTTGGGGGATCTGGACCCTCTCCAGGAGAGGGGAGAACCAAGCAGCAGCTCCATGTCTCCCGGCCAGGCTCCCGCTGCACCACTGCAGTACCTGGGTGAGGCTGGGGTTGTGAAGCAGGCACCTGCTGCTAAGGCAGGTTTAAAGCCATTGCTTTCCACGGCAGTTAGCTCTTTCCAGCTCACACTGTGTGAGCTCATTGCAGGCACAGTCCGAGGGATATAACTCAGACTTGGTTTCTAGCCAGTTAGCCCTTAGCCAGATTGATGGGACAAGTCCAGGTAAATCATTGTAAGCTAACCTCAGAGCCAGGAGCACCTGGCCCCACGTCATGGTGCCTGGGTGCCTATTAGACCACGAGCTCTGTTTTCTGACCACTCGGTGTCAGAAGTAAGGTAGATTGAGTGAGGTGTCTGGTTTCCATTTGGACCCCTTTCTTCCTGTTTTGTCTTTGCCTCTTGTTCTAGGGATGTTCAACAGCCCAGAAATGCAGGCGCTCCTCCAGCAGATATCTGAAAACCCCCAGCTGATGCAGAACGTCATCTCGGCCCCTTACATGCGCACCATGATGCAGACGCTCGCCCAGAACCCTGACTTTGCTGCTCAGGTATGAAGCTGCTGAAGGAAGTGCGTCTGGGGAAGGGGACCAGTTTGCACTCTGGGGCCAGGCTGCCTAGGTTCGTACTCCAAGTTCTGCTCCTGAGCAAGTTGTTTAACCTCCCCATCTCTGCAAATGGTGGCAGCCCCAGCCCCTTCCCTGCTGCGATGGAGGACTGCAGGAGCTCTATCTAGCACAGCATGGCACATGGGACACCCTGTAGACTTGAAGTGTAGCTCAGGTGACTGTCAGACACAGGCTGACTCCTGCTGCGTTTTCTCACTCAGCACACAGGCCCATTTTCTTGTCACTGTCCCTCCTACACGGGCTTCTGTGGAGCACTTTGAGATTCCCTGCAGTCGTGGGAGTGGTGAGGAGGCTCTGCGGCTGTGGGGACCTCTCAGGGTAGGATGGCCCAGGCTCCCTACCCCCTTCACTCTTGCAGATGATGGTGAATGTGCCACTGTTTGCGGGGAATCCACAACTTCAGGAGCAGCTCCGCCTGCAGCTCCCTGTATTTCTGCAGCAGGTGAGTGAGGTTCAGAGGGGGACGCCCCATGGCTGGAGTTAAGGTGACGGACAGGCCCCAGCTGTAGCTTCCTGACTCTTTCCTGCTTCTCCTGTTGCCTTCTCGGCTTGTTTCCCAACAGATGCAGAACCCAGAATCTCTCTCCATCCTCACCAATCCCCGGGCCATGCAAGCCTTGCTGCAGATCCAGCAGGGGCTGCAGACCCTCCAGACTGAAGCCCCTGGGCTGGTACCGAGGTAAGGAGTGTTGGTGGGCATGTTTCTCTCTCTCTCTCTCTCTCTCTCACTCACTCACACACACACACAGTCGTACCTTGGGGGCTGGGTCTGCTTTTCTGTTTTGTTTTTCCTTCTGGATCTCACATTTCCATTCCTTTCCTTTTTCTTTCAGACCAAGTCTCCCTTTCATAGCCCAGGCTAGCCTCAAGCTTGTGGTCATCCTATCTCAACCTCCCAAATGCCCAGATTACAAGCACTGCCCTCCATGTCCATTTCCCACCGTGTTCTGCACTGCCATCTCCTAACTCTTGTTTTCCTGCCTCCAGCCTTGGCTCCTTTGGGACACCCCGGACCTCAGTACCCCTGGCAGGCAGCAACTCTGGATCTTCGGCAGAGGCCCCCACTTCTTCCCCGGGCATGCCAGCCACATCTCCTCCCAGTGCCGGTTCCAATGCCCAGCAACAACTCATGCAGCAGATGATCCAACTTTTGTCCGGAAGTGGGAACTCACAGGTACACAGGGCAGTAGCATCCTGAGCATCGTCAAGGGTAGTCCTGCAGTTCAGGCAGCAGCGCAGGCCTCACGGGAGGCACACCCGGCTGTAGGCCTGGTCCGCCACTCATTAGCTTTGGGCAAGTGTCCTCAAGTAGGGTTTCTGAAGATTCTTTTTGCTTAAAGTTTGTTTTTAAGACAGGATTTCTCTGTGTAGCCCTGGCTATCCTGGAACTCTTTCTGCTGGCCTTGAACTCAAGAGATCCACCTGCTTCCTCCTCCTGAGTGCTGGGATTAAAGACATGTGCCACCACTGCTAAGTGGTTTGTGTAGTTCTAAAGTAGGGTAAGAATAGTGGCAGTGCTCAGCGCACTCTTGGTGCCCTGCTGTCCCGGCATCAGTGTGGTACTGATGGGAGAGCCAAGGGCAGAGAGGTCAGCCAGCTGGCTGCTCTCTTACGGAGCTGGCTGAGGGTGAAGAGGGAAGACCAGGGCTTTAGGCACACAGGTGACGTGGCATCTCTGACCTCTGCCTCAGTGACCCTTCTGGAAACTTCTGGACTCTTCTACAGACACTTGTGTAAATTCTAGGAGGGCTGAGCCAGGTTGATCTCTGAGGCTCATCCAGTCCAAATTCTGTGATGGAGAAACAGCAGTAAGCACCAGGAAGGCTCTGACACTGTAGGCCTGGGAGGCCCTAGGCAAGGCCACACGTTCACTATCCCTAGTCAGGTGACCAGTGGAAGGGCCCTGCCCTTCCTCTCGCTCATCATGACCTCTCGCTCATGATCGAGCCTGGTGCTTCCCAAACATCCCATGGGAAAGCATTCCCAGGAGATACTTATAGGAGTATGTGGGGAAAGAAAAGGCTTGTGTTCTGTTGATAATTCCATTCCTGGTGGGTTAAAAAAAAAATCACACATGCTCTCTCTTTCCTGGCCTCTCCCCTGACCTTTTGTTTGGTAGTGTGTGTGAAGACTGTCAGAATGGGTATGTTTAGCAGACATCCTGGAGACTGTTGCACTCTGGGCTGTATGTTTGCGCTTGCACATGTGCATACCTAGCCCAGCATTAGAATTTAAAAATGTTTTTATTTCTTAGTTTTTTGAGACAGGTTTTTCCATATAATAGCCCTGGTTGTCCTGGAACACAGTTTGTAGACCAGGCTAGCCTTGAAGTCGGAGATCTGCCTGCTTCTGCTTCCTGAGTGTTGGGACTCAAGGTGTGTGGTGCCATGCCCAGCCTCTCAGAATTGTAATTTTTATTTTATATCTACAAGTGTTTTGCCTGCATGTATGTCTGGGTACGAAGTGTGTGCCTTGTGCCCACAGAGGCCAGAGGAGTTATCAGATCCCCAGAAACTGGAGTTACAGACAGTTGTGGGCCTCCATGTAGATGCTAGGACTTAAACCCAGGGCCTCTGGAAGAGTAACCAGTGCTCTTAACCACATGTCTATCCCGGCATGCAATGGTCTTTTGAAGCATCTTTTAACATCTGGAAAGCATTTAGGAACAAGCTGATGCAGACCTACCAGGGACTTGGAAAGTTTAACAAAAGTATTGTCTGTCTTCTTGTTGCAGATATTTACTAACTTGGGAAGTAGGTTCCCCGTCCTCATTTAGAACTCACTTTTCCTCACTCCAAGCACGAGGCCCTGAGGGGAGGGGCGGATGGGCCAGCAGGATGACACGCAAGTGGGTTCAAGGGTCATTCTTGAATATGGGGAATTAGGGACCTGTTGATATTATGTAAACACTCAAATTCAAACTGTTCCTATAGGAGTCACAGTGTTCATGCCAGAAATCCCAGCACTCAGGAGACTGAGGCAGGAGAATTGCAAATTATAGGCCAGCCTGGGCTACATAACAAAACATTCTCAAAAAGGAAGGAAGGAAGGAAGGAAGGAAGGAAAAGGGCTAGCCCGAGAATGGGTCCATGACCACTTGCCAAGTCCTGCCTCTTCCAGGTGCCAATGCCAGAAGTGAGATTTCAACAGCAGCTGGAACAACTCAACTCCATGGGCTTTATCAACCGTGAGGCCAACCTACAGGCCCTAATCGCCACAGGAGGAGACATCAATGCGGCTATTGAGAGACTCCTGGGCTCCCAGCTCTCCTGATCCCTTGGCCCGTGTCTCCTGCCTTCTCCACCTCTCAGTGCCAGCCTTGGCTCCTGTCAAGCCCTACCTTCTGTAGCCTGTCTTCTTTGATCCCTACAAACAGAACAGCGGGGTGACTTCCAAGGCTGTGCCCAACCCAAAGCTCTGTCCAAGGATTTTGATTTGTTTGCTGTCTCATGAAATCTCTCCTGGTCCTCTTGGAGCAGAGCTACCTAGTGTGCACAGTGTCCGTTGGCCACACCTCCTTGCCCACAAGTACCTTGGCAACGGGCAGTCTTCTCCAAGGGACTGAGAGGAGGACCCTGCCTGGCTAACTGGAAGTCTTCCGTCAGTACCACTAGAGTTTAGCTAGCCTTCCCCTACCCCCACTCTCCTCCTGCCCTCAACTCAGCCCAACCAGTTTGAAGTTCACTCTTTGGCCAGGTGTTGGTGAAGCTGTTTTTCTTTCTCTGCCCCTATGCTGGTTCGGCATGGGCTCCCTTTGAGACTCCAAAGCAGGGGTAGGGGGGAAGATACCTGTCCTTCTGTCCCAAGGGAGCAGTGAGTCAGCACTCTGGGCAGGATTATCAAGATCAAAGGAGACCAGTGAGGAGCGGTACTCAAGAGCAACAGCTGAGAGTTCTTGGAAGCGGGGACTGGGGAGACAGCCTGAGCGGGAGGCTTGGAAGGTGGAGTTGACAGAGTCTAGAAAGACCAATAGAGTTCGTGGTGGAGAAGCCAGGCTCAGGCCTGACAGAAGAGAGACTAATGGACTTTGAACTGAAGAAAGGAGCTCAACAAAGCTGAACAGTGAGACCCACGAGGAATCAGATTCCCAAACCATACATGTGCTCACATACACATTTCCATGATCCCCCGCTTCAGGCTCTGGTATTTTGAGCCCCGCTCTCCAGAAGATCTGATGGGGTGTCTCAGGATTGTAGAAAATCTGTATCTCTGCATACATGCAAATTGGGGAGGTGTGTGTTCTTTATTGATTTCTGGTTCACAACTTTGTCAACAGAGATGAGTGGGTACAAGGGCCAATCTGGTGGAAGAATGTAGCACTGAGAGAGCCGGGTCCCTGAGCCTCTGGGCACTGGGGAACCAGAAAGCATATTGAGTAATTCTCCCAGTGATAATGGCTCTAACTGGTCCCCTGGCCACCACTGCTTCCTCGGTGAAAGACTAGTGAGGTTTCTCTTCCAGAGCTCCTGCCTTTCGGTTCTTTGCTGGTCCCCTCTAGGCCAGAAAGTTCTATTTGAGGAGAGGTGGGAAGGTATGGAATTGGGCTTTGCTCAACTGGAGGACCCCTTGGCTGAGAGACAGAGGTAAGAAAAGGCATCCTGCTGTAGGTGGAGAAGGGTCCCACACAGTTCAGACATGCCTTCCCTTCCCCTCTCTTACTCCCAGTACCCACCCTGGCCTTTGTAAATAAATAATGTGATTTTTGTTGTGAGATTATATTGGTGTTTTGTTTTTCCTGAGGGAGGAATCATGCTGTAGACATACCACTGTCTGTCTTGAGTTGGGTTTGGTGTTCTGAGAGGGTGTCACTGAAGACCAAGCTGGCCTAGAACTTGCAGCAACGCTCTGCCTCAGTGGTCAAGTGATGGGATTGAAGGCTGAGCTGCCACGCTTACCTTGTCTTTTTGGCAATGGAGCTATCAGTAGCCTCTGGTGATTTAAGAATGAGCCATGCTTGGGAGAATGGGAGACTGGTACAGCGCAAGTCCCAGTGCCAAATACAGAGAAGAAAAGAGTGGAGACATCAAGGAGCAGGAGGTCTGGCTTGAAACTCAGCACTTAAAGGCTGCCCGTAGCCATAACATTTTTGCAGCCTGCTTTAACAAACCTTCAACCTCTCCTCTAGCCTACCGCCCAGCAGAGGTAATGGAAAAGAAGAGTTATTAGGATATGGGGGAAGTGGACCTGTTCAGCAGTAGTTCTTTGGGGGCCAGCTCAGTCTTCATCAGCAGTTCAGTCATGTAGCAAACACCAAATATGGCTTAGCTACAGACCGGACCGCTAGGCAGGCAGACACCAGGCACAAACCAGCAGCTTCTTCAGTCCTGTCCTTTCGGCCAGCAGTCACCACACATGAACCAGCAGCTGTAGTTTAATCCTGAAGAAACTGCAAGGCTCGCCAACCCGGGCCACTGAAGCAGCAAGGAGTAGTTCTTTTGTCGAGCTTCTCTCAATGGCTGTTACAAGCAGAGCTCAACAATGTTATGTAAGGCAAATCAATATGTGTATCATTAGCACGTCAGAGCAAACCAAAGCTCCTCCCGCTGTGTGTGGGGTCATATTTATACTCCTTCATCAAGAGTCCTTTCACCTGTGTCTGCTTCAGGAAAACAGCCTATCACATCTTAGCTTTAGCAAGACATCCTTTCACCTGTGTGCCCAGCCAACCATCATTTGGCGTAACTAGAAGTTTCCAGGTCGGCTGCCTTTTAAAAAACATTGCAATTCTTTTGGTTTATTGTGTGTGCATAGGTGTGCTGTGGAGTACATATGAAGGACTGAGGACAACTTGGGAGTTGGTTCTTTGCTTTAATCATGTTATCCTTGGATACACATGGTTTATCCAAGATTGAAACGAGTCACTAGGCTTAGTGGCAAAACACCTTTATCTAATGTGCCATCTTGCTGGCCCTAAATGCTGTCATTGACTTGGAAATTTTCACTAATTGGGAAGTCATCACTGAGAGACTGAGCCGTACACCTAGGGACTTTGGAGCTGGCAGCTAAAAGGGGGATAACATTAGAGCTTAAGTAGGAGCCTTGATACCTGTAGCATTTACACAAGGTGAGTTGAGAACTAGCCAGCCACATTCTGCAGCATGCCAACTCATTCAGGGAGCCCTATGACCTTAACCTGAGCTTAGACAGAGGCCAGCATTAGTGTCTGCTCAGTAAAGTAAGCAAAGCTCTGTAAGAAACAGCCTCCATCCTAGACCTGGGAAGTGTTATAACAGGCCGAACATGGTGGAGTGTGCCTATAATCCTAGCACTCCAGAAGTTGAGACAAAGCTAGGGAAAAGTAAAACCCATTTTCCAGATAAGGGAAGAAGGGACTGGAGGAGATATGAGGCCCTAAGTTTAATTCCAGGTGCTGGAGGCAGAGGAACTGGGGTTTTTGGAGACATGATTGGTTGGAGACTGGGGCAAGTAGACTGGTCAGAGCATCTTTCAGGGCATAAAATAAGGAAGTAGTCCAAAAACAGCAGCTTGGGACTCGGCCATTAAGAGCATAGGCAGAATCTCTTCTACCTCGAGATTCAGTTCCTAACACCCACATGGCAGCTCATCCCTCTACAACTCCAGTCCCAGGGGACCCTAAACTCTCTCCTGGCCTCCTCAGGTACTGCACATATGTGGCACACAGACATACATATGGGTAAATACATACACATAAAAAATCAGCCAATAACATCCCAGCAATGAGGAGGCAGAGGCAGGAGGCTCCCTGAGCTAGCTCAAGGCTACTCTGCTCTATGTAGTATGTTTCAGGACATCCAAGGATACATAGTGAGACCCTGTGTCAAAAAAAAAATTAAAACAACAGAATTCCATGGTGATGGCATCCTGTCAGGAGATAGATAAAAGACCCAACTGAAACATCTCCCAAAGGTCAACGCCAGAACAACACGGGCATCAAAAGAGTAGCTTTGCTGTAGTCAGTAGATATGAAGGTGCATTTTTCACACATGCACTGACGATTACAAAACTATATACTGGGAAATGAACATATCTCAGTAATGAACAGAAGTCATAGAACTTGATCTCAATCACTATACTATAAAGTTTTCTAGAGCAACACTTTTGGAAATAAACGTACTGCTATGCGCTAGGCAGGGTGGCACATGCTTTAGACACGGCACTTAGTAGGTAGAGGCAGGTGAGTTCAAGGCCAGCCTGGTCTACAAAGAGAGTTCAAGGATGGCCAGGAGAGACCCTGTCTACAAACAAATAAACAAAAATCATGGAGGGGTTGGAGAATTGAATCAGAGAATTGGTTTAGAGCATTTTTTGTTTCGATTTAATGTGTATGAGTGTTTTGTCTGAATGTATATATGGGTGTTGTGTGCATGTTTAATGCCTAAAGAGGTCAGAAGAGGGAACTGGATTCTCCGGAACTAGAGTTAAAGGTGGTTGTGAATCATCACGTGGGTGCTGGGAATAGAACCTGGGTCTTCTAGTGCTGTTTGTACTCTCAACCACTGAACCGTCTCTCCAGCCCTCTGCTTGTTCCTCTTGTTGAGGACCTGGGTTCAATTCCAAGTACCCACATAATGGCTCACAAATACCTGTTTAACTCCAGTCCCAGACAACCCTATACTCTATTCTGTCCTTGGCAGGTACCAGGCATGCATGTGATGCACATACATATATGCAAGCAAAACACATAAAATAATATAAAATTTTCTTCTTCTTCTTCTTCTTCTTCTTCTTCTTCTTCTTCTTCTTCTTCTTCTTCTTCTTCTTCTTCTTCTTCTTCTTCTTAGACAGGGTCTCTATGTAGTCCTGGATATCCTAAACTCTCTCTTTAGACTGGGCTCTTCTCGAACTTACAAAGATCCACCTGCCTTACCTCAAACTCTCCACATAAAGCCGGCTGCCCTCAAACTCACAAAGATCCACCTGCCTCCAGAGTCCTGGAATTAAGGAGTGCACCAATACTCCTGGCTAAAATAACTTATAAAAAACCTGATGGATTGGGAGCTGGAGAGATGGCTCAGTGGTTAAGAGCACTGACTGCTTTTCATAGATCCTGAGTTCAATTCCCAGCAACCACATAGTGGCTCACAACCATCTGTAATGAGATCTGATGCCCTCTTCTGGTGTGTCTGAAGACAGCTACAGTGTACTCATACATTAAATAAATAAACAAACAAACTTTAAAAAAAGAAAGAAAGAAAAACCAAGGGGGGGAAAGGGTTCTCAGAGTTGGAAATATAGGTCAGTGTTAGAATGCTTGTCTGACCTACGGTGAGACCCCAGCAATGCAAAATAATTAACTAATTCTTGTCACAGACTCAGTCTGTAAATGTAATTATTTGGAGGGAGGGGTTTCTACACCCTCCTTGTTCTCACATAACTGCTGGGCATTTCTACAACAATTCTAGCGCCTGGATAAAGACACAGAGACATGGTGTATTTATTAACGAGCTGCAAGCCCACGCTGGCAGGTTCTGAGCTGTTGTAACTTGACTAGGCTGCTAAGACCCAGACAAAGGCCTGTTACTTGCCATCTGATCCTGCCATGGCTCGCTCTGGTCCATGTGTGTCCTCATGGCTGCCCTCTCATCATGACCTCATGGTAAGTCCTCCTGGTCCCTCACATGGCCTCTCTACCTTTCTTCTCCTCACATTCCTCTGGTCTCTTCTCTTTCTGGTCTCTTTGGGACCATCGCCCCCACTGGAATCAGAAGTCCCACCCTATTCTCTTCTGCCCAGCTAATTGGCTGGCTGATCAGGTCTCTTATTAACCAAACAGGGGTGATAGAAAACAGTTTTTTACGTAACATAGAGACCAGAGAGGGTTGACCATACCATCCTCCAGATGCAACCAGATATCTATCTGAGCATAGAAATCAGCATCTAAATAAATACACAGTGCCCAAACCCATCCCCCAGCAAGAGTCTCGAGGGCTGCATAGGCTACAGCATGCAATGAGCACATCTGTTGGCTCTTTTCTTTAAATAAAGATTTTATTTATTTATTTTATGTATATGATGAGTACACTGTAGTTGTCTTCAGACACACTGGAAGAGGGCATCAGATCCCGTCACAGATGGTTATGAACCACCACGCAGTTGCTGGGAATTGAACTCAGGACCTTTGGAAGAGCAGTCAATGTTCTTAACTGCTGAGCCACCTCTCCAGCCCCATCTGTTGGCTCTTAAAGTCTGCAAGACATCTGTTCAGGATCTCAGGATCTTCTGGCTTTGATTTGAGAGTCTCTGTTGAGAAGGTATAATTCTGATAGGTCTGCCTTTTTTTAAAAAAAAAAATATATGTGAGTACACTGTAGTTGTCTTCAGAAACACTAGAAGAGAGCATCAGATCCCATTACAGATGGTTGTGAGCCACCATGTGGTTGCTGGGAATTGAACTCAGGACCTCTGGAAGGGCAGTCAGTGCTCTTAACCGGTGAGCCATCTCTATAGCCCCTATGTGGCCTTTTTCCTCTGTCAGCTTTTAATATTCTTTTTTTGTTCTGTACATTTAGTGCTTTGATTATTATATGGTGGAGGGATTTTATTTTCTGATCCAATCTATTTGGCATTCTATAAGCTCCTTGTACGTTGATAGCCATCTCTTTCATGAGGAGCCCTAGAAGAGCACTGTTCTTCCAGAGGATCTGGGTTCAATTCCCAGCACTCATAAATGTCTCTGACTCCAATATCTGACACACTCACACAGACATACATGCCAACGAAACACCAATACACATAAAATAAAACGTGAGCAAGTGAAACCATGTCACCAGACAAAAACTGGGCAAGGTGAGCGCATTCAGAAACCTTGGTAGAATTGTAAGTGTTTCTCTGACCTGGTTCCTGTCCTGGAACACTTGACCATGATACCCTGCATGATGATTGAGACCACTAGTCACAGAGCACAGAACATAAAGTTCTTCATGCTAATGAGGTATCTAGATGGGTGGATCGCCCTGAGATTTAGCCAATAACTTTCCCTTCCTGGACATTCCTTCCTGCAAAAGATATTTAATCTCTGGTCCATCCTGAGTAAGTCATATGCACCCATTTTCCACAATGAACAATGGATAACCAGTTTAGACAAACAAGGACTATCTCTCTCTTCCAGAACTGCTGTGAGGGGAAGCTTTTGTCTTACAGAGCCATGCAGAGTGTCGTCCCCACGCCCACCCCTCGCCTTCCCCAGCCTCATGCTCGTTGCTGGCCCACAAGGCCCCTTACCCCAACAAAACACAGTTCCCACTGGCGACTGGACACCTGAGAATTTGGAAACCCCTGCCTCCTCGACTTCAGCCTACCTTGTCCCCTGGCTGGGGCCCCCATCTTAGGCCCTCAGCACCGCGATGGCAGTGAGGATGGGATGTAGCCTAGTTCCCTCCCATTTAGTCTGCTCCAGAGGCTTTCCCACACCCCAGCAGCAAGAGGGAGCGTGGACCCACACCTGTGTTAGCATTCTGTCTAAATCCCACCCCACAGTTACCTGGCAACAGTCAGGTTTGCTCCTCTTCACAATTACGGGGCAAAAGCCAGGTAGGCCTTACCCACTTACTAAAAAAGGGGCTGCTTGCCCCTCCTTTCTCTTACTCTTGCTTCCCTCTTCTTTCTCTTGCCCTTGAGCTCTTCCCTTCTCACCTCCCTTCCCTATTCCCTTCCCCCTCTCTCCACCTGTTCTTGGCCAGGCCTCTACTTCCCTTCCCTTCCCCTTCCCCTTTCCCCTCCCCTTCCTTCCCCCTCCCCTCTCCCTCCCGCTCTCCCCTCCCCCCTCTTTCTCTCTCTCTCTCTCTCTGCCCTTTGCTGCCTCTACTACCCTCTTAACTCCTCTCCCCATGCCCTGAATAAACTCTACTCTATACTATACCTTCGTGTGGCTGGTCCCTCAGGGGGTAGGGATGCATTGGCGTGGGTCCACTGAGATATCTCCTTTCCCCACACCTCACCATAACCCCCCCATAGAACATATTCTATCTCTGTTTAATTTTTATAAACACACCAACCTGTACTCAGTTTGAATACAGCCTGCACCACATAGAAAAATGCTTTTGCCTTTTGGTTTGATTTGGTTTTTTGAGTGTTTGTGTAGCCTGGAACTATCCTAGAACTCTTTGTAGACTATGTTGGTCTCAAACTCAGAAATCCACCTGCCTCTGCCTCCTGAGTGCTGGGATTAAAGTAATCCACCATCATGCCTGGCTGCAAAATGCTTTAAACAAAACAACAACAACAAAAAGATGAGGAGAGATGGCTCCGAAGTTAACAACTGTTATCGGTCTTCCAGAGGACCTGAGTTTGGTTCCTAGTATTGTAAAGATGGAAAATTTTAAGTTGGACCCTCTTCCTCTGGGGCCTGAGAATCTGAACTTGTGAACTCTGAGGGAGTGCCCACAGGGTGAGAACTTGCAAAACAATCCTGAGAACTACAGCTGCGTGTGCCAGATAAGGGACATGAGCCCAGTTACTAAGGACCATATCCTGATCATCTGGGGAACCCCGTGAGAAGTGTGTCTGACTAGAAGTTCCTACCCCCTCCCGTCCTGAATTTTGTGGTTTTTACCTTTATAAGCTTGTGTGATTTTAGGGTCAGGGCTCTTCTCCTCCCCTCCTGCATGGGGTACGAGTTGAGTCCCAGCTAGCTGGCGCCTGAATAAAATCCTCTTGCGGTTTGCATCAAGGATCTTTTCTCATGAGTGCTTTTGGGGTGGTGTGCTTCCTGGGCAAGAGCAAGGGTCCTCTGGACTGAGGGTCTTTCAGTATCCACATCAGGTAGCTCATGACCACCTGTAATTCCAGCTGCAAGGGATCTGCCGCTCTCTCCTAACTTCTGCAGTTACTCATACACAGACTCGCACGCATCCCAATAAATAAAACTAAATCTTTAAGGAAAAGTAAAAGCCAGATCAGGTGTGGTGGCTCATGGGTACAATCCAATGCTCTCCCAGAGACCCCCTGATTGGGATCTAAAGTTCTGTCTCCCCTCTTTCCCTGCCCAGCTACAGCCTGACCAACCCTTTATTAGCAAAGCAAAGGTGAAGGCAGACAAGATGTTCCAATAATCAAGACGATGACAATTTCCTTACCACTAGGGGATCTCTGGGTACTGAGAGGTTTGCAAGGTTGCTATGTATTGCAAGGCTAAATTCTGTACCCAAGGTCTAGACCTAGGAGTGAATTTACATTTACCAGCTTTTGTTGTGTAAACCTTGCTCCTTAATTTAAAACTGTTCTGGTTGGTCTGTAGCTATGTTTTGTAATGCTAAATAACTGTTTCCGTTCCCTCAGGAATGAGGAGGTCCTCACTTAGACCAAGTGATTATAACTTTGTCCCCCAAGTCATTCCTGATTGGTCAGTAAAGATGCCTATAACCTATAGCTGGGAAGAAGAGAGATAGGCAGGGGAACATGGAGAATTATAACTCAGGATTATTGATAGGGAAGTAACTTCTAGGATAGATATCTGCCCAACTCTAGTGCTTTAAAGGATTATCATAAATCTAAAGGTTTTGTGTCTTTTATATGGGAACTAAATGATCAAAGACAGGGTAGAAACTCTGATTAAGATTAAATATATACTACAACAGCTCACAGAAATCAGTATCTGAAAACACCTTGCACAAAACCATCCCCCAACATCACTCCCTTTTAGTCCAATAAAAAACTTACTACCTTATTAATAAACTTTATACAGGAATGGAGAGATGATGGCTCAGCAGTTAAGAGCACTGACTGCTCTTCCAGGGATCCTGAGCTCAATTCCCAGCAACCACATAGTGTCTCACAACTATCTGTAATGGGCTCTGATGCCCTCTTCTGGTGTGTCTGAAGACAACTACAGTGTACTCATATAAAATAAGTAAATAAATAAATAAATCTTTGAAAAAAACTTTATACAATAAAAATAATTATAAAGATTTATCAAGTAAAATTATATCCACAATGTTCAGTCAGTCCATTTGTATTTGGAAACCTTAGGTAAAGTATTCTATTATTTATTCTATTTCAGTGAGTTTAGAGTTCTGTACTTAAATCATTTTCTATCATTTGTGGGAAATTCAGGGATTGGTGAGTTTTTCCTACTCAGGGATTGGCAGCTTTTTTCACCCCCTTTTTCCTGCATCAGGCCCAGGAGTTAGGGTGGAAAGTCCTTCCTGGCTACATCAGCTTTGGCTGAGGTGCTGCCACTGTGGACAGCTCCTGTGGACAGCTCCTGTGGGACAGCTCCTGTGGACAGTTCCTATGGGACAGCTCCTGTGGGACAACTCCTGTGGGACAGCTCCTGTGGGACAGCTCCTGGGGACAGCTCCTGTGGGACAGCTCCTGTGGGACAGCTCCTGTGGACAACTCCTGTGGACAACTCCCGTGGGACAGCTCCCGTGGGGCAGCTCCTGGGGACAGCTCCCGTGGGACAGCTCCTGTGGGACTACTCCTGTGGACAGCTCCTGTGGGACAGCTCCTGTGGGACAGCTCCTGTGGGACAGCTCCTGTGGACAACTCCTGTGGGACAGCTCCTGTGGACAACTCCTGTGGACAGCTCCTGTGGGACAGCTCCTGTGGGACAGCTCCTGTGGGACAGCTCCTGGGGACAGCTCCTGTGGGACAGCTCCTGGGGACAGCTCCTGTGGGACAGCTCCTGTGGGACAACTCCTGTGGGACAGCTCCTGTGGGACAGCTCCTGGGGACAGCTCCTGTGGGACAGCTCCTGGGGACAGCTCCTGTGGGACAGCTCCTGGGGACAGTTCCTGTAGGCTGAGACAGGAAAGGTTTCTCCACTGTGAACAGCAGCTGCAGTGGTATTTCACTGAAGCTGCAGGCCGAGACAGGAGAGAAGATCCACCACCGTGGACAGCTCCTATGATGGGCTGCAGGTTGAAGGGGTGTCCTGGTGTTGCCATTTTGAAAGCTCCTGTGGGGGCATCTTACCCTAACTATAGTCTGGGGAAGGAAGGAGGCTACTGCTTTGATGGCTTTTCTAGCACTCTATTTGGGGACTACAGTGTTTGTCTATATCTTGGACAGCATGCTGACATCATATGGGGCAAGGGCAGTATTTTGCCCAGTGGCAGCTTGCCACATTTGAAGCAAACAACATAAGGCTGTTCTTCAATGCTCATCATCTTCTCTGAAGTAAAATGGGGATGCTTCCAGAAGCAGACATGTCACTGTCATGAAAACCTTATGTTAATAAAAGATCTTTAAATGCCATATTCTGGAGCTCTCTGAGATTTTTGAAGACCATCTGTCTTTCTATATTATATGTGAATTGATGGTTTCTAGCTATTTACTATCTGTTTAACCTAGGAAACAATTTCTGTAATAATTAAGCTAGTATCCAACATGCCCAATACGTTTGTTTGAACTACTAACTTGCATTTTTAAAATATCCTAAACAGTTTGCAATAGCAACTTTCAAAAAGAACTAAAAGTTCACATTGTATTTTTAAAAAGATTTTAATATATATATATATATATATATGATTTTAATATATATATATATTAAAAGATTTTAATTAAAAAGATTTTAATTAAAAAGATTTTAATATATATATATATATATATATATATATATATATATATATATGATGAGTACACTGTAGCTGTCTTCAGACACACCAGAAAAGGATATCAGATCTCATTACAAATGGTCATGAGCCACCATGTGGTTGCTGGGAATTGAACTCAGAACCTCTGGAAGAGCAGTCAGGGTTCTTAACCTCTGAGCCATCTCTCCAGCCTGCCATTGCATTGTAAATGAGTTACAACAGGTACAATACCTTAAACAAGAGCTGAGATATGTATACAGTATGTAGTAACAAAATCTTAAATCCATATCAATATAAAAAGTCCATAGCAGCCAGGCGGTGGTGGCGCACGCCTTTAATCCCAGCACTTGGGAGGCAGAGGCAGGCGGATTTCTGAGTTCGAGGCCAGCCTGGTCTACAAAGTGAGTTCCAGGACAGCCAAGGCTACACAGAGAAATCCTGTCTCGAAAAAACAAAAAAAAACAAAAACAAAAACAAACAAAAAAAAAAACACAAATGGTTGTGAGTCACCATGTGGGTGCTGGGATTTGAATTCAGGACCTTCAGAAAAACATTTGGTGTTCTTAACTGCTGAGCCATCTCTTCAGCCCCCAATAAATAAAATCTTAAAAAAAAAAAAAAAAGATCAAGCCAGGGGCTGGAGAGATAGAGATATAGAGGTTAAGAGCACTGGCTGCTCTCAGAGGACTTGGGTTCAATTCTCAGTACTCATGGTATCTGTATGTCTAGTTCCAGGTAATCTGATGAACTCCTGTACATGGAGGGAGGGAGGGAGGGAAGGAGGGAGGGAGGGAGGGAGGGAGGGAGAGAGAGAGAGAGAATCAAGGATAGGCTCAGCTATGTAGTGAGTTTGAAGCCAGCTTTCACTCCAAGAGAATCTGTCTCAAGGAAAGGGGGGAAAATTTACTAAGTACCCTTTCCCAAACAAAAACCAACGAAACAACAATAACAGGAAAGTTCATAGGAGATATAGGTAAACTTGTCAGATCATCATAGAGCAAGATAGTGTTGGTCTTTCTTGAGTGAAAAAAAAAATGAGGACTTGTCTGCTCCTTGGGTACGGTTAAGGAGAAGGTTTATTGTAGTTATGAGGAAGAGAACAGCCAGAGGGATCTGACAAAGTCCAGACTGAACCAGGCCATGAGTGTAAAAAGATGGAGTGAGGGAGAGAATGGCTGGGTTATATAGGAGTCAGAGAAGCTGGGCGAAGGGAAGGGGCACTCAGATGCTGGAGAGGTTCAGGGTAGAGACCGGGGTATGCCAGCCAGGTTAACTCTGTGACAGGCACCCAAGGCTGGGCGCCTGGGTGCTAGCAGCTGCTTTGATATGTTAATGGAAGCCTCAGCCAACTCTCCTGAGTTTCTGAGACCTAACACTTTCCAGCAGATTAGAAACTTTCCAGTCAAGAGGTACCTCATCCACTACCTGCTCCTATGTCTGAAAACTAACTCTCTTCTGTTCTCCTACCATATGGGTTCTGGGAACAAACTCCGCAAGAGCCTTTTACCAACTGAGCCATCTCACTGGCCTCAAGATTTTTATGTACTTTCATTTTATGTGTATGGGTGTTTTGCCTGCCTAGATATCTGTGAACCATTGCCTGATGTTGTATGAGGCCAAAAGCAGACCTCAGATCCCCTGGAAGGGGAGTTACAGAGAGTTATCAACCATCATGTGGGTGATGGGAACTGAGCCTCAGTCCTCTAGAAGAATAAAAATTGCTCTTAACCGCAAATCCATCTTTGCAGCCCCAAGATTTTTTTTTTCTAAATTCAATAACTTGCTCTAATCAAAGGTCTGAGAGTGAGAAAGAAGGCGAAAGGAACATGATCCGTCTGAAGCCGACGGTTGGAGTGCGGTGCACAGTAAGGGACCGGATTTCTCATGGACAAAGGGAAGTCATTGGTTGTGGTCTCTTGGGATGTTTCCATGAAGAGAATATGGCGTTGCATTTGCCTTTCCCTAAGCCAGTCACACTGCTGCCTCCCTGCTGCCAAGTTCCAGAACCCACTGAGAGCAAATGACAGATCTTGCTTTTTTTTTAAGATATATTTATTTATCCATTTCATGTATGTGAATGCAGTGTCCTGTCCATGTCTTCAGGCACACCAGAAGTGGGCGTCAGATCCCATTACGAATGGCTGTGAGCCACCATGTGGTTGCTGGGATTTGAACTCAGGATCTCTGGAAGAGCAGTCAGTGCTCTTAACTGCTGAGCCATCTCTCCAGGCCCCTGTGGGTAAAAGTATCTTTTATTTGCCTGATGTAATTGTCGTCTAGGCGGCTTTCTGCCTTCGTCTGCTAACCTGTGCCTAGTCCTGGAAGCCTCTAGCCCCTATACGATCTTATCTAGGCAAAGAATGTTTTCTGTCTCTGAGACTTACTACTGAGTAAGTTCACCGTTCCTAGCTCTTTCTGAACTCTGGCTGGTACAGCTCAGCTGTTCTGTCTCAAGCGCCTCTCCAAGCTGACTGAGTCAGTTTGGCTTCTTTCTCACCCTCTGACTGAATTGCCCTTAAACCCTCTGGCAATCTGTCCTAATCTTCTGGCTCCTTCTCATTCTCTGTGTTCACCTGTTCTCCCTTCGACCTGACTCTGTAAAACTCTCCAGTAAAACTGCCTCCTCTCCCTTTCTCTTTGTGCTTCTCTCTCTTAAGAAGCTTCCCTTTCCTCTCTTTTCTTGTGAGAGTTGGACATCCTGTTCCGTCATTTCTTTCTCTGGTTCATCACTTTGTCTGCTACTCATTTAGACATCACTTTCAAACATGGGTGCTTCCTTCTACAAATTAACTTTACCTTCATTGTTTGGAATTAAACGTGTGTATAAAGGTTTTGTCTGTATTCCAGCCAGAGGGATTAAAGGTGTGTGCTAAGGGCTGAGCCACACCACAACTTAGAAACAGTTTTTTTTTTCAGTAAATAATACAATCTTAGGATGATCCAAAATCCTGCAACAGGTGTGTACACTGCATGTGCCTGGGTATGGCCTGCCTCTGTATTTTCCACGGGGTAGATCACAATGCTTGTATGTTGCTCTGCAACAGGGGTAGAGTCAGAGGGAGAGCTCTTGTTTACTTTGTACAAGGTCCTGCATCTGACCTCCCTCCTCCCTAGTGGTAAATGTCCTAAAAATTGGCCAAGTGCCTCAACGAATAGGAGAGAGATTGGAGGTCAATCCATTAGTGGCCAGAGAAAAGATGAAGACATTCCTTTTCTGAATTTGGAGACAGCTGTTCTGTGGGGTTTCTGTGCAGAGCGTGCTGAATATATATTTGGTTTGTCAGGTCCAAAGGTCAAACACCAATTTCCCAAACTCCTAAAGGCAGTTCTAATCTCCAGAAATGAGCTCAACCTGGACTTTAAGAGGATTGATTCCTCTGGAACTTGTAACACTGGTTCCCATCGGCCAAAAGGAATAATTTCCTTGACCTCTGGCAGAGGGACATATGACCTGTGGTGTCCAACAGCATATCAGCTCATGCTAGCATCCAGGCTCCCTCAGTATAGCATCACATGTACCTGCTATACACTTTAAAGCCTGTGTTAACATCCTAGCCCTTCCTAACCTCCTTCCCTACCCTAACCTCCCTCCAGCCCCTGGCCTCCCTCCCCTCAGCTACTCATCCTTCTTACAACCCAACTATGCTCACTCTTACCCATCTTGGGTTAGTTTCCCTTCTCCCACAGAGAGCCCGTGTCCAGTCTGTTGGTCACATTCAGTCTATTTCTTTCTCTTTCTGCTCTGGACTTTTCTGGATACCTCTGGATATTTTCTCTCTTTTGTTTACAATAAAATACAAAAGACCTCCCCTTAGCCACACCATAAAGCAGTCATGTCAGCGGTTTCTTACTCCCTCACCCACCACTGCATACAGTTTAGGTAGCTTGTTAGAAAAAAGTTTGGATACTCTGGAGGCAGAGGTCAGTGAATCTTTGTGTGTTTGAGGCCAGCCTGGTCTCCAGATTGAGTTCCAGACAGCCAGGGCTACACAGAGAAACCCTGTCTTGAAAAACCAAAAATAAAAAGTCTTCAAAGAAAAAGATCATCATTCCAACAGACGTGTCTGAACAAGGCACATTTTATTCTGCTTTTTTGTTTGTTTGCTTGTTTGTCTGTTTGGTTTGGTTTTTGTTTTTTTGAGAGGCACGGCTTCACCGCTTACTCTTGATCAAGGGAACAAGCTTGAAAAAATTGACACATAGAAGCAGAAAGACAATTGGTCTTTCTCCTAACTCAGGTGAGAGCTCCTTGAGCACTAGGCATGCACATGGTGCACATATGTACGTGCAGGCAAAATACTCATACACAGAAATAATAATCTAAAAAACATTAAATAGTTGTAAGAAGTCAATCAAGAGCTGGGCGGTGGTGGCGTACGCCTTTAATCCTAGCACTTGGGAGGCAGAGGCAGGCGGATTTCTGAGTTCGAGGCCAGCCTGGTCTACAGAGCGAGTTCCAGGACAGCCAGGACTATGCAGAGAAACCCTGTCTCGGAAAATCAAAAAAAAAAAAAAAAACAAAAACAAAAACAAAACAAAACAAAAGAAGTCAATCAAACCAGGCAGTGGTGGCACATGCCTTTAATCCCAGCATCAGGAAGCAGAGGCACGTGGATCTCAGAGTCAAGGCCAGCCTAATCTACATAGAGAGTTCCAGTACATAAAGAAACCCTCTCCCCCAAAATGGGGGTGGGGTGGGGTGGTCAACCAAAGGACTGGGCATGGTGACACATGCCTTTAATCCCAGCCTCACTTAGGAGGCAGAAGCCAAGGGATCTCTTGTGAGTTCTAGTCCAGTCCCGAAAGAAAGAAAGAAAGAGAGAGAGAGAGAGAGAGAGAGAGAGAGAGAGAGAGAGAGAGAGAGAGAGTAAGTAACAGGAAGGAAAGGAAAGGAAAGGAAAGGAAAGGAAAGGAAAGGAAAGGAAAGGAAAGGAAAGGAAAGGAAAGGAAAGGGAAGGAAGGAAGCAGAGCATAGGGCATCCCAGGAGAGCCAGGTGCAGTGGGAGAATGTTCTCTCATCGTTCCCCCAGCATCTGTAGCAGTGCCAGAGCACAAAGGAGGTGCACAGTCAACACATGCTGGATGTAAGGGTACTACAGAAGGGATGTGGAAGAATTCCTCTGCATATGTGCTATATGCATGTATATGTGTTCATGTATTTATGCGTGTGTGTGTGTGTGTGTGTGTGTGTGTGTGTATGTGTGTGTGTGTACGCGCGCGCGCACATGTAGAGATCAGAGGAGAACTTGCAGGTGTCCTATTAAATAGGTCCAGGGATTCAAACGCAGGAGGGCAGGCATGGTGGAAAGTGCTTTTACCTGCCGAGGGGTCTCTCTGGCTCTGTTTAGTAATTGTCTGAAGTCTCTATAAAGTGCTTATTACATAAGGCAGTGACCAGCCAGTTTGGAAATCTAAGAATGCAAGGAAAGGCTGTATCAGGTACTGCAGCCTAAAAACAAAGTCGGAGTCTCTTTGAACTTTAAAATTGTGCCTATGCAGTTTATTTCATTTTAGTTTACTTAAATAAACAGAGGATTTTTCCACTGGGGATGTATTAAAGAAAAAAGATTGGAGGACACACAACAAAGAGTCAAGAACTCTAGATAACACTCCTTTGGGGTAGCACCCACCACAAAGGGGAAGGTAGGGCTTGTTCTAGAACTACAACGTCCACAAGGCACTGGAAGGGACTTCAGGGTTTCCGGCCAGATCCGTTTCCGGTCTTTTGGAGGCTGACGTTGTTTTCCGGTTGTCTGTAGCCTAGGGAGGCGTTTGGGGTACTCACGGTGAGTCTGGGAGTCGCATGACAGCTGGGGGTCCCCGGTAACCCGGCCTGACCTACAGCGCGGTGCTCACTGCTGTGGCTTGGGCGGTTCTCGGGGCCCGCGGCTGCCGACGTGGCGGCGGGGCTGGAGTGTGGCGCCGCACACGCTGCCTGGCTGGCGGTGTTTTCCATACTTGGGTCGGTTGTTCACTTTTTTTTTTTTTCCCCCCAAAGATGAGGCTGCTGGCGGTTGTGGTGTTGGCTCTGTTAGCCGTCGGTCAAGCAGAAGAAGGAGCCAGGCTTTTGGCGTCCAAATCATTGCTCAACAGATACGCTGTGGAAGGGAGGGACCTGACCCTGCAATATAACATCTACAATGTCGGCTCCAGGTAACGGCCTAGGGTTAGCAAGCGCCTTTCTGAATTCTGAGCTTCCACGCGGACATAGAGAACATTTTGTTGGGGAATGAATTCTCTTTTGGAGTCTTCCACCAGAATCGAGCTCAGTGAGTGAGTGAGTGAACGAATGAATGAATGAATGAATATACTAGTGGGTTTACCTTTGTCGGGGTGCTTTTTGAAAGTGAAGGCATCCTTCGGTGAACTACAAGAAACCATCTTCCACTTTGGGGTTCTGGAAGGCTTTCAAAGACAGGAATAAATTCAGCTTGTGAAAAGGGAAATGCAGACACAAAATGTACATTTTGTCCTCTTAACCTCGAGTGCAGACTTCCAGCTTTCTTCTTTCACTGACAGTCACTTGTTTGTTTGTTGTTTTTCAAGACAGAGTTTTTCTTCGTGTAGCCCTGGCTGTCCTAGAATCTGCTCTTAGACCAGGCTGGCCTCGAACTCACAGACATCTGCCATCGGGCACTGCTCCCGAGTGCTGGGATTAAAGGCGTGTGTGCCACCACTGCTGGCTCCTCGGAGCACTTTTATTGTTGTTCTTCCCTTTTATAGTTCTTTTCCATTTTATTTTCTTACTTCCCCCATCTAGAATTAGAGCAGGAATAGCTCTGGGCACATTCACTTCTGGATATTTGAATATTCTGGTGTTTCTGAGCAACAGAATCTGGGCCTTGATCTGGAATCTTCAAAGCAGGCCCAACTTACTGTGGGGGTTTCTAATGACCAGCAGGTAGATTTTCTGGTTAGTTCCCTTAGTTTTATGTCTCTCGCTCTTTTTATTTCCTCCGATTTCCAGTGCTGCATTAGATGTGGAATTATCTGATGATTCCTTCCCTCCAGAAGATTTCGGCATTGTCTCCGGTATGCTCAATGTCAAATGGGACCGGATTGCCCCGTATCCTTTTTTATGGGTGGTGAGGGCTGTGAGAGGGGCATTGCCTGGAACACAGCAAGGGAGCTGCAAACAGACTGGGTGTGTGGCCATATATCTGGGGAGGATGAGGTGTCAGCTGTGTGAGTGTGCCTTCCTTCAGGCTGTAAGGCTGTCTGTATCTCCCCGAGCTCCATCAGGGAGATACAGACGTTTATAAAGATATCTGTGGCCAGGAATGGATATTGAATATACTTTTTCTTTACATTGTTGGAGACAGACCTAGGTATTCCACACATTGGGTAAGACATGCTCCATACCTGAGGTGCTTTCAAAGCAGATTCAGTGGAATGTCACCATGGAGACTCTGGGTAATGTGTTAGCCTCTCCTCTTAGTGAGTGTCTGCTTTCTGATTTGAAAGTTATTATTTTTTATTATTATTACTATTATTATTATTTTGGTTTTTCTTTTCTTGTTTTTTTTTTTTTGGTTTTTCAAGACAGGATTTTTCTGCGTGGTTCAGGCTGTCCTGAAACTTGCTATGTAGATCAGGCTGGCCTCGAACTCACAGAGATCCACCTGCGCCTGCCTCCCAAGTGCTGGGATCAAAGGTGTGCGCCACCACTACCCTGTGACTGTTATTTTTAACTATTGAATTACATGATTAGTTCTCCCTCCCTGCTTTGTGTATTAAAGTATATTTAGATTCATTCTCTCTCTCTCTCTCTCTCTGTGTGTGTGTGTGTGTGTGTGTTTGGGCAAGAAGACATCAGATGTCTTGGAGCTATGATTACAGAAGGTTCTGTCCTATGTGAATGCTTGGAACCAAACTCCAAAGAATAGGAAGTGTTCTTAAACTTCTGAGCTGTCTCTCCAGCTACATGTTTACATTTTTCTGATGAGGGTAAATAGTCTCTTTGTATTTTTGTTTGCTTCTTTTGTTTTTATCCTGTGTACTATATTTTTGAGAACTTTTGTGGTGGACTGGGGTGATTTTTTTTTCCTGTGGGTAAGAGCATGTGTGTTTTTACAGAGTACATGAGTCTGTCCCAGCACTCTGTCAGACTGTTCACGCCACCTGTAACTCCAGCTCCAAGGACTCCCAGGTCCTTTCCCAGCATACCTAGGCACTGGCATCCCTGTGCAACTGCACATAAACTCAAGAAACACACACATAGAAATATAAATAAGCAAAATCTTGCCAGGCATGATGACACACATCTGTAATCCCAACACTCTGAAGAACCAGCCTGGTCTGCCAGCCCACTATATACAGTGAGACCCCGTCTCAAAAAAAGAAAATATGCTAGGCACTGGTGGCGCATACCTTTAATCCCAGCAAGTGGGAGGCAGAGGCAGATGGATGTCTATGAGTTCAGGCCAGTCCGGTCCACAGAATGAGTTCCAAGACAGCCAGGGTTGCACAGAGAAACCCTGTCTCAACACAAACACACACACACACACACGGAAAGAAAAGAAATAAAAATCGATGAAAGATTTTCTAAGCTGTTTAGAGGCGTGTGTGTGTGTTGTATTATTTTTGTGGGAGGGGCCTCTACCCCACTCTTTTCTGTTTAGCTCCCGAATAAAGACATGGAAACCTGGTATTTTATTTACAAGCTGCTGGCCCTGTGCTGAACAGGTTCTGAACCATTCTAACCTGGCTCGGAAATGAATGACCAGGTAAATGCCCGACCACTTGCCAGCTGAGTCTTGCTCAGCGTCTCCTGCCACCTGTCCTGGCTCATCCTGGCCCATGGTGACATTTCACCTCTCCTTCCTCTGTGGTCCCTACCTGAGCCCCCCACTCCATTGCAGGTTCCGCCTTCCTCTCTCTCCTCAGTCACAGGCTCTAGCCTTTGCTTAAGCAATCAAGGATATTGGGGAGTATTCTTACAGAACACAGTTTGATACGATGCCCCAAGATCAGGTTGCAGTCTGGACGGGGGCCCAGAACTCAGCTTCTGAATACACAGTGCACAATCCTAACCCGGACATGTTTGTATATCTCGAGAGAGAAGGCTCAGCAGTTAAGAGCACTCGCTGCCCTTTCAGAAGACCCAGGTCTACTCCCAGCATATTATATATATATTATTGGTATATTATGCCGTATGCTATATTTTAAAGAGTACATATGGTAGCTGTGATTGGGATGGAAAGGTTGTTACTGCTTTGTTTCATTGTGTTTCTGAGACAGGGCTTCTGTGTAGCCCTGAGTGTCCTGGAGCTCACAAAATCTGCCTGCCTCTGCCTCTTGGGTGCTGGGATTAATGACTACAGCACCATACAAGGCCTTCGTCTTCTCTTCTTCTTCCTTAACCCTTGGGCTAGTGCTAGCAATGTCTCCCACACAGTGGTCCTGCGTCCTCTCAAAGCTGGCTACTTCAACTTCACTTCTGCCACGATTACCTACCTAGCCCAGGAAGATGGGCCTGTTGTGGTAAGTTCTCCACACCTTGAGCTGGGCGGGGCTCCACTTCCCTTAAAACCTCCCTAGTTTCTTTTCAGAATGTATGGGTTGGTTGTTATGTATGTGTGAGCATGGCATGTGTGTCCAGAGAAGTCAGTAGGCATCGATCCCCTGGCTGTCTTTCCTTACAAACTCTTTTTTTTTTTTTTTTTTGGTTTTTCGAGACAGGGTTTCTCTGTATAGCCCTGGCTGTCCTGGAACTCGCTCTGTAGACCAGGCTGGCCTCGAACTCAGAAATCTGCCTGCCTCTGCCTCCCAGGATTAAAGGCGTGCGCCACTACCGCCCGGCTTCCTTACAAACTCTTGAAGGAAATTTCCACAGCAGCTGCTAAGACAGGTTGATGATATATACCTGGAAGGATCCTAAGGAAGTGTGGTTCCAGTCGTAAAGTTCCAGAATTGGGCAGTGTACCCGGTGGGAGACCATAGCTTCTCTTTTCTTCATCCCTCTGCTCTCCCTTTAGTCTGCAGTGTGTCGCTTATTCTCCATTTTACAGCTGTCCTTGCCATTTCCAGTCACCTTCCAAGGCTCTTCTGTTACTGTCTTTCCCTCTCTTAGAAGGTTCTGTTTACCACCCAGAGACCAAGCTTTTCCACCTGCTATTTGTACCCCTCCAGGAGCTCTCCCTTCCTTCCTTCCTTCCTCCCCCTCCCCCCTTCTCTCTCTTTTTTTCTTTCTTTGTTATTGAGACACATCTCACTATGTAGTCCTGACTGGCCTCAGAGTCACAAGAGACCCTCCTGCTTCTGCTTCCCAGGTGTTGAGTAGGCCACCTAGGACTGGGGTGTGTGTGTGTTTGTTTTTGTTTCTTTTGTTTAGTTTTTGGAGACTGAGTTTTACTAATCCTCCTAGTGGCCTAGAACTTTGTCAACCTGGCTGGCCTGGTGTTTGTGACAGTCCTTTGCCTCTGCCTTACCAGTGCCGAGGTTACAGGTATGACCTTGTCCAGCTGTGACCTCACCATCACTGCACCCAGCTTTAGTTTTAATTAATTGAGTGATTTGTTTTTGTTTTGTTTTGTTTTGTTTTTTGAGACAGGGTTTCTCTGTGTGTAGCCCTGGCTGTTCTGGAACTTGCTTTGTAGACCAGGCCGGTCTCAAACTCACAGAGATCCACCTGCCTTTACCTCCCAAGTGTTGGGACTAAAGGTGCACATCACTACATCCGGCTGATTTTTTTTTTCCAAGTTTAGTTTGAGACAGATTCTCCTGTAGCCCAGGCTGGCCTTTCTCAAACTCTCAATATATGAATGAGGCCAGCTTTGAACTCCTGATCTTCTGGCCTCAATTACCCAAGTGCTGGGATTACAAGTGTGTGCCACTGTGCCCAGCACCACCTGGTACTCGGTGGGTTAACAGACACAAAAATCAAAGGTCCACTCGCCACCTGAGAACAGAGTTGTTTGCAGTGAGTTCCAAACTCTTGGCCCCTCTTGAAAGCAAAGGAATGTTGAGCACTCCCAGCCCTCCTCTGGTACTGTACCTTTGGGTGAGGCTTTTACATATTCAGGACACTTCTTAGTACTTCAGCTGAGCCTTGGTCAGCCCTGTGAAGTAAAAAAGGGTGTTTTCTCTTTCGGTATAAGTAAATGATTGTGGAGGACTTGTAACTCCGTTATATACCTTGTCTTATAGACAGGAGTGGGCCTAAGTCTGGAGGATGGAGTTTTGGGTTTAGTTGTGTAGCCGGCCTGAGCTGTTTAACAGACACTTGCTATGTGGTGCGTCCCACTGTGTGAGACTTCAGCTCTCCTGGCTCCTAATCTACTTTTCTTTACAAAATGCCAAAGGAAATCATCTCTGATTTTTACATTTTTATTTATTTTTGCTTTTTTAAGATAGGGTATCTCTGGCTGTCCTAGAACTCACTCTGCAGATGGGGCTGACCTCTAATTTAGAGATCTTTCTGTCTCTGCCTCCCATGTGCTGAGATTAAAGGTGTGTGTCACCATGCCTCATCCATCTAATTTAAAAGCTTTTCTTACTTTTTTTGTTTTTTAGACTTATTTGTGTATCTGAGAGTCTTGCCTGCTTGTGTGTGTACTACATGCATGCTGTGTGTACTGCATGCATGCCCTGTATACTGCATGCATGCCCTGTGTACTGCATGCATGCCCTGTGTACGGCATGCATGCCTAGTACCTGGAACTGGAGTTGTGGGTGTTCGGGAGCCGTCTCTATCCCTCTTTTGCTGTCTTCTTTTCTTCCCCCAGTATGATCATCAAAGCCCAGGCCTTATGTGCTATGCAGGAGCTCTGCTCCTTAAACTACAGCTCTGCCCTTCAGGCACTCCTGCCTGTGTGTGGTAGCCATGTCTGGTGTCGGCTGGAACGGCCTGTTCTCAGATGAGGTGACTTCGAAGTTTGCCTTAACACCTTTTTTCTTCTCCAGATTGGCTCCACCAGCGCCCCTGGACAGGGAGGCATCCTCGCTCAGCGGGAGTTCGACAGGAGATTCTCCCCCCATTTCGTAAGCACCTCTAGTATTTGCCAGCACCAAAAACTTGGACTTTCCCTCTGCTCAACCTTTAGTTGTGGCCTGACTTAGAGTTCTGTGTCACTTGGAGGCCACAATAGATTCAGTGGGAGTCACCAAGTTTTGGGATAGTTGAGTGTTACATACCACCAGCCTAGCTGGAGCTTGGAGAGAATTTCTCAGAGCTGACTAAACACTAAATGAGGGAATTAATTCATCCAGAGCCCCAAATGAGTGACAGTCCGTCCTGTCAGATGACCTGAGGGCTGAGGATGTAGCTCAGTTGCTAGAGTGTCTGCCCCTCATGCTCAGGGCCCTGGGTTGTATCCCAGTACTTCCTGGGAAATGAAGGCAGGGACATGAGGATTTCATCATCAACCATTTAGTCAGTTTGTAGCTGGTTTGGCTACAGAGACGTAGGAGCAACAAGATTCCCCCGATGGCATAAGGGACTCAGTAAGGCGTTGAAGGGGACACTCTGGTCAGTCAGGCCTTACACTGGGCCTGGCAGGGCTATAGTCAGCACCACCTGTCCAGTCTCTGAATCCAGGGAGGATTTAACCCAGCAAAGAGGCGCCGAGGAAGGACAGACTTGAGAACAGCTCAGATTGACCCAAGGCCTGGTGTGAGTCAGGAATGACAAGTGTTTAGCAAGGCTGGAAGGCGAGCGGCGAGCAAGGTGAGGTATGAGAGAGAGAGGCCAAGGTCTCCAGAGGCGTGCCTGGTAGAGCCATCCCCCTTCTCAAACACTGTCTAGAATTTGGGTGAGGTCAGGCTTTGGCTGCACAGCTTGAAAAGGAGACTAGTCGTAGAGAGCCATTTTGTCTGAGGGGAGAGTCGTGCTTACATTCTGGGCCCTGCTGCTCCCTTCCCATGGGACCATTTCCTCCTTCCTTTTCTCTCCTGCATCTGTACCCAGACTCCTAAGCAAGCTTGTTTTCCTCCACAGCTGGACTGGGCAGCCTTTGGGGTGATGACCTTGCCCTCCATAGGCATCCCTCTGCTCCTGTGGTATTCCAGCAAGAGGAAATACGATACTCCCAAGCCCAAGAAGAACTGAATGCAGTTTCCTCGGCCCTTCTCTCCCAAGAAACCAGGTGTTTTCTAGACTCCAGAGGTGTCAAAAGTGTTCTCTTGGCCCTTGGCCCGTGGCTATTTTGTCCTGAATCTTACCCCCAACTCAGCTAGAACGTGAGGGGTTCGGGAGGGCCTCCCTGTTGTCACTGAAGCCATACAGACAGGACCGCCTTTAGCACAGCTTTGGAGCTTGAGGGTCCCACCAGGGTGCTGTTGGTAAATTATTAGCAATGTGAACTCTTTGGGGTCCAGGAAGGGCCCTTTGGACACTGTCTGACACCCCCATCCCCTGGCAGCTCCTCTCAAGAGGGTAGAAGATTATGGGGGCTACACAGGCTCTGCCTGGATTAGGGGTACTTACCAAATGGATTTTCTAATAAAAACAAATGCCATACCTGTGTGTTTGTCTTGTGTCAACAGGCAGGTCATTTTTGAGCCCAGGTTTTGAAGCTCCGGTTCCTGGGCTAGCCAGTGGGCTTTCTTGGCCTTGAAGTGTGGTCCATTCCCAGAGATGAGCTGATTTCTTTTGGACCCCTATGCTCATCTTTCTGTTTCCATCACCACAGAATCCTGTAAGCCTTCCTCGCTGGCTCTCCACAGCTGGGGATGGCCTTGGTCTACTTACTGGCTTTTCTAGCCCACTAGTCTTAAGTCAGTGGTTCTCAACCTGGGGGTCAAAGGACCCTTTCACAGGAGTCAAATATCAGATATTTATAATTCATAACAGTGGCAAAATTGCAGTTATGAAGTAGCAGTGAAAATAACCTTATGGTTGGAAGTCAGCACCACAAGAGGACTGTATTAAAGGATCATAGCATTAGGAAGGTTGAGAACCACTGCTCTAAGTGGTGGTTTCTAGGGATGGAAGAGATGGTTCAGTGGTTAAGAGCACTAGCTGTTCTGTTGGATTGGGTTCTATTCCCAGCATCTACATGGTGGTTCACACCTTCTAACTCTAGTTCCAAGGGATCCAGTGGACTCTGCTAGAGCCAGCTGCTTGATTGGTACACAGAGATAAATACATGCAGGAAAAAAACTCACATATACTAAATGGCATCTCTGGGGCTGGAGAGATGGCTCAGCAGCAAAAGCACATACTGCTCTTGCATAGGACCCAAGCTCAGAGGCTAGCATCTACGTCAGGTGGCCTTTAACTCAAGCGGTAGTGGATCTAACACCCTTTTATGACCTTTGCGGGTGCCTGCACATACACCTAAAAAAGTTATTAAAGGGAATGGTTTCTGTTGAGTTTGAATTTATTTTCTTGTGTGAGATGGAGTCTCCTTATTGCATAGCTCTGGCTGTCTTGAAACTTCCCCTTGTGGACCAGTCTGTCCTCAGATTCACAGAGATCCACCTGCCTCTGCTCCTGAGTGCTGAGATTAAAGGCCTGAGCCAAATGCCCAGCAACATTTTCTTTTCAGGCCAGAAAGAAGCGCTGGGTTTCCTGCAGCGTTGGACCCTCTAGTAGCCAGGGGTAGCCAGGGGGGTGGGAAAGCAGCTTTGGCTTTTACAGAGTCCGCTTCTCCACTGTAAACTAACTGTCCAACGCAGGAATGCCGTGGTCTGAGAAAGGCCTCCCAGACAGGAGGGGAACCCAACAAATGCTGGCTTTGTTTCTGATTCCGCTCCTCAGCTTCCCTGCCTAACTGGTTTAACCTTTCCTTTACCCAGCCGTGGAAGCCTCTGGGTCCCTGAAAGATGAAAAGGACTTGGAGACAACGGGAAGCTCCAAATGGGGTGGCCCTCGGGCAGCTCACGTCCTTCCTCCAGGCCCTGCAGCTTGGACACCCCAGCACCAGCCAGGTCAGAAAGCAAGAAAAATGTCTGCTCTTGTTCATGATGTTCCAGTGGGAACCGGGGAATGCTCAGACTGGGCGAGCAGCTGTAGAGATGTGTCAAGTGGGAGTGCACGTAATAGAGAGGATCTGGTCTAGTACTGAACCCTTTTCAGAGAGGGAAGCCCTGTTTCCCATGTGTGCTTCCTCCTGGAGTTACAGAGTTAAATCACAGGAGGAGGGCTCTCCTCCCCACCACAGGATAGACTTGGGCAGGTGACATAAAGCTGTTTCTTTCCTGGTGTTCACTCTGGGTGGTCTCTTCTAGAAGGCAGGGGCACTCTCCTTTTCCTTGCACAGATCATCGTTGTATGAACTGGCACTGGCGGGAGAGGAGATGAAATGGGACCTCAAAGATGATAAGCATGGTGAAGGCGGTGGCTGTCATGGGTACTTTGAAAAGAGGCCAAACTCGATACTTCATCTCTCAAGAGATCACCTGCCTTGGAGTCGGGGTGGAATTTTGGAATTTGAGCCTCCCTTCAGCACAGGCTGTGGAGAATGTAAGCGCTCCTGAAGTCTGTAGACAGACTTAGCTGAAATAGTTGGCTTCAGCACTGCCCTCATCACCTTCAGGCAATCAGATAGGATGACTGCCAGCATCACTCTTTCTCACACACACACACACACACACACACACACACACACACACACACACACACACACTCGAGGGTGTGAACCCTGAATCAGGTTGGATGCCGATCTGTGAGAGGAGAAGGACAGTGAGCAAACACCTCATTGCCCTGAAGATTGGATGCCCAAATGGGGGCACCACCCTAAAAGGATAGCTAGCAGCCCTGGAGCCAGCAGGTGCTAGGTCTCTTCTGCAGACCAGCCTTCGGAGCCCTCGTCATCCACAGCATTCATCCCATCCGGGCAGCATCCCACCTCCGCTCAGCGTGGTACCAGAGGGAGCCAGCTGCCTCCATTGCTGCACCCTTCAAATCTGAAGAAAATGGAGAGTAGGAGGGCTTACTGTGCAGGGAGAGCAGGGGGCAGCTCAGTGGAGAGACAGGAAGTTAATCTCCCTGGAGAGCACAGCTGGGGCATGGAGGGTAGCACTGACCACGCAGTGGGGATCCCAGCCCCTAGATGGCCACTCAGTATTGGCCTCTGGCAATCCCTGTCTTGGAGCTTGCATCATCATCAAGATTGTTTAATGTGGGTTTCCATGGCCTCCTCCCCACTAAGATGCACAAGCATTTCTCCCATATTCTGAGGAAAAAGCAAATCACTGTCCCTTTCCCACATTTGGTTGGGGCACGTAGGGAAGGGTACATCGTTCCTTCTGGAAACAGCTGCCTTCTCCCTCACCCACAGCAAGGACTTCACAGCAAAGGATAGCTGACCATAAGATAACTAATTTGTTTGCTTTGTTCACTAGGTCATGAAGGACAACATAAATTGGCATATCCAAAGATCTCCAGCAGGTGGCAGTCTAGCATATTTATTTTTACTTACTTTTTTTTTTTTTTTTTTGAGACAAGAGTCTCAAAACTTGTCTCTCTATAGCTAAGACTAGTCTGAACTCACTAGATACCCCAAGCTGGCCTTGTTGTGGAGTGTCGTGCGCCACCACACTGACCCACATCATACTACATATCCATACTTCCCTACTTCCCGTTTGCTGCCCAACTTTACAAAGGAGGGACGAAGCACTCAATAACCTGCCCACGGCACTGTAAATCACAAGTTCTCAGAGACAGCAGATCTCCCAATGAGCCCTTTCCAATAGCCACAGGATCCTTAAGAGAGGCATGCACGCTGTTACCTCAAGAAGTCCAAGCTGTGCCAAGCTGCCCTCTGCCCTGGCGGAAGAGGCAAGGGTTGAGTCCACACCCCCTCAGTTGTTACCAAGGAAAGGGTGGAGGACCTGGTCAAATATCCTGCTGCCTGGTATCCAAAACAAGCCATGCTATGCGTTGGCATGCTGGCTGAGTTGCTGGTCACCCTGTTGCTGTCAGAGATAGGGCCCTCTTCACCTGTAGCTGCCTGTAATCTCTCTTCCTGTGCACTTGCAGCACAATAAATATAACCTCTCCTCCCACGCGCTACTGTAACCTGCCTCTTAAAGGGACCAAAGCACAGTTTTTAAACAATATGAGAGAGGATAGAGGACCTTGCTGACTTGGGGGAAGACCTTGCTATTAAATAGGTCTCCAGCTGTGACCCTTGTCCTGGGTTGATGTTCCCCTTCCCCTCCCCAGCTTCTCCCTGTCCCCTGTTAGAGGGAAGCTAAAAGTTCCCTAGTTGTCAGGGTCCCACATCCTCTGGGGGGGGGACCCCAGCCTGGTTTCCCATACCTGTTGCATGAGAGACTGAGTCCTGTGGCTCCCTTTTGTTCAGGAAACTCTTGGAGCAGGGCAGTGGCACCAAAAGGGTTAAAGGCCTGGCCACAGAACTGTCTAGGGTGTTTGAAGTAGGGTGGGGAAGGGAAGGGCTTCAGCAGTTGAAGAGGCGGCTGGTCAGGATTGGAATGAGTGCCCCCTGGCCCCTATGCAAGCGTCTGGACCATGAACAGTTCCTGTAGAGGGACCAAGAGAGAGGCACCCCCACCGAGGTGCCCAGATAGACCTTTAGAGGGGCTGCCTAAAGCGGGATTGGCGCCTGTATTGAAGTCACCAGCTGAGGGCAAGAACAGGCTTCCCACCCTCGGGACCTCTCCCAGGTCTGGTGAGTCTCTTCTTCCCTTTCCTGGGTCCTTGCTTGATAAATGTACATTCCTCAGGAAGCAGGGATGTCCAGGAGCTCCTTAGCACCCAGGAAGTAGCAAGAGAAGAAAACTTACAGGTTTCTCACCAACATCTTACTTTCACTTCCCATTTCTGATTAGGAGGCAGCGTGTTTGTATAGATGCTATGTGTATGTGTTTGTGTGCCCGTATGTGCAGGCACATACACAAATAGGAAACTAAGGAGTCACTGTAAATGCCAATGATTGATTAACACAATGTGTGTATCAAATGTTGATAAATCCTTTTTATGTTTTCTTTTTTAATCTTTAGAATCTTGTAGGGTTAGCATACTCAATCCTTGTATTAAATACAAAGTTTAAAGGATTTAGATAACTAACCCATGTCAATTAAGTAAGTTGTAGGACTAGGTTTCAAAGTCGAGTTCATTTGGCATCCAACTCTGTTGTGTTGTCATTAAGAGCAAAAGCAAAACAAAACCCCAGTCATTTTTATCCTGTGGTGCTGGGACTGGAACCCAGAACCTCTGTAAACTAGGTAAGTGCTCCACCACTGAACTAGGCTAGTGCTCCACCAACCACTGAACTATAGCCTACCTGGGGCTATCTTTCTTTTTCTTTTATAAAAATTCATTTATTTCTATTTCATGTGCACTGTTCTCCCCGCAAGTATATCTGTGTAAGAGTTTTGGATCATTTGAAATTGGAGTTAGAGACAATTGTGAGCTTCCATGTGGGGGTATGGGGTTGGGAAGTGAACTGGGAATTTCCTCTGGAAAAGCAGCCAGTGCTCTTAACCACTGACTTATTTCTCTAGCCCTGCCCCCCCACTTTTTCTATTTTTTTTTTCCAATACAGGGTTTCTCTGTATAACCCTGGCTATCCTGGAACCTGGAACACACTCTGTAGATCAGGCTGGCCTCGAATTCAGAAATTCGCCTGCCTCTGCCTTCCAAGTGCTGGGATTAAAGGCTTGCGCCACCCCACCAGGCTCCCCCCCCTTTTTTTTTTTTTTGGAGACAGGGTCTTTCTGTATTTCTGACTGTCCTAGAACTCACTATGTAGACCAGGCTGGCTTCAAACTCACAGAGGTTCACCCGCCTCTTCCTCCAGAGTGTTGGGACTCCAGGTGTGCACGCTCCTGCCCAGCCCCGGCTGTCAGGACATGGGGGAATGCCACGGGTTCTGGGCACCTGGAGGCACAAATGCCCCAGCACCTCTTGGGTCTGGAAGTATTTCCTTTATCCCAGGGAGTTAGTTATGAGATGTTACAAGCCTTGATAAGATTTTTCTTTTGTAGTTTTGAAAAGGAATTACCAAGGATTATGGTGTAATGGCATGACTTTTTCCTTAATTTTTAAGTGTGTGAATGGGAGGGACAACCAAAACACACAATGAAATCTAATATTTTTGTAAGCTAATAAAAATTGTAAATTTGCATTTGATTTAATGAAGTAACTTTAAAGGGAAAGGAGAGCGGAGGCACAGCTGTTGCAGGGGTGTAGTTCCGTCTAAAGCTACATGCAGAAAGCTGGTGCTTGAGCCCAAGAGCCACAGAACAGTCTCAGGACCAGTCTTATCCTAAAGCCCTCCCAGAGTCTAGACATTCCCACTGTCCTGTAGGGCTACCCACCCCACCAGCTGCTTTAGCATTTCCTGGGATCTGCCGGGCTACTTTCCCGTGTCACCCTGGCCAAAGTCTCCTCGGATGTCCCTCTGAACCTCAGACCTTCTCCTGCCCCACCCTTTTGGCACAGATGCCACGCAGTGCCTGCTGAGACTGGCGGAGAGACGAGGATTGGCTGCGCTTGACAGGTCTTTGCTTCCTTATCCTACTCCTTGCTGACTGGACTAAGACCCAGGACCCTACAGAGAAGCATGCAGTCATACGCCCAGGGGTGGGGTATGGTGCGGAGGAAGGCAGAATACTTAAATTCAGTTTCAACAAAACAAAGTTAAGGATCACCTTTGGAAACAGCAAAGTTCCGGGCTGGTGCGTGAGCCTTGAGTGACCCAGAGGAGAGGGTGGGAACTGGTTTGAGATGCCTGCCCGCCCGGTGACTTAGAGGAGTGTGTGGTTGGATCCGGGTCTGGGGATGCTTGGCTACCTTCCCAGCTTGGAATGTCTGGAATTTCCTAACAGTAAAGGCAATAACTGCTCTGTGGGCCACGGCTGCAGGAGAATGCCTGTTCAGACTCACCACAGAAGCCGGCCACGCAAGCATCTGGCCACCTTTGCATTGATGGATGGATTGTCCTTCTGGGTCCTTGTCTCTGTACTTCACACTTAGTGTGTGTTACAGTTTACAGTACTGGTTGCTGGGTGGATGGATCTTCTCTACCCGTTCTCCCTCTTCTCCTCCTCTTCCTCCTCCTCCTCCTCTTTTTTATTTTATTACCCTGGGTGTTGACTGCTTTCAACTGTGACCAAGGTGTAGTAGTACATAGCTGATTGTCTCCCTTTGTTTAAGATTTTATTTATTCTATATATGTGAATACACTGTCACTGTCTTCATGTGCACCAGAAGAGGGCATCAGATCCCATTACAGATGGTCATGAGTGGTTGCTGGGATTTGAACTCAGGGCCTCTGGAAGAGCAGTTGGTGATCTTAACCGCTGAGCCATCGATTCAGCCCCTTCTTTTTCTTTTTGTATTTTGCATTTTGGAAATTGTACTTTTTTCTTCTCCAGAATTGACAAAAAAAGTCAGAGAGAGAGAGAGAGAGAGAGAGAGAGAGAGGCAGAACACCAGCTCTCAGCCAAGGCAGGCTGATGGGGAAGACAGGACATTCCTGTCCTGAATGAGTGGTTCCACTTACAGGGTCAGAAAGGAAGTACAGTACTGGGCTCTTCCTGAAGCTAAAAGCAGTTCTGTTCTAACCCTGCTTTTCACTGTTGGGCTCATGGTTGTCTTAGGGTTTCTGTTGCTGTGATAAACACCATAGCTATAAGCAACCCGGGGAAGAAAGGGTTCATCTTACAGTGTGCAATAAGTACATCATGTAGAGAAGTCAGGACAGGAACTTGGATGCAGGAACTGAAGCAAAGGCCATGAAAAAACACAACTTGCTCCCCAAAGCTTGCTCATTCTGCTTTTCACCTAGTGGGCTGGAGCCACTCAAATTAATTATTAATCAAGAAAATGCCCCACAGGCCAATCAATCTTGTGGAGACATTTTCTCAATTGAGGTTCCCTCTGGCTTGTGTCAAGTTGACAAAAAGTAGGCAGGCCAATGGTTTGCCTTTTTCTTTTTTTTTAAAGATTTATTTATTTATTCATTCACTTATTTATTTATTTATTTATTTATTTGTTTTTTATTATATGTAAGTACACTGTAGCTATCTTCAGACACCCCAGAAGAGGGCGTCAGATTTTGTTACGGATGGTTATGAGCCACCATGTGGTTGCTGGGATTTGAACTGAGGACCTTTGGAAGACCTTTTGTTGGTGCTCTTAACCGCTGAGCCATCTCTCCAGCCCTGCCTTTCTCTTTTAATTTATGTTTGTTTGTTTGTTTGTTTGTTTGTTTATTGTGTGTGTGAGAGAGATGTGGGTGTACCGTGGCACACTCATGGAGGTCAGAGGACAGCTTTTGGAGGTCAGTTATGTCCTGCCATGTGGGTCCTGAGACTAAATTCAGATCCTCTGGCCTGGTGACCAGCAGCCCTTCCCTGCTGAGCCCTCTTGGTTTACTTTCTATGAGAGAAGAAACAGAGGCTAAATTTTTAACCATTACAGATTTTCTGTAGAGCCAGACATTTTCTGTTACTGACTAGATGTATGTGGCCTTGGCTGGCCTGCGTATTTCCATGTAGATCAGTCTGCCCTCAAATTCACATTTACCTACCTCTGCCTTCCAAGTCCTGAGATAGAAGGCATTTCTCAACCCCCTGGCCGTCCTCAGTCTTTATTGCCTGGATTTATTTCTCCATCATTGTCTCTCCACCCTGGAGATTCATAATCCCAGAGCCAGACGCAGGAAACCTTCCAGGCTTCAGGGACTGAGGTGAGTACTGGCCTAGCATGTACAGAACCCTGAATTTTGATCCCCAGCACCACATACCCCAGGCCTGGCCACAGCTGCACACCTGCTCTAGGCAGGAGGGGTGCAAGCTTAAGATCATCTTCTGACCAGTCTGAGGCCAGTCAAGGCTGCAAGGGGAGACCTTGTCTCAAACAAATTGGTTTCTGAAGAATTTACTGTAATCCTTGCTGGTGGAAGCTACCAGTAGGTCCTCTCCTGGGACGGTCAGCTAGCAGAACCAGGGCCTGCCTGACAACACTTTATTCATTTTTAAGTTTTTATTTGTGTGTTTTTGTTTTTGTTTTGTTTTGTTTTTTCTTTTTTAGGTAGGGTCTCACTTCATAGTCCTGGCTGTCCTGGAACTCACAGTAATCTACCTGCCTCTGGGTTCCAAGCACTGGGATTAAAGACAAGTACCACCTGGACTGCCCAACATTTATATTTATATTTATCTATCTATCTATCTATCTATCTATCTATCTATCTATCTATCTATTTAGTGTGTGGATGGATGTTTTGTCTGCATATATGCATTTGAGCATGCCTTGTGCCTGCGATGTTCAAAAGAGAATGTCATATTCCTTGGAATTAGAGTTATAAATGATTGAGAGCCACCATGTGGGTGCCGGGAACCAAACCTGGGTCCTCTGCAAGAGCCGTCAATGCCCTTAACCACTCCAGCCCCTCTTCAGGCTTTAAAAAAAAGGATGTTATAATGTTATAACTTATTTGTGTGACTGTGACCTTGAACTCAAGTCAACAATCTGGTGGCAAGCATCTTTAGCCACTGGGTGACCTCAGCAGCCATTTATTACTATTTTCATTTTAAATGTATACTTATTCATTTATTGGGGACACATGATAAGGTGCACGTTGATGTCAGAGGATGACTTTCCTAAAACGTGTGGGCCCTGGGGCTGGGTTGTTAGCAGTGAGCAACCTGTCCGCTGAGCCGACCTCCCTGGCCCTGACTGCTTGGTTCTGCCGTCGGGCGGGAGGCGAGTGACTTCACTTGCTCCCTTCAGGAGCTTGTGTTCTGGTTTCAGAGCGATACAGACTCCGCAGTGTGGTGTGTCAGCTTTAAATCCCACCACCTCCAGTCGACTGCATCTGTGGCTCTGCAAGAGCTACTGAGGCTCTGGGACGCTGACAAATCCAGGGGTGAGAGAGGGGGAAATGTCTGGCTGCTGGACACCCCACATGGACTTCCTCTGTGGGCTCTGGGTGATACTTAGGAAGTTAGTATGTTGGGGTTATCAGTGTCTCCTCCCCAAACCGCTGCAGAATGCCTGATCGGTGTATAGCAGATCTTAAAAGCCTTTTCAATAAGACACAGGAAAAAAAATATTTTAGGCTTGTGAGCCATATGGCCTCTGTCATAACAATCAACTTTGCTGACGATATGCAAATGAGCATGTTAAAAACCCTATGAGTACTGATATTTAAATTTTATGGTATATATATATATATATATATATATATATATATATATATATATATGGAGAGAGAGAGAGAGAGAGAGAGAGAGAGAGAGAGAGAGAGAGAGAGAGAGACATGGTCCTATATATACTACATTGGTCTCAAACTCACAGTGTAGCTGATGGCCCTGAACTTTTGTTCTTGTGTGTGTGTGTGTGTGTGTGTGTGTACACATGTGTTCCTGTGTGTATGGAGGCCAGAGGCCAACCTCAATGTTGTTCCTCAGGATCTGTTCACTTTTTATCTCTGTTTCTTGTTTTTTAGTTTTTTTGAGGTTTCATTTATTTTTATTTAGTGTGTATGAGTGCTTTTCCTGCATATAGGTCAGTGTACCATGTACATGCCTGGTGCCTGCAGAGGCCAAAACAGGGCTTCAGATCTCCTGGAACTAGACTTGCAGACAGCTGTGAACTAGGGAGTGAACTACGTCCTTTGTAAGAGCAGTGATTTCCCTTAGACACTGAGTTAGCTCTGCAGCCCGTCTGTCTGTCTACTCAACACTGTGTAGCCCAGGCTGACTGGGCGTTAGTGACAGTCTTCTCTTAGCCTGTCAAGTGCTGGGGTTACAAGCATACACCTGCAGCCCAAATTCAATGTCTTCTTTTTAATTTTTTTTCCAACAATTTAAAAATAAGGGCTACATGGGACTGAGGGCAGCCAGGCCATCTTTCAGAGGTTGGAATACTTGCTGATTGCTGGGCACTCATATGGTCGTTTGCATCCGCCTACCATTTGAGTTCCGTGGGATCCAGTGCTCTCTTCTGGCCTCTATAGTCACTACACACACTTGGGGCACATCCATATATGCAGGTGAAACAGTCATATGCAGTAAATAAAAATAAAAAAGTATTTCCTTAAAAACTGAGGAGCAGTGAGGAGCCCAGTAGCTCTTACTGCTAAGCCTAGTGACCTGAGCTCCCACATGGTAGAAGAGAGAATTGGTTCCCAAAGCCGTCCTCTGACCTCCACATGTGTGCTGTGTCAAGCACCCCCTTGCATGGTCTCTTCCTTTCTCATAGGTACAGAGACACCAAATAATCAAAATGCAATTTAAGAATAAAGTCAGGGCCACCGAGACAACTGAATAGGAGTAGAAGCACTTGCTGAAAAGCCAACATGTGTGTTCAGGGCTCAGCCCCCATGACCCACGACCCACAAGAAGAGAAATGTTTCCTGAGACTTGTCCTCTGACCTCTACATGTGCTCCACGGTACATGCACGTACACACACATACACACAAAAAATGGTAAAAATAAAGAAGGCCAACAAGATGGCTTCATGGGTAAAGGCACCTGGTGAACAAGCCTGGAAACTTGACCCCTGGACCCCAAAGGAAGGTGGTAGAGAGAACTGGTTCAACAATGTGCTCTTCTGACTCCACACCTCCAATAATAATAATAATAATAATAATGATAACAATAATAATAATAACAAAATAAATAAAAATACAGCCAAAGGAGCTGTAGAGGCACCTCAGTAATTAAAAGCATGGCTATTCTTCCAGGGGGCTTGAGATCACTTCCCAGCACCCACATGACAGCTCACAACTGTCTATCACTACAGTCTCATGGAATCTGATGTGGTCTTCTGAGGCACAGATGTACATGCTGACAAAACACCATTTACACAGGATACATTTTTAAAAAGAGGTCAGGCATAAAGGCACACCCTTTAATCTCAGCACTCCGGAGGCAAAGGCAGATAGATCTCTGTGAATTCGAGGTCATTCTGGTCTACTTAGCAAGTTCTAGCACAGCCTGTGCTATAGAGAGAGACACTGTCTCAAAAAAACAAGGGGCTGGATGACTGTGCTTGAGAGCACTGGGTACTCTTACTGGAGGTCCAGATTTGATTCTCAGCACCCACATGGTGGCTTATATAACCATATATAACTCTAGACTTAGAGGGATCTGATATCTTCTAGTTTCTGAGGGGAACATGTAGGCAGGCAGAAAACCCATACATATAAAATAAAGGTTAACAACAACAACAACAACAGCAACAACAACTAGTTGGGCGGTGGTGGCGCACGCCTTTAATCCCAGCACTTGGGAGGCAGAGGCAGGCGGATCTCTGAGTTCAAGGCCAGCCTGGTCTATAGAGTGAGTTCCAGGACAGTCAGGGTTACACAGGAAAAACCCTGTCTCAGAAAAAAAAAAAATGGCTGTTGCCAGGTAACTGTGGGTGGAGCTCAGACAGAATCCTAACAGCTGAAGCAGGTGAGTTTCCACGAACTCTTGAAATACTTGGGTTACATAGCGAGATCCTGTCTCAAAACCCAAAATCTAGGAAGGCAGCCGAGGGGTGGAACATTTTCCCTGCAGTGGGAGCCCCCGGGTTAGACATCATCCAGCACTGTAGATGTTAACAGGACAGATTTGGCCTTGTCACCTAAGGTTTGCCATGGTCTATCCTAAAGGATCCCCCCCTCCTTCCAGGGGCTCTGAGCATCAGACAGGATGTTCATTTCTCTTCTAGATAACTTTGCACACAGCGGCGTTAGTGTCTGGCTGTGACTTTTTATTTTCTCTCTTTTTGTCTCAAGATAAAACAGCGGGTCACCTCACATGATCCCTATTTCTGCTTCTTTCTTTCTCTCTTTCTCTCTGTCTGTCTTTCTTTCTTTCTTTCTTTCTTTCTTTCTTTCTTTCTTTCTTTCTTTCTTTCTTTCTTTCTTTCTCTCTTTCTTTCCCTTTGGTTTTTCGAGACAAAGTTTCTCTGTGTAGCCCTGGCTGTCCTGGAACTCCGAAATCTGTCTATCTTTGCCTCCCAAGTGCTGGGATTAAATGCTTCGTTGTCTTTCTAGGTCTTCATTCCAGGAAGCCCTAAATAACAGAGGCAACAATAGAATGTGTTCCTAGCCTGCGAGTAATGTTAGTTGCATGATACATGTTTCTCTCTCTCTCTCTCTGTCTCTGTCTCTGTCTCTCTCTGTCTCTGTGTGTGTGTGTGTGTGTGTGTGGGTGTCTTTGAGAAAGGGTCTATCTATGTAGCCCTGACTGCCCTGTAACTCTCTATGTAGACCACGCTGGCCTCTGCCTCTAATGTGGGGGTGGGGGAGGGGGAAGTTGAGCACCATAGTGCCCAGCTATTGTCAATATCTTAACATCCTTGATGTCCTCACAAGACAAGTGGATGGGTGTCTTTTTTTTTTTTTTCAAGTCTATGGAGTGAGTTCCAGGATGGCCAGGGCTATACAGAGAAACCCTGTCTCGAAAAGAAAAGAATGAAAGAAAAGAAAAATGAAAAACGAAAAAAGAATCTGTTTCTGTGAGGAGACAGCATGATCGAGGCAACTTATAAAGAAAGCATTAAATGGGTGCTGGGTGCTGGAGCCCTGGAGCAGTAGCTGAGAGTTTATATTTAATCCACAGGCAGGAGTCAAAACTGGGGGGAGACGCTGGAGCTGGTGATGTTTTGTGAAACCTTAAGCCTACCCCCCAGTGACACACCTCTCCAACAAGGCCCCACCCATTAATCTTTCCCAAAACAGTTCCACCCACTGGGGACCAAACATTCAAATACGGGAGTCTACAGAAGCCATTCTTGTATTTTCTGAGACAAAAGAAAGTAGAGGAGAAGAGGAGGAAGAGGAAGAGGAGGAGCAGGAGGCGGCAGGAGCAGAAGCCCAAGGTCCGGCTTAGAAAGGGTGTGTTTGCACACCTGATTAAACCAGTCACACCTGAAGAAAAAGCACAGGGTTGGCTCTGAGCGACAGCGCCCCCTGCTGCACCTCCTTAAAGTTCTCTTCCCAGTACCCCCAGTTGCTAGTGGTGAGCCGCTTAGTCAATGAAGTCACCAGAGAGGTGGAGACAGGCCAGGGCAGTAAGGAATCAGGAAGATAAGTCAAGGGACAGCTTACTGTTTTTTCCTGCCCTGTTACTTCATTTCAAGCGCCTGTTTTAGAATCTCCTACATGTGTCACCGGAAACAGAGATGTGACTTGATGTGACCTCAGTGCCTGCTTCCTTGTCCCTCGAGCCATTTCCTGAGGAAAGCAGCCAGGGGAAGGTGGGAGGGAGCAAAGAAGAGAACAAAGAGAGAGCCAACTCCTGGAAGGTGTCCTCTGACCTCCTCAAACACACTGAGCCACACATGCATAAATAGCAATAAATGAACCTACACATTCCAGGGCACACTCGCGGAGGTCAGAGGACTTTCAGGATCCAGGCATTGAACTCGGAGTCAGGCTTGCAGACAAGTGACTTTACTCACTAAGCCAACTCACCAGGCCCACACGGGCCCTTTTCTCACCCTGTCACTTTACCAACCTAGAAGCTTTTCCCTTCCCTTGGCCAGACTCTAGCCCCACTCAAAGTCAACCTTCTTCTCCTGTTTTGCTTTCTGGAGACTCCCAGTTAGTAATTTGTGCTGACCCATTGGTAGACAAAAGGTTTTTTTGCTGTGTTGTTGGTTTTGGTTTTGGTTTGGTTTGGTTTTTTCTGTCCTGGAACTCACTATGGAGACCAGGCTCTTCTTGAATGCCCAGAGGTTTGCCTCTGCCTCCTGAGGGCTGGATCTCATGTGCACTGCCTTACCCATCCTGGCCAAAGACTTGATAAAATTTCTCCTTGCAGCATTTGATATGTGATCACATGCACACACACACACCCACACACGAACACCTAAGACAGGCTCAGTATCTGCAGTATCTCCTTTTCTTTCTTTCTTTTTTTTTTTTTGGTTTTTCGAGACAGGGTTTCTTTGTGTAGCCCTGGCTGTCCTGGAATTCGCTCTGTAGACCAGGCTGGCCTCGAACTCAGAAATCCGCCTGCCTCTGCCTCCCAAGTGCTAGGATTAAAGGCGTGCGCCACCACCGCCCAGCTAGTATCTCCTTTTCTTAGCATGGCTTTCTACTACGTAGATGCTCCATGAGGGGGTAGTAATGAGCAAACAAGAACTTCTCTTTAAATGTTTCATTCTGAAACGAGGTTTCACTGTGTAGTTTAGCTTCCAGCCTGCATTAGTGAGTATAGTGGCCTTGAACTCAGGATTTTCCCCTCTGCCTCCTAACTGCTGAGATTGCAGACATGAGCCACCACTCCCAGTCAGGCTCTCTTCACTGATTAAGACCTAGAAAAGGCAAGTTCTACCCTCAACCTTGCATGCAGCGGCCCTCATGGCCCTGAGGCAGGCCTTCTCTGCCTCTGCCTCGGCACAGTGAGGGGCAGGAGGTGCTCAGCAGTCTAGCTGTAGAGACTTCCCCATTCCAGGTTCTTTTCTTTTCTTTTCTTTCTTTTCTTTTCTTTTCTTTCTTTCTTTTTTTTTGGGGGGGGAATCAGGTAGGATCTCACTATGTAGTTCTGGCTAGCCTGAAACTTGCTACATAGACCAGGCTAGCCTCAATTAAACTCACAAAGATGAGCCTGCTTCTGTTTTTCAAGTGCTGGGATTAAAAAAGTATGCGCCACCCATGCCCAGGTTATATTTTTTTGAAGACAGGGCCTCAGCCTGGAGAGATGGCTCAGAGGTTAAGAGCACAGGCTGCTCTCCCAGAGGTCGTGAGTTCAATTCCCAGCAACCACATGGTGGCTCACAGCCATCTGTAATGGAATCCGATTCCTTCTTCTGGTGTGCATGAAAACAGAACACTCATAAACATAAAATAAATAGAACTTAAAAAAATGTAAAAGACTCGGCCCCACTCTTAGCACAAGCTAATATGAAACTCAACATGCAAGCCAGCCTAGCCTGAGCCCACTCAGGGCCACCCCCTGAACCTCTGGAAGGGTGAGAATTATAGGCCTGTGGCACCATGCTGGCCTCCAAGGTTCTAGAACTCTGCTCACCTTCTCTTTCTTCTTGATTCAGAGCTGTCTCCGTGTACCTTCCATGAACAGCTCAGTCCCAGGGGAGTCCTTCACAGGTGAAGAGTCAGTGCCTCACAGCCACCCTCAGTGCCGCCCACCTGCTGTTGAATCCAGAGAACAGCTGGAGGAAGTGGAGAGGAAGGAGGAAAACCAGGATGACAACAACAATGACTTCCACACAACACTCCTTAGAAGGTCCGGGGCTTTCCGTGCCCGTAGCCACACTAGTGACTCCCTCAAAAGACACAGTTGGGGGCCTGGCAAGGAGTTCCAGGACCCAATAAGCAGGTGAGTCCCCAGGGCACCTCCTGACCCTCCCTTGCCCATCTCTAGACCTTGGAGAAAGTGTTTGGATAGGCACATCCTGGTGTCTCTACCCACCCTGACCCTGCCACCAATCTCTCTGGAGAGACAAGGATCTTTGAGGAATGACAGGAGTGGAAAGCTCTCCTGGAGAATCCCAGCCCAGCCCGTGATGACGCTTGAGAAGGATGGAACTTCTAAAACAGGGCTCTCCACAGTGGGATGGCACAGGCAGATGGGGTGGGGTGGGGAGGAGAATTGACTAGGCACCATCTGAGGTCCATAGCTCCACTCAATGGCGCCCAAACATCAACAACAAAAACAACTTAGAGATCATACAATCTAGCCTCTTCATTCTACAGACAGGAAATAAATAGGTCCAGAGAACTTTAAGAGGCTTCTTGACTTAAGTGGGTACTGTTTTCCCAGGTTTCTGCCATGCTGCTGGCTTCAGACTGAGGCAGACCCATCTCTTGGACAAAGCTGCAGCCAGAAACGTTATGTTTATTAGTTTGTCAGTTGGTTTTTGTTTATTTTTGAGACAGAGCTTCAGGTAGCCCAGGCTGGCCTCTCTCAAGTACTGAGATGACAGGGACAGGCCACCCTGCTTGCCTGGGAAGAGGTGCCCTCACTCAGAAGTCTGCACATTCTTAGCAGGCTTGGGGAGAAGGACCTGTGTCTTCCCTAGCTCCTGGAAAATCCCTGACCACTTCCCCCAAATAGAGGAAGTTAAAAAAGAGAAGGTCGGGGGAGGGGATTGTTCACGTGAATCCAATGTGAGTCCAGGGCCCCTGCTACCACCAAGAGTAGTCTCCTGACGAGGGCATGGTCTTCTTAGACATGCCCTTACCTCTGGTGAGTGGTTCAACTCACCAGAACATGGACCGAGCGAGCGGGTCGGCGGCGGAGGTGGGGTGGGGTGGGAGGGTGTTACTGAGCGAAGGAGATGCTCCTAGGACTTTGTCCCAAAGCTGGTTTTGTGGGAGCTGGGTGAACAGCAATACCTTCTTATAAAGCTAGCTTGAGTGTCTTTTGTGACGTCTTCCTACAGTTTAAGTGTCTTTTGTGACGTCTGTCTAGATTCTCTGGGTGTCTCATTGTCACCACGTTAATTCTGTGCCTCAGGTGCAGAGGGATGGAGCGCTGGCTTTCCAGTAGCTGAGTGAAAAGATGCTGTCACCTGACACCAAACAAGGAGCCTTCGGCTTGCCCTGCCCCTCCGTCCTTTCTGGAGGGTAGTACCGACTTTGTACCAGCAGGGGCCGCTCTTGTCCGAACCCAACTGTGCCAGGGCCGAGCATAGTTTGGGTCTGAGTTGTGCCTAGGCTAACAGGAAGGGCTGGGCTGGGGGGTGAGGGTGGTAAACAACAGGACTGGGCTGAGGAACTGTTTTTTGTTGGTGCCCATCACTGACTACTGGCTACAAGGGTTGTGGTGGCAATGTGTGTTTCAGGAGGAGACTGCAGTCATCGGAATGCCCAGGCTCCCAGGAAGCCCCCTTTCTACAGAGCCTCGAGGAATTGGGCACCCCTTTGGGAGCGCAGCAGCAAGGGCAGGAGCAGCAGAGTGGCCAACCCTTCCACCGGGTATGACAGATAGACCCCAGCCAGGCCATTCCTGGCTCCCCCTCCTGATCCTCCCCTGCCAGCAAGCATTCTGTACTCTTCTGTTCCATCAGCTGCTGAGTCTCTCTGTGCCCGGACCTGGCTCGGGCTCCGTCTGAGCCCATCTGAATCTATCTTCTGTGGCCCTCTGTCTGCCTCCCTGTCTGTATGCACTGTCCCGGACGCTTGGTAGCCTGCCTCTGTCTCTTTCTGTAACATCGTTTCTTCATTTCTATGTCTGTCTATCTGTTTTGATGTGGGTATCTCTGTCCCCTCCCCTTATAAGTCCCCTATCCCTCTGGGGGCTATGACCACTTCTTTCTGTGGGCCCTACAGTTCCCAGAGTTAGAACCACACTTATTATTTGTGGGAATAAACTCGGCATCTGATACCCTGAAAGACACAGTAGCTCTCTAACAAGATTTTAATAGGAAGAGCAATTGAGAAAGGATACAGAACCTAGAGTGTAGGCGATTGCTGAGGTCACTGTATATCAAGGGTGAGGCTTGATTAATCCCCAGAAATAAAGGAGGGGCCTGAGAAGAGGGGGATAGAGAGGACCTAGCCATTACTAAGCTTTCTGGATGAGGGAATATAATTGGGGAGTGCTGTCCCAGGACCTAAGGACTACTGAGGACACACAGGTTTGAGGGAACCCCCTGGGCTCTGTAAACTAGTGTCCTTCACTCCAGAGAGAGCCCCAAACCTCACGGGTGAAGATCCCCTCCCTGAGCTCATACCCTAGCTGCCCAGGTGCCCTAATTTGACCCTGACTGTTAGAGTCTCTTAGGTGGGAAAGAAAGGCTGAGAGGAAGAGTTTATGTCCAGCCTTTCAGGCGAGTAGCAGGATCCCGTCTTATTCTATTTTTCTCCACCCACATCTCTGAAGGTTTTCTCCCCTAACACACCCCCATTTTAAGTGAGAAAATAGAAAGAGCAGACTCTCAGCTCCTAGATCTTCCTCACCTAGCAGCTGGTGGATCGATCTCCTCTTCCTCCATATCAGAAATACAACTGTCTTACAGTTGCAGTTATTAGGAGGAACGCATTAGGCTGCCCAGCCTGGAGCACATACCGTGGTGGGCACAGTGTGACTTTGGGAAATGGTTTGTCTCTTCTGGTTCTCTTCCTTGTTTGCTCAGACCCTCTTTCCCCTCTCATTTGGCTTAGCCCATCTTAGTGTTGTGATTTCTTCTCTCTCCTCTCCCCTGATGCTCCCTTTGTTTATTACGTCCTCCCCCACTCATCGGATCTTTAAGGCCTCTCCTTAATATTATCTTTGCCTTAGTGTTTGGGGTTCTTGTTTTTCTTCTTGTGGTACTCCTCCAGAGCCTGGGACCAAAAGTCTGATTCACTAGGGCTAGACAGGGGCTGCAGACAGACATCTATAAGCACAATCTCATTCCACAACTGACCTCTTCACTCTGTAAAGGAATTTACTTTCTCTGTCTCTCTCTCTGTCTCTGTCTCTCTCTCTGTTTCTGTCTCTCTGTCTCTCTCTGTGTGTGTGTGTGTGTGAATGTGCTCACCGGCATACACAGGTGTGTGCGCATGTGCATGCCGCCCATGCCTGGCTGGTTGCTGGCATCTGAATTTCCAGTCCTCTCACTTGCAAAGCAGACACTTTCATGACCACACAGCCACCCCTTCAGCTCTGACCTTCTTGTCCTCAGCTCTCCAGCTCACTGCAGGGACAGATATTCTCTTTTGTTTACCCTTTGCTTTTGATTTTAACTATTTATTCTATTCCAGATAGGTCTACTTATGTACCCCAGGCTGACTCCTTCACGCCTGCCTTTGCCTTGTTAGCTCTGGGGTCACAGGCACACACTCTACTTTTTCTGTTTTGCTCTTGTTTCTTAAGACTATGTAGCCTTAGCTGGTCTGGAACTTGGACCTCCAACTTGTGCTTCTTGTCCTGCCTCTGAAGTGTAAAGATCACAGGCAGGAATGGCTACCCCCAACTCTGGCTTTGGTTTTTGTTTGTTTGTTTGTTTGTTTTGTTTTTGTTTTTTAAATATGAAATGTGTAAGTAACAAAACTAAAACCAAGACAAAATACTTCCCATCCTAAGACTTATAATGTCATCAATATCTCCATCCCTGCTGACTGCTGACATGTACTTCCTTTCCTTCCTCCCTCCTTCCCTTCTTCCCCCCTCCTCTCCCTCCCTCCCTCCCTCCCTCCCTCCCTCCCTCCCTCCTTTCTTTCTTTCTTTCTTTCTTTCTTTCTTTCTTTCTTTCTTTCTTTCTTTCTTTTTCTTTTTTTGCTTTTTCAAGACAGGGTTTCTCTGTGTAGCCCTGGCTGTCCTGGAACTCACTCTGTAGACCAGGCTGGCCTTGAACTCAGAGATCTGCCTGCCTCTGCCTACCAAGTACTGGGATTAAAGGCATACGCCACTACTGCCTGACGTATCATTCCCCCTTTTAAATTTTTTTTTTAGCACAAATGTATATTTTACTGACAATGTAATATGTTTTTATGGCTGAATTTTAAAGCAATGATGACATCTTTTATAAAATATTCTGGATTTTTCTTTTTCTTTGTTCTGTTTGAGACAGAGTTTAGGCTGGCTTCAAGCTCATAATCTTCCTGCCTAAACTTCCTCTGTACTAAAATTTACATGGGTGTACCCTCATAACTTACAAGCAACACTCTTATTTACTTTTTATCTCTGTGTTGTTGCGAATTGTTACTGTCACTCATTCATATTTTATTTATACTTTCTTTTTTATGTAAGCCAGGCTAGGTTGGAAGTGTCTATGTAGTGGAGGATGACCCTGACCTCCTGATCTTCCAGTCTTCATCTCTCAAGTGCTGAGATTATAGGCATGCGGTACCTTGCCTGTGGTACTAGGGCTGGAAGCCAGGGCTTTGGCTATGCTGAGCGGGCCCTCTGCTGACTGGACGACATCCTCAACCCTGTGCTTTTTCCCTGCAAGTTTATTATTATGGGAAGCATACCAAGGCTCACAGGTGGAGGACAGAGCACAACTTTGTGAGATTTGTTTTCTCCTTCCACCGTTCCGTGGGTTACAGGGATGAGACCTGGGTGCAGTCCCGATATGACACATGACCCGCACCAGCCCTTGCTGTGTTTGATATTATTTGATATTTTTGGTTTTTCTAGACAGGGTTTTTGGTTTTTTTTGTTTTTTGTTTTTGTTTTTTCCTGCTCACTGTCCTGGAACTCATTCTGTAGACTAGGCTGGCCTTGGATTCACGGAGATCCACCTGCTTCTACTTCCCAAATGCTTGAAATAAAGGCATGTACCACCACTGCCTGGGCACTTTGTTGTTTTTTTTTAATTATTTCTTTTATTTTAATCTTTCTAATTTTTTTTTGAGACAGGTTTCTATATTATGTATCTCTGGCTGTTCTGGAACTACTAGGTAGACCAGGCTGGCCTTGACCTCATAGAGCTCTGCCTACCTCTGCCTTCTAAGTGCTGGGATTAAAGCTGCCTACCACCATGCCAGTGTTAGATTATTTATTTTTAATTCTGTTGCATAGTTGCTTAGTTTCCACTTCTTGCTTTGGTGAAAGTGGCTCTGTGAACAGCCCCTTGCCAAATATCAGAGCTTTTCCAAGCTGTGTGTCCTGGCTGGAATGCTGTACCACAGGCTCCAATATGCACCTTTATTAGAGTATGGTAAGCGTTCCCTTCCATTCCCACCTGCACTCCCAAGATCTTCCCAGCATTCTGTGATACCAATGTTGCTGGTCTGGTGGTTACAAGTCTTCCTATGGGGCTAGAGGAGGGAAGGGTCTGTCTCCTGGCTTTCCCTCCCACACACATAGCATTGACGTGCTCTCAATTTTATTTTGTTTGAGATTGGATCTTATTGTGCAGCTCTGGCTAGCCTGGAACTCCTTATGTTAGACTAGGTTGGCCTCAAATTCACAGAGATCCACTTGTCTCAGCCTCTGAGTGCTGGGATCAGAAGCATGCACTACCATGCCCAGCTCAATTTTGTGGCTGTTGTTGTTGTTGCTTTTGAGACAGCGTTTCTCTGTGTAGCCCTGGAAGTCCTGGAACATTTTTTGTAAACTAAGCTCTAGTCATGAATTTGGAGATTTGACTCCTGAGTGCTGGGACTAAAGGCATGCAGTGCCACCCTCCGTATGATTTGAGTTCCCTGTCCCTCTAGCTAAGAATGTTGAATATTTTTTTCATAAATTTACTGGCCATTTGTGACCAGTTTGCTTGCCCAGTTATTGACTGGACTGTTTATTTTCCTGTTTTTTTCCCTTTTATGTTCTAGACATTAGTTACATTACTTGTATATCTAGATTTTTCTCTTGTTTGTAGCTTGTCTCTTCACTCTGATAATTGTTTCCTTTGCTGTGCCGAAGCTTTTAAACTTCATACGATTCCAATTGTCAGTTGTTTTATTTCCTGCCCTTTGGAATCCTTTACAGAAAGAAAATCCTCTGCTCAGAGCTGGGGATGAGGCTGAGCCGTTATCCTGGGTCATCCATTGCATCTGTGGCTACAAAGATGGCTCAGCAGTTAACAGTACTTGCTGCTCTTGCAGAAGGCCAGTATCATCTGGCTTACATCCTGTATAACACCAGCCCTAAGGGATCGGGCACTCTTTTCTCTGGCCTCTTTGGGAGCCTGCACACATGTAGTACACATATCTACACTCGAGCATACATGCATAGACAAAAAAACAAACAAAAAACGAGCAAGCTAGATCTGGTGGTGTGTACTGGTATTGGAAGTACAAGGTAATCCTTGACTACCTTGCAGAAGAATCTGTTTCCAAACAAACAAAAACAAAAGCAATAAGGTTTTGCCTATGCCTGTATCTTGAAATGTTTCCCTGTGTTCTCTTGCTACAGTTTCAAAGTTCCAGGCCTTACTTTAAGGTCTTTCATCCATTTGAATTAATCTTTGTTCAGGGAGAGAGAGAATCTTGAACTTTGCACAGGGGTCATGCTAAACTCCTTGATTTAGCAATTTCAGTGTCTATACTCCTGAGGGAGCCCAGACTCTCTTACCTCACTGTGCTCAATGCATCCTCTAGATATTCTGGCACTGACCTTTGTGGTTATTGTGTGTTCAGTGATTTATATCAATTTGGGGCTCTGTCTTTTTTTTTAAGATTTATTTATTTTATGTATATGAGTACACTGTCACTGTCTTCAGACACACCAGAAGAGGGCATTAGATCTCATTATAGATGGTTGTGAGCCACCATGTGGTTGCTGGAAATTGAATTCATGATCTTTGGAAGAGTAGTCAGTGCTCTTAACCGCTGAGCTGTCTCTCCAGCCCTGTCCTTTTGTTTTTAAATAAACAAACCTTTCTTTTTTACAGAAATTATTTATAGCTGGGTGAGGTAGCTCATTCCTTTAATCCAGTACTCTGGAGGCAGAGGCCAGAGAGTTTCTGTAAATTCAAGGCCAGCCTAGCCTACATAGTGAGTTCCAAGACAGTCAGAGACACACAATGAGACGTTATATCAAAAGTAAAAATCAACCCTAGAGTCAGATACATCACAGAAAGTCTGTAATTCCAGCAGTGCGGAGGCTGAGGCAATGGAATCACAACTTCAAACCAGCTTGAGCTACCCTGAATCAAAGAAACAAATTGTATACACACACACACACACACACACACGAACGCACGCACTCACACATGCACACACGCGCGCACACACACACACGCACACACGCATGCACACACACACGCGCGCACACACACACACACGCATGCACACACACACACACACACGAACGCACGCACGCACGCACGCACACATGCACACACGCGCGCACACATGCACACACGCGCGCACACACACACACACACACACACACACGCGCACACACGCATGCACACACACACGCGCACACACACACACGCACGCACGCACACACACACACACACACACACACACACACACACACACGGCATGGTGGGGGGAGAGACAGAGACAGAGACAGAAAGACAGGAAGATAGAGACAGAGAGGGGCATGAGATGGCTCATTGCTTAAGGACTCCTGATGACCTGGGTTTGATATTAAGACACATATTGTGGAAGGAAAGAATCAGCTCCGTCAAGTTGCCCTCTGACCTCTATAAATGTGCTGTGGCATATGTGCACACACACACACACACACAAAATCTAATTTAAAAATTAGAAAAAAAAAGGAAAAGCAAGCATGATATACATATATCAAAACATCACATTGTGCCCCTTAAATATGTTCCATTATTCTGTGTTGATTTTAAAAAACAAACAAAACCCTACATCCCAATTTACAGATGGGATGTAGAAGCACAGGCAGACTTCAAGACAAGCACTTGGAAGGAAGAGACAGGAGGATAGGTTCACGCCTTTAATCCCAGCACTCGGGAGGCAGAGGCAGGTGGATCTCTAAGTTCGAGGCCAGCCTGGTCTACAGAACAAGTTCTAGGACAGTCAGGACTACACAGAGAAACCCTGTCTCAAAAACACAAACACAAAACAAAAACAAAACAAGTCCAAGATTGTCCTCTGCTCCATGGTGATGTCAAGTCCAGCCTGAGCTACCTAAGACCCTTTCTCAATAATAAGTTGAAAAGAAAGAGGTTGGCAGGGGGACTCAACAGGTGACAGTGCTTGCTGTGCAGGACACCACCTGAGTGTGATCCCTGTATCCCATGATGAGAGGAGAAAAGCCACTCCTGAGACCTCCACACCCATCAGAAACACAAAATAACAATGGAAAATATCTAAGGTGGTATTTTCTTTCCAGGTTAATGGATTAAGCTGCCAGAATACTATCTTAACTCTTTCTAGAGAAACAGCCCAGATGAGGGGTAGGGGGATCTTGAGAGGCCTGGTGGAAGGGCTGAACTGTGGGGAGGTACATTTGAGGAGGGTGGGCAAAGCAATGGCTTCATGTGATGACGCCACACAATTCCAGGGTCAGAGTCTCTGCCGTCCATCTGCTGCCTGTTCGGTTCACTCGGCCACCAGCATGCTGTCCAAGGCTGTGTCCATGAGTGGTATCAATCTCCTCCTGGACTGCTCAGAGCCAAATGGTGAGTCAGAGTGGGGAACGAGGAAATGGTGGCCCCCTTCTCCATCCCTGTCACCGGCTGTCCCAGAGTTAGCTGTTTGGAGTTCAGACGACGGACATCGTACACTCCTGGGGCTCAAGAGAGGGATCTTGTTTGTTTGTTTGTTTTTGAGACAGGATTTCTCTGTGTAGCCCTGGCTGTCCTAGAACTTGCTCTGTAGAGCAGGCTATCCTCAAACACAGAGATCTGCCTGCCTCTGCCTCCACCACCCAGCTAATGTGAGGGATCTTATTCAGGACACCAGCATCTCTGAGACTGTCTTGCCAGTGGCAGAGGACACGGATAGAGGGGTCCTTCCGGGCTTCCCCATCACTAGAGATGGAGGATGGTTACTTAAAGGGCATCTTTGTCCTGAAGATGACCTAAGAGGGGACTAGAAAGATGGCCACAAACAATCTTTAGTGGGTAAATGAGCCACAAGTCTAACAACTTGAGTTCAATCCCTAGGACCCACATGGTGGAAGGAGAGACACTCCTGATCTCCACATGCCTGCCCTTCCCCTGATGTGCACACAAACAAATAACGGAATAAAGATTGAAAGATGGAGTAAGGGGAGCTCCGTTTACCAGAACAGGAACAAATCATTCAGTTCCAGCTAGCTCTTTGCTTGAGCGTGTTCTCAAATTGTTCAACTGTGCTCTCCCCAGACCCCGCCCTCTGTCCTTGCTCCCCAGTGGCTGCCCTCAGGAATGGCGTCACATGCACCTGCAGCCTGGGAACCTGATCCAGGTGGAGGGGGTTGGGAAGGCAGCCTTAGGTGCCTTTGTCTGGCTTTTTACTAGACACGTCTCTTTTCCTTGTATACCTTGCAGGTAACTCATCCCTGTCCCATGCCACAGACCTCAGCAAATGGTGAGTTTGGGGGATTCTGAGCCCACAAAAGGCCTAGATGTAGGAGTGATGGGTGTGGGCTTTGTAGCCCTAAGACTCCCTGCTTCTTCAAACATTGTCGTGTCCCACCCGCAACGCTTCTGATGAGAGGCCATCTTCCCGAGCTGCATAGAATCCTTTTGCTTCTGTTGTTCAGTAGCCCGAGGGGATGGGGCAGAAAAGGAGTAGCCAAACCCTATGGAATCGGCCGAATAGCAGAGAGAGATTTGCTTGTTGTTGTCAGAGACATATGTGGGAGTTGGCCATCCTACTGCTGGATGGACAGTGATAACTGGCTGATGGAAAGTGATTCTAAAGAGAGCTATTTGAGGGCTGTGGAATTCTCAGCAGAGGGACTGGGCCCAAAATGGAGCTTAGAAATGGAGCCGGATGCGGGACATTTCAATAACTATGCAAATAGGCATGCAAAATCAGCACCTGTTCATCTGGCTTGTGTGGCCAAAACCTTATTAGATCAGGGCAGCCCTATATACTCAGTGTGTCTGTGTGGGCAAAACATGGGCCCTTTAAGAACCGGGCTCTGATCTGTGATCCTAAAATTCTCTAGCTGACACAACCCCCTGGCTCCAGTCAGGATTAGCTCATGGGATGGGCTGATGAAATCCCAGGAAATTCGGTTCTTTATTGGCTCTAGGCCCAGAGGCCTGTTTCCAAACAGCAAAGGGTCTACACAGGGCTCTTGTTCCGAGAGGGGGAAATGCCCCCTGGAGGGCCCTCTCTCCAACCACTCTTGATGGAGAACAGTTTGAGAGGGACTGGGTTCTACCATCTTCAGCGGAGAGGAAGCGGGAGGCTGCCTTTATCTGGGAGGAGTCTAGAGTTTTTTCATAAATAGAGGGGCCTGGAACACTTGAGCACCCCGGTCCAGAAGCGCTCCAGAGGTGGGGATTATTTCCAGTCTCTTGTCTCCATGGCATAGACAACTCCATCCCTGTGGTCTGTTTTCTTTTCCAGCCCCTTCCCCCCTCCTTACCTCTTCCCTGTCTCTCTGCAGTGGTAAACAGCTGGAAGAGGACTCGGGGACCTGGGCAGGCTCCTCCCTGCGACGGACCTTCAGTTTCCTCTTGGGCATGACCGGCAGGGACAAGGTAGGAGTCAGCCTGATAAACAGAGGCAGAACCACTGTCCTTCTTTTCCTCCTTGTCCACCCCTCACCAACTCTCCTGTTAGAGATGCACAGGGCTCTCATTGTCAGGGAATACATGATGCACCTTCAGCTCTGAGTGTCCCAGTAACTCAGCCTTTCTCTGCTCCCCTCCTCCAGCTTAGCAGACAGCTGCTGCAGACAGCTGGAAGAGAGAGGGGGGCAGGGGCTGAGAAATGGCCTAGGGCTCCCTCATTTTAGGCCACCCATAGCTAAGAGGTGGGCAACAGAAATCTTGCCCATTGGACATATGAATGATAATTAGAGCGGTGACTTTTACTTATTCATAGGGTGTTAGAGTTTTCCAAGTGCTTTTACACTCGTAATTTTATGGGTGGATACAGCAACTGAAGGGTTGAAATGGGACCACAGGCAGAGTGGGAGCTGCGAGGGGTGTGATTATTGTAGCACATGTGTGGCCATGTGCCTTCAGACGCCAGGAAGTGAAGGTGTCCTGCTCTCTCCTCTGTCATTACCCCTAGGCTCTGGGAAGCAGAGAGCTTTGACTACAGCCAGAATCTTCTGTTTTCTTTCTTTTTAGACTTTTTGCTATTTTGAAACAAGGTCTCCCTCTGTAGTTCAGACTCCCGGGGAACTCACTATGATGTAACTCAGCTAGCCTCAGCTGTGCCTTTTCTCCTGGCTCTGCCTCCAGAGTGCTGAAAGTCTAGATTCTACCAATGAGACATCACATTTGGCCTTATTATTCATTCATTTGCTTGTTTGTTTGTTTGTTTGTTGTTGCTGAGGTAGGGTTTCATATAGCCCAGGCTACCTTTAAATTGTGGAGTTGAAGATGACCTTGAACTCTTGGTTCTTTTGTTTCTATCTCAAGTGCTAGGATTCCAGGTGTGCACCACCACACCTAGCCATGATGCTCCTCTCTCTCCTCCTCTCCTTCCCTTCTTCTCTCCCTCCCTCCTTCCTGATTTCCTCCCTCTCACCCTCCCTCCCCCCTCCCTCCCTTCCCTTCTTTCCACCCCCCCCCTCTTCTTCTGGCAATGACTACCCAGCCCTACAGCCTGGTTGACCATCCTGCCTCAAGTGTTCTGAGCACTGGGACTGCAGGCTCCACTCACTGCAGCACAATAAGCCACTCTCTTTTCCCTCTGGTATGCATGTGGTTTCCACCCTGAGGTCACCTCTGAGCACTGAGAGAAACCTAGAGGAAACAGCATCCTATTCATCTGGCAGAATTATGGGGTCCCCCCAGTCAGGTTGTTACTGAGACAGCAAGTGCAAAGGCAGGGCCCTTCTGGAGGCCAGACTCCAAGGGCAGGATTCCCTCTCTACAGGTGGGCAGGAAAGGCAGAGGTGTGAGCAGGCCCATTGCTAGGACTCTTCTAGAGAGGGAGTTGGAGCTGATGGAGACAGATGGACTCCACAACACAATCTTAAAACCCCTGGACATGGGGGGAGGCAGGCAGGGTCAGGAATCAGACTGCTAGGAAACAAAGCAAGCCAGGAAGCCCTTAGGATCCAAGTCTCCCTTCCCTCAGGACACAGGCTCTGTCAGGCTGTCACACTGCATTTGCTCACCCTTGGCCTAGCAGCCCTGTAGGAGATTGAGTAATCTGAAGAAGGGGAACCTGGGTAGAGACTCTGGAGCATGGACAGGGGACAAGGAGAGCACGTGTAGGCCAGCATATTGTCCTGTTCCTTGGCCTGTGTTCACCAGGGTCTCTGGGCCCAACTCTCTCTGTATCTCTCTGTCTGTCTTCTCTATACCTCACTGAACGTGTGTGTGTGTGTGTGTGTGTGTGTGTGTGTGTGTGTGTGTGTGTGTCCCGTCCTCCCTGTTCCCTAGCTTGGGTACCAGTGCTGCACATTGCTAGGGATGGAGAGGAGGAGGTAGCTTTTTCTCCCTGCTTGACTGGCATCCTATAGGTAGCCAAGCACTTTCCCAATGCTCATCTTGTACTTCTTAGAATGGCTCCAACAGAGATAAGGGATAGTGATACATTAATCACCATTCCACAGATAAGATGACCTTGAGGCTGGGCTGCTTAGAGGTGTAGCAGTCTTGTTAAGTGGCCGGTGCCCCTCTCAGTAAACCACAAAGCCTTCCTCCACAAGGAAGCCACTGTGGTCATGTACACCTTAGACATCCCCAAGTCAAGTCCAAAGCTCAAATTAATCAGAAAATAGGCCAATTTGTGGACTGTGTGTGCCTGGATCTAGACAGCTAGGGACACTCTTGGTCCCTCCAATGCCCTTTGGAAACCAGACCCTTCCTCTCTAGCTGTCAATGGGAATGGTCTTTTTTTTTTCTCTTTCAAGTTGAATGAGCCAAAGAAAGCACTGGCTACTTTTAGATTCTGGCAGAGGTCTTTGGATTTTTTATATATAAAAATAATTTCTCAAAGATATCATTGGTAGGATTACAGGGGGCGTGGAATGATAGGGTTTGGGAAAAGGGAGGACCCCCAGAAGAAAAGAAAACGTTCATTGTTCCAGAGGCTACAGAAGACAGAAACTGAGTCAAGCTGAAGGCATAGTGCACTAAATACAGATAGTTTTAAAGGTTTTTGGTTTTCCAGAGCAGATGAGGGAGAGGTGAGTAGCATTTGGACCAGCAAGCTACGGTTGGGGACACAGTAAAAGGCTGGAGGAGGAGGTCGTCCTCTCCCAGAGACCTTCCACACGGGCTTTACGTACTGACCAGACTCTCAAAGAGTCTGGGGGGTAAACCTAGACTTACTAGTTACTCAGAGTTTGGCTTATAACAATGTCTGGTTCAGGCCTTAGAGAAAAGTGAGGTCCTAGCCCAGCAGAGGTCTCTAGCCCCGCAGTGATAAAACCAGGTAGCTGATTCTGACTTCTAGCTGACTATTAGTACATTTCTCAGCTTTGGCTGGTCACTCAAGGGCGGCAAGTCTGGACCAGTAGGTACACTGGGGGTCCTGAGGCCTTTCCTAGGATTCCTTCAGAGAAAACAGAATTGGTCTGGGAAAGTCCTTTCTGCTTCATCTGGCTAGCCTGGACTGGACATTGTTTCCTTTTTCCTGGCCTTTACTATATAAGGCTCCTAAACAGGAGAATGGGTACAAAAGGTGAGGGAGTTACTAGGCAGGAGATAGGTCAGAGGAGCAGAGTGGGAGGGGAGGAGAGCTGGGGCGAGGAGCCCAGCCAGCTGGTGGGTGAGGCAGCGGAGCCCAAATTAGAGACTGAGGCTAAAATTGGCACTCTAAGAGTGCTGGGTTGGGCTGGAAACCTGCAGTCCGAACACCATCCTGTCCTGCTACGGGGCAGCCCAGAAGCTAGTGACAGTGGCTGGGCCTCATCTCTCTCCCTCTTTACCACACACTTTTTGGGGACTAGATTAGGCAGTACCCTAATTTTTTACAAAGCTTTGTCCCAGGGTGCTCTGGTTTTTTACAGAGAAATGGGAGACCTTGAAAGGTGGAAATGGAGCAGACTGGAGAATTTCCCCAGTGGCAGGAAACTCAGGTTGACTCAAAGGGTCCAGAGAGATGAAAACCCACCCACACTATTCAGCAAGCTCGAGTGTTTCCTGATGGGGCAAGTTGGCAAGTTGTTTCTAGTCTCCCGTGACAGAGAAAACTGGTGTCAGGACACAAGGAAGGATTTCCTCAGTTAGCCTCAGGAAAGGTGGGGACTTCTCATCTTCACTGCCAAAGTAATTGGCAGAGGTGGGGTTGAGAAGGATGGTCAGAGTGTGGTCCACAAGGCCCAGAGGGGTGAGAAGCTTGCGGGGCGAGGGGGAACCCTCTCCTGTGGATTCCTAGCTTTTGGAAATAAGTCCCCTTCTAAATTCTTTCGGGGGAGTGAAGTCTGCTAACGATGAAGCTTCTAGTTCCCCTTTGATTCCCCCCTCCCTCTTGTCAGACCAGTCTGACATTGTAAAAGCCGTCTGTGTACTCAAGGCTGTTTGATGGGCCCTTATGGCTAGGTGTTAGAATCCTCTAACCTGAGGGTCTTTAAAGAGTAAAGTTACCCGGAATGGGCGCCAGTGTTTTTCAAGGACAGTCGAGCTAAGAGGAGGTCGCTGAGGTCAGAGCGAGTCCCTAGGCGCTAAAGGGAAAAGGGATCCTCGAACCTGTCCCAAGGACCCCTGTCCTGCAGGCTGCAGCGATACTAACCCTGGCGTCCCGTCCGGTGCGCGGATACCCCGCCCTGCCTCCGCTCCGCCTCTCCCCTTCCTGAGCCCGGGTGGGGGAGGAGACTAGGGTTTGAGGAACTGGCGCTGGGTGCAGGGGCGAGGGGACTCAGACTTCCTGTCCCCGAGGCCGACGCGTGCGGCCGGACCCCTACCCCGCCGTCTCTGGACACCCGGGGCCGCCGCGTCCTCCCGCGGCTCACGCTGGATTATGTCTCGGATCGAATCCCTCACTCGCGCGCGGATCGACCGGAGCAAGGAGCAGGCAACCAAGGTGGGCTGGCTCTGCGACCGGGCGCCCTGCCGACCTCTGGGCCTCCGCCCCGCGCCCCGCATCCCCCCGCCCGCTCAGGGGCGCCCGAGTCCGCGCGCAGCGGCCGGACGGGGTGGGTGGGGCTGCGAGCGCGTGGGGAGGGGGCTGGAGGACCGCAACGTGACCCGCGTCTCCAGCACCCGCGCAGCGTCTGTGCCGGGATCTAGGAGAGCCGAGCTGGGTCACCAGTGGTTCGGCGGGACCGAGTGTTTTGGGCCGCTCGGAAGAAAGTTGCTCTGGTAAGGGACCGAGCGGGAAAGGAGTGGGGGTGGAGCGTGTCGGGTTCCTGGGGACGACGCTCTTGGGCACCCCTTTCCGCACCCTAGTTCCGGGGGTTGCTCGTGGCCGTGCCCCCTAGCGCCGGCTCGGTCGTTCCCCCTTTGTCCCCACCATCGGGTGGAGGGGACCGAGGGGGTGTTTTCCCAGCTCCCTCCCCCATCTTCCCGCCCCTCCAAGACAAAAGTCAGCTCCTCCTCTTCTTGCGGATGGACTTTCCAGCTGTGATTCAGTTCTTGCCTGGGGTGGGCGGGTGGCTGGGGTCAAGGCAGCAAGCGGCCGCCCATCTTCCCCGCCAGGCCACGCCGATCCCTCAGGTGAAGCGAGCTGCCTTTGTGTAGCTGGGATGACTTCTCTGGTCCTGAGCGTCTCGGTGCCAGGAACCCAGAGTGGTTCCTACCCTTATCTGTTCCAACAGCTTCCAGGCTCCTGGTTCTCCAGCCGCCTCGGCTGACCCAGTCCCCACTCCCCTCAGTCATATTTCGATTATCGCCTCGGGTTGGGGGCCCTTCACCTGTCATCTGGAGTCTGGCTGTGTAATTATCAGCACACTCTGCAATACGACCTCTCCAGCACGCCTTTACAAGTGTCTTTTATTCCTGTCTTTGTATTCAGACGCACTCCCAAATGCCTTGACTTTCCTCACCTCAGCTCACAGGAAGTGGTGGAACAGAGGACTTGTAGCTGAATAAATGAAGCCAGGCGGGGCCTGGTTCAGGCAGACGGTGCCTCCCCGTACCTCAGGACACTCTCGGAAAGCAAAGACCGGAAGGGCATTAATCTTAATCCCTGTCCTTAGCGAGAGCGTAATGACCCACCCGCAGCCAGCCAACCAAGCAGATCGTTTTCAGGCTGGAAAGCCACTCTGCGAATGGAAAGCTGCCCTCTCCCTTCCTCCAAGGTCCCAGGCTTTAGCTACATGTTTTGCTGCTACTTTGGGAGAAGGTCGGTAGAGGCGGAGAGCCTCCGGGAAGCTCCGTTTGAGGCTTTTTGTAGGTCTGGGATGGGAGTCTGCTCACCGGAAGAAAGCTAGCAGGAGTCCGAGCAGCTCCAGGGTGAGGTGGCTGAGTGTGAACTGTGGGGCGGCAGACAGGCTCTTAACAAACCCTAGCGACAGGCCAGGCCCCAGCTCCCAGAGTCTGTTTATTTTTTCAACCGTTTCGGCGAGACCCTGGAGTAAAGCCAGGGTGGGTGGGGGGAACTTTTTGAAAGCACGGAAATTTGGTTCCACCCTAAAAAGGAAAGCCATGGGGGGGGGGGCAGACCTGTGGGGCTGTAAGAAGACATCCTCAGGGGGCCTTTCTCTAGTCCAGACACCTGGCATCTCATCCCGTTTTTCTTTTTTCTTTTTCTTTTTCCATAACACAGTAACTGGAAATCCTGGCTTTTTTATCTTGTGTCTAGCTAGCTATGGAGGAGGGATGGGGAATCTGACTGGTCTCCCAGAGACCAGTGAGTGGTTCTGAGAAGGCAGAGAGCACCATGGGGAGGAGGGAGGTTGTCAGTTTGAGCCGGTCGGAAGGGGAGGGACACCTCCGGAAAGCTGTGGTTACCGAAGTGGGGGAGTTGGTTCCTAGCCACGAACCCTGGATCTCCCTCTTCCCCTCCCCGAGCACACCAGCTGTCTCCTTTCTTTTTATACTGTGGTGGGAAGTAGAGGGGCCCACTGGAAATGAGATTATTTGAGGAACGTGGTCTCCCCCCCCCCCCCAAGAGAGGGAGAAGGGTCAATCCAGAGATCTGCTGCCCTCCCCACCTCTTTCCTTACTCTCGGATATCTTCTCAGAAGGAAGAATTTGAGTGTAACCTGCCCTTTTCTCCTTCCCCGGCATAGGATCTCTCCTTCCGCCCTCCACGCTTCCCTTTTCTCCGCATTGTTTCTGTTCTTTCAGGCTGTCTTCTGTTCTCCGCCCCCTCAGCTCTCTCTGCCCTACTTCCTACCTCCTCAAGCCTCAAAGCTGCTCTTTCCATCTTTGGGCCCCTTATCTCCTCACCCTACTTTCCTGAGCCCTAACGGTCTTGGCCCACAGAACAAAGGGCCAAGCACCATGGGTCTTCCTGAACCCTGTGTGTGATGGGGAGCAGGGAGAGCGGACTGCCTTTGTTCTGAGTACCAGAGAGGTGGCTGGCTTTGTTTGCAGGGCCAGGAGGGCAGGATTGGGGGAGCCCTGGAGGGAAAGGAGGATCCTGATAATTTGGGAGACTGGAGGAGTTAGGTCCTCTGAGAAGCTGAGGTCTGGAGACCACCCAAAAAGCTCCTAAGGGTTATGGCCATTCAGGAAAGCAAAGCTGGGCATGGGATCTAAGACTCAGAGAGGTCACCTAGGGACTGCAAGATGCTTGAGGAGCACCAGAGGAGGTGAAGAATGATCTGGTTTCTGCTACTGGAACTGTGACCTTCAATCAGGGAGGGCACGGATCAAACTGTGATTCCCATGTGTGCATGCTTCTTGTATTGGGGGTGTGTCTCTCTGTCAGAGATGCTCAGGGGTGCTCTTTGAAAATTAGTGCTTACCAAGCTCAGTGGACATAAGGAAGTAGCTCCCATTTTAAAGTTCAGCCTCCGTGTTGATGTAGGCTTTGAGTGAACTGGTCATGGTTTCTGGCGCTGGTAGAGAAATGGTTGAGAAGTGCTGGCTAGACCCTTCTGGTTTTGTTTGTGTCTCCTTAGGGAGGTGGGGGTAGGGCTGCAGGCGGCAGCTACCCCCTCCCAACTCAGCTGGCCTGCCTTGTGCCAGGAGGGCAGGGAGTCTGGCACAGCTATTGTTTGCTTGTACAAATGCCCGTCTGTCTGCCTTTTTCTTGCCTTCTCCCTCTTGGCCCGACAGGTGTGGCTGGGTGGGGAGCAGGCTGGGATCCAGGGTAACTGGGTCTCAGAGTCTTTATCTAGCTGGATTTTATTGCCTTATGGCTTTAGTGCCCCACTTCCCCTCATCACCAGGATGCTGCCCAATCCTGCATCCAGTAGTTTAGCATCCTTCATTAGGCAGAGTTTTCTTAAGTGCCTTTGTGTATTCCGTGATAGCCTTCTCTTTTGTTTCTGGCTGTGGCTTTAGTGTCTGCATTTGGCTACCTTCTCTCCACTTCCAGTCTTTCCACTTTCTTCCCTGGAGCGTCTGAAGGAGCAGGGCCTCGCACAGACCATCCAAAGTCCTCCTCCTGGACTCGCATCAGGAATCTTCTCGCTCTTCACTCTCCAGTCTCATAGATTTCCCCTTGTGGAATTGAAACCAAGTTTTCAAGCTCTGCCCTGCTCAACAACAGCCAGGCCTTCCCCTTCACAACCAGCGACCCTGTGTCTCAGCTGTCCAGGGTGGAGCCAGGGGCTCTTGCTCCCAGGGGGCTCCTTCAAGAGTCTGAAGGAAGAGGCTGAGGCCCTTCTCTCACAATCAATGGTGATTGTGAGTACCACACAGTTCTCCCAGAGGCCTTGGTTTGGAGAGAGGCGGGCAGTGAGAACTGGGAGAGCCGCCCTGAGGAACCCGGGAAGCCAGAGCCTAGGTTGGATTTTCTATGAATCACTGTTTTCTCTTAGCCTAGGGCACAAGAACTTGTCTCCCCACAGTGGCCAAGATTTGGTGTGAGAATGGAAGGAGGTTTTGAGTTGACATACTGACCCCTAGGGGAGGTCTCAGTCAGAGGGAGTAGGAGATCGGGCTTGGGAGTACTCCAGGAGGAGGGAAAGGAAGGACTGGAAAGGGGACAGAAGTTCCTATGGTTCTCATAGGCAATAAAGGGTGTCCCCAGAGCAGGGGTACTACAGGAGACCCTGTCTTTCCTTCCTTTTTCACCTTCCTTTCCCAACACACATGGGGTGCCTGCTGTATATGAATGAGGCTTTTGGGTCTCAGGATGAAAGTTGGCCTTGAACTCCTGATTCTTCTGGGTCCCCCTCCCCCAAGTTCTGGAACTACAGGAGTAATGCTGATATACCCAAGCCTGTCCAGTTAGATATTCAGTTAACCCCACGTGTAACCTTAGCCTGGATAACGTCTGTGAGCAGGGAAGACTCCGAGACCTGTGAAGAAGAAGCTGGAGGACATCCACAGCTGGACAGTAGAGGACTGGGTCAAGCAGAAAGGGCCCTGAGCCCTGAGGTGGATGTTTGGACTGAGGAATGACAGGTCTTTCTTGCCTAAGTGGCCCAGGTTGGCTTTGAACTAACCATGATCGTCTTCCCACCTCAACCATTCCAGTATCTGGGCTTCCTGGTATGTCCACCACCCCTAGCCGTGATTGCTTCTCTGCTGGACATACTGTGGCATGGAGGAGATGAAGAGCTGTTCCGCTTGCTGTGTGTAAATGGGAGACAGTGAATCAAACCAGTCACCCCCCCAACCCCCATCCCATGTTATTCCATTCTCCACAGTTTGAGCCCTGGGGCGGGCTCAGTACAGCCATCTCTGGGACAATAGTGCTAGGCTGTGCCAGGGCCGCTCTCTGCTGGCCAGTGCCAGTGCTGGGATGTGCTGTGGCTGCTGTGGCTGCTGCCCTCTGCTTGCCCACCTAAGGCAGGGGTCACTTGGAGAGAGGGTGAGTGTTGGTAGGTGGATGGCAAGGGCCAGAGCAACTGGGGTCTGTATGGGCAGTGGTGCAAGGAGGAAAAGGGCTCTCAGAGCCCTTTCTGGCCCCGGTCCCTTGACCACTCCCAGCAGAATTGTCCAGGCAGGTGGTGCAGAGAGCTGTGTGTGAGAACCTATCGCAGCTTTAGATGTGTCTAAGCACGACGTTCTCTCTCGAGTGGCCCTTGCTGGGCGCGTTGTTCTGCTGCCTGCTATTCTCCTTTTACTTGCTTGTTTGTTTTTAATTAAATTTGTCGTAAATATTCATACTCTAGATTGGTGTCCTAGTGAAGTGTGGGAGGGCAGAGGGGTAAAGAGAGAGAGAGAGAGAGAGAGGAGAGAGGAGAGAGAGAGCGCATGTGGCAAGGGATATTTAGGCTTGGCCTTTGAAGTCCAAGGAGGTGAATTTGAGGTGACGACTTTGATCTAAAAACAATTAAAGAGCTGGACTTTCCCACAAGACAGAGTGCTGGGAGACTGTTCTAGAGACTCAGGTAGGTAGGAGCCACTGGAGCAGAGGATGCTGAAGTGCCCATACTAGAGTCTGAAGGAGGAGTGTCCCTCAGAGGAGGAGCCCGCCACAGGGACAGGGACAGGGAGGGAGGGAAGACCATCCGTTAGAGAATAGATGCATGGCTGAGAGAAGAGTGTAAGGCATGGAGGAAGAGTGTCTGCAGGAGAGAGGAGAGCAGGCCAGATAAAGAGAGGAGCCCTGGTCTAGGGGGCACGCCTGCAAGGCCTGGACTTTGGTGGCTGAGGCAGGAGGGTTACCTTTAGTTCAAGGATAGACAGGGTTACATGGTGAGACCCTGACTCAAAACAAGATAAAACAAAGTTACCAAACGAAACCCCAACAGTATAGTAGGGGAGAAAGGAAAAACGCATGCTGGAGGTGGGGGGAGGGGGGCATAAGGGGGTGATCGCCATCTGGACCACTGGGATACATCGTCCCCGGGCCGTCCCAAGGCCCAGGGCACTGGGCTGCATCATCCTCAGGCCACCCAAGGCCCAGGGCTCTCTGGTCTGTGGCTCTCTGACCACCCCAAGGCCCAAGGCACTGGGTTCACTGCTCTCCGGCCTCCCCAAGGCCCAGGGCACTGTGGTCTGTTGCTCTCTGGCCCCTGGACTGTTGACTCAGCACCTTTCTGCTTCCCTTTTTCCCATCCTCCCCCTCTGACTGCCAGTGTGGTTAGTGGCGTAGGCAGGACCGCTCATCCAGGCCCAGGCTGCATGGTTTTCACTGACTTGTGACTTTCTATCCTAGGGTCCCAGCAGTGTCCTCAACTTGGGGCTCCTCCTCTCAGCCTCAGCCGCCGCATGGTGTCCTGTCCCCTAACATCATTTTTTTTTTCCTTCGAGACAAGATTTCTCTGTGTAGCCTTGGCTGTCCTGGAACTCACTATGTAGACCAGGCTGCCCTTGAAGTCTGAGATCAGCCGCCTCTGCCACCCACATGCTAGGTTTAAAGGCGAGCTTCACTCCTGCCTGGCTTGTCCTCTAACACTTTTAAGTAATTAGTTAGCTAATTACTTTAGATACAAGGTCTCACTGTGAAGCTCTGACTGGCTTGGAATTTGCTATGTAGGCTAGGGTGGCCTCAGACTCAGAGATCTGCCTTCCTCTCCTCCCGAGGGCTGGGATTAAAGCCATGCCCCCACTGTACCATTTATCCTGCCCTTTCTTGATTTATTGGGTCCATGCCATGTGTGGATGTGGGTGTCAGTTCTGTTCCTCTGCCATGTGAGGCCTGGGGATCGACCTGGGGTCATCGGGTGCCTTTGCTTTTCTTCTAAGCTCCCTTCTAACCTGTTTGTTTGTTTGTTTGTCTTCCTTTCGGTCATGGTGGTGGTGTTTGAGATAGGGCCTCATATCACTATGTAGCCAAGGATGTCCTCGATCTCAGCTTCCTGTCTCCACTTCTTCAGTGCTGTTTGTGTATGAGTATGTGCACGGGCACGTTGTTGTTGTTGTGAGACAGTTGTTCTATAGCCCAGGCTTGCTGCAATGTTCCTGTCTTAGTCTCCCAAGTGCAGGAGTTAGCAGGCAAGGGCTACCACAGCCAATGTTGACTTTTCAACTTTTCTGGCTCTTGGAGCTTGGGGAGGGACAGAAACGCAGTCAAGGACTCTTATAGAAGCTGGAGGAGGTAGGGGAAGGCTTAAAGGCAAAGGTAAACATACCTCAGGGGCCAAGAAGGCACTCAAGAGCACTGCAATCCCAGGGCTGTGATCTGGAGTTCAAGGGTATTCTCGGGTACCTGAGCCCCCAGCCCCTGTGTGCACGCACGCGCACACACACACACTGCTAGTGAGGGATCCTTTGGGCTTTGAGTGTAAGTAGAAGAGTTTAGAGGGTTGGGGTCCTGACCTCTGAGTTGATGGTGTCTGAAGAGGCATCCTGCCCCGCCCTGCCGATCTAATAAGGGGATCTCCTGCTCTTCCACCCTTGCTCCCCCATGGCTGCTTTGAAGACAGCAGCTCCAACACCCGTTGTCATGGTTATGAGAGGAGCTAACTCCCATAGATTGGAAAGCGCTGGTGAGCTGGCACCCTCTGCTTCACTGGTCCTCCCCTCTCTCTGCGCATCTTCCCCCAGCACAGAGAAAGCGTACAGCAGCCCGGGGGCGAGCATAGCTAAGGCTGGAAGGTGGAGTGAGGACGCAGAGCTCTAGAGCTAGGGAGATGAGTGGGAACAGGAGGCAGCCCAGTCGCCGGGGTCAGGTAGGTCAGAGGCCTAGCAGCCTCAGGGACTGACTGCCCAGGGCCTGGTCGTGCCTGGACAGCCATCTCGGACATCCATGCATAACAGGTTATGCTTTAGCAATTGGTGTCACTCCAGCCTCTCTCTAGGCAGGCATTTCTCCCATGCCTCTGCTTTCGGCCTGTTTCTCTGGACGCCAGGTACCTGGGTGTCTTCTAGCCTCACCTCTCTCTCAACCTTCCCATAGACCCGGGAAAAGGAGAAGATGAAGGAAGCTAAAGATGCCCGCTATACCAACGGCCACCTCTTCACCACCATCTCAGTCTCCGGCATGACTATGTGCTATGCCTGTAACAAGAGCATCACGGCCAAGGAAGCCCTCATTTGTCCCAGTAAGTTTTTGGTCCCAAAGGTGACCTCTCCTCGGTTACCATCGACCCTAGTTCCTCTGTCTGTCTTTCCACCCTGGATCCTTAAAGGGATCCCAGCTGGGCTCAAGTGTCATGCTCAGGTGCTTGGTCTCCTGCCACCCTGCCCCACGCTGGGTGGTGGCTATTGGAATGTGGCATAAGCTGGTTGGTCTCTTGGGTGTGGGGTGACAGAGGCTGTTGTTACTCTCCATGCAGCTGTCACTGGCTTGGGTATCCCCCTCGCTCACTGAACAGCTGCTGACAGTTCAGAGAGCTGCCTGGAGAATGAGCAGGAATGTGTGTTATGGAGCAGGGTGGGAGAGGAGCTAGGGGATGCAGGGAAGCTCCCAGCCTTGCAGCTGCCTCTGTCTGTCTCCCTGGGCAGTTTAGACTTGTGGGATGCTTTGCCTCTGCCTTTCTGTTAAATGTGAGTGGAACAGAAGTCTGCTGATTCAAGGACAGGCCTGAGTGATGGAGGGAAGGGCTCAAAACTCCTAACCTTTCCCCATCCCAGGAAGGAGACAAAGGCATCCCGACCAACCTCCTTAGGATACCAGTGCAGAGAGGGCTCCAGCTCCGCCCTGCCCCATCCCCACCCCATGCCTTCCTCTGAGTAGATAGAAGAGAGTGTTGTAGCTGACCGGCACAACTCCACTCTAGCTTCCTAATCCCTTTGGGATGTTGGAAAGGAACCTCAGAAAGAACCAGAGAGTCCTGCCCACCCCCTACTTCTTTACCACTTGATCTAGAGTCAAAAGGATGAGGAGGTAACCCCAATCTAGATCCCTCTGGAGACCTGGCAAAATACTCAATCCGGAAGCTTGTTGCCAGGGGAACTGGGGAGGTGGGTAGCACTATTTTGAGAGCAGGTGGAAAGCGGAGGCTTGATCCAGAGACACTAGGTGTCGTGGGTAGGAGAAGGGAGCTCCAGGGGGTGGGCACTGCCACAGCCCGGCTTCCGTCGGCCCCTTCAGCCCCACCCTGTGGGCCTTGTATTTGTGGAAGTAGCACGGTGTTGGGCATTGTCTGCCTGAGTTAGCAGAGTTTCCTGTGGTGTTTGGTGGTGGTGTGGGGGGAGCTGAGGGCATGTCAGGAAGGGAACAGCCATGGTCCCAGAGCAGGCTCAGCTACTCCTTTTTCCTTTCCTACTTCATGGAGAGGTGGGGGTTGGGGGAGAAGCAGATGGAGTGTGGGAGCTGTAGTTTGCCTTACTGGGGAACAGAACTTCCCAGGCCTACAGGAGAAAAGGCTCCCAGAATGGAGTTATTGCCCAGGGCTGCCAAGATGGGAAAGGGAAGGGCCACTGGTCCAGACCTGGACGCAATAAGCAGGAGCCGCTGGCATGCACACGGGAGAGTGTGGCTTTTGGATCGGAGCACATCTACGTTTAGCTGGGTGACCTAGGGAAGCAAGCAGCATTCAGACCAGATTCTTCATCTGCGAAATGAGCGTTTTTGAGGGAAGTGACTAGGGAGCTTTCCTCAGGGACCAAGGTGGCTTCTGGCTCCCTCTGTCAGCTTCTGGTCTTGGGAGTCCCCATGGTCATCTGCAGTGTCATCTCCTCTGTGCTTTCTGCTCCTCCCAAGCAGCAGACACCTTTCTTCCCTCTGGTCCTCCAGGCCATCTGGGTCTTCCACACCAGACCCCTCTCACTTCAATTCCTGCTTGAAGGAAGAGGGAGGTGGGGGAGGGGTTGACATGTGATAATGACCAACAACTCTGGGAAGCTGGGAGAGTGTCTGCAGGATGTATGGCCCGGGAGGTTGGGTATTTACATGTGGGCATGTCACCCGCTGTGCCACTCCAGCTCTCCCTTCACCCTCTCTACCCTCCCCCTCCCCAGCATGTAACGTGACCATCCACAACCGCTGCAAAGACACCCTGGCCAACTGTACCAAGGTCAAGCAGAAGGTGAGATGGCATGGTGGACAGTGCTTGCGGGGAGGCCAGTGCCACCCCTGCAGGCCTTGCCACCCATTCCTCACCCCATGCCCCTCCCCTTGCGGTGGGGCATCCCAGACCCTCGGCCTATGTAAACATGGCCCTGCCACACTAGTTTACCCGTCCCTGTGCCCTTACTGCAGGGTCAGCTTTCTCCCAAGAGGGCAGCTGCCAGACCCTGGCTTGTCTTTGGGTGACGGCTGTTTTTCGGTGTGTCTCTTTTGCTCTGTGTCTCACAGCAACAGAAAGCTGCACTGCTGAGGAACAACACCGCCTTGCAGACCGTTTCTCTACGAAGTAAGAGTGAGTAATAGGGAAGTCACAGGACCACTAAGCTCCCGAGCCCATGGGCTCTGCTGCCCCCCTGAGGTCATATCCAGACACGCAGCTCCTTTTCAGTGGAAGTGCCTTGGGAGGGATTGCCCTCAGGGATGGTCCTTATTCTTGGGCTTAGTATCTAGACAGGCAAGTCCACTTGGGGATGAGGGACAAGGGTGGCAGGTTACTTGAGCCTTGCCACATCCTGTTGTGTTAGCTGTTTACCTATATGTCGTTTGGGAATTGACTGTCAACTGTTGGTTCAGAAAAAGCATGGTGCCCAGGTTCCTTTTCACCAGCTTGGAACACTGCAGACAGGTCTTACATTTCTGGCCTTCAGTTTGCTTATAAGCTTGTCTGGAGTGGAAGAACATATAAGAACAGGCTCTTAATTTGTGGTGGAGGCTTGCACAGTGGACAGTGGTATTGTCTTGATGGGTTTTGCCAATTTTCTTTGACTCTTAAGGAGCTGAGGACAGGCCAGACAGTTCACTGTGGTTCCACTTGAGGAGCCTGGGAGAGCCAAGGGCCAAGGAATTAAACTTTCTCCTGCTTGGCCTCCTTCCTTACAGCAACCACCAGAGAGCGGCCAACGTCTGCCATCTACCCTTCTGATAGCTTCCGGCAGTCCCTCCTGGGTTCTCGTCGTGGCCTCTCCTCCTTGTCTTTGGCCAAAAGTGTTTCCACTACCAACATTGCTGGGTGAGCTTCTGTTTGGGGAGGAGGGGACCTGGCAGGAGAGAGTACAGCCCTGAGTTCAGAGCTGGAGACAGATACGAGAAAGATAAGTTCAAGCACAGAGTAGCTATCCCTAGGAGCCCAACCTTGGGTCCCAACCTGGGAAGGGACCTCCTGCCCGAGTTGGGGTGATGCAGATGGCCTCCACTTCCTTCAGACATTTCAATGATGAGTCTCCTCTGGGGCTGCGTCAGATCCTCTCCCAGTCCACAGACTCCCTCAACATGCGGAACCGAACCCTGTCCGTGGAGTCCCTTATTGATGAAGGTGAGCAGACCTGGTCTTGGGGAGAAGCGTGTTGGCGAGACTGTGGTGTGAGAAGCCGGGGTTGGGGAGGAGGAGGATACAGGGACAGGGGAGCTGGGCTCTGAGGCGCTGCCCGCACCGATGCACGCGCAGGTGCAGAAGTGTTCTACAATGAGCTGATGAGCGACTTCGAGATGGACGAGAAGGACTTCGAGGCGGATTCGTGGAGCCTTGCTGTGGACAGCAGCTTCCTGCAGCAGCATAAAAAGGAGGTGATGAAGAAGCAAGATGTCATCTATGGTACGCTGAGGGCACTTTGGGCCCCTGCCCTTTCTTTTGTCTTTTTTTTTTCCCTTTTTAACCAAGCTCTGCTTACCTAAATCTTCCCCCTGCCACCTACCTGTTGGGACACCCTCATCCCATCCTTGGCCTCATGTCCCCAGCTGGCACCAGCTTGTCCCTGTGCACCTGCTTTTTTTTTTTGGTTTTTCGAGACAGGGTTTCTCTGTGTAGCCCTGGCTGTCCTGGAACTCACTTTGTAGACCAGGCTGGCCTCGAACTCAGAAATCCTCCTGCCTCTGCCTCCCAAGTGCTGGGATTAAAGGCGTGCGCCACCACCGCCCGGCTGTGCACCTGCTTCTTAGCGCCGTTGGCATATATATTTAAGAGACAAGAGTCTCACCTGTAGGCCAGGCTGGTCTCAAACTCTCCGTCCTCCCGCCTCAGCCTCTGGCGTCCTGAGTACGCACCACTGCAGCCAGCTCCCAAAGCCCCACTTATCTCTTCCTCAGCTCAGTCCTCAGTCTTCTTTCTGCCTCTCCCATGTCCGACACCGTGCCGGAAACTAGAAAACCTACTCCCCTAACACACAGGACTCTTGCCCTAAAATAGTCTACTGCCTGAAATGACAAGAAACGTGGTACGCAAGCATCCACGTAGGGCCCCATGAGTTGTGCCTGAGGTAGAGTACAACAAGGACAAATGTCCGTCTGTCTCTAGAGCTGATCCAGACAGAGCTGCACCATGTGAGGACCTTGAAGATTATGACCCGCCTCTTTCGCACTGGGATGCTGGAAGAGTTGCAGCTGGAGCCAGAAGTGGTCCAGGGCCTATTCCCCTGCGTGGATGAGCTCAGTGACATTCACACACGTTTCCTTAGTCAGCTTTTGGAACGGCGGCGCCAGGCCCTGTGTCCAGGCAGCACCCGGAACTTTGTCATCCATCGTTTGGGTGACCTGCTCATCAGCCAGGTAGAAGACACACGTGAACCTGCTCATGAGTGTGCGTGAGCATGTGGGGTCAGAAGGCAATACTGGGAGGTGGTTCTTTCCCATCGTGTGAGTCCCAGGATTTGAATTCAGGTTGCCAGGCACGCTAGCGGGTGTTTTATTTGCTGAGCCATCTAACTGGCCAAGGAGTAAACAGTTCTTATCTCCAACCAAACTCTGGTGGCCGGGAGGGAAGCAAAGCAGGGGACATCTGGAGAGGAGGAAACTGTCTAACAGAAGGCCAGAAGTGTGCTGAGGGCTGAGGTGCGTGCAGCTCTGAAGGAAGTGCTGACCTAGTCTTGCTCTCCTGACTTCCAGTTCTCAGGTTCCAATGCTGAGCAGATGCGCAAGACCTACTCAGAGTTCTGCAGCCGCCACACCAAGGCCTTAAAGCTCTATAAGGAGCTGTACGCTCGAGACAAACGCTTCCAACAGTTCATCCGGGTGAGCAAGCATCTCCAGGCCCAAGCCCAGCCTTCTCATAGCTCAAACCCAAACTCTCCCATCCCCAGGGCAGCACATGGAAGCCGTGCGCTCACGGAGGGCAGCCCCTCAACACTCTTGTGGACTGCGCTCCTAGATCTCTTGTTTGTTGAGATGTGGCCTCTCTATGCCGCCCTGACTGTCATGGAACTCACTGTGCAGCTGGCCTCAAAACTCAAAACCTGCCTTCCTGTACTGCTATTAAAGGCATATGACACTACCCCCAGCTCACTCTTAGATCAACAGCCACCCCTTGCTGGGCAAGAGGATGTTGGTCTAGTTTTCATGCCATCATTGGTTTGCTGGTCACCACGGACCTGTGACATTCTCTTACTCATTTCCCAGAAGCTGTCTGCCTAGGCCGACATGGGGAGGATGCCAGGGTGGGCCAGCCTCAGAGCCTGGGCTCCGGTCTTTCTGTCCCCTTAGTTTTTCACCTTCCCTGACAGAAAATGACCCGCTCAGCTGTGCTGAAGCGGCATGGAGTTCAGGAGTGCATTCTCCTGGTGACTCAGCGGATCACCAAATACCCAGTGCTCATCAACCGTATCCTGCAGAATTCCCACGGTGAGGAAGAGCGCGGGGGAGGGGCCTGCCTGGGGACGTCCAGGGGACACAGCAGGGCTGGTGGGGAGCGGAGAGCAGTCTCAGGCACAATTGGGTTGAACTTTCTCTCATGCTGGACGTCTGGTACTAGGGATAGAAGAAGAGTACCAAGACTTGACGGCAGCCCTAGGGCTAGTGAAGGAGTTGTTGTCCAATGTGGACCAGGATGTGCACGAGCTGGAGAAAGAGGCCCGACTGCAGGAGATTTACAACCGAATGGATCCTCGGGCTCAGACCCCTGTACCTGGCAAGGGCCCCTTCGGCCGAGATGAACTTTTGCGGAGAAAACTTATTCACGATGGATGCCTACTCTGGAAGACAGCCACAGGCCGCTTTAAAGGTCAGTGGGCCTCCTGGCAGACGTCGTGGTTAGATAGTCTGTGTGAGTTGCAGTCACCGTTAGGGACTATTTTTACAACCTTTCACCTTGCAAGGGTAAGAGTCAGAGGCCAAGCCTGTTGCTGCAGAGATGCAAACTCCGGCCAGAATTCCAACAGAAATGTGTCTGGGAGACCCAGAGAGAGAACTGAACACTGGGAAGGACTGAGAGGCTGGAGAAGAGCGATGGGCCACAGGGCTGTGTGGGGTGGGGGTTGGGGGGTCACGGTGCACTCTCCTAGGCTCACCTTTTAGAATTTATCTGCAGTTGAAGTCTTTGCCTCTAAATCAGGACAAGAAAATAGCACCTCTAATCCTCGGTTTTAGAGGTGAAGGATGGGGTGTACCCGAAGCCAGAGCTCATACAGAATCACATCTATGCTGTGAAATTCCTACCCGAGGACCCAAGTCCTGTCAGTCCTTACTCGGCTCTCTCCTCCATCCCTCTCTCTCTTTCCCATCCCTCCCACACAGCAGCTAAGAATATGAAGCATTGAGGGTAAAAATAGCTAGGCTGGAGAGCTCTGTTTCTGAGCGATTAGCGAAAGCCCTCCCCTTCTGTGTCCACGGTTTAGTAAAAATCCCCACAGGCAAAGGGTGACTGTGTTCTTGACTGTGGCATTCAGGTCTTAAAGAATTGGTCTTTGGTTCCTCCCTTCCTCTGAGTGCAGGAGCATGACAGTCTGAGAGCCCAGAGGGTGGAGCAAGAGAAAGAAACTGAAGCAGGGCCGGCTGGGGTGAGAGGAGATGAGATTAGTCAGAGGTCAGGGTGGGGGTGGCCTTCAGTCTGCTCTCCTGGAAGAAAACTTACTTTGTCCCTCTCTTTTGCAAAAAAGACAGAAATATGTCAGTGTATTAGAATACCTAAAAAGGTGTGTGCATGAGTCAGACACCAGACACGGAACTTAAAGGCAAAGGACACAACTTGTCTAGTTCTGGAAATCCTATGACTTAGAAAAATCTTGGATCAAGCAAGTCCAGCTTGTACTTACTTGTAGTTCAGCTATCCAAGAGCTGGGGCAGGAGGATCACTTGAACCTATATGTTAAAGCATAAGTGTTTATGTCACAGCAGCCGGTTTACAGAGCCTCTAGAACAAGCATGGCTAATCTGGGGACGGCTGAAGATTCTAGGTTAGGAAGTATGAGTTGGGCTCAGTGGTTAGGAGCACTTGCTGTTTTTGCAGAGGATCTGGGTTCAGTTCTCAGCACCCACATGGCAGCTTACAATTTATAACCGTGTAACTCCAGTTCCAGGGGATCCAATGCCCTCTTCGAGCATCTGTGGCGATTACATGCATGTGACACACATGCAGTCAAAAACACTTATACATACAAAATAAACCTTAAAGAATCAGAATTGGGTGATTTAGATTTTTTGTCTTTGTTTTTGCTTTTAAAGAATTATTTATTTTAGGTATATGAGTACACGGTAGCTGTCTTCAGACACACCAGAAAAGGGCATCAGATCCCTTTACAGATAGTTGTGAGCCACCATGTGGTTGTTGGGAATTGAACTCAGGACCTCTGGAAGAGCAGTCAGTGCTCTTAACTGCTGAGCCATCTCTCTAGCCCTAGATTTTTTTTGTTATTGTAGATTTTATTTATTGTTTTTTTCTTTTTTCTTTTACTTATTCTTTCTATTTTTTTAAAGATTTATTTATTATTATATGTAAGTACATTGTAGTTGTCTTTAGACACTCCAGAAGAGGGTGTCGGATCTTGTTACAGATGGTTGTGAGCCACCATGTGGTTGCTGGGATTTGAACTCAGGACATCTGGAAGAGTAGTCGGTGCTCTTAACCACTGAACCATCTCTCCAGCCCCTTTACTTATTCTTTTTAGACAATATCTTGCTATGTAAACCTTGGCAGGCCTAGAACTTGATTTTTAAACCAGGCTGACAAACTTTTAGCGATCTGCTGGGACCATCACACCTGACTAACACTGGATGATTAAAAAAAAAAATTCTGAACCAGTTAAGGCAAGAGTTCCTTTGTGCTCCTTGCTGGCCCAGGAGGCTGTTTTGTCTGGTAGCATGGGCAACTCTCTCTTCCCCTCTATTTCCATGTTGTACGAATGAGGAGGATGAGCCAGGCAGTGGCAGCCACACTGGGGAAGCAGAGGCAGGCAGATCTCTGAGTTTGAGGACCGCCTGATCTACAGAGTGAGTTCTAGTATAGCCAAGACTACCTTGTCTTGAACCTTGTCTTGAAACACTTAAAAAAATGGTAAGGTTGGAGGTCAGAGGTCAGAAAAGATGAGGGAAGCAATGGGGCCGGGGGTGGGGGGAGATGGAGAACCAAGTTGGGGAGACAGGGAGACACAGCCTGAGAAGGTGCGCCTGGTCCTCAGAGAGGGGGTTAACAGTTGCTCCGAGCCTTTAATGCTGACCATTTTCCCACTTTGTGTCTTGGCCAGATGTCCTGTTACTGCTGATGACAGATGTGCTGGTATTTCTCCAGGAAAAGGACCAGAAATACATTTTCACGTCCCTGGTGAGCCTTCCTTCTGTTCTCTTATCCCTCACTTCTCTTACCAAGCCCAAGAAAGTCTTACTGTGTCTAATACCTATTATAGCTGTTAATTCTGTATCATAAAAGGTAAGGTAGCTGTCAGGTGACACTGCTGTCCACAGGCGCATCTCCTGTCGGGAGAGCTGTCATTAGCATCATTTTGTAGATGATGAAGGTAAACCTTAGCGGCTGGAGGTGCATGCCTGGAATGGCAGCTCTTGGGAGTTAGCGACAGGAGAAGCAGGAGTTCAGGGTCATCCTGAACCACATGGTGAGTTCAAGTCCAGCCTAGACTACAGGAGACCCCACATCTAAAAAGTAAGTAAGTAAATTTACCATTGGAATGGTGGAGTACCCCTTTAATCCCAGCACTTGGGAGGCTAGGTAGGTAGATCTCTGAGTTCAAGCCAGCCTGGTCTACATAGCAAGTTCCAAGCCAGTCAGGAATCACATAGTGAGTAGTGAGGCCTTGTCTCAAAACCAGCAATAACAGCACAAGCAAAGCAGCCACAAGCTTATAGTTACGGTGCTGAGAAAACAGAGGTTAAGGGTTACAACTTTGAGGCTGTTTTGGGCTACGTAGTGAATTCAACACCAGTTTAGGTTACATAGTGAGACCCAGGAGAGAGACAGAAGAGAGAGAATGTATCGAGGGACTCATGCACATCTAAATTGTCCCGGCTGGTACTGATGCTTGGGCTCTTGCATGTATAGCATCATCTTCAATCCTTTTTGTATTCTAGGACTGAAAACCCAGATATTAAGGGTCAGGATTCCTCAGTTTAAGTCTTCCTTTTCCCTGACAGGACAAGCCCTCAGTGGTGTCCTTGCAGAATCTCATCGTAAGAGACATTGCCAACCAGGCGAAAGGGATGTTTCTGATTAGTTCTGGCCCGCCTGAAATGTATGAGGTGCACGCAGCATCCCGAGATGACCGCACTACCTGGATCCGTGTCATCCAGCAGAGTGTGCGCCTGTGAGTGTGTACCTGCGTGTCCATGTGGCTTCGGGTCCTAGGCGGAATACTTCCTGGGAACTGAACTCATCATGGAGGTTGGGGCAGAAGCTGGGGATAGACAAGATGAGTCAAGCTAGAAAGCTCACATGAAAAGTTCTAATTTATATCCAGATGACCCGGCTACCCCTCCAAGATGGCGGTAGCAGACCTGTCAGCCAGCTGCACATACACCACTGGCAATAGGAAGAAAGCTCTTATTTGGGCTATGTTACATTTTACCTCTATTTTCTTTTCTTTTCTTTTTTCTTTCTTTCTTTTTTTTTTTTTTGGTTTTTTGAGACCCGGTTTCTCTGTGTAGTTCCTGGAACTCACTTTGTAGACCAGGCTGGCCTCAAACTCAGAAATCATCCTGCCTCTGCCTCCCAAGTGCTGGGATTAAAGGTGTGCGCCACCACTGCCCGGCTCTCTATTTTCTAAAAACGAAACAGTAGGGTGATTAAAGCACTGACGTTAGTGGGCTGAACACGTTTTCTCCAAAATGTCGAAAACAGCTTGGTGTGGCATGAACACCTACAGTCCAATACCTGGGAAGTGGAGGCAGAAGGATTCAGAGTTAACAGACAAACTTGATGCACAAGGAGTTCAGGACCAGCTTGGACTGAGGTCCTGTCTTAAAAACTACAAGTCTGGCAGTGGTGGCACATGCCTTTAATTTCAGCAATTGGGAGGCAGAGGCAGATGGATCTCTTGAGATCGAAGCCAGCCTAGTCTACAGATAGAAGCTCAGAGTGCCTGCCTAGCGTTCTGGACCCCTGGGCCCCCAGCACCACCTAAGTCAGAGCAGCAATGCACAGAGGATCAGAAGTCGAAAACAATTACAAAGAAGTTGACAAAATGGCTGTCCCCACAGAGCGATCAGAGCTAGAGATGGACACAGGCTTTTCATAACCTTTATAAGCCTGAATAGTAAGAACAGGATGAGGATTAGTGCAAAGATTGACTAAAGCCACTGAAGGTGTGAGAGGAGGGTCCTGCTGAATGTGTGCAGAGGGGGGAAGCTGGTTGCTGGTGTCTTTTCCATACACCCAACCTGCCTGTTGCTCTGCAGATGCCCGTCTAGGGAGGACTTCCCTCTGATCGAGACAGAGGATAAGGCGTACCTCCGGAGGATCAAGAGTAAGTTCCCTCCAGGGAGTGGTTTATTTACACCATATCCACACAAAATACCGTGAGAGGGCTGAGGAGATGGCTCACAGGTTAAAAACACTGGTTTCTCCTCCTTCAGAGGGCTCAGGTTTGATTCTTAGTGCCAACTTGGTGACTCACAATTGTCTGTAACTCCAGTTCAGTGGATCTCTAATGCTCTTGGCCACCTCAGTCACCAGGTACAGGCATGATACACATGCAGGCAAAACTCATACACATAGAATAAAATAATCTTAGGGGAAAATGAAAGCTTCGTGGAGGTCTATCCCAAAATAAACTGCTAAATAAAAAAAGCCAGGTTTAAGACAATGTGCCGTGTGTGCGACAATTTTGTAAGATTAGGGCAAATAGGGGTGTGTGTGTGTGTGTGTGTGTGTGTGTGTGTGTGTGTGTGTGTGTAAAATAGAGTATCTAATATCTCTATGTCCCAAGGGCATCTCATGGCCTCTGAGGGCACTGCCTACACATGGTGCATAGATGTCCATGGTACATAGACATACATGTGGGAAAAACACCCATGTGATTAAAAATAAAGGTTAACGCCCATGATTTTAATACCAGCACTTGGGAGGCGGAGGCAGAGGCAGAGGCAGAATGATCTCTGTGAGTTCAAGGCTAACATGATCTGCAAATCTAGTTTCAAAACAGCAAGGGCCATTACACATAGAGAAACGCTCTCTCGGAAAAAACAAACAAAAAATTTTTTTAAAAAAGGTTAAATAATTTTAAATAAATTATTTTTTTATTGAGAGCAGGCTCTGGTGGTGCACATTTGTAATCCCAGCATTTGGGATCTGTAGTGGTAAGATCAGGCATTCAAGGCTGTCTTAGTTCCTTTTATATTGTTGTGATAAGACACCATGACCAAAGCCACTCAAAGAAGGAAGAACTTCTTTTGGGCTTACAGTTCCAGAGGGTTAGGGTTCATAATGGTGGGAACAACAGATGTGACCACTGGAACAGCTGAGAAAGTGTGAGTCCTTTGAGACCCCCAAAGCCCACCCCAGTGATATACTTCCTCCAGCAAGACTCCACCTCCTAATCCTTCCCAAACAGCCACCCACTAGGTACTAACTATTCAAATGCCTGTGACTTACGGAAAACATATTGTTCAAAATACCACAGAGGATATCCTCAACTGTGGAGTTTGAGACCAGCCTCTGCTACACAAGTCTTTGTCTCAAAAACAAAAACAAAACAACAACAACAAAAACCAGAGTCCAAAGGCCTTATAGCTGTGTCTAACTGCAGGTTACTCACTCACTCCGAGAGCAGCTGTGTAAGCTCTGTAAGCGCTCTAATCAAAGGAACATGGAGAGAAAGAGGTGGCCAACCTTTATTCATCGATTTTTTTTAAAGATTTACTTGCCGGGCGGTGGTGGCGCACGCCTTTAATCCCAGCACTTGGGAGGCAGAGGCAGGCAGATTTCTGAGTTCGAGGCCAGCCTGGTCTACAAAGTGAGTTCCAGGACAGCCAAGGCTACACAGAGAAACCCTGTCTCGAAAAAAACCAAAAAAAAAAAAAAGATTTACTTACTTTTATTTTATGTGCATTGGTGTTTTGCCTGCATGTGTGTTTAAAGGTGCCAGATCCCCTGGAATTGGAGCTCTATAGGCACTTGTGAGCCGCCATGTGGGTGCTGGGGATTGAACCTAGGTTCTCTGGAAGAGTAGCCAGTGCTCTTAACCACTGAGCCAAAACTCTACCCCTATTCACAGATTTTTATAAACAAAAGTAATGGTGATTTACACCACACACACAAGATATTTTTGTTTTGGGGAATGCTTTAAACCCAAAATTAAGTTCTGCCCCTCTGCTGACCCCTGACTACCCCTCTGCTGACCCTGGACTATCCCTCTGCTGACCCTGGGATACCCCTCTGCTGACCCTAGGATACCCCTCTGCTGACCCTGGGCTACTCCTCTATTGACCCCTGGCTACCCCTCTGCTGACCCTGGGCTACCCCTCTGCTGACCCTGGGCTACCCCTCTGCTGACCCTGGCCTGCCCCTCTGCTGACCCTGGTCTGCCCTCAGCTGGCCCTGGCCTGCCCCTCTGCTGACCCTGGCCTGCCCCTCTGCTGACCCTGGTCTGCCCTCTGCTGACCCTGGCCTGCCCCTCTGCTGACCCTGGTCTGCCCTCTGCTGGCCCTGGCCTGCCCCTCTGCTGACTTTGGACTGCTCTCCACAGGCTCTTTGGGTCCTTGGGTCCTTCCACACTCACCTGTTCCTATCCACAGTGAAACTGCAGCAGAAAAACCAGGCGCTGGTGGAACTGCTACAGAAGAATGTAGAGCTGTTTGCTGAGATGGTCCACTTCCAGGCATTAAAAGCTGGTTTCGTTGGAATGCCCCCGCCCACCCTGCCCAGGGGCCTTTTCCGTCTTGAGTCCTTTGAGTCCCTTCGAGGCGAGCGTCTGCTAAAAGATGCCCTCCGTGAAGGTGAGGGCCTCTGAAGAGACTAGGCTGTTCACTCAACCTCACAACCCATAAAGGGTTTGTGTTCGGTCTAATTCCTGGGAAGGAAAGGGGAAGAGATCTGAGGTTGCTGTTGGATGCCTCTCCCTCAGGCAGGCTGTGATGTCCCTTGGATGCCATATGGCTGACTGAAACCCCACTACCCAAATGTGAACTCCCCGAATACTTGGATGGCCTGTGTTGGGCGAATCCCCACTGGGTTTTGTGTCCTGTCCCCACCTCCTCTTTTTTCCCTTCAGTGGAAAACCTGAAAGACCTGCTGTTGGGCCCTTGTGTGGACCTGCCTTTGACATCCCGAGAACCAGCCTTACCCTTAGAACCTGACAGTGGTAGCTGTCCTGGGGTCACTGCCAGTGAGTACGGGGCATGACAGCAAGATGGGAGTGGCTTAATAAGGGAGGAGGGGCCCCGAAGGAGTATATTCTTCTCGTCCCCCTCTTTTCTGCACAGATGGCGAGGCCAGAACCTTCAACGGTTCCATTGAGCTCTGCAGAGCGGACTCAGATTCCAGCCAGAAGGTGGGTTCTTGGAGAGCCAGGGAGGGAGTGGCCAGAGGAAGGGCACAGCTAGCCTGTGGAGCTTCCATAGACAGCTGCTGAGGAAGGCCCCCAGGTCTGTGCCTGCTGACTCCCCATTCTTGTTCATTTCTGTAGGATCGGAATGGAAATCAGTTGAGGTCACCACAGGAGGTGAGATGGGAATTCTGTGGTAGAGGAGATAGAGGGGAGCTGCTCTCTGAGAAATTGTAGTCCAGTTTGGGTGAAACTTTTAAGTCTGTCTCTAGACATTGTTTCCACACTCTCTTGATAACTTCCGGTGCTTACCCCGTCCTGAAGCTTGGTACTATTGCATCCTCTTCTCTGTCCTCAGGAGGTGTTACAGCCATTGGTCAATCTTTATGGACTTCTACAAGGCCTGCAGGTCAGTGAGCCAGGGCAGGAGTCGGGAAGAAAGGGAGGAGCCACCCAGAGGTGTCCATGCAGATGACAGCCCTCCTAACGGGCTTAGGTGCTCCCCCAAGCCAAACTCTCTGGGACCCCGGGATTGAGAGAAAGGTGGAGAGAATTGGCTTCTGAAGCACCTTTTGGCCTCATCCCATCCCCCAGGCTGTTGTGGTCCAGCAGGAAAGATTGATGGAAGCCCTGTTCCCTGAGGGCCCTGAACGGTGGGAAAAGCTCTCCCGAGCCAACTCTCGGGATGGTGAAGCTGGCCGGGCTGCGGTTGCTTCCGTAGCTCCTGAGAAGCAGGCCACAGAGCTGGCGTTACTGCAGAGGCAACACACCCTGTTGCAGGAAGAGTTGCGGCGCTGCCAGCGGCTCGGGGAAGAGCGGGCAACTGAAGCGGGCAGCCTGGAGGCCAGGCTCCGAGAGAGCGAGCAAGCCCGGGCCCTGCTGGAGCGGGAGGCTGAAGAGATCCGACGGCAGCTGGCAGCCTTGGGCCAAAACGAGCCACTCCCGGCAGAAGCGCCCTGGGCTCGCAGGCCTCTGGACCCTCGGCGCCGCAGCCTTCCAGCGGGCGACGCTCTATACTTGAGCTTCAATCCCCCCCAGGTAAGGCCGCCTGGAGTAGTGACGTGACACTCAAGATCATAGGAGCCTGCAAAACCTGAAGGACACTTAGCTGTCGGGGATTGGCGCTCAAGTGACAGCAGGCAGCAGATTTATGTCAGTTGGTAAAATGCTTGCCAACCTGAGTTTGATTCCCCCAGAAGCCTCGAAATGTGGTACGTGCTTACAGCGCCGGGGAGGCAGATGCAGGTTCACCCTCGAAGCTCATTGGCCGGCCTGCCTAGCCTCTGGTGAGCTCCACTAGGAGACCCTGTGTCATAAAACAAGGCGGATGACTTTTTTTTTTTTTTTTTCAGGGAGAGGGATTCTAGACAGGGTTTCTCTGTGTAGTCTTGACTACCCTGAAACTTACTCTAGACTCAGACTCACAGAGTTTCCTAGCCAGGCAAACTCTGCCTCCACCCTCTGACTGCTGGGATTAAAGGGGTGCACCACCACCACCATGCTAAAGACATGACACCTGGGACTGGAGAGGTGGCTCAGAGGTTAAGAGCACTTGCTGTTCTTCCAGAGGACCTGGGTTCAATTCCTAGCAACCACATGGTGGCTCACAACTGTATAATGCCTGTTCTAGGGTTTCCAGCACTCTCATACATTCATGGAGGTGAAACAACAGTACACATAACATTTAAAAGAAGTAAAAGAAATAGCTAGGCTGCCTCTAGCCTCGACCATCTTTCAGGATTGGAGAGATGGCTCCTAAGAGCGCTGACTGTTCTTCCAGAGGACTCAGGTTCAAGTCCCAGCAACCACATACAGTTCCAAGGGGTCTGGCATCCTATCACACACATACTGGCAGGGAAAACCCCAATGCCCATAAAGTAAAAGTGAATAAATCTTTAAAAGAAAATAAGAAAAAAAAAAAGGGAATGACACCTGAGGTTGATGATGAAACCAAACAGGAGCCTCATTGTTGCTAAGGAGCCACACTGTTGCTAAGGAACCACTTTGTTATACATTGTTACTAAGTCTCCATACCTTGCAATAGTAAGTTTGTTTCCTAAACCTAATGTATCCTACACACCATGTTTTTCAACCTATGCTGAACTTGTAACCCCATGATTCTATCCCACCCCTTTGTTCCTTGCTAAACTCCTGAATACTGGTGATGATTCCCCTTCCATAAGATGTATTCTTGCACTTACCCATCTGCCAGGCAGACCTGAGCCTGAACCCCCTTACTCTTCGGTCCAGATGCTCACACCATTCTAAACAGTTGTTTTCTTTTTTTCTTTTCTTTTCTTTTCTTTTTTTAAGATTATTTTATTTGAGTACACTGTCGCTGTCTTCAGACACATCAGAAGAGGGCATCAAATCTCATAGATGGTTATGAGCCACCATGTGGTTGCTGGGAATTGAACTCAGGACCTCTCTATGCTCTTAACCCTTGAGCCTTCTCTCCAGCCCTAAAGAGATGTTTTTCTATCAACCCAAACCCTTTCCCATAAAAAGGACCACAAAAGGGAGTGAGGGGCTGCTCTCTGAAACCCCGACTTAGTGGGAGGCAGTCGTCTGGACAGAGACTTGTGTACTTCATTATATGGCTTGCTTTCTTTAATCAGACAATTGTGGAAAATGGTTTTTTCTCAAGTCTAACATAATCTCTGTCTTCTTTATACATGAGTGCACACATATACAGACAAAAAGTACTAGTTGAACTGAAAAGAAACTTAAAGCTAAGTTTTGTGGCAGAGGCTATGCAAATCTCCAACACTTCCAACAAGTAAACATTTCTGCTATTAGTCTATGTGGGGAATTATGGGTATGTGGAGTTCTTGAGTATGAAGGCCATCTGGAGGACCAAGTGAGACCAGCAGATGTAGTGTTCATGGATATCGAATGGTGATCTCAGTGGGTGGTGGATCTACTGAGAGGGAGTCCTTGGTGAACCCCAAGAGACAAGGTGTATTAGGGCCTGGGGCAGGGGGCCTCACTGCCCTAGCCCTCCCGTGCCTGCACACTGCTCATCCCCTGGACTTGTGGTTTTCCTTCCATAGCCCAGTCGAGGCCATGACCGCCTGGATTTGCCTGTGACTGTTCGTTCCCTCCACCGACCCTTTGATGACCGAGAGGTGCAAGAACTTGGTAGCCCCGAGGACCGACTGCAGGACAGCAGTGACCCTGATACTGGTAGTGAGGAGGAAGTCAGCAGCCGCCTGTCTCCCCCCCACAGTCCGAGAGGTGAGACCCTAGGGTGGCCATGGGGTCTAGGATCAAGTCCTTAGGACTGTGACTTCTGAATATATTCTAAGTGACTCCTGAGGTTTGGTGATTCTGGGAGACTGGGAAGGCTTCCTGCCCTGTGAGAAGACAAGCTGGATGCAGAACTCTTGAGAAGCAGTGTTTTCCCATTGGTTGGTGACTCCCAACCTTAATAAGTAGTAGAAATCCATTTTTAAAGTAAAACAGCTTTAAGACTTCCTCACCTTTATAGTAAGGAAACTAGAAGGCATGACATACCTCTTAGAGTTTCCTGTTCTAAAGGTGACTTTACTGCCTCAGGGTCATCCGGCCAAGGTGGCCCCACCCCCACCCTAGGGGCCTTTGTGTGAGTCTGTGCTACTCCTCAAGGGAACGCCCACCTGCCCACTCATCCCCTCCACCCTGTCTGTCACCTTCCAGACTTCACCAGAATGCAGGACATTCCTGAGGAGACAGAAAGCCGAGATGGGGAGCCTACAGCTTCGGAGAGCTAAGGGGACACTTCCCCCTGCCTGGCGCCCCACTGAAGAACATTAGTAAAGGGGGCAAACCTGAAAGAACTGCTGATTGTCCTTGCCAGTTCCTGAGGTCCCTAGATACCTAGGGACCATGGGGACTTGGGGACACAGAGGCCACTGCATTCCTGGTGTCCTCCGACAGCCGCACCACAGATGCCAATTTTTCATGCCTTCTCCCCCTACTTAGGAAAAATTATTTATTTATTGTTTATTGGTTATGGGGGGAGAGTGATTTAAAGGGCCAGGGACATGGGAACCAAGCCATAGGCCTCTCCTTTAATACCACTGGGATATGTTTGGCCTTAGCCACGCAACCTAACACCCAACCCAGTGACACCCATATGTGGCCACAGAACCTACTGCCCCTTTAAGGAGGGCTGTGGGTAGGACCATGTCCCTTTCCCCACTCCCCTTATCCTCTTTCTGCTGTTCTTCTTTCTCTTCATCCTCCATGGAAATCTGGTTCCTTGGAGTCGATGGAGCAGAGGCTAGGATGGCCATAATATATTGGGGTGGGGAAGGAAGACTCTACAGGGACCAGAATGTTTTGTTTTTGGTTTTTTGTTTTTGTTTTGTACCAAAGCCAACCGCACCTGTTTTATATTTTTAAAAGAAGATTGTAGGCACTTCTAGCTCCATGTCTTTGAACTTGAGGAATTAGGGAGACAGTGACTTATTTCATTGACTGTAAGGGGGCTCCTATTCGGAACTTTTCCTCAGCCATTTGAAAGAAGCTCTAAGGTGGGTTGGGAAACCTCTACGAACCCTCACCTCATCTCCCACTGTGGCAACTGCGTTTGAAACGTAAGCAAGAATTGGGGGAGGGGGATTTTTTTTTTCAATGCAACCCTAATGTCCACCAGCGATAGCCATTTGTCTGCCAATATAATTGTTAAAAAAACAAAACAAAGCAAACAGTAACAACAAAGGAAAGAAAGGAAGAAAGAAAGAAAGAAAGAGCGCAAGCAGGGAAAAATTAAAGACCTGAAATGCATGAGGTGCTGTCTCAGTGCCCGTTCTGAGGACTGCGGTGCATGCAGCCAGGCAGTGACCACGGTTTCTGAAAAGGGGCTGTCACTACCTCACTGAAGAGGGCATGAATGGATGCAGCTGCTCAAACTCTTATTAAAAATCTCAAAATTGCAAGGCTGGAAATGAAGCGCCGCTCAGCCTCTAGCAGCTGTTAATGGTGCAGACATTAGGAAACTCGTTTGCATCTTATTTTTATGCTGTGCTTGGATGGCACATCTGGCTCTTGCCACCCCTTTCTTTTCCTCCCTGCCCCCCATTTTCATTACCACCACCACCATCCCACACCCCACCCCACCCCACCCCCGTCAGAGCCCAGGGCTTAGTTCTCCGAGTAGCAGCCTATATGCTCTGTCTCTTGGAAAGACTGTAATTGGTTTCAGTTCTTGGTTTTGGCTCATTCCACTTCCTGTTTCTTGGCCCCTACCCTTAGGCCACTGGGCAGGGACAGGGCATGCGCATCCCCACAACCTATGAGGCAGGGTGAGGAGGGTCTCAGGACCCCACTGAGAAGGGGAATTGAAATTGCATGGGCAGCAGGCTGTGTGGGAGTGCTTCCTTCCCCTTCAGCAGCCTCTGGCCCTTAGGAGGCACTTTCTCTCTAATAATGGGATTCTTGGGCCATAGGAATTGTTTTATATATTTATTTATTTACTTTAGTATTATCTTTGAGAAAAGGTTTTTCAGTGAAGCCCAGGCTGGCCTTGATTCAAGGCAGTCCTCTAGCCTCGGCCTCCCAAATGCGGTTACAGGCGCAAGCCAGTATGCCCAGCCCACATTGTTTTCTTTTACACAATGGGTGCAAAAAAGTTGCCAGGTCAAGAAGCCAGCCCCCAGCTCCTCTTCCTAACAAATGGCAACACTTCAGTTTAAAGCCTACTGATGCCCAGTGGCTGTGTAGGAGGCAGCACTAAGCATCTGGGCCCAAGCATGTGGAGGTCGGGTGCAGGAGACTGTCACGGAGTCAGGAAAAAAGCAGTACAGTTTCCCAGGCTTCCCCAGAGGGGTCGGGAGAAAAACCTAGAACCTGAGATGGATTTCCACAGAGTTGGGAGAGGCTGGGTTCCTCCTGTTGCCTTATTACCATAGCCTCAGCCCAGCATCAGCCCAGAGCCTTTCCCACACTCCTGTCATCGTTTGTCCCTTGTTTGTCCCCTCCCTAGTCCCACTTTCTGAACCTAAAGTCTTAATTTTGCCCCCCCCCCCCCCGCTGCCATTTCAAAGCTCTGTGACTGTGTGCTCTTAGAGCCAGGGTCCAGCTAGCTTTTTGCTTAAACCACACCGCTCCCTTAGAGGAGGTTCTAAGCCTGGGCATGCAGTGCTGCATTGCCCCACCCTTTTCTCCATGCTGCCCCCTCAAAATTAGGGCTACACGAAGTTACTTGAGTTGGTTTTGTCAATATTTACCCCCGGGGTACTGTACAGCAGATGCCCCCAGAAAAGGCAATATCCGGATCCAGCCAGGCCTGCAGAGGCACCACAGGGGGCAGGAGGAAGGATGCTTAGGTAGAGGAGGCTTTCCCACCTTCCTGGATGGCTAGGAATAGACCTGGCATTTTGGAGCCAGTTTAAACATTATCATAAAGAGGAAATTAAACATCAAGAGGCTAATTAAATCTTGTTCCCATCCTTTAATAAGTGGTGAGTTGGGTGGTTCCTAAATGCTTCTCAGTAACTATGGAACAGGCCGTGGCGCCTGGAGGCATTGCGGCTTCTACAGCTGCTGCTATTCTGGGGCCTGGAGTGACTAGTCACAACCTGGTTTACAAAGCATCCCCAAAGCCTGGTCCTGAAGGGAGGGATGCCTTAGGAACTCCATCCATCTACTGCCTCTCCTCCTTTCCCAAAGCAGCCCCTAAGCAAGATCTTTTCTGATAGACAACTTAGATCATTATGGTTTTAAATGACTATGGAAACCAAAGGGGGTACCTTCTGCTCAGGAGACAATTGCAAAGGGAGCCCCCTTTAGTTAGTGTCTATCTTTTAGCAGAGTTTGATGTTGGCTTCAACCTTGATTGCTTTTCCCCTGTTTGTTTTTTTTAAGATTTTATTTTACACACACACACACACACACATGAATACACTGTTGTTCCCTTCACACACACCAGAAGAGGCATCGGACCTCATTGCAGATGGTTGTGAGCCACCATGTGGTTGCTGGGAATTGAACTCAGGACCTCTGGAAGAGCAGTCAGTGTTCTTAACCACTGTAGCCCCTTCACCTGGTTTTTGAGACCAAGTGAGGAGCATGTCAATTTGCCTAGACTGCCAGAGTGTCTCGGGGCTCCTGCCTTCCTCCCCAGCGCCACTTGGATCCAGTGTTTTGATATTGGGTGCTAGAAATTGAACTCAGGTACTCAGCACGTGTGCTCCAAGTTCTTTACCCCCAGCTATCGCTCTGTATTCGTTCCTGCTGCTGTCTATAAATTTCGATAGTGTTAGAGTGTGTGGTGACAAGCATGTAGAGCACACAGGAGGAGGGTAAAGAACAACTTTGCACGCTTGGGTCTCTCAGTCCACCTTTGTGTGGATTTGGCCATCCAACCCAAATTGCCAGGCTTATGGCCCATGTATTTTCCCTGCTCTGCCTTCTTTCTGGTTCTTATTACGTATGTGTGTGTGTGGCGTGCATGAAGGGGTATGTGTGATCAGATCATGAGACTTTCATTCTATTCCATAAGCTAGGACATGTGAAATAGCATTGAGATCTCAGTGGCTCACCTGTCCCTGTCTGCCACTTTGCCCTTGTTTTCTCCTTTTCCATTTTCCATGGAAGGTGCGAACACTAGGAACCCTGCCTCCAGGACTGCTGGGTCCTTTTATTTTTGGAGACTGTCTAGACCAAGCTGGTCCTGGACCCTTTATTCTGTTTAAGAAGATCTTGAATTTAAGGAATTAGACAAGCACTCCATTAACTAAGATGTGTTCCCAGAAAACAGGTAGAAAGCTATGCATGGCAGCACCCACCTATATAATCCCAGTACTTGGGAGAGTCAGGAGTTCAAGGTCAGCTGTGGCTATATATTGGGTTGGAGGCCAATCTGAACTAACTGCACACAGAGATGACTCAATCCAGTAGCTGCCATGTGTATGTGGGGACCTGAGTACCTGGCACCCACAGAAAAGCCAGGTACAGCAGCACCTGAAGCTTCTCCTGGGGCACTTGACTCACTGGTAAGCTTCAACTTCAGTGAGAGAGCCTTGCTCAAAAATAAGATGGGGTTGGAGAGCTAGCTCGGGAGTCAAGAGTATTTGCTGATCTTCCGCAGGCCCTAAATCTGGTTCCCAGCACCAGCACCCACACCGGGCAGTTAACAACCACCCATAACAAGTCCAAAGGAGCTGGTGTCTATGCACACACACATAATTATTTGTTTCAATTAAAAACGTTTTAGGCAGTAGTAGTGCACGCCTTTAATGCCAGCTCTTGGAAGGCAGAAGCAGGTGGATCTCTGAGTTAGAAGCCAACCTGGTCTACATAGAGAAACACTGTCTCAGAAAAAACAAAAAAACCAACAACAATAAAAACACAATAAACATGTGGAGGATTTAGAAAACTGCTTCACCAGGTAAAGAACCTTGCCAGCAAGCCCGATAGCCTAAACTCACTCCCGGAATCTTAGACCGTGCAAGGGTAGAACAGACCCGATGCTGCCCTGATCTCCACATGCATTTGGAACATGTCTCCTCATCTGAACACATTTGAATTAAGTGTAATTTTTTTTTAATTTTATGTGAGTACACTATTGCTTTCTTCAGACACACCAGTAGAGGGCATCGGATCCCATTACAGATGATTGTGAGCCACCATGTGGTTGCTGGGAATTGAACTCGGGACCTCTGGAAGAGCAGTCAGTACTCTTAACCACTGAGCCATCTCTCCGGTGTAATTTTTCTAAAAATCAAAGCACGTGCCTGTAATTCCAGCACATGGGAAGCAGAGGCAGGTGAGTTCAAGGGACAGCCTGGTCTACAGAGTGAAATCCAGGATAGCTAGGGTTAGGTAGTAAGGCCCTCAAACACACACACACACACACACACACACACAAGGAAATTAAGAAGAAACCTTATGTCTGCTTCTGACATTCACACATGCAAGTGTGAACACAAATGTACATGCATATATACATACACACACACACATAGGAAAGAAGGAAGAGTAGGCAAAAATGATCTGAAAAGCTCAACTTGTTGGCACATGCCTATAATTCTAGCCTTTGAGGTCAAGATTAAAGCTTTCCAAGCTACCCTCGGCTGTATAGTTTGAGACCAGCCTGAGTACCACGAAACCTGTCTCCAATTTTAAAAGGAAAGAACTGACTTGTAGAAGAAATTTTCCTGAGGGAAAGGTTCCAACCCACATGCTCTGGCACTTGGCTGAGATGCAGATGTACTCAGTGAGGGGTCTGTTCAAAGAGACAGGCCTGTTCACTATTCTCAAAGGCTATACACTCAGAGTCTGACAGGTAACCACGATTCCAGCGAGCCCCATCCTTGCATCTTGTAGCAGCAAAACTGGACAAATGTTGAAGGGGAGGCCTCTGCATCATTTCTATGGGTACCTCTGAGATGACAAAAAGCAGAGTGACCAGAGAATACATTTTTGTTTTGGCACCAAAGAGGCATAATGGATACCTTGTTCTAAAGTGACGAGGACAGGGAGAACCGACTCCTGACCTGCTAGTCTAAACCCAGTGACGGAAGTTCTCCTGTGAAGTACTTGTAAAGATAGATCAAGACAGTCTATGGATGGGCTGCTTCATTCTCAGTTCCTCTTGGCCATCTCCAGAGATAAGCTTTGCCATATCCGCCTCCTGTTTGGACTCCAGCTTCTTGGTTCTGTCACACCCAGAGTAGGTGATCAAAGGTCAGACTTTTTCTGGGGACACGGCAGCCTGGCTGAGAGAGCAGCTCCTCCCTAGAATCTGTGGGCTCTGTCTCCGATAGGTCTCAGAAAGGAGAGTGTCCCATTGTGTTTGGGTGTGTTGTAGAAGAGCCCCTCTCCTGGGTGCTGGCTACTTACCTCCCACCTACCTCCTTGAGGGCCATTTGTTCCACGCAGGCCTTGCTCTGGGGCCACCAGAGAGCTCTGAAGGAGCTGACAAGAACCTGCTGGGGCTCCCGCCGGAGGAGACAATAGATCACGGGGTTGAGGCGGCTGTTGCTGTGCGCCAAGCAGGTGGTGACTGGAAGGACGTAAATATGGATGGTGTAGAAAGCACTGTCCCAGGGCACCAGGTCAGACCTTACCAGAATTTCCCAGAGTGACTACATGGTTGGGAAACCAGCAGAGGACAAAGGAAGCTACCAGGATCCGGACAGAGCGGGCTACCACTCGGCTGTCCTGCCGCTGTCGTGGCCTACATTGCTGCTGCCGCTGTAGAAAAGCCAACAGCGACAGGTAGCTGGTGGTAATGATGCCCAAGGGCACGATGAAGGCCAGAACTACCCTCTAGCTGGTAAGCCCCCAGCCAGTATCTGCTGGGGAAACGCAGAAGGCAGAGGCGCACACCACACAACTCGACCTCAGCCCCAAAGATTGCTGTGGGCGCAGTCACCAGGACAGCTGCCGCCCACACTGCCAGGGTGACCACATGGGCCCAAAAGACTAAGAGGTGACTATCTGGTCCCACAGCCGTGGCCACCACCCAATATCGCGCGATACTCAGCGCTGCGATCAGAAAGGTGCTTGCGTAGACGCCGAGGACAGTGGTCGTCAGAACTATCTTGCAGAGTGCACTTCCGAAAGGCCAGTGTAAGTCCATTGCTGACTCGGTTGCCCAGAAAGGGAGAGTGAGGGCCAGCCCCAAATCCGCCAGAGCCAGGCTGAAGACAAAGGTGTCAGAAGGCGGGCCGGGCACACGCTGACCACGGTTACCTAGCACCTACAGTACAGCCAAATTTCCCAGCAAGCCAATTATACCTACAAGTCCGTAGGCCAGTGCAACCATGATCCTTAGACCAAGGAACAGGACAGGCATCGCGGCACCATCAGTACTCAGAACGCTGTCTCCAGAGCCATTGGCCCAGAAGAGGGTGGGCAGAGAGGCAGAAGAATTGGATGTGGCCATCACAAGGCAGCAGGGGTTGCTGGAGCAGAGCAGAGGCGTCAGGGAGCGCCTGTCTTCTGAACTGGCAAGCGCCACCGCAGTCTCGGGTTTTAGGGGCCCCGGCCCATGCTCACACCTAAGAGGATGGGTGTGGGTAGGACAGCCTACTTCTTCCCAGTTGGACAATAGTGGTGGGTGGGGCAGCACTAGGGAGGGTATGTTCACACAGTCAACATACCTATAATAGAGAAGGAAAGGGAGACACTAGGCTGGAGATGATTGGAGTGACAGAGCCAAACCAGAAGTCGATTTTTTTCTCAGCAGGGTGCAGAGAGCTCTCCGCGAAAAGGAGAGGTGTGGGAAGAGGCTAAGGAAGGAATATGGCATTAGAGAACCAAACTGGGAGTCAGAAAAAGAGAGAAGAACACATCATCCAGAGTCCCACAGTTGCTGTGCCTTTCCTGTGTTCCTCTGAGCCTCCTGTGCTGCTTTGCTTAAAATGTTCATGTGGGCAGGCCTGAGATGTGGCTCTGTGGGGAAAGGGGCCTGCTGCCAAGCCGGATGACTTGAGTTCAATCTCCAGGATCTACATAGGAGGATAGATGTGCCACTCACAAACTGCCCTTTGACCTTCACACTCTGCCATAGCCTGTGTGTGTGTGTGTGTGTGTGTGTGTGTGCGTGCAAGTGCACATATACACACACATACACACACACATTCCCCCCCCCCACAAAGTGTTAAGAAAACATACAAAAGTTTAGCAAGATGCCAAGAAGCTGTGGTCACTGCTACCTGCATGACTGAGGCACCTGGATTACCTGAGCCCAAGACTTGAAGGCCAAACTTGGCAGTACAACAAGGTATAATCTATATATAAATAAATAAATAAGCTCATGGAGATGGCTGTCCCTGGAACCTACCTACATAAAGGTAGGAGAGGACAGGCACCTCAGGGCTGTCTTCTGACCTTTATACATGCACAGTAGTATGCGCCCCCCCAACACTACTTCTTCAAAATAAGATGAAATGATTTAAAGACCAGGCTTGAGGGTTTGCTGGCTCCCCCCCACCTGGTGTGTCTACCAAATGCCAGGCCAGCCAAAGTTATGTACTGAGACCCCGTCTCAACCAAACAGGTTTGGGCATAGATATAAAGTACCTGCTTATCAAACCTGACAATGTGCACTGTGGGGAGTGGGAGGGGGTGTCAGGATCCACACAATGGAAGGGGAGAATAGATTCCTGAAAGTTGTCCTGACGTTTGCCTGCCTTCAGAAGCACACTGAACATCCATGTTCACACAGGCAAATACTGTTCAAACAGTTTTAAATTGAGGCTAGAGATTCCTCAGGAGTTAGGAGTATTTGTTGCTCTTGCAGATGACCTGCATGTGGTACCCAGCACCCATCTAACATCTCACCATCTACAACTCCAGTTCTAGAGAATATGACCCACTGTTTTGGTCTCCATTGGCTTGCAGGTGCTACATGTCCATTCGTGCAGACAGACATATAAGAATTCCTTACAGAAGTTAAATCAGATGAAATGACTCCCTTGTTTGGGGAGCTAGTGTGAGTTTATACCCTGCTCTTTGCATGATGACTGTCATTTCAAGGGAAAGTTTGGAGCCTTGGTCATGGAAGGAAGCAGGACAATGAACAGCTGTTATCATGCCAACTAAAACACAGGTCAGAATTCAGCACAGTACCATGCGACCTTGATGCTAAGGAGGGGAGAGAGAAAGGAAAAGGAGGAAGTCGCAGTTTCCTGTGTGCCCCTTTTGGGCACAGTGGACTTGTGAGACTGTAGGTGGAGGGACATGGCCACGCCTTCAGGCCCTTTCTACATCACTGAGCAGTCCTGCCCACCTGGGCCACCCTCACTGCCACTTCCTTTTTCTGGTGGACTCAGAGCTCAGTCATAACCACATTCTTCCATGTCCCAAATCTCATCATGGAGTTCTGGAACCTGAGAAAAGCCTTTGCCACACCTCATCCTGTCTCCCCATGAGCTCAGTCTCCACTGGAAAACTGCCTCATTAGATCATCTCCTTTCTCTCCTCACATCTCCGTCTACAGCAGGAGCTTTGGGAGAGATAAGAGTGAGATTTTTTTTTTTCAAGGATTCTGAGAGCAATTCAGCACTTTTCTGCTGGTTAAGGAAGTATCTGAAACTCAGTTCTCTTGGGATGCTGGGAGTGGGATCAGAGAGGCATTTCAAAGAAGTTCTAGCCCATATGAGAACCCCAGCAGTAAGAGAGGTGCTTTTTGGGAAACAGGATGTTGGGGTTTTGAGCAAGAGATAGGTAGGATGAAAGTGCTCAGCTGCAAGCCAGGCAAGCCCAAGGCTCCCTGTAAGTGTCGTAGCTCTGAAGGGAAAAGTATCCTAGCAGTCAGGAGTCAAGGAATAATAACACAGTCCCTCAGCACAACAAACTCCACACAATAGATTTATTGGGAAAGACACAAGAGAATGCCACCTCAGGGAGAGAAGCCACAGAGAACTGAGCAGAAGACACGGGTTATACAGCTTTTCTTGTGGGGCAGAACTTTCTAGGGTGGGGGTGGGTGAGATTTCACAGCCTGAGCTTGTGCCCGGAGGGGCTTATACTACTTCCTGACATAGTCTGAGTCTGCCTCATGTCAATTATTCATTTCTTGAGGCCATGTTCTTTTGGCCAGAATCATATTGCCTGCCTAGGCACTCGAGCGACCTGGCTGCTGGTATAGCTCAGCAGTGCTCCCTTGCTTGCTGGGATCCTCCAATCCCATCGTTAGCACACAGAATAAAGCCAACACCAGGAAGCTTAGGTTGGAGAGGGAGTTTTCTGAGGAGATAACATGCAAGCATGAGGGTCTCGGTTCAAAGCCCTGGAGCCCAGGCAGAGCTGTGCTCAGTAGAGAGCATCTGTAATACCATGTGCTCCCAAGAAGATGGGAGGCAGCATTAGTCACTTGGCTGTAGCAGAACTTGGCTACTTTGTGGGTTTTTCTTTCTTCCACCCTTCTCCACACCAACCCCAGCACTAGATAGAAGAGAAAAAAGGATAAAGAGGAAAGAAAAGAGGTCCCCGAGTCAGGATCAGGAAGGGGCAATGATATTGTTAGACTACTTCCTGCTGTTCGGGAGCATTGAGTTCCTTGAGACAAGTTTGATCGTTGCCATCAGGATATCTAATTTCTTTTTCCTGCTTCTTCTTTGCACACAACTAGTAAACAAATCAAGACTAACAACAACTCACAACAACCAACAACCCATCCTCCCTCTGGGCCCTAGCATTTATACACCCTCTGAAAAGTCCCCAGAATCCCAAATGTCACACAGTCACAAAATCTATCTGCAGCTAGGAAAATCATGCCCTTGCTATAGCATGAAGCAAATCACAGTCACCTGCTGTGCACACTCTGAAGCCATCCCATAATCCCACACCTGGGATTAAAATGAAAGCACCTTCCTATTCATGTGTTTTTTATTTTTTTGGAAAGATTTATTTATTTATAGTATGTAAGTATATTGTAGCTGTCTTCAGACACACCAAAAGAGGGAGTCAGATCTCATTACAGATGGTTGTAAACCACCATGTGGCTGCTGGGATTTGAACTCAGGACCTCCAGAAGAGCAGTCGGTGCTCTTAACCACTGAGCCATCCCTCTAGCCCTCATGTGTTTTTTAAGGAAACCAAAATTCTCACTATACTTTTCTGTTGCTCTGAGAAAATTCCATGGCCAAGGCAACTTAATTAAGGAAGTTTCTTTCGGCTTATGGTCCCGGAAGGCTAGAGCCCATCTTGGAGGGGAAGTATAACAGCAGGCAGCAGGCACAGTGGCAGGAGCTTGACGCTGAGAGAGCAGGAAGTGAGGCAAGACCGTAAACATTCTAAGCCTGTCACATGCCTCATTCTTCTAGCAAAGCTCCACCTCCCAAAGGTTTGCAACCTCCCCAAACAGCATGGTTAGTGCCACTAACTGAACTCCCAGTATTTAAATATCTGAACCTATGGGGACATACATATTTAAACTACTACATAGCTGGACCTGGAAAACTCTTGGGTCAGCTATGGGTGAACAAGACAATCTTTTTTTTTTTAATTTTTTTAAAAGACTTATTTATTTATTATATGTAAGTAGACTGTAGCTGTCTTTAGACACCCCAGAAGAAGGAGGCAGATCTCATTATGGATGGTTGTGAGCCACCATGTGGTTGCTGGGAATTGAACTCAGGACCTTCAGAAGAGCAGTCAGTGCTCTTAACCACTGAGCCATCTCTCCCAGCTCCAAGAAGATCATCTTAAGGTGGCTAGTGAAGACTATCACCCAACATTCTCCATTGAACTCTATACAAATGCATAAGCATACACACACACACACACACAATCATATATTAGAAAAGATTTAAACAATTTTGATGTATTGGATTTATTTTCTCTTGATTAGAAGAATGAAGGGGTGGGGCTAGAGAGATGGTTTAACATTTAAGAGTGCTTGCTGCATCTTCCACAGAACCTGAGTTCAGTCCCTAACACCCATAGGAAAAGGGCTCACAACTGCCTGTAACTCCAGCTGTGGGGGAGTTACAGCATTGTCTTCTGGCCTCTAAAGGCACCAACACACATGTGATAAATACACATATATATGCAATTTTTATACATCTTTTTTTGTTGTTTTTGTTTTTGCGTGCTTGTTGGTTTTATTGAAACAGGGTTTCTTTGTGTAGCCTTGATTGTCCTGGAACCTGCTCTGTAGACCAGGCTGGTCTATAAATCTCAAACTTATACAGGCTGGTCTATAAATCTCAAACTTGGAAGCCTTTGCCTTCCAAGAATTGAAATTAAGTGTGCGTGCCACCACTGCCTGGCTGCGTTTTTATTTGTTTGTTTCTTTGAAACAGGGTTTCTCTGTGTAGCCCTGGCTGTCCTGGAACTCACTCTCTAGACCAGGCTGGTCTTAAACTCAGAGATCTGCCTGCCTCTGCCTCCTGAGTGCTGGAATCAAAGGCTTGTGTACCACTGCATGACTGCACTTGCTGTTCTTACAGAGGACCCAGGATAGTCCCTAGCACACACATGGTGACTCATGATGCTCTCCAACTCCAGTTTTAGGGGATCTGACACCCTGTTCTTGCCTCTGAAGGCACCAGGCACATGCATACAAAAACATTCATACACATAAGATAAATCTTTTAAATAAAATAAGAGCTGGGCATGCTGGTGACATATGCCTTTAATGCCAGCATTTGGGAGGTAGGGACAGAACAGTCTCTGTGAGTTTAAAGCTGATATGGTCTATAGTGAATTTTGCCAGTCAGGATCGCCTAGTGAGACCCTGCCACCAAACAACAACAAAATACTCTTTAGTTTTTAAATTTGTTTTATGTGTGTCTTAGTCAGGGTTTCTATTCCTGCACAAACAACATGACCAAGAAGCAAGTCGGGGAGGAAAGGGTTTATTCAGCTTACTCTTTCCACATTGCTGAAAGCATCTGTCAAAGAAGCTGTACCACTCCTGGGAAGAGAAAGCTCTCCCAAAGCCTTCACCACCAGAAGCTCCCTGCACTCTATGCTCGCTCACAGGTCAGCCCCCCACTGGCTCAGCTCCGCTGGACTCTGCGCAGCCAGTGCAGCATCTTGGAGCGACAGAGGCTCCCAGGGCAGCAGCACCAGAGCAGCGGCTGCCGCGGCAGCAGCAGTGGCAGTGGAGGTGGCAGAAGTACTTCGCTTGAACCCTCCTGCTGGACAGGGCCAGAGGTCTCCAAGGATAGCCTCCAGTACACAGATCAATAACTGGTGACCACGTGGGGTACAAACAGGCTGTAACTGCATGAACAGATACTGAGGGACAGTGAGCCTCTTCCCACCCCCAAATCTGGAGACAAGCACTCATAAAAAAGACAATTGTCTTTCACCGGCTCAAACAAGGAGCAAAATTTCATCCTTAACTGATCTGTGCACCCTGCACAATCCATACGAATATCTTTTTTTTATTAAAGAATTATTTATTTACTTATTTATGTATATGAGTACACTGTAACTATCTTCAGATACAGTAAGCATCAGATCCTATTACAGATGGTTGTGAGCCACCATGTGGTTGCTAGGAATTGGACTTCTAGAAGAGCAGAGGTGCTCTTAACCACTGAGCCATCTCTCCAACCCCCCCATACGAATATCTTAATGGTACTAAAATTTTTGGTTGTGAGATTCATATATTACAGAATGTGCAGTTTTGACAAGATTCATCCTCAGAGATGCTGAAATGACATGCTGTTCCAGCCCCCTGCTTCCTGATGCTGTCCAGAGACTTGCTTCCAGAACAGCTTCAGGAACTGCTACTGATTCCAGATGATCTTGGGCCAGATAGTAAACTCATGGTTATATTAGATTCTGATTTAGTTATAATAATGTGTTTTCAATATTATTCAATTAGAAATAGCTAGGAAGTAGTCAACGTTTGAAAGTTCAGATATACCCGAGATAGATAGATAGATAGATAGATAGATAGATAGATAGATAGAGATAGATGGATAGAGATAGTTTTCAAAAACATCAGAAGTCCACAGAATCTGACATTTAATTATTTCATTGTCATTAGAAATTTTGACTGGAGACATGTCCCTAGTATCCCCCCACTATGTCCTGACAGTACCCCCTTCATGGTTCAGAAAAGATACTGGACATCTTTACCTCCAGGCAAGAGTGCTTATTGTGGCAAGGTAGCCACTGGGCAGAAATTGCCTATATCATCTGCAGACAAAATGCTGTCCAAAGAGGAAAAACAGATATGATATAATCATCCGCTAAGCTCTGCCAAGACAGGGTAAGCTAGTCCTTCATATTCCTACTTCATCTCAGGTTCTGTCAGATGTCTCTGGACCAGAAGGCTGAAGACAGATGCTCCAATGTTTTGAAGAATAGGGGACTGTCCAGGTAGTCAGTGGTCTCTACAGTTTAAGTTTTGGAAGCTATGTTTTTATGCTTCCTATATATTCAGGTAATATTTAATTTGTTCTTGGATTTCTGTTGGGGTTAAAGACTAGCTATAGTCTCATAAGCAAACTTAAGTTGTTTAGCATTGAGAGATATGATATAGAGCTGAAAGCATGTTTTTCAGATGGTGATACAGACTAAAATCAAAATGTAATTCAGGTATAGAATTTTAAGCTCTTTAGTTAGCTAAACTCACTGCAACAAAACCTGGTAGAGCATCAAAGAATATATATTTATTAGGGATAAATATGACAAAAGCATAATTGCATTGTGCTTAAAACTACAAAGCTGCCGGGCGGTGGTGGCGCACGCCTTTAATCCCAGCACTTGGGAGGCAGAGGCAGGAGAATTTCTGAGTTTGAGGCCAGCCTGGTCTACAAAGTGAGTTCCAGGAAGCCAGGGCTACACAGAGAAACCCTGTCTCGAAAAACCAAAAAAAAAAAAACTACAAAGCTGAGAGACTACAGAGATGGCTCCTACAGAGGACCTGGGTTTGATTCACAGCACCCAAATCAGGTGTCTCACAACTGCCTGTATCTTCAGTTCCAGGGGATTCAATGCCTCTGGCTTCTGAAGGCACTTGCTTGCATATAGAGTACAAAAACTCACACAAGACACACATACTTACAGAACAAATAGCAATAACAAAAGTCCCACTAGAAAGCAGAGTTGAAGACCAGGAAACTGAAGCACAAAGATCAGAGTCCAAGGCCACTCTAGACTACAAATTAAGTTAAATTAAAGTAAGAATTTTTATAAATGAGTCTGATGCCAGTCTGGCCTCAAACTCTGAGGTCCGCCGGGCGGTGGTGGCGCACGCCTATAATCCCAGCACTTGGGAGGCAGAGGCAGGAGGATTTCTGAGTTCGAGGCCAGCCTGGTCTACAGAGTGAGTTCCAGGACAGCCAGGGCTACACAGAGAAACCCTGTCTCGAAAAACAAAAAAACAAAAAAACAAACCAAAGATTAAAAAAAAAAAACAAAAAAAAACCCTCTGAGGTCCACCTGCCTAGATCTCCTGATTGCTGGGATTAAAGGTGTGTGCTGCTGCTACTGACCAGAGAACTGTTTGTTTTCCTGTGACAGGACCACAGGGTGTGGTTCTGACTGGCCAGGATCTATCTAGACAAGGCTGGTCTAGAACTCACAGAAATCTATCTGACTCATTCATTTTTACTTGGCAAGTGATGGTCATCATGGGTGTATAGATCCCAGCCTGAGCCAAATGAGACTCTTCATCAAAAAAAGGGGGTAACAGGTGAGAGATGGTTCAGCGATGAAGAGAACTTGTTCTTGCAGAGGATCTGAGTTCAATGCCCAGCATCCCCAAGATGGATCATAGCCATCCATAACCCCAGTTCCAGGGAGCTGAAGCCCTCTTCTGAATTCCTTGGGCAACAGGCACACATGTAGTACACAGACAAACATGTAAGCAAAACATTTGTGCACATAAATATTTTTTTTTGGTTTTGGTTTTTTGAGACAGATTCTCTGTGTAGCCCTGGCTGTCCTGGAACTCACTCTGTAGACCAGGCTGGTTTTGAACTCAGAAATCCACCTGCCTCTGCCTCCCAAGTGCTGGGATTAAAGGCATGTGCCGCCACTGCCTGGCAATAATAATTTTTTAAAGATTTATTTATTTATTATATATAAGTACACTATAGCTGTCTTCAGAAACTCCAGAAGAGAGCATCAGATCTCATTACAGATGGCTGTGAGCCACCATGTGGTTGCTGGAAATTGAACTCAGGACCTCTGGAAGAGCAGTCGGTGCTCTTAACCACTGAGTCATCTCTCCAGCGTTCACAGAATGCTTGACTATTTCATGAAACCCTAGGTTCTCTCTCCAGCATCACACAAACCTGGTGTAGTTGTACATGTCAGGAATCCCAGTACTCAGGGGGTGAAGGCAAGATCAGAAATTCAAGTTCATTGTGAAGTACATGTGGAGTTTGTGACACACACCCCCCTTAGGCCATGTGCAACCCTGGTTCCTGACTCAAAATCAAAACAAAATAACAACAGAAAGGACAACGAGTTGGTTCTACATATAAAAGTACCTCCAGCCGGGCGGTGGTGGCGCACGCCTTTAATCCCAGCACTTGGGAGGCAGAGGCAGGAGGATTTCTGAGTTCGAGGCCAGCCTGGTCTACAGAGTGAGTTCCAGGACAGCCAGGGCTACACAGAGAAACCCTGTCTCGAAAAACCAAAAAAAAAAAAAAAAAGTACCTCCATATATTGGCAGAAGAGAACTAATTCCTGCAAGTTGTCATCTGACCTCTATACCATGGCCCTTCCTGCACATGAGAACACACACACACACACACACACACACACACACACACACACAGAGAGAGAGAGAGAGAGAGAGAGAGAGAGAGAGAGAGAGAGAGAGAGAGAGAGAGACTTCAAAAACTCTAAAATAGTGCAAATATATTTGTTGTGGTAAATCTCCAACCCCAATAAATTCATGCAAAAGACACACAACTCAGTTATAATATCTATAAGCTGCACACCTAGATTAGGCAAATTTACCACGACACTACTCTATTCCCCAGCTATAAGATCCCTTGCTACTTGCAGCTCCTCCAGTCCACGTGGTGGTTCCGCTCCATCTTCCTTCCACCTCCTCTCCCACCATCATCTTCTCTCTCCCCCTTCTTCTTCCTCTCTCTCCCTCTCTAAAACTTCCAGCCCCACCTTCCCCTTCCACTGCCCAATCACAGGCTCTAGCCATTATTTGGCCAGTTAAAATGGGGAGAAGGTCCACATGAAATCACCTGAGCATGTGATCCACTCAAGAGGGGGCCCCTCTTGAGGAAACAAAATTAGCATCAAAATACAAACAGCATTAGGCCAATCCACAACATATATGAGCAATTTTTTTTTTTATATGTCTCACTGTGTACTCCTAGATGGCTTGGCACTTATGTAGACCAGGCTGGTCTCAAACTCACTTTTGCTCTCTGATTGTCTTGGGCCCTCAGACCAGAGAGAGCACCAGATCCCTGGAACTGGAATTATAGATGGTTATGAGAGGGGCCATGTGGGTGCTACTAGAACTTGGGTCCTCTGAAAGAGCAGCAAATGAGTGCTTTTAACTGCAGAGCCATCAGCTGGGCAGTGGTGGCGCACGCCTTTAATCTCAGCACTTGGGAGGCAGAGGCAGGTGGATTTCTGAGTTTGAGGCCAGCCTGGTCTCTAGAGTGAGTTCCAGGACAGCCAGGGCTACACAGAGAAACCCTGTCTCGATAAAAAAAAAAAAAAGAAAGAAAGAAAGAAACAAACAAACAAAACTGCAGAACCATCACTCCAACCCCATGAGGTACATTATTTCAGTAGCTAATTTACCAAAGAAGATAAACGTGCAGAAAATATGGGGGTAAAACTAGGAGTCCATGTGTCTGTGGTAGAGCACTTGCCTAGCATCCATAAGCTCTGGATTCAATCCCAAGTACCACAAACAAACAAACGTTTTGGAGTTAGAAATGTAGTTCAGCTCATCGAGTGTTTACATACTCTATATGAGGCTCAGAGCTTGATCCTTAATATTGCATAAACCAGGAATGGTGGCACACACCCGAAGTCCCAGTACTTGGGACATGGAAGCAGGAGTCTCAAAAGTTAAGGGTCATATTTGACTACATATCAAGCAGAACTGAGTATCTATCTGTCTGTCTGTCTATCTATCTATCATCTATCTATCGAAAGAGGATTTATTAAAACGGCTTACAAGCTGTGGTCCTGCTAGTCCAACAATGCCTATCTACCACCCGGAAATCCAAGAATCCCGTATTCAAGGCTCCGTGCCTCAGCTGGTCTGCAGTATACGGATTCCTAAAAGAAGTAGTCTCTAAGGGCAGTAAAGGAATGCTATCGAGAGTAAGGGCAAGCACACAAAGAGAGAGAAGCTTCCTTCTTCCATGTCATTTATGCAGGCTGCCACCACATTAAAGGTGTACTTTCCAACCTCAAACAATCTGCATTAAAAGTGGATCTTTTGTAGGGTGGTGGTGGTGGTTCATGCTTTTAATGTCAGGACTGTGAGTTCAAGGCCAGCCTGTTCTACTCAGTGAATTTCAGGACAGCCAGAGCTACACAGAGAAGCCCTGTTTCGATAAAATAAAATAAAATGAAATGAAAATAAAAATAAATAAATAAATTAAAAAATTAAAAAAAAAGAAAGAAGGAAGGAAGGAAAGAAAGAAACAGATGGCTCAGTGGTTAGGTGTTGTAAACTGCATGGATTATGGAATAACCTTTTTCTGGTGATGGGGAATGAAAAAGTGACAGACACATGTACAGAAAAGCTGGGATCCCCAGGGTCATGCTCTCTGGAGAGGTGCACCAGCAATCCAGAAACTCAGAATGTTTGTTATATACAGCTGATCAAGGAGTCCGGTTTATTATATGTAGCCTACTTGAGTTAGCTTATCTTGGTAAGGGGTCTCTGAAGGACAGCAGTCTCGGGCTCAGCCATCTGTGAGGAGGAAACTGTGGTTGGTACTTCCTGTGTACACTGTCAGCAGCAGCACTAGACCAGGGAATGCCTTGCCATCCCTCTGAGCCTGACCTGAGGAGGCTTTGCCATTCCTGTGGGTTTGAGGTATTGCGGTTCACATGGCCATACTCATGTCAGTAACACACATCCGCTCAGCACTTCACCTACTCTCCACAGTGAAGTGTGCTTCCTCTTATTCTAGACCAGGATTCAGTTCCCAGCATGCACATGACAGCTCACAACCCTCTGTACCTCCAGCTCCAGGGAATCTGGTGCCCTCCTCTGACTTCCAAGGACCAGGCTCGAGTGTGGTACACATATATAAAAATAGGCAAAACACTAATACACACAAAGCAAAATAACTTTTTTATATATAATTTTTTAATGTTTTTTTAAAGATTTATTTATTTATTTTATGTATGTGAGTACACTATTGCTCTCTTCAGACACACCAGAAGAGGGCATCGGATCCCATTACAGATGGTTGTGAGTCACCATGTGGTTGCTGGGAATTGAACTCAGGACCTCTGGAAGAGCAGTCAGTGCTCTTAACCACTGAGCCATCTCTCCAGCCCCATAATTTTTTTATGTGTATTTGTGTTTGTGTTCTGTCTGCATGTGAGGGTATTGGACTCATGGAGTTACAGACAGTTATGAGCTGCCATGTGGGTGCTGGGAATTGAACCTGGGTCCTTTAGGAAGAGCAGTCAGTGCTCTTAACTGCTAAGTCATGTCTCCAGCTACCTCTCCTTTTATTTTTTTATTTTATTTTATTTTATTTTTTTGAGACAGGGTGTCTCTGTGTAGCCCTGGCTGTCCTGGAACTCACTCTGTAGACCAGGCTGCCCTCAAACTCAGAGATCCGCCTGCCTCTGCCTCCTGATTAAAGGTGTGTACTACCACCACCTGGCTTAAACTAATAACTTTAAAAAATGAAAAGAGAAGAAGTAATGAGAAGATGATCCACATCATTAGCCAGTATGAAAATGTTTACCAAGGCCATGAGATGATGGTACACTTCTATTAGAATGTCTAAATGAAAAGACTGACCACAGGAGCAGATGCAGAGACCCACAGCCAAACACTAAGTGGACCTTGTTGAACCCCACAGAAAAGGGCGAGGAAGGGTTGGAGGAGCCAGAGAGAGGTCAAGGACACAGGAGAACATGGCCCACAGAATCACTAAGCAGGGCTTATGGGGGCTCAAAGAGACAGCGGTGACAGTCACAGAGCCCGCAGGGGTCTGTTCTAGGTCCTCTGCATGAGTGCTGTGGTTGTTTAGCTTGGATTTTTGTGACTCCTAACAGTGGGCGTGGGTGTGTCTCTGACTCTTTCACCTGCTCTTGGGTTGCCACACCAAGCCTTGCTAGGAGGGTCTGTGCCTTGTCATATTGTGACTTCTTAATCCGCAGTCAATTGACATACCTGTGAGGTCTGAAGGGAAACAAAGGAGCATTGGATCTGGGGGAGAAGGGAGGTGCAGGGAGGGGAGACTTGAAGGAGTGAAGGGAGGGGGCTGCTCTGCGGTCAGGATGTATTGTATGAGAATAAACAAACAAACAAATAGAAATGAATAAATAGGGCTGGAGAGATGGCTCAGCGGTTAAGAGCACTGACTGCTCTTCCAAAGGCCCTGAGTTCAACTCCCAGCAACCACGTGGTCGCTCATAACCATCTGTAAAGGGATCTGATGCCCTCTTCTGGTGTGTCTGGAAACAACTACAGTGTACTCATAGAAATAAAATAAACCTTTAAAAAAAAAACAGAAACAAGAACAAAACAATTAAAAAAAGAAATGAATAAATACATAAATAAATACAAATAAATCAATAGACAAATAGATAAATAAATAAAGACTATTTATAGCAAGTCTTAGGAATAAGCCTTAAGATTTAGGCTTATCCTTAAAGTTTTAAGGTTTCTAGAACTTTGATCCACTTGTCATTTTGTAAAGTAGCCTGGAATTTGTTTTTGTTTTTCTTTTTGGTTTTTTGCTTTGTTTTGTTTTTTGTTTTTTTTTTTTAATTATTTATTTCATGTATGTGAGTACACTGTAGCTGTCTTCAGACACACCAGAAGAGGGCATCAGATCCCATTACAGATGGTTGTGAGCCACCATGTGGTTGCTGGGATTTGAACTCAGGACCTTTGGAAGAGCAGTCAGTGCTCTTACCTGCTGAGCCATCTCTCCTGTCCCTTGTTTTATTTTTTGAGACAGGGCTTCTCTGTGTAGCCCTGGCTGTCCTGGAACTCACTTTGTAGACCAGGCTAACCTCGAACTCAGAAATCCACCTGCCTCTGCCTCCCAAGTGCTGGGATTAAAGGCGTGCGCCACCACCGCCCGGCTTGTTTTTATTTTCTAAGACAGGGTTTCTTCATGTATGCCTGGCCATCCTGTAATTCCCTCTGTAGACCTGGCTGGCCTCAAACTCAGAGATTCACCTGCCTCCGCCTCCTAAGTGCTGGAATTAAAGGTATATCATCACCGACCAGCTGGTCTGGCACTTTCAAGCACCTACTGTATGTTCCAGGCATTTTACTTAATCTACATAAGAGACAAGAAAATTATATTTGCTCACTTAAAGATTTGTATACGAGTTTGACATGGTTGCTTAAGTCTGTAATTCCAGGATTCTAGGAGCCTAGATAGTAACTGCTAGAAGTTTGAGGCCAGCCTGGGCTACAGAGTGAGGACTTGTTTGACAGAAAAAAAAACTGTACACAAATATTCAGTTATATTTAAGGAAGTTAAAATTGAAAAGAATTCAAGTGTCATCCAGTCATCCATCAAGAAGTGAGTGGGACAACCAACCATGGCATCTTTTTTTTTTAATAATTTTATTTTTTTTAAAGATTCATTTATTTATTATATGTAAGTACACTGTAGATGTCTTCAGACACTCCAGAAGCGGGCGTCAGATCTTATTAGAGATGGTTGTGGGCCACCATGTGGTTGCTGGGATTTGAACTCAGGACCTTCAGAAGAGCAATCGGTGCTCTTAACCACTGAGTCATCTCACCAGCCCAACCATGGCATCTTTATACACTGGAATGCTACCCAGCCGTGTAAGCAAGCAAATAAACGACTGCTATGTGCAACAGGAAGATCGGAGCAGAGGCCGGGAAACTGAAAGACCAATGTCACTAGCTTCCTGTCAGTTTCACTGAAACACCTAATGCAAAGTTAGAGCAGCAAGGCTGGTCCAGCCACACTCCACCCAAGTCCTAACTGGACCCTGGCTGAACCCTGGCTATTAGAACCGCTGAAGCTGGGCAGTGGTGGCGCATGCTTTTAATCCCAGCACCCAGGAGGCAGAGGTAGGCAGATCTCTGAGTTCGAGGCCAGCCTGGTCTACAGAGTGAGTTCCAGGACAGCCAGGGCTGCACAGAGAATCACCAAAAACAAACAAACAAACAAACAAACAAACGCAAAAACAAAATAAACCCCAAACCTCTGAAATGGGATGATACCATTGCTGAATGCATCTTCTGGAGCCAGGTACATTTTAGGGTGTCCCAGGCTGTGTCTTGGAGAAGCCTAGCCTTCCTGTCCTAAGTAGAGTTTCATTTCAGATGCCAGGTGTTTGTCTTCCTGAGACAGGGATGCAGCTGATTCCTGATTTTTGTTGTATTTTTGACAGGAGACTTTGTTGTCCAGAGCGGCCTCTTGACCTTCCTACCTCAGCCACATAAGTGTTCTGATTACATTTGCGTGCTACCATGCCTGACTTTGTACCCCTTAATTAATCCTAATTAAATGGGAGAAGATAGAAGGAACTTTCTAAATCAGTGTGCTATAATGGCCATTCTCTGTGGTGGAGAGCCAGCGCTGTTCTGCCTGCAGGGATAAAGAGGGATACAGTGATACAAAACCTTGAAAGCCAGTTTGCTGACTCAAGACCTTTGGTTTTTGTGACTTGGTGTTGCTAGGGATTGAACGAAGGGCCTTGAGCACTCTACTGCTCATCTATATGCCCAGCCTTGTTTAGCTTTTATTGTGAAGAGTATCCTAAGTTGCCCAGGCTAGGCTTGAGGACCAGAGTCAAATTTTAGGGGCTGGAAAGAAGACTCTTGGGGCTTTTTGTTTGTTTGTTTTTGTTTTTGTTTTTAAACAAAATCTCATTTGTTTGATTTTACCAATAAAGACTTGGGACCCAGATGCTGAGGTGAGAGCCTGCGAACTCAAGGCAGAGAAAGCACCCAGCGAACCTTCCTCCTCAGCTGATGTCCCATCAGGAATCCTCCCCCCCCCCCATCTCAAACAACCTCCTTCAAACTCAACGTCCCTCCATTCTGCTTCCGGCGTGTCTCTCTATCTGTCCTCCAGACTCTCTCTTGCTATTTCTGTTTTTTTTAAAGATTTATTTATTTTTATGTACATGAGTACACTGTAGCTGTCTTCAGACACATCAAAAGAGGACAACCGATCCCTTTACAGATGGTTGTGAGTCACCATGTGGTTGCTGGGAATTGAACTCAGGACCTCTGGAAGAGTATTCAGTGTTCTTAACCACTGAGCCATCTCTCCAGTCTCCCTCTGTTTTTTTTCTTAATAATCCTATGTTCACTTCCTATCAACTGGTTGCTTGCTCTGTCTCTAGATCAATGGTTGACTTTATTTAATCTTGTTTACAATATTTAAGCAAAAAGCTCTCGGCTATAGGTGTGTGTTAAGGCTGAGCCACACCACAATTAGGAACAGATTTTTCCAGTAAATAACACAATCTCAGGGTTCACAGTGTGATCAAACAATCCTGCAATATTTCCCCCTTTTTGTCTAAATAAGAAAAGAACGATTTTAACTCTAACATAGTAACTGTTTACAACAATGAAGCTATTTCCACCAAGCTTTCCACAATGTCCAGTGTGGTTGGATTTCGCAGTTTTAGGATTAAATATTTTTGAGTCTAAACTTCTGTCAAATGTTCCTGTCAATCTCATATGGACTCAGCAATCTGAATTTCCTGAGCAGTTTGTGGTCCAAAGCTGATCTTTGGGTGATGTTCATCAGCGTAGTGGCAATCCTGGCTAGGTGGGACCCAGCAGTTAACCCAAAGGTGTCCTCTGTTTGCACAGACCTGGTGGCAGAAGAGGCATGGGGCAGTTTTCCCAATGGTTAGTGATACCATAATGAAGGTGGCTTTGTTGCAGGGACCCATCATCTTCTTGGAGACCTCAAAGGTTACTGTGAGGAATGGTCACTGTTTATTGTAGAATATGTAAGCATTTAAAAATACCATATTCGCCGGGCAGTGGTGGCATATTCCTTTAATCCCAGCACTTGGGAGGCAGAGGCAGGCAGATTTCTGAGTTCGAGGCCAGCCTGATCTACAGAGTGAATTCCAGGACATCCAGGACTACATAGAGAAACCCTGTCTCAAAAAAAATAATAAAAATAAAATAAAATACCATATTCAGCAGATCTCTGAAAAGGACCATAATATATTAAGTACATCTGAGGTACACAAACTTTGTTCCTAGTTATATGCTCCAGACTCAAACCTGAAAACACCTATAGGAAGCTTGATAAAGCTTATTTCTAGAATTAGTTAGTGCTTTGTATGACTACTAACATCACGACAGAAAGCTGTATATACATAATAGTCTTTGATCATTGTTAATCATAAAAGTTTTTGAGAGGACAGCCAAGGCTACACAGAGAAACCCTGTCTCAAAAAACCAAAAAAAAGAAAAAAAAGTTTTTTAGATAATATTTATACCTTAAGTGAAGTTTTTGAGTCAAATGAAAACCAAAAGTCTTATGAGATTAGTAGCAACAGAATAATCCCTTTTGTTTTGGGATTTGGGATTTTCCTTTAGCAAAGCATGCATTGGTTTAGAGGAGAGAGCCATGCTCCAACTCCTAAGCCAGCTTTAATTTTTAATTGAAATGGGACCACATACAGACCATTTACCACTTCTGTCTGTAGAGGGCAGCAGAGACAAGCATCTGGGAATCCGCCACGGGTAGACCAGCCCCTTGGCAAGAAGAAGGGAGGGCGGGCGTACCCCGGCTGACCCTTCTCCTTGGGTGGTTGTCTGGTGGGAAGGGCCTGCCGCTGAGGGTCCGGCCTTCTGAGCCTGGATTTCAGGCCAGTCAGCTGGAGGTGGGTGATAGCACTTGGCCAATTTACTTTTTTTCTTAGGACATTTTTCTCCTGATAATCCATTCTTTTTCTTCAAATGTTTCACGTGTCCAGTAGCCTTGGCTTCCTTAGTTGGATGCTTTGACTCTTCTGGAAAGCTAAACCCAAAAGCCGCCCCAGCACTAACTGGGGTGGGGGTGGGGGTGCTATCCTTTTTCTGGCAGGTTATATTTTTCCTAGGGCAAAATGTCTTTTTTGTTTTTTGTTGTTGTTTTGTTTTTGGCTACAGAAAAATTGTTATCTTTCAATTGAAATTTTAAAAATTCTTTTGAAATATTGAAACTAAATATACCTCAGTATGTGTGGATAAATATACCTATATTCCCCTATGTCTTTATGTATAAATTCAAGGTTTGAGTGTATTTATTCTTAGATCACAAAGGACATTCACTTTGAATTTCAGCCTGCCTTTTGTAAGCAGCTTTTAATTTTAAATAACTGTAATTCTTATGTGCCTGCCTTTGCCTCCCTAGCATTGGGAATAAAGGTATGAACCTTTGCCTGGCTATGGTTCCTTATAATAGTTATTCTCATAGGGTTGTCCTGGTTTAATCTGGTTCTCCATTTCCCCTTATTTTTTAGTGTTGGGGTAAACTTTCATGTTGTTTGCGCAATCTATTGTTCCTACTGATACATTCTGAATTTGTTCCCTGGCAAATTTTAATATTTTAGTCATAATTAAACATGATGCCAATTTGTCCACTATTTCATTATTTTCCGGGAATTGAACTCAGGACTTTTGGAAGAGCAGTTAGTGCTCTTAACTGCTCAGCCTTCCCTCTAGCCCTAGTATTTTCAATAGCCAAAGATTCAATTAATATTTGTTTGACTTCTAAATCTGACACAATTCTATTTATAGCTGAAGTCAATCTTTGACCCCCCCAAAAAAAAATCATTGAAGGCTTCTTTTGGGTCTTGTATAATTTTAGTTAATGATTCAGACTTCTTTCCTGATTCTTCAATCTTCTTCCCAGCATTTAAAACTGCTAAATGACAAAGTGCCAAAGTGCGATCATCACATTCAAGTTGCCTATGTAGTTCAGGATATTGACTTTCACCTACCAACTGATCTTGAGAAATATTGATACCTCTAGCCCTAGTTCCTTGTTCTATGGCCCTGGCTTCCTCTTCCCACCATGTTTGCCATTGTAGCTTGAGGAACAGCTTCTAATATTGCTGTTGCCAAATCTTTCCAGTCTTGAGGATAACTCTGTTCTGAATTACCCATGAATTTAATATCTGACCAGGCAGTGGTGGTGCACGCCTTTAATTCCAGCACTTGGGAGGCAGAGGCAGGCAGATCTCTGAGTTCAAGGCCAGCCTGGTCTACAGAGTGAGTTCCAGGACAGCCAGGGCTACATAGGGGAAACCCTGTCTCTAAAAACAAAACAACAACAAAAAAAAAAAACCCAAAACCAAAACCCAAAAAACCCAGCAACAACAAAAAGAATTCAATGTGTGCTTTACATAGGGTGAATGCAAACCATATGGAAAACAGAATTTCAAGTCTCATGTGTCTATAGGACTCCATTGAATTGCTTCGCAACCTGGGAGGTGCCTGTCACCTGCTGGTAGGTCTGGCATAGTAACTGGGTAAATTAAGGTTGGTTTTCTAACAGCCTTGGGCTGCGCCTCTTCAGTTTCATCATGAGGTGGCACAGTAGGTTCTTATCTACATTGTTCCAAGTATTTTTACTTATTTTAATCTATAAGTCTTTCTAAAGCTTGTATCTTACCAATCTTCTTTTCATAGTTGGCACAATTATCAAACCATTTTCATATTTGGCACAAAAACCACTGTGTCTATTAAGGATAAAATATTAATTACTAGACTGATAGTAACTATAACCGGTATTAAGTCAACCTCGAGGTCATTTATCTTTATATTTTCTTCTCCAATTTTCAAGCCATCTAAAGGAGGTCCTAACACCCTGTATTGTATTTCCCATCAATAACATGGGAAAGTTTTTTCTTATTAATATTACTTAACTCTCTCCTTGAGGACTTCCCAGGTGTCTTACCAAATCTGATGGCTTTTCAGTTTCTTCCCAGCTGGCATGATTTCTTTGTGCAGTCATGACACACATTAGAGCACCAATTTTTTTTTTCAACAAAGTCTCAACTGTTCAATTTTACCAGTGAAGGCACAGGAATCAGATGCTAGGGTGAGAGCCTGCTCGCTCAGAGAGGAGAGACCGCACCAGCTGACCTTCCTCCTCAGCTGATGTCCCATGAAGAATTCCCTCTCTCTTGCTGTCTCAAACAACCTCCTTCAAACTCAATGTCCCTCCCTTCTACTTCCTGTATGTCTGTCTATCAGTTCTTATAATTTTCTATTAATTTTTTTTTTTTTTTTTTTTTTTTGGTTTTTCGAGACAGGGTTTCTCTGTGTAGCCCTGGCTATCCTGGAACTCACTCTGTAGACCAGGCTGGCCTCGAACTCAGAAATCCACCTGCCTCTGCCTCCCAAGTGCTGGGATTAAAGGCGTGCGCCACCACCGCCCGGCTTACTTTTTTAATACCCCTTTGTTTACTTCCTGTCAATTGATTGCTTGCTGCACCTCTTGACCTGTGGTTGACTATTTAATCCTGTTTACAATATTAAAGCAGAAGGTTTTTGGATTAAAGATGAGTGCTAAGGCTGAGCCACACCACAACTAAAACCAGGTTTTCTTCCAATAAATAACACAATCTCAGTGCTTACAGTGTGATCAAATATCCTACAACAACTTCTTCTTCTTCTTCTTCTTCTTCTTCTTCTTCTTCTTCTTCTTCTTCTTCTTCTTCTTCTTCTTCTTTGGTTTTTCGAGACAGGTTTTCCCTGTAGCCCTGGCTGTCCTGGAACTCACTCTGCAGACCAGGCTGGCCTTGAACTTAGAAATCTGCCTGCCTCTGCCTCCCAAGTGCTGGGACTAAAGGCATGCAGCGCCTCTGCCCAGCCATTTACTTCTTTTTTTATTGTTGGTTTTTTTTTTTGTTTTTTTTTGTTTTTTGAGACAGGGTTTCTCTGTGTAGTCCTGGCTGTCCTGGAACTCACTCTGTAGACCAGGCTGGCATCGAACTCAGAAATCCGCCTGCCTTGCCTCCCAAGTGCTGGGATTAAAGATGTGTGCCACCACTGCCCGGCTCAGCCATTTACTTCTTAAGAAGTTGTGCACTCCAGCTTATTGGGCTAGAAATGTCTCCCTGTCCTTTGTGTACCAAGAATTAGCATCTGCTTAGAAATAAGATGTGTTTCTTTCTCAGAAGAAGCTGCTGACAACAGTAGTGCTCACACATAGTTCTAATGCTTAGAAGGTGGAGGCAGGAGGATCAGAAGTTTGAGATCAGCTTGGTTACAGGAGGTCTGGTTACAAAGCAACAACAGTAGCAACAACATACTTCTGAATTGCTAAAAAGCTGGGCATGGTGGTACTTGCCTAGAATCTTATCACTTGGAAAGATGTGGCAGGAGGGTCACAAGTTCAAAGCCAATTTAAGACAGGGAACTGACATATGAAGTTGTGTTGTCCTTGTTCAGCTGTTGGTGAGAATTTATGGGTGTAGCTTCTGACATTCTCAGGAGACACAATGCCATAGCAAACTCCCTAATCCTCCAGCTCTTAACAGCATTTCTACCCTCTCTTTGGCAGTGTTCTCTGATCCATAGATGTGGGAGTGTTTGTAGATATATCCAGTCTGGGCTTCACAACTCTTCATTTTGACTGATTGTAGTGTTCTGTTATGGTCTCTATTTCAAAGAGTTTCCTTGATGTGGGGTGAGGACTATACTCTGGGTAAAAGGAATTATTATTATTGGTGTTACGAATTATGCTGCTTTAGTAAAGTGACATGTAGAGGAATTTTAATTCAGCACATGGCTGCTCTGGCAAGAGATCACATCCAAAGACCTTCTAGGTCTGTGGGATCCAGTTAGAACACAGACATATCTTTAATCCCAGGAGACAGAGGCGAGCAGATCTCTGAGTTCAAGGCCATCCTCATATAGAGCAAGTTTGAGGTAAGGAAAAACTTAGGTCCATTAAGGAAAAGCTTTAAGCCCAGGATTCAGGAGACAGAAGCATCTGATCTCAGAATTCTAGTTCAGTTCCGTTCAGTCAGTTCATGAAATTCAGAGGCAGTTTTACCAGGAGAGTTTTACGTAGTCAGATTGAAGAGAGAACAAGCTAGACCCAGGTAAAGACAACCGAATAGAGAATGAGAAGAAGCCAGGTTAGAATCGATTACCAGAGTTAGTTTAAAGCCTCTCAGAGCAATTCACAAAGAAGTAGAAAGAAACCAGTTTGAATCAGTCAGCTTGGAGAAAAGTTTTAAGCCAGCCAGCTGAGTTGAACCAGCTAGCCAGAGTTCAGAGAGAATTAGAAAGGGAGAACTTACTTAGCAGTAAGTCTCAGAGGCTGAAAACATGCTAGGCCTAGATAAGATTGTATGGAGGCTAAAAGTTTTCAGGACTAGGCCTAGGTTAGCAGATGGAGGCAGTAAGCCTCAGAGACGACAATTATATCAGGTGAATAAAAATACTTATTTTTACAGTGGCAGTTGTAGGCTCATGTCCTTTCACAGAGTATCAGCAGGACCTTGTAGAGGGGGGGAGGGGGAAGAGGAGAGGAGAGAGAGGTAAAGGAAGGAAAGAAAGAGTGTAAGCAAAGCTGCTTTGCCAAACTGATTTTAGTCAAACACATGACTTAACTATTCAAGCCTGGTACTCTTTAGGCAATTCTGTTTCCTCAGGGCTTAATTTACTTTGTGTGGTGTTGGCAACTGAACTTTGGACTTAACTCTGCTTCACACTGGCTTGTCCTGCAATTCTTTCCCATGTCAATAAAACCAAGGATTGTCTGGAGTGTCTAGCCCTAAAAGATTAAGGGAGCACCTCATCCACACTAATGTGCTTGGTACCACAAACCAGTGTCTTCATCCCTACCACAAATGTATATTTATTTATTACATGCTCAATCCATTATTATTTAGCTTTTAAGTGAATTTTATTCTATGAATTATGTCGGAATGTAAGCATCTTTGTAAGCTAGCATTCTGGGTTGGTTTGTTTTCTGTTGGAAGAATAGAATATGGGTTGTTGCATAAACGTTAAGGATCTGTTTTCCAGATTCACCCAAAATTCCTTAGAATTCAAAGATTTTCAGTATATTGAAGAAGTAGCCAAGTGTAAACACACAGTTCTTAGAGAAGGGGATTTCATAACTTTTGATTTTTAATCTCCACCGTGACAGTTCTTAGATCAGAGAGTGTTGGACCTGAGAGGGCCTAGTGTCCTTTCTCAAAACCAGCATGAGGTTTTATTCCAAAGCGTTGTGGCCACTCTGCAAAGGGGGGGAGGTGTGTGTGTGTGTGTGTGTTTGACCCGAAGTTACATTGTAGGTAGTTTTTATACTTTTTAGAGGTACAAGTTATATTGTGGCAAAAACCCATTAGCTAGCATCTATAAACCATTAACCTTTAGATCTGTTTGGAGTTTCCCGAGTTTAATGTGTTTTACTGGGGAATGTTCTTTGTGTGGGGAATGGAATTTGGTTAATCTTTGACTCCACGCAGGAGCAGAAAGCCGTAAAAAGACTATCTAGTACAATCTTGAGGATATCTTATCTCTAAGGTATTTATGGGTAGAATTAATTCTTTGACATTTATGATCCGTCCGGAGGAAGGCGGCGGGAAGCACCAGTGGGTCGCCAGGAGAGTGTGTTTGGGAAAGGCGCCAGGGGAGTGCCTGAAGTAAGTGTTTGGGAAAGACTCCCTTTTAGCACGTGCAAATGCGTTAGGACCCGAAAAGATGGTGAGTTAGAGGAAACTCTGGTGGAGGTTCGTAGCAGTTGCTGGTGCCACAGGCATTATTTCTCAAGAGCAACTTTCCTTGTGTGCTCCAGGAATCGAACTTAGATCGTCGTGTTTGTCCACTAGTGCCTTTGTGTGCGGGGCCATCTCTAGCTTCGGTTTTTTAAAAGCCTCACCACGCTGATCAGTTTTTCTTCAACTTTATTTGTTTCATAACAAGTTGTCCAAGTGCCTACGATTTTTCCAAGATCAATGTTTTCCTCATGGCCACCAGAACAGAGGTCCTGCAGCCGACTGGAGCTTCTAATCCCTAAGAAAAAAACAAAAGGAAAAGAGAAAGAAAAGGAAGCTGTGCAAATGACGTTGGGAAAGAATCATTTCCTTTTTCGTAAGCTGAGTCGAGAAGCGCGCTGAAGTCGCAGGAAGAGTTCTTCTCTGCTACAGGCTGGGACTCCACGTGAACAAACAGAACTCGGAGAAAATCGGATTCATTTTCTGACTTAGCTGTGTTCCAGGTGACTAGCTTGCCCACAATAAAAATGGATTCTCCTATCCCGAAACTCGCCTTTAAATCAGGCACAGCAACCATTTTTATTAAGGGCAAGGGAGCAAGCCGGAGAGTCGACAGACACTCCAGTCACAGAATTACGGAAGCGTCTGGAGAGACGCTTTAAATTACTGAGGGCCCAATCGGGATCAAGATTCCTCACCGGAACCGCCCTACCTCACGGCCGGAAGAGGCTGTACGTCAGCGCGCTGGGGCGGAAGTGGCGGGAGGGCGGAGGTGGGTAGTTGGCGGGTGGTTGACTAGAGCCGGCCGCCATGTCCGCAGGGAGCGCGACACATCCTGCCGCTGGCGGGTAAGGGCTTCGGGGGCCAGGCGGGGGCAGCGAGCACGGGCCCGAGCACGGAGGCCGGCGAGGCTGCGTGTAGGGTGGACAGGCCCTCAAGTAGGATGCGTCCGTACGCTGCGGCCGGGGTTCTGGAGAGAATGTTGAGCAGGCCTCGGGCGCCCGGAAAAAGGCCGGCCGCGGTGCGAGAGAGGAGGGAACTCAAGAGTGTTTTTCGAAGGGCGAGCCAAGGAGAAGGCAAACGCAAAGCATTCCCGGCCTGGCTGAGTCTTTGGGTGGAAGTGACTGGAAAAGAAATGTTTCGTAAGGGGATCGAAAGATGGGGGACTATGAGGAATGTAGCTGAGTTTTAGATAGGAGATTCGGTCACGTAGAAGGAGCATGACAGGCGAAATGGGAGCGAGTGTAATAAGGGAACTACACAAAGGAAGGCTGTAGGCCCCAGTATTTTCCTTTTCCTACCTGTAGGCGCCGCAGCAAATGGGATCAGCCGGCTCCAGCTCCGCTTCTCTTCCTGCCGCCGGCGGCCCCAGGTGGGGAAGTCACCAGCAGCGGGGGAAGCCCCGGGGGCGCCGCGGCCGCCGCCGCTCCTTCAGGAGCCTTGGATGCCGCCGCTGCCGTGGCTGCCAAGATCAATGCTATGCTCATGGCCAAGGGGAAGCTGAAGCCATCTCAGAATGCGGCCGAGAAGGTATTCCGAGCGCTAGACGCTCTGCTCTTTGGTAGTCCCCCCCCCCACCTTTCAGTTGCGTAATCATTGGGGTTAATGACGGTGAAAACGGTTAGAGTGAAGATCACGTTTGGGAGTATTTAGATGATACGTTGTTAAATTGTTCCTACAAGGCAATGGGCTCTGGTTTTTGTTTGAGACAGGGACTCTATATATTACCTAGACTAGGCTGGCCTGCTTGCAGAGATGCCTCTTGCCTCTGTCTCCAAGTGCTGTGCCCCATCATCACATCCTGAGGTCAGGCAGTTTTAATTGGTGTAGTTACCTTGTTTTGCTTTGTTTTTCGAGCCAAGTCCATGTAGTCTTGGCTGCCCTGGAACCGTGGTCTAGCCTCGAATTAATGGAGAGAGACCCGTCTTTGCCATCTATGACCCTGCTGAGTGCTAGGATTAAAGGCATTCGCCGCCACCACCTGGCTGGTTTTGTTACTTTTATGAACTAGTTTTTGTGCTTAGAAACTTAAATTTTTTTATGGATATTTAAAGCAATATGTTTCTGATACATAAAGTTCTGGTAAATGAAGTCAGTGTTTTGAAAATACTCATTTGTATATGTGTCTCAAGTGTCATAGGATTGGGGGCATGACTATGGGAGGGACCTAGGGATTGAACTAAGGTCATAGGGCTTAGCAGTGAGCACCTTTATGCCCTGAGCATCGGGCTGACCCTCAGAGTGTTGGGATGACATGCACAAGTGTTTGTCAGCAGGAAATGCCATTGCCGTGGTGAATGTAGGAGGTCGGAAAAACAACCTTGGTGTCAGTCCTTACCTTCCACCTTGTTGGAGTCTGGGCCTCTGTTTACTGCTGTGTTTATATTAGGTCAGGGATTCTGCCTCCCATTCTTGCTGTTAGGGGCATTGATATGACAGATGCAAGATATCATGTTTGGCTTGATCATGTGTTTTAGAAATTAAAGCTCACATCCTCATGCTTATGTGTCCACTCAAGAGCTAAAGTATTCTTTTAAAAAGATGTCTTGTAGCTGGGTAGTGCTGGGACGTCTTTAATCCCAGCATTCAGGAGGCAGAGGGAAGTGAATCTCTCCATCTTGGGGGCGGGGACCACAAACAAACAAACAAACAGAAAAACAGCAAAAAAAAGTTATCTCTCATTAGATCTAAAATATATATTTTAATGACCAAATACAATTAAATATGAGCTAAAAAATGGAGAAATAAGTTGTGTTTTGATTGTTCTCAGGCAAGTTGAGAGTATTGTTTGGTTTTTTTAGTCTATTCACTGTGTAATTAAATCTTCAAACTGAAGCTTTGCACCCTAAAGTGTAACAAAATGTTAAGTTTATAAAGATGAGTTGAGATGGCTCAGAAGTTAAGAGCACTGACTGTCCTTCCAGAGGTCCTGAGTTCAATTCCCAGCAACCACATGGTGGCTCACAACCGTCTATAATGGGATCTGATGCCCTCTTCTGGTGTGTCTGAAGAGAACAACAGCATACTCACATAAATAAATCTTTAAAAAAAGAAAAAAAGAAAAAGTTGCATAAATAGAGCTTCCTAGTGCTTGAATGAGGTGTATGGGTTTTTGTGTGTCTTTTCAGATTTACTCCATAAATAGTCAACAAATTGATCTGTGAAGCATCATAACTCTGACCTCTATTTTATCTTCTTGTCTGTTGTTTCTATAATACCATAAAAATGTATTAGGTGGCAGAAGCATACTGGCTTTGGTTTTTTTGAGGCAGTCTATCTACAAAGTGCTCTCTGTCCTGGAACTACCAGGCTGACCTTGCACTTACAGAGATCCTCTTTCTTCTGCCTCTCATACTTGCCCCACAGTGTGCCTTCCAGGCTTCTTCCTCCCCAGTGCTAGGATTAAAACTAATGGGAACTTTTAAACTTAAGTCTCTATCATGTAATTTTATTATCATGCCTATGGGTGTTTTTGCCTATGTGTATGTGTGTGCACCATGTATATGTCTAGTGTCTAATTCCCTGAAACTGAAGGTCACAGATGATTGTAAACTATCATGTAGGCACTGGGAACTAAACCTAGGTCCTCTGGAGGAGCAGTGAGGGGGTTCCCCCCCTTACCCCCATTTTTTCCTGTATACCTGTAGCTGTTCATGAACTCTTTGTAGACCAGACTGACTTCAAACTCAGAGATCTACTTGCTTCTATCTCCCAAGAGCTGTGATTAAAGGTGTGCACCACCACACCTGGCTGAAGTCAGTGTTCTTAACTGTCAAGCCCTGTCTCTAGCCACTATTTGACATATATTTTTAAAAGTGTGTGTGCGCATGCCTCCACATACCTGTGTGTGTGTGTATGTATGTATTCATGGACACTGGAGTCTGTTCTCTACTTGGTTTTGGTTATATGGGTTTTTTTGTTTGTTTGTTTGGTTTTTGACTGAACTTTGGCCTATAGATCATACACAGCAAGTGTCTTTACTGACCGAGCTTGCTAGTCCTATGATGCCATTTAAGTGACGTTTTATTTCTTTTTTATACCATTTATGAAGACTGTCTAGATAAAATCATTTTGTTGGTAGGCAAAGAAAAAATGGAAAGTAGCTGGGACTTGAGATAGCTGTAAATCAGACAACTGAAATCATTATAAAAGGTTTTAAATATTTTTTTTCTATTTTGTAGCTTCAGGCCCCTGGCAAAAGCCTAACCAGCAATAAAAGCAAAGACGACCTGGTGGTAGCTGAAGTAGAAATCAATGACGTGCCTCTGACGTGTAGGAACTTGCTGACACGAGGACAGACACAAGATGAGGTGTGTGGGAATTGGGCACTTTGGGGAGGGTGGAAAGAGCATTCAGGAAGGTGCTTCTGGACACCAGGATTCCTGAGTGGGTTTGGGTTTACCTGCAGAGGACAATAACGAAACAGATGTGGGTGACTTCCCTCTCTGGGTTTGATACAATCAAAATTTCAGATAGAGGATAATTAATACTTTGTGAAATGAATGGGGGACGTAGTCTTCTCTTCGATTGTAATGCCTTATACCACATATTTTAAATTTTTTAATTTCATAGTTATATGTACTTGTGGTGCCTTAGCCTTGTGTACCTTTTAATAGGATATGTCTTCTTTTAGATCAGTCGGCTTAGTGGGGCTGCTGTGTCAACTCGGGGACGGTTCATGACAACTGAGGAGAAGGCCAAAGTGGGACCTGGGTGTGTATCCTTTGGTTTGGGGACGGACAGGATGCCCATGTCTTAATTGCTTTTTTTAGGTAACCTGTGTTAAGAGTGTTTGGATAGTAGCTTGAAGAAGAATGCTGTTAGATTTCATTTCACATTTTTTAAGCATAAAAACTACGGAAGTTTATAATATGATTAATACTTAAACATTTTTTTGTGAGCAGGGGAAATATCTCAATCTCCAAAGTGCTTGTAATTGTAATGAAAAGTGAGGACCTGAGCTTGAACATTCCAGTATGGAGATGTTGCAGCTTGTGTCTATAATCTCAGGTCTGGAGAAACTGAAAAAGATTCCTCGGGCTTGCTGGCCAGTTAGAATAGCTGAATATCAAGCTCAGGTTTCAGTGAGAGAATTTGCCTCAAAAAAAGCAAAACAAAACAAAAAAAACCTAACAGTGATCATTCTGGTCTTAGTGATGGGTCAGTGGTTAAGAGTACTTGCTGCTCTTGAAGATGACCTGATTTTGATGTCTAGTACCATATGGTGATTTACAGCTGTCTGTAACTCCAGTTATAGATGTTCATGGGTACCAGGTATGCATATGTTCTACAGACATATGTGGATGGAAAAGGCTTATACTTACACATCTTTATTTAAACAATCTTGAGGCGTGACCACTGGCTTTCATTGTATCTTGTACATGGGGACAGAATCACACACAGTCACATGTAGCTGTCTCTCTTTCCTATAGAAGTAGTCTTTAAGTGTCAGTTATGATAGTGAGCACCTGGTGCTTGAGAGCCGGAAGCAGGTAGATATCTCTATGAAGTCCTGTGTGTATAGTGAGATTCAGGTCAGTCAGTGCTGTCTAGTGAGACCCACAAAAGGGTTTGTACTGTGTTTTAAAACCTACTCCTATCTCCCATTGGAAACTGAACCTAGTGGTCTACATACTAACTAACCACAGGGTCAGACCACTGAGCTAAAGTCCTAGACCTTTCACATTTATTTCTCGGCCCTGTTACAGTTACAGGCTGTAATTATCTAATCTCAGTTTTATGTTTCCCTTCTATTAATTAGCATATAAGATCTCTTTATACTGCCAGTTTTATGACAGCATCTCTTGAAGCTCTGACTCCAACTTGTTACATAGCTGAGTGTGACTTTGAACCCCTGATCCTTTTCAGAATCCATTTCAAAAGTGCTGGAAAGAGAGTGAGGGAAGGAGAATGTGTGTTAGTTTGTGCATGTAAGGAGGCCACAAGTTGACATTGAGTGTTTTCTGTTACCTACCTTCTTTTTGAGACACATGTTCTCACTGAACCCAAAGGCACCATTTTGGTTAGACTGACTGGCCTGTGAGCCCCCAGGAACTATACCCCTCCTCCAGGACCTGGCATTCATGGTGTTTACAGTTAGTTCCTTATGTTTGTGTGACAGGCTTTGTCACTCTGAGTCATATCACTAGCTCCCTACTCTCTTCTTCTTTTATGTGTGTAGGTGTATAAATCCCTGTACAGACATTTTTAAAAAAAGATTTATTTATTATGTGTATATTCTGAAAACACTGTCACTGTTTTCAGAAATACCAAAAGGCAGCATTGGATTCCATTACAGATGGTTGTGAGTCACCATGTGGTTTCTGGAAATTGAACTCAGGACCTCTGGAAGAGAAGCCAGTGAGTGCTCTTAACCGCTGAGCCATCTCTCCAGTCCTAGAGTATCTTTCTTTTTTTTTTTTTTTGGTTTTTGGAGACAGGGTTTCTCTGTGTAGCCCTGACTCTCCTGGAACTCACTCTGTAGACCAGGGTGGCCTCGAACTCAGAAATCCGCCTGCCTCTGCCTCCCAAGTGCTGGGATTAAAGGAGTGCGCCACCACTGCCCGGCTAGAGTATCTTTCTTTATCTTATATTTTGAGGTAGTGTCTCTCTGCCTGTCTCTGACTCCCAACCCTGGAATCATAGCACAGGTACTCGTGCCCAGCTGTTTTGTGGGTGCTGGGACTTTGAATTCCGGCTCACTTGCTTTCACTGCAAGCACTTTTGCCTACTGGACCATTTTACCAGCCTTGTCAAGTATTTTTTTTTTTTTTTTTTTTTTTTTTTGGTTTTTTTCGAGACAGGGTTTCTCTGTGTAGCCCTGGCTGTCCTGGAACTCACTTTGTAGACCAGGCTGGCCTCGAACTCAGAAATCCTCCTGCCTCTGCCTCCCAAGTGCTGGGATTAAAGGCGTGCGCCACCACCGCCCGGCTGTCAAGTATTTTTTTTTTAAAGATTTATTTATTTGAGTACACAGTTGCTGTCTTCAGATACACCAGAAGAGGGCATCAGATCTCATTATAGATGGTTGTGAGCCACCATGTGGTTGCTGGGAATTGAACTCAGGACCTCTGGAAGAGCAGTCAGTGCTCTTAACAGCTGAGCCATCTCTCCAGCCCCCCTGTCAAGTATTTTTATAAGTTCACTCTGTTGCCCATTTGATTTCAAACTGATGGTGATCTTTTCCCCTCAGCCTTTGAAGTGCTAGAGTTATGGTTTTGAACCACCAGACCTGGCTCTTATTTTGTATTTTTAATATATGTATATGTATGTACCTGCTTGTCTGTCTGTGCTTGAAGTCCACATGTGTAAGTCTCCACAGGGACCAAATAGGAGGGACCAAGTCTCTGGAACCAGAGTTATAGACAGTTTTGAGCAGTCCGCTAAGACGGCTGGGAATTGAGTCTGGGTTCTCTGCAAGACCAGCAGCTACTCTTAAGTGTTTGATTATCATTCCAGTCTCTTTTTTTGTTTGTTGTTTTTGTTTGTTTTGTTTTTTTGAGACAGAGTTCTCTGTAGCCCTGGTTATCCTGGAACTTAGCTTTTTTTTTTTTTTTTGAAAGATTTATTTATTAATATGTAAGTACACTGTAGCTGATTTAAGACACTCCATAGGAGGGAGTCAGATCTCATTGCAGATGGTTGTGAGCCACTGTGTGGTTGCTGGGATTTGAACTCAGGACCTTTTGAAGAGCAGTAAGTGCTCTTAACTACTGGGCCATCTCTCCAGACCAGAACTTAGCTTTGTAGACCAGACTAACCTTGTACTGAGGTCTGCTGCCTGCCTCTGCCTCTCAATCTTGGGACTAAAGGCATGGACCATCATGCCTTGCTCAGTCTCTTTTTTTTATTTTCAGATATTTTTGCTGAGTTGCTGAGGCTGATGTCAAACTTGTAGTCTTCCTGCCCCTTACTTAGTAGTAGTACCTGGGATTAGAGGTGTATCTTACAAAATTTAGCACCAATTGACCTTGAACAATGAGAAAGAATATTTGTAGTCTGACATTTGAGAGGTGGAGACAAGAAGATTGCCATGAGTTTGAGGCCAATCTTGGGTATATAAGGAGACTCTGCCTCAAGAAACAAATAGCAAGCAAATTAGAGAGTACATTTCTAAAACTGGCGCTTTTTTGTTTTGTTTGGGCGGGTTTGATAAGGATCTCATATCTTAGCCTGGCTTTGATGACCATGAACTTCTGATCCTCCTGCCTCTACTTCAAATATGATTAGACCCAGGTTATGCAGTTCTGGGGATTGAACCATGCTAGGACCTCAAGCATGCTAGGCCAGTGCTATACTAGCTGAGTTCAATTCCAACTTCCTCAATCTGCTTTTAGAAATTAACTGACAGCTCCTGTTAAATCTTTTTTCCCCCCCCTCCGGTTTTTTGAGACAGGTTTTCTCTGTGTAGCCCTGGCTGTCTTGGAACTCACTCTGTAAACCAGGCTGGCCTCGAACTTAGAAATCCGCCTGCCTCTGCCTCCCAGGTGCTGGGATTAAAGGCATGTTCCACTGCTTCCCGTTTCCTATTAAGTCTTGCAAAATAGAATTAATTTTTGTTATGTACAGGAACTGAGAAACAGATTGAGGTTCTCTACAAGAGCAGGAATTACTTGTAACCACCATCTCTCCATCCCCAGTAGCCTCCCCTTTCCCCCTCCACCTTTTCTTTTTAGTTACATGGTCTCACTACATAGTTCTGGCTGTCCTAGAATATAGTATGTAGACCAGGTTGGTCACAAAACTTGAGATACTTCTACCTTTGGCCCCTGAGTGCTGGGATTTAAGTGTGTGTACTACCATGCCTGGTTCCAGTAGACATTTTTTTTTTTTTTTTTTTGGTTTTTCAAGACAGGGTTTCTCTGTATAGCCCTGGCTGTCCTGGAACTCACTCTGTAGACCAGGTTGACCTCGAACTCAGAAATCCACCTGCCTCTGCCTCCCAAGTGCTGGGATTAAAGGTGTGCGCCACCACCGCCTGGCCCAGTAGACATTTTTAAAGGCAGGTTCTCTATGTGCCTCGGACTCATTTAAGTGGCTGAGTTGGCTGAGCAGTGAGCCCAGGGAATTCTCCTTTCTCTACTTCCCCAGTACTAGGATTACATACCTGACTTTTAAAAAATTGGCTTTAAAGAATCGAATTTAGGTCTTTTACCTAGTCTTATCCCCTCAGCTCTGGGATTAATCTTTCATGTTTCTTTTTACAGAGACCGTCCATTGTATCTTCATGTTCAGGGACAGACACGGGAGTTAGTAGATAGTAAGTAAATTTTGACTTGTGTGACTTCTTGCAAAGCAAAGTACAAAACTGACCTCACTTACTACTGCCCTTGATTAACTGCTGTTTATGAATTTTATGGAGATGGGAGTTACATATTTGTGAAATTTAAAAATTGAATTGAGGTTTATATAATGGTACATTGGACATTAGTCAGTTCATTCTTTGGTATAGTCAAACCTAGGGCCTCATGAATGCAATGTAACTACTCTGTTGACAGCTGTGTTTCAGCCCTTGTGTGGTATCTTACTGTCTGTGATTTTTCCCTAGGAGCTGTAAACCGAATCAAAGAAATAATCACCAATGGAGTGGTGAAGGCTGCTACAGGGACAAGTCCAACTTTTAATGGTGCAACAGTCACTGTCTATCACCAGCCAGCTCCCATTGCTCAGTTATCACCTGCTATTAACCAGAAGCCTTCCTTCCAGTCAGGAGTATGTTTTGGCAAGAGATTGTTAGTGCTATAAAAATGACTTTGCACAATAATACATAGGAAGAAAAACAATTCTGAGGTTCCAACCTGAGAATTACCTGTTTTTTTATTTTTATTTATTTATATGTATTTTCTTGAGGCAGGTTCTTTGTTCTGTAGTTATGATTATCTGGGATTTGGAATTAAGAGTGTAAGCTATAAGTAGTCTATAATATTATGGACCAATGCCATCTAAATAAACACCTTCATATTGATAGGATTTTAAAATGGAGGGAGTAGCTAGATTAAAGGGCATATAGATTGTATAGTGTGAAGACAGTCATAATTTGCATTTGAAAGCTTGGTAACTGGAGGATCAAGAAGGCTGAGTCTGATGAAGTAAGACTTTGCTGATACACTCCTCCTAGACAAAGGGGTGGAGAGAGCAGCCCTTACTGGAGAAAACCACAGGGCTCACTGTTCTACCCAACATTTTATAGCACTCTTTGCTAGTTTTCATTTAATTTAGCATAAATTGAAAAGAAGTGGGTATGCTTAATCAACACTGCATTCTGGTTGTGTGTGTGCATGTTGTTTTTGTTGTTGTTGAAATATCTTTCTGATTAGAATAATTATTTTGTAGGCTAGATAGGTACATGAACATGAAGAATTTTAGGGTTTTTTTTCTGGTTTTTCGAGACAGGGTTTCTCTGTGTAGCCCTGGCTGTCCTGGAACTCACTCTGTAGACCAGGCTGGCCTTGAACTCAGAAATTCGCCTGCCTCTGCCTCCCAAGTGCTGGGAATAAAGGCGTGCGCCACCACTGCCCGGCTGAGAATTTTAGGTTTTGTGGTGCTGATTTGGTCAAACAAGGTTTAGAATATGCTAGGCAAGTACTCTTCCCTCAGCTCTGTGAGTTCTTCTCATGTACCTCAGTCTAGCTTCAGAACCTTGACTTCTGATGTTCCTACCTCTACGTCATGAGTGCTAAACTATGGATGTGATGTTCCTACCTCTACGTCATGAGTGCTAAACTATGGATGTGCTACTGTGCTTGTTTTTCATGCAGGTCAGGCCCGGGGCTCCCACTCTGCTGACTGATATATCCCCAGCTCCACAAGTTTAAGTCTTCATTACAGTATAAGATTTAATTATGATGGGGTCTTAGAACGAGACCAGTATGTGGTGGCATGCCTTTAATCCCAGCACTTGGGGAAAGAGGCATGTGGATCTCTCAGTTCTACTAAATGAGTTCCAGGATAGCCGGGAAAACAGGATAGAGCTTAGGGGCTCCTGGCTAGACTATTCTCTGTGTAACAAAGGATGCCCAGAAACTTCTGATCCCCTTCTTGCACCTTACATGCCAGGAATGAGCACCACATGCTACCATATCCTGTTTCTGTGGTGCTAGGTAAGCACTCTGCCAGTTAAGCTGCATTCTTACACATGAGAAACTCCTCGATGGGCATGTGGCAGAGGCCTTTTTCTAATTAGCATTCTGTTGCTATAGGAAACACCATGTCCAAAAGCAATTTGAGGAAGAAAAGATAAAGCTCAGCTCTCAGGTTATAATTGATCATGGATGGATGACAAGACAGATCATTAAGCAGGAACTTGAAGTAGAGAGCAGTGGAGGACTGCTGCTTACTGGCCTGTTCCCCCAACTTGCTCAGCTGCCACTCTCTTCCTGCCTTTTCTTTTCCTTTTTAAATATATCTAAAGTGTTCACTGGGATGGTTCCCACGTATCCTGAATCAGGTGCTTTCAGTGCTGCTTCCCTCTGGAGGAGCTTTTTGTCAGCTTTGCTTTCCCTTCTGTGGGCCGACAGGACTGTAGAGTAGCCAGCACACAAGAATTGTTGTTTGTGCATGGCTGAAAGCCACAGGGATTTCATAGCATCCTGGGCATTTTATACTCAACAGTAGGAATCATTTCTTCTTCTGGAAAGATGAGGGAGAGCCTGTATGAGAGGCATGATCTTAAAAGGAGGTGTCAACACTGGAAAGGTCAGCTACCTGCCCCTACTGTCCCCTAGACATGGTCCCACTATGTAGTCCTGGCTGTCTTGGAACTCACTATGTAGACAAGGCTGGTCTCAAAAATCTGAGATCCACTCTACTTCTCTAGAGTTGGGTTTAAAAGCGTGTGCCCACACTGGGCTCAGCTACCTTTTTTTTTTTTTAAACAGTCCCAGGCCCACTTGCCTGGGTTTGGGCCGTCTTGACCAATTAACAATCAAGAAAATGTCTTGCAGAGACACCTATAAATACACCAATCTGATAGAGGCAATTTTTAAAAGTGAAATTTCCTCTTGCCAGATAAGTTAACAATATTAGCACTTACAAGCCATGGCCAACTTGGCATAAAAGATACCACTGTTAAAACCTCGGTGGGCTGAATCTAGAGGGTTGAGATTATAGAGCCAATCTAGGTTTAATAGTGGATTTCAGAACAGCTGAGCTGTAGGAGCACCATGTCTCCAAAAACAAATCTTGGAAATTATAGAAACTTTCAAGGATCCATGTGGAAGTGGTCCTAAGTGTATAGAGGGTTACACTGCTTTGTAGAATAGTTTTATACAAGGTTATTTCGTTATTTTTCTTTTACTAATCAAAGTACTCTGTTCTCTTACAGATGCATTATGTTCAAGATAAACTATTTGTGGGTCTAGAACATGCTGTGCCCACTTTTAATGTTAAGGAGAAAGTAGAAGGTCCAGGCTGCTCTTATTTGCAACACATTCAAATTGAAACTGGTGCCAAAGTCTTCCTACGAGGCAAAGGCTCGGGCTGCATCGAGCCAGCGTCAGGCCGAGAAGCTTTTGAACCCATGTATATTTATATCAGGTATGGATAAAGGCAGAGGACATACAAATCTTTCTCAGTAATTACAGGATGGAATAGTTCATTGAAAAAAGAGTGAGGCTGGAGAGATGGCTCAGCGGTTAAGAGCACTGACTGCTCTTTTGAAGGTCCTGAGTTCAAATCCCAGCAACTACATGGTGGCTTACAACCATCCATAATGAGATCTAATGCCTTCTTCTAGAGTGTCTGAAGACAGCTACAGTGTGCTTATATATAATAAATAAATAAATATTTGCTGGGCTGTGCTGGAGCTCACTCTGAAGACCAGGCTGGCCTCAAACTCAGAAATCCTCCTGCCTCTGCCTCTCAAGTGCTGGGATTAAAGGCGTGCGCCACCACTGCCGGGCTATAACACTGATTTAAACCTGAGGTTACTGTGGTGGTTGCTGGGGGGGATGGAAGAATGCCAAGACAGAATCTCTGGCTGGCCTCAAATTCACAGAGATCCACCTGCCTCTGTCTCCTGAGTGCTAGGATTAAAGGCATGTATCACCACACCTGGTTTATGGTATTTCGTTTTAATTCTTTGGACAGGGTCTCATGTAGACTACAGTGATTTTTGAATTCATTGTGTAGTCCGGGGTGACCTTGAATTTCTGATCTTATTATTTCTACCCCCATGTGCTGAGATTACAAGTGACACCAGAATTAGTTTCTCTCTGCTTCTTCCTTTCTTTGTTTTATTTGTATGTGTTTAAATGTTGCCTCCACGTATGTATGTATACTGTGTGTGTATCTGGTATAGGAAGAGGCCAGAAGAGGATACTGCGTTACCTGTGACTGGAGTTAAGGATGGTTTCAAGCTACCATATAGGTGGTGGGAATCAAATCTTCCTCTGGAAGAACTGTAACTGCTTTTAATTGCTGAACCATTTCTCCAGTACTTCCATTGTCTCTTTATGCCAAAAGAACCGTTATCCAGAGAATTGGTACTGTAAAATATTTGTAGCAGTAGTGTATTAGTTATAACTTAAAAGACTTAATTGCTAGTGGGGATGGAGTAGGGAATGGCAAATCACTTTAATTCTAGCATATGGGGAGGCAGAGGCAGGTGGATCTTTGTATTTGAGGCCAGCCTAATTTGCACAACAGTTCTAGGGTAGCCAGAGCTACATAGTGACACCCTGTCTCAACTACAAAATCAAACAAAACAGGCTTATCTTTAAGTTCCCATTTAAATGACTTCAGTGTGCTAGATTTGGTATGTGAATATACCAAAGTAAGTGTGTACACTAGCCTAAAATAAGACTCTGGCTGGGCAGTGGTGGTGCACGCCTGTAATCCAGCACTTGGGAGGCAGAGGCAGGTGGATTTCTGAGTTCAAGGCCAGCCAGGGCTATACAGAGAACCTGTCTCAAAAAACAAAACAAAAAAATTAAGACTCTGACTTTGCTCTTCTGATTTTGTGGTTTATTCTTTTCTGCAGTCATCCCAAACCTGAAGGCCTGGCTGCTGCCAAGAAGCTCTGTGAGAATCTCTTACAAACAGTGAGTTTGCTGTTGATTGAAATCCGGATCTAGGCACACAGTTGTATGTTCTAGCAGTGACCTGTGACTAGACTGGAATTTGACATGGTCTTTAAAAAGCAAATTAAGATATAATTGTATTAAGTTTAGTGAGCTCTTTGTAACACATGATGTGTGAGATAGATGAACATTACATGCAGTAATGCTGATTGTTGGCTAATTGTTTGTGAACTTGACACACTCTAGCGTCATCAGAAAGAGCAAGCCTCAATTGAGAAAATGCCTGTCTAAGATGGGCTGTAGGCAACCTGTAGTACATTTTTTATTATTATTAATAAATTATGTATTTACATTCTCACCAAAGCTTCCCCTCCCTCCTCTCCTCATTCACTCCTCCTCCTCCTCCCTTCACCTCCATCCACCCTCCCCCCCCCCCCGTCTCCTCCCATGGATATCAACCAGCCTGGAGTGTATCAGCAAGTTGCAGGAAGACTGGGGGCATCTACTACTGAGGCTAGGCAGTGCAGCCCAGTATCTAGACTGCAGATAGGGGGAAAGGCGTCCAAAGGCAGGTAATGTAGTCGGAGACAGCCTATTCTGCTTTAGGAGTCCCACATGAGGACCCAGCTGCATAACTGTTACAGGTGTGCAAAGGGCCTGGGTCCATCCCATGCATGTGCTCTAGTTGGCAGTTCAATCTCTGACGCACTATGAGTTTAGGTTATTTGATTTTTGTGGTCTCCTTGACCCCTTTGACTTCAAGTCCTCCTCCCCCTCCACAGGATTCCCTAAGCTCCTCTTAATGTTTGGCTGTGGATCTTGGAATGACTTTGTGCTCCAGATTGTGTAGTTTGAATGTTCAGAATTGTGTTTCCTGCCGATGTATGGAATATACATACAGCTTACATACATACATACCCTTTAACTCATTGAATCAGTGTATGAGCAGAAATATTTTCATTCCCTGTTGCTTTAGTATATAATCATACTCTGTAAACATGAAGTCACTTGGGACTGACCTTTATTAACTTTGTTTTACCCATTTTTCTAGGTTCATGCTGAGTATTCTAGATTTGTAAATCAAATTAATACTGCTGTACCATTACCAGGTGTGTATGGCTTAAAGTGTTAAGATATTTTGGTACTGATATTTATGGTTAAGTGTGATCCGTGAGGTTAGGCTAGTTGTACCAGGGCACTGGTGGTGGTTCTTTCAACTTAGGGTCATTTAGAAAGCCATTCTTGCCTCAGTGTTTATCTTCCTAGGTGTTGTTTAATGATCAGGTAAAATGTTTCATTCTGCTGCAGCTGATTAAACGCTTTTTTTCTTCCCCCCTCAGGCTATACACAACCCTCTGCTATAAGTAGTATCCCTCCTCAACCACCATATTATCCATCCAATGGCTATCAGTCTGGTTACCCTGTTGTTCCCCCTCCTCAGCAGCCAGTTCAGCCTCCCTATGGAGTACCAAGCATAGTGCCACCAGCTGTTTCATTGGCACCTGGAGTCTTGCCAGCATTACCTACTGGAGTCCCACCTGTGCCAACACAGTATCCGATAACACAAGTGCAACCTCCAGCTAGCACTGGACAGGTAGGATGCCAGGATATGTAATCTGCTCTTGTTGAACTTAGGGAAAAAACTGAGGAAAAGGGTGCTTTCTAGAAATTAGTCCTATTCAGTTTTTAGCCCTGCTGTCTTCGGTGTCCCTGCATTAACTCCTCACTGAGGACTTTGGGATAATATGTCCTCCCATTTCCACAGTTTTTAATTAGTTTCACAGGTCTTGCCCCTAATTAGCTGTATAAAGTGGGGTCATTGGCAGACTTTCTATAAAGCACTCAATGACAAATGCTCTAGACTGTGGGGCTCTACAGCCTCTGTCATAGTACTCTTGCTGTACAAAAGCTCTAGAAAACACCTAACGAATGTGATTGTATTCTTTAATTATGATATGAGTGGCAGGTCTGTGTTCATTCCTGTTTTTAGCTTTGTGGTCTCAAGTTCTCAAGGGCAAAGAGGCTGACTACAACACACACCTCTTAGTCGTGGGATCTGAACAGGTCTTCTCCTTTTAATGTGTATTTGGTTTTGTGTGTGTGTGTACACGTATACATACATACAAACAAATATGCATGCACCGCATGTGTATTTGTACGGTAGTGGCTATAAGAGGGGTCAAATCCCCTAAATCTGGAGTTGCAGGTGCATGTGAGATTCTAGTTGTAGTTTCTGGAAACTAAACCTGGGGTCACTACAAGAGCATCAAGAGCATTGAGCCATCTCTCTAGTCCATATTTATTTGTTGTTATATGGATTGTTGTGTGCATGTATGCCATTGTGCATGTGAGGAGGTCCCAGAACAATATGCAAGAGTAGAAGTGGGTTCTTTTCTCTCCTTCAATCATATGAGCACCAGACTAAGTTCCAGAGCTGTACTTAGGTCATCAGATGAGGTGACAAGTGCCTTTCCCCCTGGGGACACCACATCATTTTGTTATTTGAAGTGTTCTTATGTAATCGCTGCTGGCCTTAAGTGCCTGAAATTCCAGTCTTTACCTCCCACGTGCTAGAATGACATACCTGACACTTCGCTTGTCTCTGAGCTCTCTATTCTCAGCAGTAAATATTTCAGGGACTGGAAGACTCGTCAGTTAAGTTCCTATGACAGAAGTATGAAGACTTGAATTTGAACCCAAATGAAAAAAAAAATGTGGATGTAGGACTGAGCATGGTGGTCCGTAGCTTTAATCTCAGCACTTGAAGGCAGAGACCAGCAAAGGCTACATAGGTTCAAAAATTAAAAAGAAAAAAAGAAGGTAAATCTAAGTATGGTTATATGTATTTATGATATTAATGGTGGAAGGCAGAGACAGGCTGATCCTGGGGCCCTCTGGAAAGCTTAGCTTGATTTGGGAATTTCAGCTCAGCAAGAGACTGCATGCCAAAAACAACAACAACAAAAAAAAAACAAAACAAAACCAAACAGCTCAAGGCATGAGAGGTGGCTCCATGGTTAGAAGTGCTTTCAGTTCTTGCAGAGGACCTGGTGTTGGTTCCCAGGACGGATACTTGGCTTCTACGGCCGGCTGCCTGTAATTCCAGTTCCAGGGGATTTTCAACCTCTTCCAACCAGCATATGGGGCTTGAGGGTAGAATTTTCTGTGCGCATACAGGTGTCAGTGGATGCTGTAGGAGTTGTGACTATCCTGGAATTTGTTCTGTAGACCAAGTTGGTCTTAAACTCACTGAGATCAACCTGCTTCTGCCTCTGAGTGCTGGATTAAAGGAGTGTGCCACCACCAACAGCTGTAGAGTGCAGTCTGCAGAAACCAGAATTGTTAAAGAAGCAGGCTTTCTTTCCTCTTCAGTGGAAGGGATATACTGTGTTGCCTGTCTTCTATCCAGAAGGCTGTGAATGAAAGTATTTTTTTTTAAAGATTTATTTATTTATTATATGTAAGTACACTGTAGCTGTCTTCAGACACCAGAAGAGGGCATCAGATCTCCTTACGGATGGTTGTGAGCCACCATGTGGGTGCCGGGATTTGAACTCATGACCTTTGGAAGAGCAGTCAGTGCTCTTACCCGCTGAGCCATCTCTCCAGCCCCATGAAAGTATTAATACCCAATACTTAATGCTATTCTATGAAGCCAGCCTTCACTTGAATCTCCCCAAAATCCTGAACAGTGCTCTTGAGTTAATAGAACCATCTTTATGCTTATTACAAATCCTCCCTCCCTAGGCTTTTATCATAAACAGTTTCTCTGTCAGTAGAACCCAAAGCTTATTATGATAATTGTCATCTGGAAATTTTTTCTTGAAGTTGGATTGTGTTTAAATATGTAACCTGTAAACTGTTAGAGACAGCTAAGGCATGTAAGGTAAGAGACCTTACAAAAGTTCAAACTTTTCACTGTATTCAGAACTATCCTTAACAGTCATGCAGAATACAAATGTCTTACTTTGACTTTTTCAGGCATGGGCTTTATTAAAAGCAAGTAACTAAATCAGGTATAGTTAATAGATGATCCTCAAAAATCCTCAGAAATAATGTTTAATATTACATTTTAACTGTTTAATGATTGATGCAAGCTAACTGTAGCTTTGTCCATTGAACATCAGCCTTAACAAAATAAGAAATTTTATATTTATTACTAAAACTTCATTTTTAAAATTTATATTCTTAGGCAACAAAATCTTTAATAATAAAAATGTAAATAGACTTAAGATGAAATATTTTAAAAAGAGTAAATTAAAATCTAAAGATAATACATGTACCTCAAATTCCTTTGGAGGCCAAAGGGGGTTAATATTCAGTAGAAGTTTTATTTAAAAAGTTTTCTCCTAAAATCACTCTTTGGTACAGGCTAAAATCTGTTACACCAAACCATCTACTAAAACCTTCCAACAAATTCTTCTGTTGAAAGTGTTAGACTTTGACATTGTTTATATTTTTATTTCATTTACAGTATCATCTGGATATATACTTTGTTGCTTGCATAGAAAACTCAATCATTTTCTCCTTAAAGATCTATGATTATTTTTTAGGTACTTCTAAATAACCTTCCACCTAGTAAAAAGATCCTTTTTGAGCTCAAATTTAAGTCCTCAGTTTTAAAAATCTCAAGTTTAAGGGCTGGTGCGATTCAAGGCAGGGCTTCCCTGTGTAACCTGGGCTGCCCTGTGGCTTACTCTGTAGACCAGACTGGCCTTGAACTAAGATCCCTGTACCTTTACCTTTAGCGCTGGGATTAAATGAATGTGCCACCATTGCCTAGTAAAAATCTTAGATCTTAATTTAATAAAGCCAGAAGTTTAAATCTTTAAAAATAAATTACAATTGTTAATTTTTATATGTTTTTAACTTGCTTGCCCTTTGTCTGATAAATGACAATATAAACAATAGTGCTGAACATAGTTTGGTTCTCTCTTCTATGGTATTATACACCATACTTTCATGAATCAGATGACAGTTTGATTTATCTACATCTCAAAACCACTATGCATATCCTATTATTAAAAAATAAGCCGGGCAGTGGTGGCGCACGCCTTTAGTCCCAGCACTTGGGAGGCAGAGGCAGGCAAATTTCTGAGTTTGAGGCCAGCCTAGTCTACAGAGTGAATTCCAGGACAGCCAGGGCTACACAGAGAAAACCCTGTCTCAAAAAATCAATAATAAGAATAAGGATAAGGAAAGAGGAGATGTGGGAACATGGTCCAAGAATGGAGTGTGTAAGATTTCTGAGTACTTGTGAGAATACTCTGGGATGGTTTACCTGCCAGCTGTGATGCCTTCAGGTACTCTTAGACCCAGCCATCTTTCATTATTTCTTGATAAGGCTAATTCATCTCACTGAATCTTACTTCAGGTGATGGGCTGTATTGCTACTGTTTTATTTTCTGTATTGATGAAGGTTATGAAAAGTTAACATTTTGGGGAATATGATTTAAGACAAAAATCTTTAACTCCTCTTTGTAATAGTCTTAGAATCCAATTTTATCAGGTAAAGACAAAGTTCAGTAGTAGTAGAGTGCATGGCCTTATTTCTAATGCCAAGCACCATCAATAAACTAAAATAGAATTTTAGGAAAAATTTGGATTTCTAGCTAGCCCATCTGTATGTTATCTACAAACCTCAGTTGCAAGGGAAAGACGAAATTAGAACATGGTAATGGATTAGTGGTGAGTCCTTCCATGTGGGCTTCTTCTAGTGAACCCATGTCAGAATAAACTATAGCCTTAAACCATTGGCTGACTATCTACCTCTGGGCTATGGGCACTGAAGGTTGTACAGTTTATAACAAAAAAGGTCATTAGTGACTGGTGAGATGACCCAGCAGTAAGAGTTTTTGAAGTTGTAAGAACCTTAGTTTGGATGACAGCTTTTGGTGAGTGCCTTTCAATTACCTCAGTAAGAAAAAGTGTAAAGTTTCTGCACGTACCTGTAACCCCAGTTCCCCAGGAGGCAGAGGCACAAGGATCCTTTTGACTTCTAGCTAGGCCAGAAAATCATTTGCAAGTTCAAGTAGATAACCTGCTTCAAAGGAATAGTTGGAAACTGAGAGACACCCAATATCCTCCCTGGCCTCCAGGTGTGTGCACAGATCTACGCCACACATACAAAATTTAAAAGACTTAAAAAACTAAATTTGTATCGTAACCCTCATCAATATTATTTTACATTTTTGATAAGGTCTTTATATAACCTTGGATGGCCTAGAATTTGCTATCTAGACCAGACCTTGAATTCACAAAGATCTGCTTGCTTCTGTCTCCAAAGTGCTTAAATTTTTTAATTTTAGCTCTTTTGAGATTATTTTGTGTGTATGAATGTTTTGCATGTATGTATATATTTTATATGTGTTGTGTGGGTGCCTGAAGATATCAGAACAGGTGTTGGATCACCTTATAGGCATTTCTGAGCTACCATGTGGGTGTTGGGAACTAAACCTAGGTTCTCAGCAATAGCAACAGTTGCTCTTAACTGCAGACCATCTCTCTAGCCCCAGACTATTTACTTTTTAATTCTTAAGAAGGATCCAAAATTCCTTAGCTTTGAGTTATATAATTCTTTGTACTTGAAATGCAAAGGGCATAGTGGCTAAAGCTGTGTCATTACTTGCTGTACAGAGACTCTGGGTTTTTGTTATATGGGGGACATAATGATAGAATCTTAAAGGATGTGAAGATTAGGCAGGTATATATGTTTGTTAGTAATGTTGTTAGTTATTTTTGAGGCATTCTGCCCTTGCTTTGGAACTTATTGGTCAGTGAGTGTTGTGTGTTCTCCCAGTGCTCCGTATGCCAGGTTCAGCCTGAGAATCAGAACACTCAAACTAATTGACACTTCTGGAGGGTGGGAATGTCAGAGTCGTGAAACACACTTACTGTTGAGGTTTGTTCTCAGCATGACTTATTCATCCAAGTCTCATACTTTATTCCTCCTCGATTTTTTTGGTCCTAGAGCCCGATAAGTGCTCCTTTTATTCCTGCTGCTCCTGTCAAAACTGCCTTACCTGCTGGCCCCCAGCCCCAGCCCCCACTCCCAGCTCAGCCACAGTCACAGAAGAGGCGATTCACAGAGGAGCTGCCCGATGAGCGGGACTCTGGACTGCTTGGATACCAGGTTAAATAAACACCACTCTTCCTTTTCACCTTACCCTGCTGTATTCTCCCTTAAAATAAGGATTTGCATCCATACCAACTGTCTTATGAGATAACAGATTTCCTTCTGGAATCCAGTTAGGTTTTAGGATCTTATTCTTGAGGAATTAATTTAAAGCAAAAGTGAATTTCCTTTGCCAGTTTTTTGTTTTTGAGGTCAGTGTGATAAACAGTTTAGAGGGAAGTCTCCCGTGACCAACTCTCAGGAATTGTATTAAGTTTTACACTTTTTCTTATGGAAGATAATTGAAAGCCACTCCCCAAAAACTGCCAATCTTCAAATTCATAACTTTTATGTAGCTTGTGGCTTTTAATATGCTGTTCTTTTTTGCCCCCTTAAACAAAGAAAGGACCCTTTTTCTCAGCTCTACCCTGCTCTCCCACCCCAGGAAACACTTGTGAAAATGGAGTGGTGGCACCATGAACGTAGTAAAGGTGATCTGGAGGAGGTGCAGTTCAGTGAGAGCACGTGTAGTGCACAGGCCCTGACTTTAATCCCAGGTCCAGGAAAGACGAGGATAATTTTGTTGCTATTTCATGAGGAGAGGCACTTTTGTGCTTTATCACAGTCTTTGAGACATCTTCAGAACCAAGCATTTTGCAATTAATGTCACTAGATTTTTAGAAGCCATTTGGATTTAGAGCAGTTGGTTAAACAATCCCCCTTATTAAATTCTACAGAAACAAGAACCCCTTCTTGATTTATTCTCCCAAATCCCAAAGAACATGTAATGCCTTTTAATTGATGGCAGTTTGTCAGACAGATGAGGCACTTGACAGTTACATTAAGGAGCTAAAGTCAATGCAGCAGTTGTAGATTTGCTAATGCTACTGTATTTTTCTGCTCATAGCATGGACCCATTCATATGACTAATTTAGGTACAGGCTTCTCCAGTCAGAATGAGATAGAAGGCGCAGGATCGAAGCCGGCAAGTTCCTCAGGCAAAGAGCGAGAGAGGGACAGGTAAGTTATTGGAGTAGAAGAGTTCATTGAAAACTGGGTGATATGATAGTAACCCTTTTCTCTGTCTCAGAGGTAGTTAGATTCTGGGTTTTGGGCATTTTCCTAAATTAGGCAGTCATAGGAGTGTTAATATAATCAAGTCATTTTTACTACTTCAGAATGATGGGGTCTGGTGTGGTGGTAGGTGCCCTTTCTAGAGATAGAGGCAGGAAGATCAAGAGTTTAAGACCATCAAGTTTGAGGCCATATTGAGCTACAGGAGACACTCCTTCAAAAAAATAAAATGGATTGGTGCTGGAGAGATGGCTCAGGGGTTAAGATCGACTCAATTAGAGGATACAGGTTCAGTTCCCAACACCCTCATGTAAACTCACATCCTTTGGTAACCCTAATCCCAGGGGATCCTCCACTCCTCTGGTCTCCATGGGAACTTGACATGGGGTGCACATATGTGTACGCAACATACCCATACACATAAAAATAAAGTAAAATTGAAAAAGAAAAGGCACCCATATCATGGATAGAAATATTTGGATCAGTGTGTAGTTTAGGATGTAATACATGAATTCTCCTTTCCTGTTCATGATCTTCATAAAGGGGTAGTGAGGAGGCATATAGCTTGTTGGAAGAGCCTTTGACTGTCTAGGAGGAACTGAATTCTGCTGTAATAGTCTTAACCATATTTGGCACGGTCTCCTTATTTAGATAGGCTTGATGATTAAAGAGGGTGAGGGCAAAGGTTAAGGTATCAGCAGTCTTTTGTTATATCATAGCAGCAGTTACTATTGTTATTTTGACTGGGTAATTCAAGATACGGGATTTTCTGAAAAGAAATATCATACTTTTGACAGGCAGTTGATGCCTCCACCAGCCTTTCCAGTGACTGGAATGAAAACTGAGTCTGATGAAAGGAATGGGTCTGGGGCCTTGACTGGAAGCCAAGGTGAGTACAGTGTTGCTGGGGAGGGGGTGGCAAGCAGGGTGGTGTAACTGTTAGTCTTCTAACCCGGTGCTCAATCAGGTTTAATCCAGTCTTGGTCATCTACTGGCTAATAACAATACTTTTTTTTTAATTTATAAGGACAGTATATAGCTTTCTATTTTTAGCCATTCTGTGTCGGGAATAGAGTTGTCTGCTTTATATTTTGTACATACCAGTGGCATTTAAGTCCTAGGAAATACTAATGATTAGGAGGTAATTTTAAAAATCCTGTTGCTCATTTTGTCTGATTGGAGGTCATCAGATGTAGATTTAGGAAAAGGTAATTTTCCTATGTGTTGGGAGCTGAACTCCTCACCCAGCAGCATCCTGGGACTCTGCATCCTGTGCATGGGATCATTGCATTCCTTGCCTCTAGATGATAAAAGTGAACAGAAGAAAAAAACAGTTTTTCTTTTCTTCTTTTCCTTTAGCTCTGTAAGAGGTGAGATGTTAGTCTGCAGAGGCACACTTGCTAACTTTCCTTTTTTCTTTTCTTTTTTTTCTTTTTTCTTTCTCTGTTTTCTTACATGGTTCTGGTGGATTGTCATTTGCTGGTGCTGGCTGTTTTTCGTGTGATCATCAACGTTATGGGGTGACCATTGACCCTGTGGCTGCAAAATGGTGTCCAACTAACCACTTATAATTAACATCTTTTTTTTAATTAACGAATTTATGGTATTTTTTTCTTGGTGGGGTATGGGGTTGGGGTTGTTCTCTCTTCTAGATTATCCAGCCAAGAAGATGAAAACGGCAGAGAAGGGATTTGGCTTAGTAGCTTACGCTGCAGACTCCTCTGACGAAGAGGAAGAACATGGAGGTCATAAAAATGCAAGTAGCTTTCCACAGGGCTGGAGTTTAGGCTATCAGTACCCTTCGTCACAGCCAAGAGCTAAGCAGCAGATGCCATTCTGGATGGCCCCATAGGAAATAGTGAACAGAGTTTTGACCCTCCGTGACTCTTCTTAGCAATAATGCATGCACTTGATTAAACAAGACTCTGGGGCCCATCTTGGACCTTCGAAGACGTTAGGGACGCAGTGTCTCCTGTCATAAAGGGATGCCATTCTTTTTAAAACCCTGTTTCTGCAGTGGCATAACATCCGTTAAAATTCACTTAGAATCACAAATCTGCGTCAAGCTTTTTAACAGTTGATGAAATGTGCTTGTCCAGTGAGATACCAGGACAGAATCATTGCTACATATGTTTGACCCGGTCTAGCCTTTTCCAAATGAATAGCCTCAACTCTGTTGTAAAGAAAGTTTTATTTGTATTTTACTACTATTGGGTCAATTTTGATAACTGGTTACAAACAAAGCCTTACTATTTATTAGCGGGAAATGGTTTTAAGATCCTTCCTTCCATACTTACATGTAATTATAAGAGCTCCTCATCCTTCTTTACATTTGGATTCTTTGTTTGGAAAATGCTGTTTTACTAATTTAGAATGGTCAAATGCAACTGAATCCTGAACAGGAAAATGCAGTTATTTTGCATTGTTTCTTTACTGGGACGGTCCAAAGCTGGCGCCTGTAGGCTGCTTGTTTCAGACAGCCACTGCTGTTGGCACTACCCTCCTAAGCTCCCTGCTTTCAGCTGGGTCAAAGAAAACATGAAACACTCATCCGTCTCTCTCAGAACTGGTTGCAGCGAGAAGAGGGATGTGGTGCCACCGACAGGATGGTGACTCTGACTGGAATTGCAACTTTTTTCTTGGCATTGCGGGTTTTCCCAAAAGAACTTTTTTGTATCAAATATTGATGTGTGGAAGCGAAGGAATTGGTGGTGAGCCAGGAGCGTCTGAGATACTGACTGTCATTTTTGCACATTTTTGAATACTTTGCAGGCTGGCTTTGTACAAACTTATTCTCTGGTTTCTTGTATGTTGTAAATAATTAGACCATAATTTCATTATAAATAAATGTATAAATATTCTGCTTGTCATTTCTCTTTTTCTTCCCTAGCCCATTTATACACTAATATCAATAAACTCTTTTTAATTAATTATTTATTTTGTTAATGTGCATTGGTGTTTTGTTGCATGTATGTCTGTGTGAGGGTATCAGATCCCTTGGAGTTGGAGTAATATACATAGTTGTGAGTTGCCATGTGGCAAATGGGAATTGAACCTGGATCCTCTGCAATAGTGCTCTTAACTTTTGAATCATCTCCCCAGCCCCTTATTAACCTTCTGTGTTCATAGCATAATGCCGTTATTTCCCTACACATCAAGAACTTAATAGGCTCCAGCATTTGCATATGCTCCTTGAGCTTATAACTCTGCAAACTGTATCCTCAAATTCAAAAGATTGATAATTATTATTAAGTTATGTTTTCTATTTTTTTATTTTTCCCCTTTTTACTTTGTTTACTGGTTTACTTTGTTTTTTTTTTTTTTAAGATTTATTTATATATGTGAGCCACCATATGGCTGCTGGGATTTGAACTTGGGACCTTCAGAAGAACAGTCGTGCTCTTAACCGCTGTGCCATCTCTCCAGCCCCCTTTATTTGTTTTTAAGACAGGGTCTCACTGTCTGCTCTTCTGGCCTCCAAGGAGGCCATGTGATACATATAAAGTTACAAATACACCCACAGAAAAATAAATCGTAAAGTAACGAATGGGATACATTTTTGTTCCATAATGTGTGTAGCTATTGGAGGGCATCCCTTCAGGAATGAATTCTTTCCTTCCAATGTGCTTCCAGTGAACAAACTAAGCTTCAGGGTTGCATGATAAGTATCTCTAATATCTGAGCCATCTGGCTGGAATTCGGTATGAAACAGGCTAGCCTCATTCTCCTAGAGATCTGCCTGCCTCTGAGTCCAGATTGCTGGGATTAAGGATACCCACCAAGTATGGACTTCCACCTGCCATTTAACATTGTGTATTACTGTGTACCTCAAAGTAGTTACAACCTCTGCCTAAAAGACATTGGAATGTTTTGTTGTCTCTTTTGTGCTTTTGGCTATTGAACCCAGAACTCTGTCTATGCTAGATAAAATTCCACCACTGAGATACATCCTAGACATTTCCTCCTTTGGATTTTTGGGGACAGGATTACCCTGGAACTCTGATATATAGATCAGAATGATCTTGAGAGATGCTTCTGCCTCGAGAGTGCTGATATTCTGGGCATATGCTACTGTGTCTGGTCACTTAGTTTGCTCAGATACACCTGCCTCTGCCTCTGGAGTGCCGGAATTAAAGGCATGAGCTGCCTGCTTTTTAAAAAAATATTCATGTGTATGTTTTTGCCTACCTGTATATATATGTGCACCATATGCATTCCTGATGCCTGCAAATGTTCAGAAGAGGGTTGTGGATCTGAAACTGGATAATTGTGAGCCACTGTGTAGGTGCTAGAGACTGAATCTGGATTCTGTGCAGAAGCAACAAATGTTTGTTTTAAAGATTTATTTATTTAATGTATGAGTACACTGTAGCTATCTTCAGACACACCAGAAGAGGGCATCAGATCCGATTACAGATGGTTATGAGCCACCGTGTGGTTGTTGGGAATTGAACTCAGAACCCCTGGAACAGCAGTCAGTGCTCTTAATCTCTGAGCCATCTCTCCAGCCCCTTGCTCACTCTCTTTATAAATTCTTTTGAAGGCTAGGCATGGAGGTAGATCTCTTAGGCTAGCTTGGTGTACTTAGTTCTAGGACAGCCAGTGCTATGTAGAGAGACCCTATCTTAGAGAAAAATTAGTATTTTGAAACAGCATTTTTTTTTTGTCACCACCATTGCTGTGAAGAAACACCATGACCAAGGCAACTCTAATAAGAAAGCATTTAAATGGGGGATTTGTAGCTGGTCTACTTGGTGGGTTCTTTTTCCCACCCTTCATCCCCCCAATTTCAACCCCTAACACTAGGAGAGAAATGGGGGTAGAAGAGAGAGGAGGAATTAGGAAAATCCCTGAATCTAATTTGCTTCTTCTTTGACCACAGCTACTATAAGAAACCACAACCAACCTCTCTAAACAACCATGAACCACTCACCCAAACTATCAGGTACTAGCATTTATATACTCTGAAAAGTTCTAAAATTCCAAATGTCACACAATTGTAGAAACTGCAGCTGGTAAAACTATGCCTCTGCTAGAGCACAAGGCAAATTATAGCTGCTGCAGTCAGTTCAAGCAACCCCGTGTCCTCACACCTGGAATTAAAACAGCTGCCTGAGACCACACCCAGTTCTTCAAAAGCTGCAGTAGCACATGAAAACCTTTATCCCAGAACTCAGGAGCTGGAAGCTGGAGAATTTTACATTTAAGGCCAGCCTGGGTTACATGAGACTCAGACCCTCAAAACAAGATATAATAATTGTACTTGGAAGACTGAGGCAGGATTACTATGGTTTTGAAGTCAGCCTCGTCTGTGAAATAGAACCGTAAACCATTCCTTCTGTTCCCTCCTGGTTATGCTGAGAAAGGTCAGGAACTGCAGGCTAGCTTAAGCTGCTCACCTATATCCTGTCTCCAACAGAAAAGGGAAGTGGAAGTTGCAAGAATGATGCAGGAAAGTTTCACTACATGTGATGTGCAGAGTGGATGAAGATAGTGCCCAGTTATGCTGGTTTGCTTTTTATGAGACTGAATCTCACTGTGTAGCGTTTGCTAGCTTGGAATTCAAAAGAGATCCGCTGTCTGTCTTGTCTATAATTTTTCAAGACGGTTTTTCTACATTTGTAGTCCAGACTGGTCACAAACTCAGAGATACACCTGCCTCTGCCTCTGGAGTGCTGGAATTAAAGGCATGAGCTGCCTGCTTTTTAAAAAAAAAAATTCATGTGTATGTTTTTGCCTACCTGTATATATATGTGCACCATATGCATTCCTGATGCCTGCAAATGGTCAGAAGAGGGTTGTGGATCTGAAACTGGATAGTTGTGAGCCACTGTGTAGGTGCTAGAGACTGAATCCGGATTCTGTGCAAAAGCAACAAATGTTTGTTTGTTTTAAAGATTTATTTATTTATTTAATGTATATGAGTACACTGTAGCTGGACTGACTGATGGTTGTGAGCCATCATGTGGTTGCTGGGAATTTGATTTCAGGACCTCTGCTCACTCAGGCCTAAAAATTTTTATTTATTATTGTATCTAAGTATATTGTAGCTGTCTTCAGACACACAGAGGGTGTCAGATCTCATTACAGATGGTTGTGAACCACCATGTGGTTGTCGGCATTTGAACTCAGTACCTTCCGAAGAGCAGTCGGTGCTCTGAACCACTGAGCCATCTCTCCAGCTCCAGCAACAAGTGTTTTTAACTACTGATAATCTCTCCAGAGCTCTGCTTTTAAGACAGGGTCTCATGTAACCCAATGTGGAATTTAGGCCCAAGGCTGGCCCTTTTACTATTTGCACCAACACCTTCCAAATGCTTGGTTTATAGGCATGTGCTTGCATCCTATCTGACTTATATTTGTCTTTATAGTTTTAAAATTTAAAATCTAACTAGAATAACTGGATGCTGCAAACATCTGACTTCGGTTTCAAGAGCTTTTGATGTGACAACTTTTTTGGAAAATGAAGCGCCGCTGTGTAGCAAGTACCATACCTACCCTAATGTAATCCTGTATTTTGGTAAGATTGAGGGGATGTGGGTTTGTTATGCTATACATCTGGCGACAGATATTTTCCCTCCGCCAGCAGCAAATAGCCCTAAGTTGATCACTTTAATATCTGTTCAATTAATGGAACACCCATTTATGTAAATGCCAGCCTTGAGATTCGTACGTGACCAGAGGGCTTTGCGAGTGAGAACTAGGCGTGGGACGGAGCAGAGTCTCTGTCAGCTGTGGGGGCGGGTTCGGGCTCACGCCCCGCCCACCGGCGCCATCTTCCAGGACCCGGGCGGGGCCCTGGGCTGTGGGGTGCAGTTGGGGAAGGAACGCGGGTTACCACCGGGACTCGGAACTGGATTCAGAGGTACAAGCACAGGTGGATAGGGAGAGGGGAAATGGTGGCGGGGGTGGGGAGCCACGGCCACCGGGAAAGGACCTGGCAATGTCACGCAGCCCTCAGCACCCATCCGGCTCCTTCCTACTGGCACGCTGCGTCAATCTGAAGAGAAGTCCAAGTTCTTTTTAGTTTTCTGGAAAAAGTAAGTTTGGAAATCTATGATATATTTTAGGACTGAGACTAATGGGGGAGGGAGAGGAGGTAGACTTCTTAGCGTTCTGCAATGCGCAGAGTAGGCCACCGTGTTTGGGGACGGACTCGGGGCTCACACACTGCGGTCGACTGTTTCCATCCGGGAGTAAATGTTCTGTGCCTTCTCTAGGAGGCCTTTCCCCGGGGCCCAGCACTGCCCAAGAGGACAATGGAGTCTGGAGCTCGCCCAGTTGGTAGCAGCAGTAACAGCCCTGCAGCACTCTCACGGGAATACAAACTAGTGATGCTGGGTGCTGGTGGAGTTGGGAAGAGTGGTAGGTAACCTTTTCCATCTGCCAGAAAAGTTTGAAAAGCAATACTCAGACTAGATGGGTTACTGGCTCTTGTGCAAAATTGATAGTTAAAATACTTAACGGTCACTGTCATGAGTTCTATTTCTTGTTTTGAAGCCATGACAATGCAGTTCATCAGCCACCGATTCCCAGAAGATCATGACCCCACCATTGGTAAGTCAGCTCCTTGTTTCTATTTCCAGATACATCCTGTGAAAGTATCCTAATAGATTTAAAGTTTAAAAAATAATATTTATATCCTAAGCTCGTTTGTGTATGTAATCATACTTACTGAGAAACAAGAATAAACATTTATTTTAGACTTCATATGTACATTTATGCTATCTTTAGTCTTCAGATAATGTTGATAATAGACAAACTGTCTTTTTTACTTAAGGACATATAATGTATTGTTAGATTAAAGGAAACATTTAAAGGCTACTCAGTGGAACCTTTTCTTGCTGTTACTGTTAAGGGTCTGACATGAGACTGACCCTGAAGTGTGAGTCAGCTGGTTTGAACTTCCACAGAAGGAAGCAGAAAGACTAGTAGAGCCAGCCTGCTGAACTCTTAGAGCCAATCTTCCACTTGGAGCTCTTCCTTTATCTCCTTATCCTTATAGCTTGTTATAAAGTAACGTCTTCTCCTGTGTCTTTGGAATCTTTGGCTGTCATATGTTGGTAGAATGCTAGTGGAGTCAATCAGTCTCCTGTCCCCACCTGGGGATTGAACCTGAGACTCTAGCTGAACATACCAGGCAAGGGCTCTGCCACTGAGCCGCCCCCCCACCCCAGCCTTGCTTTGTCTTGTTTTAAGTTGTGTTGTTGTCTTCCTTTGATAACAGGTCAAAGCCCAAGCCAGCCTTGAACTCATAGCACTCCTTTTGCTTAGTCTGGGATTAGAGGCCTGACTGTGGTTCATGGGTTGTATTGTTATTGTCCTTAGCTTCTGTCTGCCATAGACTAAAAATGTTACAAAATCATAAGGAAGCAGTTTTGATTCTAAGTGATTATCTAAAAGAAAACTAGGGCGGAGGAGGGCACAAAACCCTGCCATTATCTGGGAGCGATGACAGTCACCTGTAACCCCAGCACTTGGGAAGCAAAGGCCGGAGGAATGTCAATTCAGCACCAGTCGCGGTTGCATAAAGGTTGGCGAAGAATACATAGTAAGATCCTCTGTCAAAATAGAAGCAAAGCCTGCTGATCTCTGCCTGTGCTTATTTTATTCAGCATATGAGTCTGCAGGTTTGGGAAAAATAGAAACACTTGTCTTTTTAGCGAGCTGTGTGGGAGTTCTTTATTTCTGTGCTCGGGATCAAGCCCAGGGCCTCACACAGGCTAAGTCCATGCTGTACCACTGAACTGCATCCTAGCTCTGCTGTGTCAACTTCAGAACATTGTTTCAGAGACTCAGACTGTGGTGAGGGACTCCATGAATCAAATCAACTCAGGGCTTAGGATCTGCTTCATTCCAGGCAGTAGCTCCAGGCTGCCCACCCATGGCTCCCAGTGCAGAGCCCAAATTCAAAGTTGTGTCAGCTTTAGTGATTCCTCGCTAAAGGGAAATGATCTGTGCCTAGTGGCCAGGTCGGTCAGTATCTCCCCTCTGCTTATAGGATGAGTGTTTGCCACCCCTGCCCTCCTGCACTGCTGACTCCTGGGTGTGGGAAGACTGGCTTTCTACACCCGCCTAGTTATTCTGCCCTTGTTTATAGTGAGAACTAGCCACACCTAGAGATTGGCTGGAAAATGTCACATGGTCACCTCAGTCGGGCTCAGAGCCCAGGCCTTGAGCTCAGGCCACACAGTCTAGTAGCCCATGTCCTAACTTCAGCCCTTGGTAGAATGGTAGATAAGTTCTGTGCCTCCTTTGTCCTGGTTTCCTATACAGGTTTGTAGAACTATCAACATAAGCAGAATTTTCTTTGGCCATGTCCTGGTACCTGTCTGTTTCCTTGTCTTGTGATGTAATCCTGACCAGCTGCTCAGGGCTCCTCCCTGCCTCGTTCACAGGCACCACTGAGAGTCTTCTATGTTAACATGGTAGCTAACATTCAGTATAGTGAAGTTCACTGGCCATCATACAGTTTGAGATGTGAGCTGCGAAAACTAGGAACAAACTTGAATGGATCTGTGAACTTGGCACTGAAGAAGCCCATGTACCCTGGGACTTGCTCTAGTGGGAGAGAGAGGGCTCTGAGGCTGAGGAGCATGGACCACCTAGTAACTCTTGAAGAAGAAGGAAATCTAACTTTCCCGGGTCTCCCTTCACTGAAATCTGCTTACTCATATAACCTATCACTTAGCATCTGTGGTAAAGATGCTTGCCCCCGTAGTCTGGTGACCTGAGTTTCTGCATAACCCATGGAAAGATGGAAGGAGAGATGACTCTACAAAGTTGTCTTCTTGGTCTCTGTACACATACCATGGCACATGTGGGTATGTACACACACACACACACACACACACACACACACAGTCAAACATATATAATAATGTAAATGATCTTTAAATAAACAAAATAAAAACCAAAAGAACTCCAGAAGCAATCCCTCATTTCTTTTGTATATTTTTGGAAGTGACATTGGACAATGTTTTTATTTGTGGTGCTTAGTTGTTGAACTTTGGAGATTGTGGTAGACAAGCACTCAGCGATCAAGCTATGTTGCCAGCTTTCTTTTTTTTTCTACCCTAAGAAGGTTTCATTGGTTTGTCTGCAGTGTTGTAGTTTGAATTCAAGGCCGTATATGTCTTCTGCAAATACTCTACTGCAGATCTATACTCCTGCCTCATAAATTCCCTTTCCTTTTTAAGATTTATTTTTATCTTGTGGGTATGGGTGTTTGTGTGTATGTGTGTTTGTCTATTCACCACAGTGTGTCTGGTGCCTGCAGAAGCAGAAGGACATTGGATCCTTAAGCTGTGAGCTCTCATGTGGATTTTGTGGAGGAAAACTGGGTCATCAGCAGGAACCCCAAATCAGTCCATCTTTTGCCCTGTTCTGTTGCTCTCTCGGTATCATGAGATTCAGCAGTCAGTGCACATGTGTCTTGAGCACACAGTGGACAAAACAAAACTACAACTACAGAAGTGACTACATGTGTATACTCGCATATAAGCACATACGTACATGTGACTCAAGTTAAAATCCAGTGTCAGTCCCAACCACTAAGTTTATTTTAAAACTTGCCAATCTTAACAGATGGTGATCTCTAATTCAAGAAGCATTGATTAAATAGGCCTCTTTATCTCTGAGAAAAAGTCAGAAGCAGAGATTGATTTTAAATGTTAGGGACCCGTGATATGGCTCAGATGGTAAAGGCACCTGTCACCAAGTCTGCCCTGAGCTTGGTCTCAGTAACTCATATGGTTACTGCCCGAAAACCAGTTCCTGTTCTCCTCTTGCCTCTGGAGCTTTGCTGTGTCATAGGCTGATAAGTTTGTTCAACTTGAGTCTTATCCTTCAGTCTCACATGGTAGAAAGAGGAGCAGCTCTTAAAAGTTGTCCTCTGAAGTCCACATGCACTATATAACGTGTGTGTCCATGTGCACACACAACCAATTAAATACTGTAATGGATTTTAAAATGTGAAAGGGAAATTATCTTGGGGTGTATGCAGCCAGTTTTTTGTTTTTGTTTTAGTTTCAAGACAGGGTTTCTTTGTGTAGCCCTGGCTGTTCTGGAACTCACAGAGATCTGCTTGCCTATGCCTCCCAAGGGGGTAGGATTAAAGTTGTGCACCACTACATCTGGCAGGTGCTTTTTTTTTAAAGGTTTATTTATTTTTATTTATATGAGTATACTGTAGCTGTCTTCAGACACACCAGAAGATTGCATCAGAACCCATTACAGATGGTTGTGAGCCACCATGTGACTGCTAGGAATTGAACTCAGGACCTCTGGAAGAGCAGTCAGTGCTCTTAACTGCTGAGCCATCTCTCCAGCCCCTGGCAGTTGCTTTAAGTGGTAAAAACGTTGAGAGGGCTTCCCCCCCGCCTTACTTGTCTGTATTTTACAAGATTATTCTAGTAATCTACATAGTAGAAGATGTCAGGTATGATGGCCTGCACCTGTAGACTGAGTACTTGGAAATCTGAGGCAATAGGATCTCTTGGAACTAGGAGTTCACGGCCAGTTGGACAACATGGAGACCCCTTTCCTTCCTTCCTTCCTTCCTTCCTTCCTTCCTTCCTTCCTTCCTTCCTTCCTTCCCTCCCTCCCTCCCTCCCTCCCTCCCTCCCTCCCTCCTTCCTTCCTTCCTTTTACTTATTTGTTCATTTTATGTATGTCAGTACACTGTAGTTGTCTTCAGACACACCAGAAGAGGGCATCACATCCCATTACAGATGGTTGTGAGCCACCATGTGGATACTGGGAATTGAATTCAGGACCTCTGAAAGAGCAGTCAGCGCTCTTAACTGCTGAGCCATCTCTCCAGCCCCTAGACCTCATTTCTTTATGTTTTAGGAGTAGGCAGTATTTAGGGTAGGAGTGGAGTCAGGATCTTATGTAGCTGAGGATAGCTTTGAACTCTTGGTTCTGTTCCTCCACTTCCCATGTCCTAGGATTATTGGCATATACAACTCTATCTAACTGCTGACTGTAGCATGGCACATGCCTGAAGTCTTATCTGCTGAGGAAGGATGATTGTAAGTTCAAGGGCTAGATTTGTTTATTTAAGACTCTCTCAAAAATTTTCTTGGGCTGCTGAGGCAGGAGGCTTACAAATTGAAGGACCATCTGTTCTACAGATTAAATTCAAGACTAGCCTGATCAACTTAATGAGACCTGGCATAGTGGTTTGCCACAAGTTAAAGACTAGAAAGGTCTACAGTGTGAATCTCTGCAGCAAAAGGAAACAAAGTAAGAAAGAGCTGCCTGTGTAGCTCACTGATAGAGCTTGTCTTTCAGAGACCTTGGGTTTTCTCTTCAGTGCACTAAAAGGAAGAAATATCAGGAGGCCAATCTTAGTGAGTGCCAGGCCAGCCCACGCTACATACTAAGTTGGCCAGCCAGGGCTACATAGTGAGACCCTATCTCAAAAACAAAAAATAAACAACAAAAAAGTGAAATTAAAAAATTTTAAAGGGCTAAGATATCTCCTGCTTGCACCACATGCTAACACCCTGAGTTTAACCCCCAGTATTACAGCGAACAGCAATGTGCAGAAAAGAACTTGGTTCTGCAATGAAGGAAGACCCCTTTCCTTTCTTCCTTCAGGTCGAGGGGACCTGATGCCCCCTTCTAACTTCCATGGTATCCAACATGCACTTCCAGCCAAAACACTCATAGGCATAAAATAAAAATAAATCTTAAAAAAAAATGGTGTTGAGGTATGGTGACTCAAACCTTTAGCCCAGTCTCTAGGCTGAGGTGTGATAGATGAGCTGTAGCATATGCTGTGCACATGGCCTTTCAGTCAAGTAACCCTGGGGTTACATTCTGGCCCCATCGCTAATTAACTGTGGTTTGAAGAAGACATCCAGTATTTTAGGATTGTTGGTTTGTTTTAAAGACAGAGTCTCACTTGTAATTCTTCGCCTCAAACTCACAGAAATCTGCCTATCTCTATACTCCTCATCCCATGGTGGAATTAAGGATGTGTTCCCACACACCTGGCCTGCCTCTGTACCATCATACCTGGCTGACCATCTTTTGCTAGAAAATGGAAATAGTAATACTCTATTGGATTATTGTGACTATTAAGTGATTTAGTGCATATAATTTAGCCTTATCTCTTATATGTACTTTCATAAATGATAATTGGGACTAAGGGGTTGTACCACTATGCCCAACAGTTAAAATAATTCTTTAGTATGTGCATGATGTGTGTGGGGGTACTTATGCCATAGCACATGTGTGAAAATCAAAAGGAAAACTTAATGGGTTCTGTCCTCTCTTATTTTTATGTTGGTTCTAGGGGTTTAATTCAGGTTAAAACTAAGAGTCATCTTTTTGGCCTAATTTTAAAAAAAAAATTATTTATTATTATATGTAAGTACACTGTAACTGTCTTCAGACACACCAGAAGAGGGCGTCAGATCTCTTTACGGATGGTTGTGAGCCACCATGTGGTTGCTGGGATTTGAACTCAGGACCTTCGGAAGAGCAGTCAGTGCTCTTGACTGCTGAGCCATCTCTCCAGCCCATGGCCTAATATTTTAAAAGAAATTCTTTCAGAATTCTTATGGTGCTTTTAATAAGAATGACCCTACAGGCTCATGTATTTGAATGCTTAGTCACCAGGGACTGAAACTGTTTGAAAGGATTAGAAGGATTAGTAGTTATGGCCTTGTTGGAGTAAGTGTGTTACTGAGGGTAGGCTTGGAGGTCAGGCCTTGTCTCTGTTCTCTCTCTCTCTCTCTCTCTCTCTCTCTCTCTCTCTCTCTCTCCCTATGTATCAGGTTGTAGCTCTCAGCTGTTGCTCTAATGCTATGCATGCTGCTATACTCCCCATCATGGTGGTAATGACTGTAGGTAACTCCCCAGTTAAATGTTTTCCTTCATAAGAGTTCTTTAGTCATGGTGTCTCTTTACACCAATAGCACAGTGAGTGACTAAGACATTTCCTTTTCTTTATTCTGTCTTCCTTCCTTCCTTCCATCTTCCTTTCTTTCTGTTTTTTAAGACAGCATCTTCCTTTGTAGACCTAGCTGATCTAGAGCTCATTGTGTAGACAAACTTAGCCTTGCATTTACAGAGATCCTTTTGCCTCTGGTTTTTAAATTCTCAGAGTTTACTTTTAGGCTAGAATTATAGCTGAGAATAAGATATATGACCACCCATGAACAAAGAAAAACCTATTGTATATCCTAACCTATATATTTTGATGAATTTAATAGCATCCTGAGAAAATAAGGCATATAAAAACAACTTAGGGGCCAATGAGATGGCTCAATAGGTAAAAAGCATTTGCCCTGCTAATTTCCATCCTGAGGAAAGGTATAAGGAAAGAGGCAACTCCAATTGACCTATGACCTCTATATGCATCCATACACACATCATACTCAGATATACACATCAGTAATAATAATAAACTTTTAAAAAGAACTTTGGTGGGCTTGAAAATTAAAGCATTTGCTGTACAAGCCAGAAACAGAGTCCATTTCAGGTCCCCAGAACCTAGAACTGTCTTACGTGTTAAATCCAGCCCCAGAGTCAAAGACAGATGCTCCAGTGAGGGGTGCCTGGTGAGACCCAGTAACAACCCTGGGTCTCCACACAAGTGTATACCCACACACAGGAAAACAAACATAGAAACTGGATAGCGCCCGGGAGTATAGCTCAGTAGGGTTAGAAAACTTGCCTAGCATTTGAACCTCAGGATTCAAGGTCTGGCTCTACCAAACAGATACACAGACAAAGAAATAAAAATTAAGTGGAACCATCTCTTCTGTGGGATAAGTTTTAAAGTCATTGCTTCTTCCTGCATGTGAGGGTTTGATTTGTTTGTTTGGTTTGGGGGGTTGTTTTGGGTTTTTTTGAGCAGGGTTTTTCATGTTTTTTTATCTTCAGACCATCTCTACTGTCCAGACTGACCTTGAGCTCACAGAAATCTGTCTCCCTCTGCCTCCTGAGTGCTGGGATTAAAAGTGTGTTCTTATAACAGACCTTTTTTCCCTCCTATAGAAGATGCTTATAAGATCCGGATCCGCATCGATGATGAACCTGCCAATCTGGACATCCTGGATACAGCAGGACAGGTACCAAGCCCAGAACCTGTATGTGAGCAGAGTGTGTCCTCTAGGACAGGGAGCAGGCCTCGGGGACAGTGTCACTAGTTTGTCTCTCTTAATTTTCCATGCTCTGCCTCAGGATAGCAGGTAACTGACATGCTGTTTTCTTTATTCTGAAGTAGCCAGTGCCAGTGTGTGTGTGGAAGTCCATGCTACAGCAGTGCATTCTGGGCCTGTGTTTCCTTCTAGGCGGAGTTTACAGCCATGCGGGATCAGTACATGAGGGCAGGAGAAGGATTCATCATCTGTTACTCCATCACGGATCGTCGAAGTTTCCATGAAGTGCGGGAGTTTAAACAACTGATTTACCGAGTCCGACGTACTGACGACACACCAGTGGTTCTTGTGGGGAACAAGTCTGACCTGAAGCAGCTGAGGCAGGTGAGGACCAAGTGTCTGGGTATGGGGCAGTCATTTTGTTTCTTGGTTTGCAGACTGCCTACCCCTAAAATAGAAAACAGTATCTTCTCTTGGCCTTGGATATGTCCCTCTATTAATTTCCCTTACTATAGGTAAAATTTAGATTTTGGAAATCAGTACACAGGAGTTTAAACAGTTAATAAGCTATCTGTAGCATGTGCCTGTAACCTTAGAGGCTAGGCCATACATTTAAGGTCAGCCTGGGCTAGACCTTAGATGTGATTTAGCGGTAGAGCTCCTGCCTAGCATACACAGGGTCCTGGGTTCAATCCCCAATACCACAAGATAAAATTTTTCAAATTAATAAAAGCTAGGGCTAATAAGAGATCTCAGAGCCGGGCGGTGGTGGCGCACGCCTTTAATCCCAGCACTTGGGAGGCAGAGACAGGAGGATTTCTGAGTTCGAGGCTAGCCTGGTCTACAAAGTGAGTTCCAGGACAGCCAAGGCTACACAGAGAAACCCTGTCTCGAAAAACCAAAAAAAAAAAAAAGAGATCTCAGATAGTAAAGCACTTGCTGTGTCTTGTAAACCCAGTGGCCGAAACTCAATGCTAAAATCCACGTAAAGGTAAAAAAAGTTACACAGAGTTGCCCATTGACGGTCGTACATCTGCTGGGGCATGCAGGCCTCACACACAGTGTACATACACAATAAGTTAGTACTTTAAAAATAATAAAGATTAGTTATAACTTGGGGGTTGGAGAGCTAATGAACAGTTAAGAGCAGTGGCTGCTTTCACAGAGAACTCGTGTCCCCTCCCCAGCACCCACATGGTGGGGCTCAGAACTGTCTGTTCCCACAGTTCCATGGGCACCGGGCATGCACATAGTATATAGACATACGTATAGGTAAAACACCCATCCACATAAAATAATAATAATAAAAATTATATACAAAAAAAGCTAAACTAAAACTTCAGAAATAAGAGAAATGATTGAGGGTTTTTCTAATTTTTTTTTTTTTAAGAAAAAAACAAAACAAAACAGGGTCTTACTATGTTGTCTTGGCTGGCCTGAAATTCTCTATATAGGCCAGGCTGGATTTGAACTGGCAAAATTCCATCCTTCTGCCTCCCAAGTGCTGGGATTGAAGGCTGCACCAAGCAATGTCCCCTTCAGTCTAGCAGTGATTTGAATGGAGTGGAGTGGTGGAGTGTGCACTCCCACAGCTACTAGTAGGAGCAGTATATATCAGACAGGTGTCCTGGGACGTAGGAAACCGTTAGGAGTCCATATGTGAACCCTCACTGCCTGGAGGAGAAAACAAACCACAATCTAGCTGTCCAGAAGCAGGTGGAAGTATGACACTTCCATAGCCGAATGCCTCATGCTGGCTTCTGACAGGTCTATGTTAGCTGGAGCAGATATCTTATGCTTTTCTTTCTTAAAAGCAGTAGTATAAAGAAAACTACCATTATCAATATTCATATTTACTTGACAACTATTCCAAAAAAGTTACCTTGCAAGGCTAGGTCCCGGTCCCATCACTAAAGTGATTGTGAGAGGGCCTGAGTTCCATTTGGATTTTTGTTTTTGTTTTTAAAGCTAGGTATGGTGGTGTGTGCTAATAATCCCAGCAGTGGGATGGAAACAAGCAAACCCTTTGGGTGTGCTGCCAGCCTACTTGACAAGCTCCAGGTCAGTGACAGGCCTTGTCTCAGAAAAGGAAAAATGCAGCCTATAGGGTAGTTCAGTTGGTAGTGTCATGCCAGGTGATAGGCATGGTAATGCACAAGGCAGAGGCAGGTGGATGTCTGAGACTGAGGTCAGCCTGGTCTATAAAACAAGTTCCTGGAAAGCCAGGGCACACAGAGAAACCCTGCCTTGAAAACACAATGTAAAGAAATTATGCATAAACCAGGCTTATGGTACATACCTATAATTCCATCACCGTAGGGGCAGAAAGTTTAGAAGTTCAGAGATGTGTTTGGCTACCCTGGAATATAAGACTCTGTGTTTAAAAAAAATCTTGAGAATCAGATTGTGAAATCAAATTGCTAGCATTAAATCTGTATTTGAAACACTTGGCAACCCTTAAAAAAAAATCTTGAAAGTACACTAGAAGTAGAATTACGTAGTGTGAAGTCATGTCGCACTGTCTTGTGCGTCTCAGGCACACGGGCTGTGCATTCTGCTGGCACTGTCCAGTGGAGGAGGCGCTGTCCTGCTAAGAATGCCCGTTTACTCTTGAGACAGTTGTCACTGGTGCCTGCTCTGCACGATGCATTTTCTCCTGTTTGTGCCTTTGAAGGTCTCCAAGGAAGAGGGGTTGTCTCTGGCTCGAGAATTCAGTTGTCCCTTTTTTGAAACCTCTGCCGCCTATCGTTACTACATTGATGATGTTTTCCATGCGCTTGTACGGGAGATCCGTAAGAAAGAAAAGGAGTTAGCACTGGCCATGGAGAAAAAGGCTAAACCCAAAAGCAGCGTATGGAAGAGACTGAAGTCACCGTTCAGGAGGAAGAAAGACTCAGTGACCTGAGGGAAGTGGGCAGTGCCTGCTGTGAACTGCGGTGCTCCTCCATGCAGTCAGTAATCTGCAGTAGTGAGCGTGCTCTTAGCTCTCTCCTGCCGTGTGGTTATTCTAAATGTCACTGGAAGGGGACTCACCGACTGGGAGTTGTCATTGACTTACTGTCTAAAGCCCTGTGCTAGGTGACTCTGACTCATGAACTCATCAGGGCCTTGTCTACTCCTTAATTGTCACATTAGAATTTGGTTGGCCATTGTTTTGGTTATGTTGCTGATGTAAATTTATTTGTGTAAATGGTTTCTACCCAGGAGAGCATGTGTACCGTGTGCCCTTGACTAAGTTTACAACAGAAGGCTGTGTTGTGTTCTCCCCACCACCCTTCAACCCGAGCTTCCTGGTACTGTCTCACAGAAGGACCTCTGCTTTGTGTAGCCACACTGTGCGTCCTGGAGACAGATCAGAGATTGAGTATAGAAACTGGTGGGGAAGGTGAACAGCGGACTCCTGTGGTGGACTGTGGAGTGCGGAACTTTAGGGCGATCCCGCTGTGTGCTCACACAAGAAGACACGGCCGGAAACATGCAGGCTCAGAACAGTGTTCCTACAGTGAGCCCAGAACTGCACATTTGACCCAAAGGCACTCAGGTGGTAAACAGAGACAGAAGCGTATTTGTCTCTCAACATGCTTGATTCTTCCTTCTGTGTCTACCTTTCTTTACCTGATTCTGGATCTGGGATCATTGCTAAATCACTTGAATCTTATTGAAATCCTTTGCTGGGCTAGGCATGTGGTTCACTGCTGTAATCCTAGGATTTCTAAGTCTGAAGCAGAAGGACTACCATGAGTTTGAGGTTACCCTGGATTACAGAATGAGAGCCTGTCTCAGAAAAACAAAACCACAAGTAAATAAAAACAAATTCTTTCTTTTTTTTTTTTTAAAGATTACTCATGTATACGTTTTTTTGTTTTTTTGTTTTTTTTTAAGATTTATTTATTTTATGTGAGGACACTGTAGCTGTCTTCAGACAGCACCAGAAGAGGGTGTCAGTTCACTTTACAGATGGTTGTGAGCCACCATGTGGATGCTGGGATTTGAACTCAGGACCTTTGGAAGAGCAGTCAGGTGCACTTACCCACTGAGCCATCTCTCCAGCCCCCAACAAATTCTTTCTTAAGACTGCTATGCCACAGGCCTTGTCCAGCCTTCTGTCCCCTTTGAAGAGTAAGGCCAGGCCTAATGGTTTTTAGGCCGTTCATTCAATTAATGTTATTGTCCAAACAGAAGAGCCATCAGGAGTCTGAGTAAAATTGTGTTCCTTGACCTCAGCAGTCCTTAGACTCGGGCCCGAAGGTCTGTGGTGTCTCTGTTCAGTGGAGCAGTCCTGAGGCTTTAGTACTCATGTGTGAACTGACTTCATAATCACAAGATTTCCTCAGAGTTGTCAGAGCAGCCTCAGAGAACATACGACTTAGCTTCTGTATGTGATTGAGACTAGTCCTGAAAGAAACAGTGTTAACTCTCTGTCATGGGGTCAGGATTATCTTGCTGTGTGTGGCACATTCAGGAGAGCTTGATCACTCCAGGCTTGGGCACCATCGGCAGCACCCCTTGAAAGCTACCAGTCAGCCTTCTGCTCCCCACTGTCAGAGGAATGGCAGATCTGTGATCCAGATTCCACAAGGAGCCTCTGCTGGGACTTTTAAATTTTGGGTAGTTGTCTTTTGAAAATCCTGGTAAGTTTTGCTACTATGAAACTTGTGTTTTAATACTCAAGCCATCAAAAAATGAAAGACCCAAGTTCAAGTCTGTCCAAAACAGATGCCATAGCACTTTGGAGAAGCAACAAAGTAGAAAGTCCAGCGGCAGCCTCTGAACAATCTCTCACTGAATGCCTCACTGCTCAGTTCTCACACTCTGTGGGGTTGTCAGCTGGGCCAAGTGTGGCACCAGCAGCCACAGCGATGGAAGATTGTCAAGGCGATAGAAAACCACTGCTAGAAAGACCTACAAGGGAATTGGTTCTGTACAAGGAAAACTGCAGTGAGTATTTTTAAGGCTATCTCTGTCACACATTGGATCCTGGATAAGCTAGCCCCTTAGTTTGCGTTGAGAATTGGATTCATGGTGCTAAGTAGCTTCAGAAGTGCAGTGTGTGTGAGCCGGAGAGCCTCCTCCGTGCTCCACAAGCCTCAGGTCATCAGGGCTGTCCAACCTGAAGGCATGAAAATCAAAGATTCTCTGGAATTTTGAAGAGAAGATTCAGGGACAAGTTGAAAGGCACTGAAACTGTGTTGAAGGCACATTAGTATTTACAAGTAATTATAATCAGTAGGGAGATGTGTTTTAACCTTGGTATATTAGAGAAGAATTGTGTGCCACCTGGGAAGAAGCTCTTGCATATGAGGTGATCTGTGGAGCACAATACAAGATGCTTAAACTATGTGTTGGATTTTCTTTTCTTTTTTCTTTTTAACCTATAAGTTGGTAGAAATGTCTAGAATCATTTTTTACAGTATACTCAGGTTAGAGGTCTTGTCTTTACCTTCATCTCTTTGTTTACTTATTAACAAGGTGAGTGCATTCCAATACTTTTGTTTTTGTATTTTATTTGTATGGGCAGGAGGTTGCCTGAAATCTATCTCAGTGCTCGCATACAGGGAACCAGACCCTCTAGCTAGTGTGACAGTGTCTTCCACTGGGACCCAGGAGATGGCATCCAAGCAAAAGTCAGAGCTCTGAGGGAGGGTCCTAGGGACCTGTCCCCCCCCCTTAGATCTGAGCAGCAGGGTACCTAGTGCTGGGAGAGGGTTTTCAAATCTTTCAGCAGCTCAGGAACAGCAGCTGAAACAGTAGGGGGCCGTTCATCTGCCGACTCAGCTGGACTCCTTGTCTTAAAAACAGAGCAGCATCATGGGAGATGATCACTTAACGGTTTCTGTTCACGGAGGATGACAAGCCACCAAGATCTTGAGGTGGAACAACTAGTGTAGCCCACCATTGATAAATCTTATGAGACCTTTGTGAGGGCCTTTCCATGTCAGAGGAATCAGATCCTAACCATTGGGGTGTTCCTTTGGGGTCTTTGCTAAGAATCTGGCTTCAGTCAAGGTCTCTTACACCTTCCCCCTATAGCAGCGCCACAATCCAGTGAGAGGGCTCAGTGGGTAACAGTGAGCAGGATGAAGGTAAGACTCACCCTCTAACTGAGTGATTTCAAGGATCCGCCAGGAAGGTATCATCTGTCTTTTATATGCTGTGTCATGTGCCCTGATCTCACAAAAGAAATAAATAAAAGGATGTTTAAAAAAAAAAAAAGCCACCAGCAGGGAGGTGATGGCAGCACATGCCTTTAGTCCCAGGAGTCCTTGGGCATTCTCTGAGTGTGAGGCCAGCCTGGTCTACAGAGAGTGCTAGGACAGTCAGGGCCACACAAAGAAACTCTGTCTCAAACTGCCTTCTTCCTCCGAAGTGGGAACTTAAGGGTTCTTTGGAAAATCGGTTCGATGGTGTTTTGCTGGGGCCAACATGTGAAGGAACATTTCGCTGAAGCAGACACAGGAGAGAGGATGTTCTACTGAAGCAAGCAAGTGCAAGAACAGGCGATAAAGGAGTCTTTGCCAACAACATGCATGTATTGGTCCACCTTACATCGCGTGGTTGAGCTGCATTTGTCTGGATGCCATAGAGAGAGGCACACCAAAGGATTTCTGATGGTGTATTGCAGTTCATTGCTGCTTCCAAGGACTCTGGCTGATTGGATGTACAAGCTGAGGCAAGAGCCGTGTTGAGGCAAGGCACACCACAGGGGACACTGGATGTTTGGAGGATATAAATAGGACTCCACGGAGTGACGGAGGCTGAGCTTGGCTACTGAGTCTTGCGGCTTCGCTGAGAGTCACAGGGAAGAACTTCTGATGTTCCTGTTGGTCGCTCCTGCTGACTCAAGCTGAGGCTAAGGCCTGGCTGTCTCTGCCAGGTCATGTCACCACGGTTGCTAACCCCATACTACTGAACTGGACTGCTGCTGGATCTGTGAAGTGTATGCAAGTGGATCGAGCTGCCGCTGCCTTCTAACCTGTGAACTGAACTGCTGATTTCCAGACAGCACAGATGGAAGTTGCTCCAAAGAACCTTTTCTTTTTTTCTTTCCCCACAGTCCACTTCCCCCATAGCCTTACTTTTCCACTACCTCTGGTGGGTAGTGGGTTACAAGGAAGGTTAAAGCATTTAAGAACCATCATAAAAAATAGGACTTGAAAAAAATTAAAGGTTATTATTTCCCCAAGCAGAAAACCAGTTATGGTAGAGCACATCTTTAATTCTTGCATTCTGGAAGCAGAGGAAAGCAGATCTGTGTTGAGTTCAAGGCCAGCCTGATCTACAATAGTAAGCTTGAGGAGCCACGGCCACATAAAAAAAAAATTGTTTTTAATTTTAAAGAGAAAGAGCCAGGTGTGATGACGCACAAGTATCATTCCAGCAATTGGGGGTAGAGGCAAAAAGATCAGAAGTTAGCCTCCCTGTGTAATGAGTTCAAGACCAGCCTGAAAGTACAAAAATAGAGGTTAACCGAACAAGCAAATTGAGGAGACCACATTGAACCCAAACTTGCGCATTTTGTAAGTTTTGGTAAATACACAGTACATAATTTGTAGAGTTAGAACTTTGACGATTTCAATTTTTTAAAAAGATTTATTTTATTTTATGTGTATGTTTGTGTGCCTGTTCATTTGCATGCCCTACACTTTTGCCTGGTGCCTAAGGACATCAGCCTCCTTGGAACTGGTATTACAGATAATTACGAGTCACAATTATGAGTCCCCCTGATGTTGACTATCAGTAACTGAACCTGGGTCCTCTGGAAGAGCAGAGCAGTGACACTCTTAACCTCTGAGCCATCTCTCCAGCCCCTCCAGTCTCAGGCTTAGGAAGAGGGACACGTGCTGGAGAGATGGCTCAGCGGTTATGGGTGCAAACTGCTCTTCCAGAGGATACCCACAGCTGCCTGTCACACCGGCTCCAGCAATGCCTCTGGCCACCATGGGTGCTGACACGGCCATTCCATGTACACACATGCACACACACACGCACACACACACACACACACGTGCAATTAAAAATTAATAAAATCTTTAAAAAGAATGATACGTAGGAATTTTACTTAATTTTTGTTTCCTAGAACAGGTTCTTGCTGTGTAGCCCAGGCAAGGCAGATGCTTGTTCGTAGCCCAGGTTGGCCCAGCAGGCTTCACTTGGCTTCAGGAGGCGGGTACCACCACTCCCAGCATACATCTATTTTTGAACTTTCAGGAGTTAACTTTGACAATCACTTTAAAAGGCAGTTGAAGAATGAAATCCTTGGGTTGTATGTTAGATATGCTCAACTTGAAGTGAAGATTTAAAACCAGTCCCCAAGTTCCATCACCTTAACTGGCACTGACATGTAGGTGGTGTAACCATAAAGGAGGCCGTGCAAGATGCTTGCTCCTTGACTAAAGATTATTCAGTGAGCCCTCTGGATCTCTGGATGCTCACACTGTACAAATTAATTTTATTTTCTTCCTAGTAATTATGAAGCAGGTGAAATTTGAATGAGGATCCAAAATTAGCAAGCATTCCTCTAGGGCACAGTCCTTCAGAGAACATGTCTCTGGTGGAGTGGGGATGATGCCAGTGCCTTGTGGTGAGCTTTCTCTGCCATGCAGTTCTCTGTGGCAGTATCTCAGCATCTGTGTGAAGAAACCACTTGCCGAGGCCCTTTCCTCTGCTGTGGGGATGTTCTCTTTGCCCTTGGGACAGTTGACCTGAGTTGACTTGCTTCTCGTTCTAGTAGGAACATGGGATCAAATAAAGCCTGGAGGATTAACTCGACCTTTAGCTTTAGTCAAATTGTACATGACTTAAATCAGTCTCTCAAGCCTCACAGTCCTGCGTTCCTTTATTCCTTCTTAACGGAAGGCTGCCGCTGAGTCGGGAAGGCAGAGAACAGACTCCTTAAGAGAAAGCACTGCGTGAGCCAGGAGTTCAAGACCATTGTAGGCAACATAATGAGTTCCAGTCAGGAAGTAGAGTTGGGGTGCTGGGACCGCAGCCTGGCTGATAGAGCAGCTGTCTTCTCTGCAGGATGCTCTGAATTCCATACAGCCAGGCAGAGTTGTGAATGCCCATGTCTCCTGAGTAGGTGGTAGAGGCAGGAGGATCAGAAATCCAAAATCATCCTCAGCTATGTAATGGGTTTAAGTCCAGCCTAAGCAATATGAAACTGACCAAACAAACAGATATGGGCACAGTGATACACACCTGTAATCTGAACACTTGGAATCAGGAGTTCAAGGTCAGCCTGAACAACTTAGTGAAATCAGTCCAAATTTTTTTAATTAAAAACTAGGGACCTGGCTAAACAGAGCACTTGGCCAGTGTCCACCCAGAGGACTAGAGCTCAAGCCTGCCACTGAAAAGTAAAGAATAATAACGTTGATGCCGTGACAGCTCAAGTAGCGAGTCAGGAAGTCTGGAAGCAAGCAAGAAAAATCTCTTTTTTTCCGGGTGGGTGAATGGAGGGTTTTTTCATAATAGGATTTCCCTGTTTAGCCCTGGCTGTCCTGGAACTCTCTGTAGACCAGTCTGGCCTCGAACTCCCAGAGATCCATCTGCCTTGCCTCCTTAGAGCTCACCACCACTGGGGACAAAACAAAACAAAACAAAAAACCAATATGAAGGAAACCACCAGACAGACGAGACAGAAAGGGCTTAATGTTTGGGATGTTCTGAAAATGCTAATCAAGTCTTTTTTGTTTGTTTGTGTGTTTTAATTTTAAATGTAAATCTATTGCAACTATTATTATTAATCCCCTCCCTTTTTTTTCAGCTGATTAAATTTTAAAATGAGACTGCATTGAGACAAAAGTACTGGGATTTTAGTTTTGTCTCGGAATCACTTTTTTAAAATGTGTGATCCTCAGCACACATGGTTGAAGTCACCCAGGGTCTGAACAAAAGCTGCTGGGCTGGGCTGGGCTGGGGACACTCCATCCCCTGCCCTGGCTGGAGATTTTGTACAATATGCTCTGAGACAGAACACATTCAATTAGACACCTGCCCTCAGAGGTTTGTGGAGGTGAGAGAAGAAGAACAGGACCACTCGGTCAGCACAAAGACTGCTCTTGGCCCCTTAACTGCATCTGTGCTGACTGGAAGGCTTCACACGCACCTGCTCTGAAGGATGTCAAGAGACTATAGAGAATATAGCCAGTTGGTGTAAACATGAGGACCTGGGCTCGATTTCTAAAAACCCATATTTACAAAAATATGTGTGTGGTGACTCTTTAATGTTGGTGCTGATGAGGCAGAAACATGCAGGTTCCAAGGGCTTCTCTGGATGAGTGTCCTAGCCAACTTTTCAAGCCATAGGCCAGTGAGAGACTGTCTGAAAACACAGCTGAATGGTACCCAAAGCTGACCTCCGGACTCCTTGCACACACAGATGTGTACACATAGAAAGAGGCACTTTGGGAGTCTTGCCTAGACTTTCTGACCATGCTTACTTTCACTTTCCTAGAGGAGAATTTGTGGGTCACTGCTGATCACCATTACCACATAACCCCAAACAACTCCCTATTCTGAGTTGGACCCAAATACTTCACACAAATTCTTTACCACTGAGTCACACCCCTATCTCACAGTGTTCACTCCTTTTTGTTGCTTCAGTGTTGGGGATCAAACCCAGGGCTTCACAAATGCTAGACATTTATTATACTGCAGAGCTCCATACCTAGCCCTTGGCCAAACTTCTTGTGAAACTTGGACTTAGGATAAGAAGGAAATTATGAAGCCTTATTATGTTTGCTTTGAACCAGCTTCTGAGAGGAGACTGTGTCCATTGCCTTTGTGCCTTTATTGAGCTCCTGCTGCATGCAAGCGTGGAGAGCTGCCCTTGGACAGCAGAGGTTCAGCATGGATGAGAAGGGAACACACCATTCTCAAAGCTTTGGTTCTGTGCTGTGGAGTGAAAAATTCTGATTCTCAAACACAAAATGTGATGAGAGATTTGGATCCATCCTGGGAGCACGGGGAGAGAGCCAACTGCCAGCCACTCAATAATTGATCACTAAATTCTAGACTGGAAAAATGTCTGAGAGGACACTTGGACGGAAGTGAGTCTAAATCATGTGAAGTCAATGTCTGTGACTGCAGTTGCCCAGGATGTTCTTGAGGACACCGGTGTGGAGATTCTGGGTACAATCTCATTTGCATTGATTCCCATTCACTTTTTAAAATTACACTTACTTATCCATTATTTGAGGTGGGCGAATGGGATGCCACACAGAGGTCAGGAGACAACGTGTGGGAGTCAGTTGTCAGCTCCCATCATGGCGGCTCCAGGGATTTGATCAGTCTTCAGGCTTGGCAGCAAGCACCTGTACACAGTCATTTCACCATTAGGGTTTGTTTATATCTTAAATCTCCACCAATAAAAATAGTTGAAAAATATAAGACCAGCTAGGTGATAAAGGCACTTCCTGCCAACCCTGACAACTTGAGTTAGGTTTCTACTACATGGTAGGGAGAACCAGCTCCCTGGGGCTGGAGAGATGGGTCAGGGGTTAAGAGCACTGGCTACTCTTCCCGAGGAACCAAATTCAGTGTCCTTTAATCACATGTGGTTCACCACTCTCTGAACTCCAATTCTAGGGGTCTAGTACCCTCTTCTGGCACCTCAGGCACTGCACATACACAGTGCACAGGTGCAGACAAAATACCCATATACATAAAAGAAGAACCGACTTCCAAAAGTCGGCCACTGACCTCCTCGTGTGCATGTTGGCACGTGTGTGTGCGTACACACATAAATGGGATCGAATTAACAAAACTGGATTTGGGTGAGGCTGCTGCAGGTGAGCTGTGTGAGTTTGGAGCAGTCTTCACTGTGGATTTCTCATCTGTTGCACAGGAGTGACAGCACTTTACCTGTGCCAGGACTGCAAGTATAGATTCAATCAATTTCATAAGTCTTTGTGCTCAAAATTGTTTAAAAAAAAAAAAAAGCTGCCCGGCCACGGGGCAGAAGAAGCCAGCAACCCCAGCACTTAGTAAGGACAGGGGTTCAAAGCAGAGGCTGGCTTTGCTGCAATGAGACCTCCATTCCCCAAAAAACAAAAGGGTGGAGTAGGGGGAGGGAAGCTGTTTACATGCCTGATGCTACTGCTCTTGAAGCATTTAAAGAGCACTGAAGTAGTAGCTGTTTGCCTCTGTAGATCGCGAGCTTCAGCAAGCTGGCGAGACCAGGCGGGGCTTTCCTAAGATGGAAATTCCTTCCCAAGGCTTTGTGAGGAATTGACGAGAGAGGGGGAGGGGGAGGGGGAGGGGGGAGGGGAGGGGGAGAGGGAGAGAGAGAGAGAGAGAGGGAGAGAGAGAGGGAGAGAGAGAGGGAGGGGGAGGGAGAGGGAGGGAGGGAGAGAGGGAGAGAGAGAGAGTGGAGACGGGGAGGGGAGGGGGGGAAGGGGGAGAGGGAGAGAGAGAGGGAGAGGGGGAGGGGGAGGGAGAGAGAGAGAGAGAGGGAGAGAGGGAGAGAGAGAGGGAGAGAGAGAGGGAAAGAGAGAGGGAGAGAGAGAGGGAGAGAGCGAAGGAGGGAGAGAGGGAGAGAGAGAGGGAGAGAGAGAGGGAGAGAGAGAGGGAGGGGGAGGGAGAGGGAGGGAGGGAGAGAGGGAGAGAGAGAGAGAGAGGAGAGGGGGAGGGGAGGGGGGAAGGGGGAGAGGGAGAGAGAGGGAGAGAGAGAGGGAGAGAGAGAGGGAGGGGGAGGGAGAGGGAGGGAGGGAGAGAGGGAGAGAGAGAGAGAGAGGAGAGGGGGAGGGGAGGGGGGAAGGGGGAGAGGGAGAGAGAGGGAGAGAGAGAGGGGGAGGGGGAGGGAGAGAGAGAGAGGGAGAGAGAGAGGGAGAGAGAGAGGGAGGGGGAGGGAGAGGGGGGGAGAGAGAGAGAGAGAGGAGAGGGGGAGGGGGAGGGGAGGGGGAGGGGGGAGAGGAAGAGAGAGGGAGAGAGAGAGGGAGAGGGGGAGGGGGAGGGAGAGAGAGAGGGAGAGAGAGAGGGAGAGAGAGAGGGAGAGAGAGAGGGAGGGAGAGGGAGGGAGGGAGAGAGGGAGAGAGAGAGAGAGAGAGAGAGAGATCCATGAGGAATCGGTTGTGTTCCACGATCATGCATGACCACCCCACACACTGTTCCTCTCCAGCACCAGGACTTACTTCCCCCAAGGACCTGACATCTCCAAGAATTGATACTTGGACACCCTCCTTCAGGACAGTCCTTCAGCCATAATGACCTATCCTCTTTTTCAAAAGTGATTCAGAAATCCCTATGACAGGTGTTGGTCCAGCTTAAGACTACAGAGAAAAATTGATAGAAACCTAGGAGAAATTACTGAGGGAATGATGTTACCTTGTTTGGGGAGAAGTCACTCTTGGGGTTGGTTGTTGGTTTTGCGAGATGAGTCTTATTTCTTGTGCTGTGGCTAGCTGAGAGCTTACAGTATCCACTACCTTTGCTTCCCCAGTGCTAAGACCACAGCACATTTGGCTTATTTGCTTTTAAGGTTAACCGACAGCAGCACTAGGAAGGCAGAGGCAGGCAGACCTCTCTGTGAGTTTGAGAAAGTCTGGGTCTACAAATCAAGACAGCCAGAGCTTGTTACACAGAGAAACCCTATCTTGAAAAACTGGGGGGTGGGGGGGTGGGGAAGCTTTAAAGTCAGGTCTTGCAGACAATACATACCTATAATTACAAACTTGGGAAACTGAACATCATCCTGGGCTACATAGAGTTTGAAGCCAACCAGTGTCCTATAGCACTTCCTTGAGATTGAAACATTCTATCTTGCAGGGAAGCTCCTTAAACTTGAAAATAAACAATCAAAATAGTTTCAGGAAGTCCCTGAAACTGACCGAATTTACCAGTCCCTCCTTCCCAAGTGTGAACAATAAAGACTGCAGAGAGTCACTCTCTGGCCAGACCAGCACCAGGAGAGGATGGGAAATAGAGCTGCCTGCCTGGAAGAGGTTCAGACCAACCAAGCTGCCTGGACAGGATGCCCTCTAACCCGCACTGTGCTCTAGGCTCCCAGCTCTCAACCATGAGCTGTCACTCACGCCAGGGCGGCTTTGATGATGCAGCTGTCAGTCAGTCATTTCTGCTCTTGTAAGTGGCCCCTCACTCTTATCTCCTTAAGTAATCCCAGAATAAAAGTCTTACGTTCACCAAGCTGGACTCTGGTGGTGTTATAGTAGGCTCCTTATTTGGGGTGAGTATGTTGTGTATCTCTCTAGGAAAAGTCTGTCACACTACACACAGTCTTTTTTTTTTTAAAAAAGATTTATTTATTTATTATATGTAAGTACACTGTAGCTGTCTTCAGACACCCCAGAAGAGGGTGTCAGATTTCCTTATGGATGGTTGTGAGCCACCATATGGTTGCTGAGATTTGAACTCAGGACCTTTGGAAGAGCAGTCAGTGCTCTTAACTGCTGAGCCATCTCTCTAGCCCACACGCAGTCTTTTTTTACGTAATTGAATGCCATGTGTGTGTGAGATGAGTCTCATTTCTGATTCTGTAACCTAGGCTAGCTGAGAGAGAGCTCACAGCATCCCCTGCCTATTTCTTTCTTTCTTTTTTTTTTTTTTTTTTTTTGGTTTTGCGAGACAGGGTTTCTCTGTGTAGCCCTGGCTGTCCTGGAACTCACTTTGTAGACCAGGCTGGCCTCGAACTCAGAAATCTGCCTGCCTCTGCCTCCCAAGTGCTGGGATTAAAGGCGTGCGCCACCACCGCCCGGCATCCCCTGCCTATTTCTTCCAAGTATATGACAGTATTATGAGAGTGCCTGGTGTCCATAGAGGTCAAAAGAGGATGTTGGATCCTCTGAACCTGGGTTATGGGTGGTTGAACCCAGATCCTCTGCAAGAGTAACAAGTGGACTTAACTGCTGAGCCAACCAACTCCAGCCCCAACACCCAGTCCTTTGAAAGAAAAATAGTTGGTGGGATGGAGAGATGCCTCAAAGACTAAGAGTGCTGGCTGTCCTTCCAGAGGTCCTGAGTTCAATTCTCAGCAACCATGTGGTGGCTCATAACTATCTATAATGAGATCTGGTGCCCTCTTCTGGCCTGCAGGCACACATGCAGGCGGAATGCTGTATACATAATAGATAAATCTTTTTTAAAAAAAAAATAAATAGAAAAAAATTTAGTTGACACGGTGACATACACCTTTAATTCTAGTACTTAGGAGGGAGAGGCAGAGACAGGAGGATTTCTATGAGTTGGAGGTCAGCCTATTCCTCATAGAGAGTCCCAGGACAGCCAGGGCTACATAGTGAGAACATATCTATAAATAAATTAATTAATTAATAAAAAGTAAATAAAATAAAAACAAAAGGGGGTGGGATTTTCCCCAGCTGTAACTTCAGGATTCAGGAAGCCAAGGTGAGAGGATTGCTATGAGCTACAGACCAGCCTGGAATACAGAATATAGAGCAAGACTCTGCTGAAGTTGAAAATTAAGGGCTCTTTGGAAAGTCGGTTATGTTGAATGGTGTTTGGCTGGGGCAAACACGTGAAGGAGTGTTTTTCTGAAGTGGCCAAGGTTAGCATTGGCAGCTCGATCCACTCGCAAACACCTCAGATACACCAGCAGTCCAGTTTGGTAGAATCGGGATAGCAAACACGAATCAGCAGCCGTGGCACCAACTAGCAGAGACAGCCAGACTCAGCCTTCGCACAGTCAGCAGGAGGGGCCAGGGCCAACAAGTGCTGTACAGCCAGCTCTATAGCCAAGCCACGCTCAGCCTCAGCCACTGTCTGTCGAGTCCTATTTATACCTTCCAAACACCACATGTCACCCACGGGTCTTGTCGCAGTGTGAGTCTGACTTAGTAAAACTCCATTTGAGTCTGTTTCAATCACTCTGTCCATCAGCCCGGGTCCAAGGAAGCACCAAAAGAGCTGTGGCACACCACCAGAAGTCTTTTGGTGTCTCTCTATGGAGTCCCGACATGGAACTCAACTCTGTGATGTAAGGCAGACCAATTGTGTGTCATTAGCAAAGACTCCTTCATCACATGCCCTTTCATGGGCTCGATTTACCAGAACATCCTCTCTCCTGTGTCTGTTTCAGTGAAATGTTCCTTCACGAGTCTGCCTTAGTCTTTTACATGTGTCCACTTCAGCGAAAAGTTCCTTTGAGTGTTTGTCCCAGCAAAACACCATCCAATTGACTTTCCAAAGAACCCTTAATTTTCTACTTCAGTCTGTCTTAAAACTAAAAACAAAACAAAACAAAAAAAGTTATTTGAGTGACTTTGAAAGAACATGTGCTTTCTGCTGTTGGTTTTCTCTGTCCCTCGTGGGGACAGTGTTCAGCCATGATGAAAATCCAGCAGTTGGGAAGTCGAGGCCGGAGGACTGTGAGTATGAAGCCAGCATACTCTAAAAATCAAACAAACCAAGAAAAAGAGTGAGTCACTCCAGCCTCCAGCCTCGGGAGGTGGAGAAGCCATAGTCCACCTTCCCAGCACCTCCACCTGGAGCAGGTCCTGTCTCCTGTTTCTGCAGAGCACCTCAGAGTTGGTAAGCATACGTTTATCATTGTGGTATTTGGTTAATTCCTGTCTTCTGCTAACCATCTTCAACGGAATTCTTGCTTAGCAATGACTCATATCCCTGAGACTCGCCTTCAGTGTGTAACCTGTTGGTGCTGGAGAAGGAACTCAGTGCTTCCCCAGCACTGCCCAAAAAAAGAAAAAATTCTTTTCTTCATTTGTATTGTTTGAGATCTGGGGACAATTATTAAGAGTGTAAGAGAAAACAAGGCAAGCAAGCTGCAAATTGTGCAGCTGGGAGAAGGGGTGACGACGGGGAGGAGAGGAATCCAGAGAGTGAGAAAGCCCTGCACACCAGGGAAGGCAGGCCTAGGCCTGCTGGAAAGAAAGAAAATGAAGTAAGCGTCTGAGAGTAGCTCGGAAGGCCAGGCTTAGCTGAGCTGTAAGGCTCGGTGAGCCACTGGAGTAGTGTTTCATTTGGAATAAATCTCTTCATTTAAAGGAGCGGAGTAATCATTAATACTAAACCCTACCATCTCAGGGGCTAGAGAGATGGCTCAGAAGTTAAGGGTGATTGGTGCTCTTGGAGAGAACCTAGACTTTCCCAGTACCCACATGATGGTTTATAACCATCTGTTAACTCCACTGCTTGCTCTCTCTCTCTCTCTCTCTCTCTCTCTCTCTCACACACACACACACACACACACACACACACACACACACGGCGCACATACTTACAAACAGGCAAACACTCCTACACATAAAATAAAACCAAAACACTTCCGTCTTCTCCCCTGGTGGTTGTAGCCTTACAAATCACACCTATTTTATAGGCCCGTAACCCAGAGCTTCAAACAGTTTCTCAGACAAAGGCGCTCATGAAAAAACAAAGTTAAGAAGTCCTGGCATGTAGCATCCTCGTGTGTGTGTGTGTGTGTGTGTGTGTGTGTGTGTGTGTGTGTGTGTCTGAAGTGCTATCTACAATCACAGTCACCCAGCTTCAAGAAAACCAGGCTGCACCACTGTGCCTATTTAATCTGAATCAGTCTTTATTCTGCACGTGTGTGGCGCATGAACAAGGTCCACATACAAGATAGCATTACATGTTGCAGGTTAGCGTCACAGCAGTATGCAATTTCACACAGTTCATGTTAGCTTTTTCCTTTTTTTTTTATTCTTTTTAGTTTGACACTTTTATTTTTGAGTTTTATTTTTACAAGAGAAGACACAAGGTAAAGAAAGACGACCACTTTGGAGAGGGATCGTGGTGAGGGCAATGTCACTATGACCAGTATTAAAAGTCTTCCATATCCCCCTCCTAAGTAGGTCCCCTGGTCCCACACAGCACTTCTCTCTGCTCTCCAGCACAGCACTGTCTACAAACACCGCAGCGGCCGGCCGTGCTGAGAACCGAAAGAAGGAAGAACTCAAGAGGGAACTTCGGATATTGTGACTAGCTCTCAGAGTCCCCAAAGAGTCGAGAAATCTCCGTAGACAGACTGGCTGCTGGGAAATCAGGAGTGACCTTTCCCTTACCTAGTCCTAACCACAAGAGCCTTGTGCAGAAGCTAGGATGTGGCTCTCTTGTCTTTCAGCGGACAGGGAGAGGCGCTCCGCCTCCACCCACGTTGGCGAGCTCTGTGAAGAACAGATGTGAAAGCCAGAGTCCGCTAAGAAGCTTTAGGATACCGAGTCCAGGGCGTGATGGATCAGGCCTGAGGTAGGAGGGAGGAATCCTGTACTGCCCACCCCTTTGCCTTTCCTTGGCAGCCCCGAGCCTGTGGAAGTACCGGCTCCCCCGGCAGCACCCGCGGCTCTGCAGACCCAGAGGATGCAAGGGATTGAGCTGCGGGGATGGGGAAGGGAGGAGCGCGGGGAGGCTGTTTCCCAGACTTCTCAGGGGGAGCTACAGAGGCACACACAGCGGGACAGAGGCCAGGCTCCACCTGTCACTTCGCATAAGCTTCTCTGAAGGAGCTGCTCAGTGACTTCTGATCTTTACACATTAAGGCGACGAAAAGGAACCATTTCAATTTTTTTTCCCTAATGGGGCTTAGAATGCTCCTGCCGGGTTTTCATTAAACTATGTCAAAATGCCTTTTTAGAAAACAAAAAGTATTTTCTTCTACGTATGATACAATATTTACATTCCATGGGTTAAAGGACGGAGACTAGTGGTGTGATCCCAGCTGATGGCGAGACACTGAGTCAGATTATGGGATGTAAGAAATGACCATAGCAAGAGCACAGTGGGGTTTCCTGCCTGTACAGGACTGCTCTGCCTTGCCAAGAATTGGCAGAAAAACAAAACAAAACAAACAAAAAGCAAATGAAAGGGTGGGGGCGGAGTGGATTCAGATCTACAAGCACAAGGGGAATCACCAAAGGCATTGTCACCAACCCTCTCCATGGAAAGTCAGCTTGTCCACCCCTCTCAGAAGCAGGCTAGAAAGTGATGGTCTTTAGGGAAGTGGGCACTGAAGTTACAGCTAATCTTTCAGGCCCTGGATCAAGCTATTTCCTATCTGACTGAGGTCTTCTTCAGGCGGTCAAAATAGGCACTGCCCATCCAAGCTCACCTCTCGTTTCTGAAGTCTCCTGTTCCTCTGGAAGTCTCCATGTGGAGACCCAGATCTGATCAGTACAACGCTCAAGCTCTGCACTGTACTGTGCAGTGGTGGAGAGATGGTGGAACTTTGGTTTCCACCCTTGCCGTGTGGGGAGACTCCCAGTTCTCCAGCCGTGCGCTTCTGCGGAGGAGACTGGGGCTCCGAAGGTATTCATACGATCTTACTACTCAGCCCCACTTGGCTTTCCTAAGAGCCACTACTGTAAACCTCAGGGAGAAAGAGTCATTTCTGAGACCCATTTCCTTAAGAAACAGAAAGCAACTTCTGAGGCACCTGCATAATGAGGAGATGCCAGAGCTCCAGAGGCATTTCTGGAAAAGTAAAAGCCAGTGTAACCTTTCAAACCTAGGACTGCTGACCACCGATGAAGAGCCCTCCACAGAGGGCCACGTGGGCATCTTATTTCCTCCCTTTGTCCCCTGACCTGCAAGTAGCATTCGGGGTGTGCTGGTGCTCACAGGTCTCTCCCTCTAGGTGAAGTCTCCATAGCTCCTAGAGAAATCAGGGAGTCCTGAGTCCAGCCCCATCTCTCCTGTGCTCACCGGGGCTGTCTCTAGTCACCCTTTGTTTCTAGTCACTGGCTGCCTGTTACCCTTTTACAGAAGGTGGCTAACAGCACACACCCCATTCTCAATTACTCTTCCTCCTGGAAACTCCACTCATTTCTTTGCTTACTACAGACCTCAGGATTTGTAACTCAGCCAAAGAGCAGAGATGTGAGAGGTGACAGACAAAAGGACTGGATGATGGGACGTGGGGGTTTACAAGAGCAGACTTTTCTCCTGCGGTGATGGGGAACTGGATAACCCAGAGAAGCCTGATAAAGAGAGGCCGATTTCAGGGGATCAGCAAATACAATTCGGCACAAAACACAATTTTCATGGATTAAAATCTGCAACTTGATATTGGTTAGGCTAATTTCTTGTTTGTATTAGACATGCAAGTATAAGGTTACATTGTTATATATAGACTTGGGGTCTTTCCTTCTCTTCCCCCCTCATTTTAAAAAACAAAAGATCGTCTAGTGCCTTGCAAAGAAGAAAGCAATCCTCACGCTAAGAACCAATCTGCAGCTGTGTGGAGTGTGAGGTTCTTCGTGTGGTTTGTTCTGTAAGAAATCTTCTTCTACGACTAAAATGAGGTTTTGAGTCAGCTTCTCTGTCACCTCTGCCCGCTGTGCGCCTCCCCGCCTGGCCCCAGGGTTAGTACTCGCTCAGACTGTGCCACTTGGCTATGGGCTTGCGGGGACTCTCGCAGACCTCTCTCCAGTGTTCTGCACCACTGGTTGTGACACTGTGTGCCCCCAAGATCAGCCTCCCTACCACCTCATTCTTAGTAGTACGATCGAAGTCAATGACAAGAAACTCGATGCTGATATCAGGCAGGAGGTCAGTGGGGATGTCATAGATGAAGGACTCATTGAAGATGGGGTTCAAAGTGCACTTCTTTACGTGGGTTTTCTTCTTGGCAATGCGTTTTCTGCCGTAGTAGACGTTCACCTTGACATAAGGATCTAGAGCCCCCAAAGATAAGAAGAAGAGAGACAGGCCTATGACACGGTCCTCTGCTATGTGGTGATTCTGTGTTTAGAATCTTAACAGTGGTTCTCAACTTGTGGTTCACAACCCCTTTGTGGGTCATAGCAGATATCCTACATATCAGATATTTACACTATGATTTATAACAGTAGCAAAATTATAGTTATGAAGTAATAATGAAAATAATTTTATGGTTGGGGGTCACCACAACCTGAAGGACTGTGTTAAAGGGCTGCAGTTTTAAGAAGGTGGAGAACCACTGGCTTAGATGGAAGAGACTCTGTTGTCCTCATCTTTGCTGACTGACCATCAGGTCTTCAGTTATTGCACCATAAATGCACACAGACCGCACATGAGTCTGGCTGCCTAGCCTGGGGGTGAGGCAGGGGGAACCAAGCAGATATGGAGTGTAGAACAAGGTGTAGTCCTGCAGAAATCAGGAAGCACTGTCAGGGACATGGGGACGAACAGATTACCTGCAGCCTCTTTTACAAGTCTCACCTGAGGTAACTATTCCAGCATGCATGGGATTTAGAATGCTCTTGTTGATTTACCACAAGCACCACTGTAGCTGGGGAAACCTATTGCCTAGTCATGGGGAGCAAACACAAACAGAAGAGTAGGTGGCCCATGAAAAAGGGCAGGAGTCTAGACTTGGAATATATCAGGGCCATGGTGAGGGGTGGGGGTGGGGGTGGAGTAAATAGCTGCTACCTGAGAGACCGGTGATATCCATCTTCGGCAAGTGTCTGGCTTTGAGAACCACCACTGTCATTCTCTGTGCGACGGGCTGGTATGACAGAGATACCTGGAGTTCCCCTCTGCTAATGCACTTCTGTAAGGGAGAGACCTCAGGTCAGAATCCTGGCAGGAAAACTGGAGACCAGACAGCCACTTGCAGAGGAGAGTGAAGAGAGCTAGCACGTGGGTGTGCTCAGTGACAGGTAAGGGGTGTGGATTCAGGCTAGGTACACAAGCACCATCAAGACAGCCAGAGCTCTGACACCTACACTGGCTGATTTAAAGCTGACTCCTGTGTCCTTTCTTATGTGTGTGTGTGTGTGTGTGTGTGTGTGTGTGTGTGTGTGTGTGTGTGTGATGGCCTGGATCCCTGGATCTACTGATGCTCCTGCCCCCAGCTCCGAGTGTTCTGCTAACAGTTGAGCACTGCCAGCTTGGCTCAGGCTATTCCTTCTCAGTGTTTCATCATGTTATTAAACTTTCCTGGACTTCTGCTCTTTCCTCCATAAAATAGAAGCCCTTCCTCACAGAGTCATTAGGAATGCTGGGTAAACCAAATCTTGTGAGCGGCAGCTGTGTTCAGCATGTAGCAGCCTCTAATTTGGTTCTTAGGGTTAAAGGTGGGGAGGGGTCGGTGCTGGAGACTCAGTGGCTAAGGGCACTTGCCATTCTTCCAAGGAAAGCTCACAACTGCCTGTAACTCCAGCTCCAAGGGATCCAGCACCCACCACTGGACTTCAATTGTACTTGTACACACATGGTATACACTCACACAGACACATACATTTAAAAACAAACTGGGGACTAGGCAGAAACCCTCTCGGTAAAGTGTTTGCTTTGAAAGTATGAGGTCTTGAGTTTGGGTTCCTTGATATCTGTGTGAAACTTCAAAGGAAGATCCAGATCCCCATCCCGGCAGTGTGTGCCAGGAATCCCGGTGCTGGGAAGCAGAGACAGGCAGGTCCCTAGAGCTCACTGTCGGTCTGCCTGGCTGAATCCTGGACTGCCAGTTCCAGATTCAGTGAGAGAGCGCATTTCAAAACATAAAGGGTCAGGGGGGGTCTGTGTGAGTGTATACCATGTACGTACAAGTACAATTGAAGTCCAGTGGTGGGTGCTGGATCCCTTGGAGCTGGAGTTACAGGCAGTTGTGAGCTTTCCTTGGAAGAATGGCAAGTGCCCTTAGCCACTGAGTCTCCAGCACCGACCCCTCCCCACCTTTAACCCTAAGAACCAAATTAGAGGCTGCTACATGCTGAACACAGCTGCCGCTCACAAGATTTGGTTTACCCAGCATTCCTAATGACTCTGTGAGGAAGGGCTTCTATTTTATGGAGGAAAGAGCAGCACTTGGGAGGCAATGGCAGGGAGATCTCAGTGGGCAGCCTGGTGTACAGAGTGAGTTCCAGGACAGCCAGGGCTGTGTAGAAAGACCCTGTCTCAATCAATAAACAAACAACAAAACCACAAAGGGGTGGGTGGTAGGATGGCGCATCGAGTATAGCTGCCTACTGCCAAATTTAACCCCTGGAAAGTACAAAATGAGAAAACAGATTCCTGCAGGCCACCTCTGACTTCATATATGCACCAGGGCAAGCACCGCCCACCCCAAATTAAGAAATATATGTCAAGAAAAAAAATGTTGGGCTGGAGAGATGGCTCGGTGGTTAAGAGGATTGGCTGTTCTTCCAGAGGTCCTGAGTTCAATTCCCAGCAAGCACATGGTGGCTCACAACCGTCTGTAATGGGATCTTCTGGCATGACGCCTACACTCCAGGGCACGGAGACTACGCGCTGCCTTCCTTCCAGGGCCCAGAGCTCTTCGCACACTGAAGAGACAGAGTCTGGGCCGCCAGAGCAAGACCCTATTTTATTTTTAAAATTATTTTATTATTATTTTATGTGACGGGTGCTTTACCTACATGTATGTTTTATGTGACGGGTGCTTTACCTACATGTATGTCTGCGCACCACATTCACATAGTGTCTGCAGAGGCCAGGCAGGAAGAGGGCATTGGATCCCCTCTTGAACTTGAGTCACAGGCAGCTGAGAGCTGTTATGTGGGTTCTGAGACTCGAACCCGGGTCCTCTGGAGGAGCTAGGTGCTCAGAACCACTAGCTATCTCTCCAGCCTTGAAAACATTCCCCCTTTTTAAAAGATGATTTTTCTTCCAGGTGTGGTGATATTAAACCCCAGCACTCAAAAGGCAGAGGCAGGTAGACCTTTGTGAGTTCCAGGCCAGCCTAGTCTACAAAGGACAGCTGGGGCTAGCTATGTAGGGACCTTATTTGAATAAAAAAGTTTTGGGCTGGAGAGATGGCTCAGTGGGTAAGAGCACCTGACTTCTCTTCCAAAGGTCCTGAGTTCAAATCCCAGCACCCACATGGTGGCTCACAACCATCTGTAAAGTGATCTGATGCCCTCTTCTGGTACGCGTCTGAAGACAGCTACAGTGTCCTTACATAAAATAAATAAATCTTTATAAAAAGAAAAAAAAAGTTTTTTTCCCCCTTCTGCTTCCTGCCTCTTCTCTCTTCTCCATCTTTCTGGCCCTCTTTTTCTAAATAGAAAGGCAGTCCTGGGGATCAAACTCAGGGCCTTATCCATTCTCGGCTACAGCTCCAGCGACAGCCTTTGGCTTTTGGAATGGAAGTACATGAGGAACTAGTAGACTCAGATTGACATTTTATGGTTTTTCTCTGCTCGACTGAAGTTTACATTTTGTTCTTATTTCATTGTTTTGATCGGCTCTTGATTGTACCTATATATCCATGCCCAATAAAATCAGCTGTTTTCCTTGCCCATTTGTGTGCTTCTGGGTTGTTTCCTTTTGGGAATATTCCGAAAATCTGAGGAGAGACCCTAATTTCACTTTCACAATTAGCTGTAACCACACGGAAAGTAATGCATCTGGGAAATGCCTTCCAAAATACCAAGAAGAAGTTGTTCAATAGAATAGCTACCAGCTGGATGTGTTTTCATTAGCATCAACTCATTAAAATTAAATGAGGAGGGCTGAGGAGACAGTTCAGTAGCTAAGAGCACTTGTTGCTCTTGGAGGGGACAGAGTTCAATTCCCAGCAACCACATGGTGGCTCACAGCCATCCACAGTGTTGCCCTTCCCACCCCCCATCTAGGGAATCTAATCCCATCTTCTACTTCTGACTCCCGCAGGCACCAGGCACACACGTGGTGCACACACAGGCAAAACACTGAAACATACATGTATATTGTTAACTGCAAACATTGAACAGGGAACTGGCATGTTGGCTGGAGACTCAGGGCACTGCTTCTGCCCAGGAGCTGGCTCTCGCCCACAGAGCTCACAAATGCCTGTGCCCTATCTCCGATCTCTGAGGACACTGCATGATGCAGTGTGCACACGTGGACAAACATTCACACACACACAAGAAAAATCACTCTTAAATGAAAGAATTCTTCGTCACATTAGCCATAGTTCATGGTTCCCTAGCTAGTGATTGGTGCAAAGAAAACACTGAATGCTTCACGCCTGTGCAGGCAGATCCAGAGGGAACGGTTTTTGTTCTGAGTGATAGCACATACCTGTAATTTCAGCACGTAGGAAGCTGAAGCAGGAAGATTGGAATTTGAGGTCAGCTTGTGCTACACAGCAAGAGCCTGTTTCAAACACAACCAACCAACCACACAAAACAGCTGAAGTGGGTGTGGGTGAGACTCCCTGTGGTCTCTGTACTCGGTTTTTCGAGACAGGGTTTCTCTGTGTAGCCCTGGCTGTCCTGGAACTCACTCTGTAGACCAGGCTGGCCTCGAACTCAGAAATCCTCCTGCCTCTGCCTCCCAAGTGCTGGTATTAAAGGCGTGCGCCACCACCGCCTGGCAGGAGGCTCGGTTTTACACTATTACCCTCAGGCAGGCTGGAGAGATGGGGCAGCGGTTTATCACATGCACTGCTTGTTCGGAGGCCCTGAGTTTGGTCCCTAGGATCTATGTCATGTGGCTCATTGTTATCTGTGAGTCCAATTCCAGGGGACCTGATGCCCTCTTCTGGCCTCCTCAGACACTCACACACAGGTATACACACATAAAAACATTACCCTTAGAGGCACAATCCTAGCACTTGGGAACCAGAGGCAGGAGGATCTCTGTGAGTTCTAGGCCAGGGCTATGTAGAGAGACTCTAGCTCCAAACAAACAAACAAAGCAAAGCAAAATAAATAACTAACTAACTGTTCTTGTGGCTGGAGAGATGGCTCAGCAGTCAAGAACACTTGCTGCTCTTGCAGAGGACCCGGGTCCCATCTGTAGCATCCGCAGAAGCTCACAGCTGCCTGTAATCCAGTTCCAGGGGATCCCACGCTCCCTTATTTCCATGGGCACTGCATACACATAGTTCACATAAATACACCCAATCATACACACTCATACACATAAAATAAATATGAGAGAGAGAGAGAGGCTATTGCTTTTGTAGAGGAGCTGAGTTTGATTTCCTGCACCCATATCAGATGGTTCACAACCATATACAATCACATACCCGCACACAAGCACACACACATAATTAAAAAAGAAAACATTGTGGGCAGTGGTGGCGCACGCCTTTAATCCCAGCACTTGGGAGGCAGAGACAGGTGGATTTCTGAGTTTGAGGCCAGCCTGGTCTACGCAGTGAGTTCCAGGACAGCCAGGGCTACAGAGAAACCCTGTCTCGAAAAAACCAAAAAAAAAAAAAAAAAAAAAAAGAAAACATTTCTTATAGATAAATGTTTTGGTCTTGTCCTTAGGGCTAATGGCGATCAACTTAGTTGAGGAATGGTTGTTTTTGCTGGAGTTGTCATCTTGCATAAATGTCCCTGCCTTCTAGTGAAACTGACAGACTTTTAGGACTTGAATTATAGAGAAAGAATAGGGTGGAATAAAAAAAAGTCCCACACCAAGGCGGAGCCTGTGGCTCATTTGGTAGAGCGCTCACTGGGCCTTCACAAAGCCCTGCATTCGATCCCAAGCCCTGTATAAAACTGAATACGGTTGAGAATACCTCTAATCTCAGCACTGAGAGGAAAAGACAGGATACAAAATTCAAGGTCAAAATCCATTGATCTCCAGGGTCCAGGGAAGCACAGTTCTCATGCCACATCAAGCTAATTTCTTTGCAACAGAAGACCACCCCAGAAAATTACAACTGATCAAATGCAGAGTTGGGGAGCCCAGTCTCAACTGACGAATGTTCAGGACATCTCCTGTCCCAAGGCTCAGGGATCATTCCAGAAGAAGGGGTCAAAAAGACTGCAAGAGTCAGAGGACCAGGAAGTCTGTTGTGGGGCTCTGTGTCCTAGAAATGTCAGAGAAGCTACACACATGAAGCCTCACCAACACGACTGCCTATGCTGCCCAAATCTCACACCTGTAATCCCACTGTTTAACGGGCTGTAGGGTCAGGAGTTCAAGGTCATCCTGTGTTACATAAGAGTATGCCTTAAAACTCCAAAACCAGGCTGAAGAGAAGGCTGAGCAGAGAAGAATGCTTGTTTTCCTTGTAGAGGACCTGGGTTTGGTTCTCAGTATCCCGTGTTGGCTCATAACCTCTATAGCTGTAGTTGTAGGGAATCCAACCCTCTCTGGCCTTCCAGGGAACCAGGCACATGTGTGATATACATAAACACAGTTGTAAGCAATACCCTCATAAACACACACACACACACACAAACTAAAGAGGATACATCCTTATTAAAAAACCACACCGTATATCAAACTAATTAACAAACATGATCACAGCTGAGACTGTGCACAGTGGCACATGCCCATAAACACAGCTGCTCCAAAGCCTAAAGACAGGCGATGGCAACTTTGAACCTAGATCCAGTAGCTTGGGGGAGACTCTCTCTCAAACCCAAACTAAGACAGACAACAGCCCTGAAAGCCGTTTCACTGGCATAAGTTTCCTAGTCACTGTTTAAGGCTGTCCCCAGATCATCTGTTCTTGCAGAGTCCCTGAGCCCCATCCTAGTTCTCTGGGAAAACAGACAACTTCCAGTTTTCTCCCCTACATCATTCCTCAGACAGTTACCTGGTCTCCTCCTCTGGCTCCATTCCTTGGGCAACATGGACACCCCACCCAGCTGCCTCTGAGCTATGAAGCCTGCCTGCGGCCACAACCTGACTGCCAGCCATCATTCTGCAGGGAAGGCCAGATCCCTTTGCTCCCTCGGCCCCTCCCTTATGCTTTCTATTCAATTCTCAGTTCAGGAAGCACTGTCAATGGCTCTTTTGAGCCCCTGAGGGCTGGGAGCTAGGCTGTTTCCCAGTCCCTGGGCCCAGTCAGGCAAAGACCCTGTTGTGAAGCAAGTAAGGGGAAAGCCATGGAGAAGAGACCTTAGCCATGTCTGACAAAGCCTCTGTTGTGGCACAGTGGGCTAGAACCAGGGTCCCGAAGGATGCACTGGGATCAATGGGAACCCGTGGGTCCACTTCCCTGTAACTAGCTAAGCGTCTCTGTTAGAGTCGTTTTCTAGCTAGAAGCCGCACTGTGTGGGCCTCTGTGCCCTCAATCAACCTTTTGTGGGACCAGAAGTCTGCAGGACCTCTACTGCTCTAAATCACAGTCATGAGAAAATGCAAGAGACAAAGCCTGAACACTCCACGTCCCCTCTCCGCAGGAAATAGCTCTCTTTGTGTCCCTGGAATATTAACATGCTTTTTCTTTCTCCTTTTAGTCCCATCAGCTAGACTGGATAATCTGGAGGTCACATGCAAATCTGGGATTTTAAGAATCCTCTCATTCCCATGACACTGCCCCAGGTAAGCAATATGACCCAAGGAACACTGAGGCCATCTCATGACCCTGATGTCCCCTCTGCCGGCCGGCTTATCCCGGCTCTCTGCCAGTACCTCCTGTTCCAGGCTTAGTGTGAGAACGTGAGTTCACTTATGATTGTTAAGTACATACAATGTAAGAGAACAAAGCAGTTGCTTAAAAAATTATTTTCAAGGGCTGGAGTGACCTCAGCAGTTAAGAGCACTGGCTGCTCTTCTAGACAACCTGGGTTTGATTCCTAGTACCCACATAGCAGCTCACAACTGTCTGTAACTTCAGTTCCAGAGGATCTAATGCCCTTTTCTGGCCTCTATAGGTATTAGGCCCACAAACATACATGCAGGCAAAATACCCATGTACATAAAACAAAAATAAAAAAAAATCAATTCCATAGTCCAGGCATGGTGGCATATGCCTTTAATCCCAGCACTCTGCAGACAGAGACCTGGTCTACATAGTTCTGGATGTCTAGATCTACACTGTGAGACCCTGTCTCAAAAAAAAAAATTTTCCCCTAGGGGCTGGTGTGAAGCTCAGTTAGAAGGGCACATAAACACATGTGCCTCACACCTTTGTGTAGCTTTGTGCATGTTGGACCAGCACTGTACCTACTAAGCCATAGTCTCAGCCTTCCTGCCCAGGAACCTTAGAAGGAAGGTTTAGTTGCAGTTATAAGCTATAAGAGGATGTCCTGGGCTGGGGGTGTGGCTCAGTGTGTGTCAGACCCTGAGTTAGATCCCCAGCACATCCCCCTAGGCCCCTCTTAAAAAAGAAAAAGAAGATGTCTTTTAAAGATGAGCCAGAAAGTAAAATGTCTGGAGGAGTTCTGGCTGAAGCCCACACTTTGTCCCTAGGAGGATTTGGAGACGGGCATTTGGGGACTCTTCGACTGGGGATCCCGGGGATGAATGAAGGACAGACTCCCCGGTGCTGATCAGAGATAAGGGCTCAGGAAGTGTGGGAGTCTGGCAAGCCCTGCTGTCCTACTGCGATGTGTTGCTCAGGATCCTAGCCCTGGCTTCAGTTTCATGAAAGGAGTTAATAAAGTGGGGAGAAACTTGGCTCTCCCGAGAACTCCTGGCAGGTTAGCAAATGCCATTGTCTGTGCTCTCTGCCCAGCACCCTGCATTTGAGGCTGCTTTGTTTCCAGCCTGAATCAGTTCCTTTTTGGCCAGTCTTTTCCCAGCTGCAGCTTGGCACAGAGCCCCCCCTCCCCCACAGTACTGGACTGTGAGCACAGTGGCCTGGAAGAGTGGTGGGTGCTGTTGGAAACGGTTCTCTTCTTCCAGGACAAACAAGGCTGAGCACTCGAGCCCTGTAAATGGGAGCCAGGAAAATGGAAAGTGGGGAGCAGAAACTAAGGAAAAGTAGGCAGTGAGAAGACTCAGCCACATACAGAGTCCTGTGTGTATGTGAGCGTGTGTGTGCATGTGTGTGTGTGTTTCTAAGACAGCTTCCTATAGCTGAGGATGCCCTTGCCCTCCTAAGTCTCCTCATCTCACCTACCAAGGGCTGGGGTTTCAGGCCTCTGCCATGATGCCCAGTTCTAAAAGTCAAAATTGGCTACTACAGAATTCCAGCACTCTGTCAGCAAAAGCAGGATTATTGTAAACTCAAAGGCAGCCTAGGCTAAACAGTAAGTTCTAGGCCAGCCCAATCTACATACTAAGCTCCAGGCCATCGAGAGCTACATAGTAAGACCCCATGTATCATGAAACAAAACAATAAAAGTAAGTGCTGGAGATGTGCAGGCTTGCACGCACATGTGAGCCCTGGGTTCTAACTCTAGCACTGCAGAAACTGTGTGCTGGTGCACACCTAAACCCCAGCGCTTGGGATGCAGGGAGTTCAAGATCATCTTCAGCTCCATCAGATTCTCGGTCAACATTAAAAAACAAATCCCCCCTCCCATTTTTTCTCCTATGTATTGGAGAGTGACTCGAGGGTCTCTCCTATGCTAGACATGTACTCTCTCACTTAGTAACACGCTCCTGTGGTAAGTCTGCCTTAGGTTCCGCCCAGCCTCTGGGTTGCAAACAAACTCTGACAACAATGCCTTTTTCCTCCAACAAGGTGAGAATTTCTTCAGGGTAATAAAACGCCAGGCATGCTACCTGGTTCCTCACCATGACCTAATTGGGGAAGGCGGTGCTGGCAGCTGAGGGGAACAGACTGAGAGGAGTTAGGTGCCTACAGTCACGTGGCTGGGAAGCAGACCCTGAGATGCCCAGTCAGGCAGTCAATTCCAAGCACCAGTGTGCACCAGCAGCCCTGCTCCCCCACCCCATGTGAAAGACCTGGATGCGCTGCCAGGAGGCATGGTTGTATATACTCTGGAGGGAGGTTGTTTATGCTCTGTGCTCAGGACATTAATTCCAGAGTAATATTTCTGAGCAGGGAAAGAGGGAGAAAGGGCACCGTGGAGGTCCTGATCCTCCACCCAATGCAAACCAAGCAGAAGAGGAGAAGAAACGTCTCTGTGTTTAAGGTTAGGGCCTGAAGGGTGAAGTCATAACATGCTTATAAAAAGACATCCACAGGGGCCAAAGAGATGGCTGGGTGGTTAAGAGCTTGTGTTCTCAGGGGACTCAGTTTAGTTCCAAGCACCCACATTAGAAAGAACTCTAGCTCCAAGGAATCCAATGCCCTCTGGTGTCCTCGGGTACACTTGTGCAGGCGCACACACCCATACACCCTCACTCCCACACACCCAAATGCCCACACATACAGAAATAATAATAAAAATATTTTTCAAGGAAATGCTCAGGGACTATTGAGATGACTCCGTGGGTAAGTGCGCTTGTTCCCATGCCTGACTTGAGTGGAAAGAGAAAATCAGCTCTGGTAATTTGTTCTCTTATCTCCACAGACACGCTGTGACACACATGTGCCCCATAAAATAAATAAACAATATATTTACCATTACAAATAAATAATATATAAAGGTAACAAAGACATACAAAACAAAGGAAACAAAGGAAAGAGAGCAAACACGCACATGGTTGGGCACACCAATGTGTGTGGTGGTGCACACCTATAATCTCAGCACTTCGGAAGAAGAGGCAGGAAGATCAAGAGCTGAAAGTCATCTTGGGGCACACATCAAGCTCAAGTTCCAGGCCAGTCTGATCGACATGAGACCCTGTCTCAGAACTTGTGGAGCAGTAGTTTTGCACACACCTTTAATCCCAGCACTGGAGGCAGAGGCAGGCGGACCTCTGACTGAGCCTGCTCTACGGAGTGAGTTCTGGGACAGTCCGGGCTTCACAGAGAAACCCTGTCTCAAACAAACAAAAAAAACAAAAACAAAAAAAATTGAAAATTTGGGTGCAGCGGTGCATGCCTTTAATCCCAGCACTTGGGAGGGAGAGGCAGGTAGAGCTCTGTGAAGTTGTGGCCTGCCCATTAATGAGTTCCAGGATAGCCAGGGCTATATAGAGAGACTCCCATCTCAAAAAAAAAAAATCATAACAACATTTACACCCACCTAGGAAAGGAAGTTGATGATAAACTGAATTAATTTTTATACTTTTTCAGCAGTGGGGTGCATGTTCCCATAACGAAGATCACAGGTTCTAGAATACCAGGTTAGCTCTTTTGTCCTTAAACTGTGATGGGTCCAGGGCTGGTGGACCAGTCTATTCCAAGCAAGTTGGATGTAGCACTAGGATACCAACCACTAAGTGAAAGTTTAGAAGCAACTTGCCCTTTCTTTCGTATCCCAGAATTTGCTTCTTAGAGGACCACACCTGCCCGGCCTTCTGTTATACCTTGACCACAGCTTAGCTAAGAACTCAGTAACTTCTCTGTCACCTGTCTTTGCTACCGTCTCTCTCCTCACCCTCCCCTCACTCGGCTGAGATCTGGCATGCCCCCTTCAACCATCCCTCTTCTGCACACTCTTCCTCCTCACCTGGATGTTCCTCTTGATGATGTCCCTGGTCAGCTGAACCTTGCCTGTGCTGGGGTCCACTCCAGCCAATGGCACCATGACCTCCCCAATGACGTCATCCCGAGAGAAGCGATCAAAGCTGAGCACGAGGAAATGCAGCACCAGGTCCTGCAGCTGGCTGTATGGAATGCCATAGAAGGTGAAGGTCTCATCAAACACGGGGTCCAGGGTCTTGCGTAGCACTCGGGTCTTAACTCGATGCCGCTTGTCAGGAAGAATGGTCATTTTGATGTAGGGATCGGAGCCCTGGGTCTGGTCATCCATCACTGGCAGCCCATGGGCTTCTTGGATTGTCACCACCAGAGCTTTCTTGGGAAAGTTGTAGTCCACTGAGAAGGTAAGGGATCCTAGCATCACGTCTTCCTCTGGAGATGATGGGGAGGTGGGTTTGCTTTCACCAGGGGTCAGGCTTGTCATGGGGCTCCTCAGTTCTTCCCCAGAGTCTCTTTTGATGGGTAACTGGTCTATACAAGATGCAGGGCTAGGCCCTCTGGGGTCTTTGTCGTGGCTCAGCAGGCCAGACTCCGCGTTTATTAACAGGTTCCCTCGTCCACTTTCCCTCTGAGGGCCATCTTTGTCTCTCCGAACTTTGATGATTTTCTTCTTGTTGCTGAGGGTCTCTGGGTAGATGCTAATGCCCTTCAGCATATGAATAAACTTGTACGGCGGGGTCTTGTGCTTCCTCTCTGCCCGCTGGTGGCAACATGTCCACACAAAGACAGTCACGGAAACACACACTACCAGCACAGAGGCCCCGATGAGGCCAGCGGCCACTGGTGACACATCTGAAGGCAGAGACCACAGTTATGTCAAAACAGGACTTCCATTCCTGTCAAGAGAGTGCCTCTCCTGGGGCCAAACTAACCCCCACTCCAGCCTCTGCAGTGGGAGCTCATTTGGAGCTTTTCTGCTCACTGCCCAGGAGCTGACCCAAACCCTTGCCTTCCTGCTAAAGCCACAGAACACATTTGCATAGCTACTGTTGTTTGAGATCCTGGCTGTCCTGCAAATTGCCATATAGACTAGGCTGGCCTTGATCACAGAGAGATTACCCGCCTCAGCCTCCCAAGTACTAGGATTAAAGGCCGGCTCTCTTAGTTCCTTTATGCACCTATGTAGTGTCTCATCTGATATTTTTTTAAAAATTTAATATTGTAGATATCAAACCCATAGTATTTTGTCTGCATGTATGTCTGTCTGTTTAGCCCGACAGAGCTGTCCATGGAGGGCAGAAGAAGGTGTCTGATAACTTGGGACTGGAGTTACAGATGGTTGTACACCACCATGTGGATACTGGGAATTGAACCCTGGTCCTCTGGAAGAGCAAGCAGTCTTTGCTCTTAACCACTGAGTCATCTTGATAGTCCCTGGTTCTTCTTTTTAAAACCTTTACAGCACTTGCAGATTTGATTGCTCAGTTTGATTTGTGCTTCTCAGAAGCGGAGTGAACAGAAAGCCTGTTCTGTGGGAATCTGTTCACTTCAAGCACTGCCCATGAGCACTGCCCAGTTGGTTTCAGGAGGGCATTCTAGTACACCCAGCACAGACTTCAACAGCCTGGCTTGTGCTAACTGACTGGCAGCTGTGTGGGGAGAGGGTATGGTGTTGAATTTAGTTGGTCCTGGAAGGGTGACCATTGAATGGTCAGAGTGGGTAGGAGGATGGCAGGGTACTGAATCACGATGAGGCCTCATGCCTGCAAACATGAGGGAGGCTGAACCAGGAGGCTGAGCATGGCCAGACCCAGCCTGACTCTGATCTCTTATCTAGCAAGCTTCAGGTCAGTCTAGATTACCATGAGACTCCACCTTTGAAAGGGGGAAGGGGCTTGTGAGATAGCTCGGTGAGTGAAGGTGCTTGCCATCAGGTCCAAATGCCTGAATTCATCTCCAGAAATCACATAGGAAATGACTCCTCCTCTAAGTCCTCTGACCTCTTTACACTTAGCATGTATGTCTCACACAACACAATGAATAAATAAATGTCGAAAATGGGAAATGGAAAAGAAAAAGAAGGAAAGAAAGAAGCTCTGGGTCTGCAGAACATATACTTTTAAACTTGTTATAAAACCTCGGGTCCTAGGTCCTTAAAATACAAGTGTCCACTGTATGCTGGAGTCACAATTACTTTCCAGCATTTTAAATAGGAAGAAAATGTCAAATGTCATTTTCTTTGCTTTCTTGTTTCTCTCTTTCTCTTTTTTCCTTCCTTCCTTCCTTCCTTTTGACAGGGTCTCACTGTATAGCCTTGGCTGTCCTGGAACTCCATTTGTAGACCAGGATGCCCTTTAACTCACAGACATCTGGATGCCTCTGACTCCTGAGTGCTGAGATGAAAGGAATTTGACATATACCTGCCTCAAATATAATTTTCTTCTAAAACCTTCTTCGCGTATCTTATTGAATGATTGTTGATTTCCAGGCTCTGTAGTCAATTCAGAGCAGCCAGCATGCTAGGCAGTCCACTGCCGGGCCATATCCCTAACATTCACTGTTCTTTTTAAAAGCACGACCTTAGCAGGGTGCTTGGTGGTGCATGCCCTTAATCCCAGCACTCAGGAGGCAGAGGAAGATGAATCTCTGTGAGTTCCAGGCCAGCCTGGTCTACAGAGGGAGTTCCAGGACAGCCAGCGTTACATAGAGAAACCCTGTCTTGGAAGAAAAAATAAAAAGAGGCTGCATGTGTAATCAGATAGTGCTTCTCTCGCATGCACGAGCCTTAGGTTTGAGTTCAGAGCCACACAAAACCAAGCATGGTGGTTATGCCTGCAGTCCCAGCGCTAGGAAGTGGCAGCAGGAGGGTGAAAGGCTCAAGGTATCAAGTTCAAGGCCAACGTGGGCTACCTGAGATCCTGTCTCTACAGAAGTAATTACACTATTGCAAAGCGGGCCTCAAACTCACTAGTCTTTGACCCTAGCTTCCTCTGTGTGGCTCTAACCATAGTACTAGTTTTCATAATTTTATTGTTTATTATTTTCCCTGGGATGTAGCCCTTATGAGGGTGGATCATCTTGCTTGTTGATGTAAGGCAATGTTTAAAACACCTAGCAGGCATGTAAAGGTACTGCCTGCTAGATAAACAAAACAACTAAAGAGATAGAACAATGACCTCTCTCTCCTTGCTTCCTGCTTCCTTGCCATTAGAATTGTCCTTCCCCTAAAAGTTGGACCTGCCTGACTTAACTTCATTGAAACTAAATGGGTTTTACTACTTAAGGCCTATAGTTTCCCTCTTACATTTTAGGGGGAGAACTGGAAGTCTGAAGAACTGAGGAAATAAATACAATTCTAGCACGTTCCAGATTCTTCTGAAATACCCTCATCTGCAGGGGTGACAGTCTCAATTACGTGAGGCCATGGGCCCAGGCTCACCTCAGGAGAGAGGCATCTCCTGCCCACGTAAACACAGCTCATCATCTTTGTTTTCCACCTGCTTATTACCCTGACCTGTGTGTTCGTTTGCTTTCCTTCATTAGATAAATGTAGTAGGACCAGAGCTGTCTTCTGTCTGTCTCGGCTTCTCAGCTGCCAAGAAGCAAACAGTTTAGGTCCAGTTTGAACTGTTATGCCTACCTGCTCCAACATGGGCCATAGACATGGGTCGGTGGACAAATGACTGTGTTCTCTGAAACCACGAGCCAAAATAAACCTTTCATAAAAATGGAGACCTGGTCCACTGTGCACTTCAATAACCTCCAGTTTAGAAATGAGTTTGCAGGCACTGTGATTGCAGACATCCAAGATGAATATAAAACCCTCTGGAGACTGAAAGTCTGCCCCCTATAGGCAAGAACCTTAGTTGGGCAAAAAACGACATGTCAGGTGACCACAGGCTTGCTCTGGCTTACACTGTAAACACACAGTCTACCTCTTGTAGATGGTAGTGTAATTGAATCTGCACTGGGCATCCTGCACAGCACTGACAATAATGAAATGTTTCTGTCCTGAGTCTGATATTTTAATGTGCACTTATTAGGTCCCTGGAAGGCATAATGATAGAGACTTTTTATTACGAATCAAAGAACTCATTGAATAAATGAATAGGACCAACGTTATCCCTGGTTTATTATCAAGGCGCCTGAGAATTTAGAAATCTTCCTAGGACTACAGACTGGCTAATGCCATTGACAGGATTTAACTTTTGACTCTCTTGCCAACAGAACCCAGACTCTTTATTATGTATATGGATACATTACACATAATTGGGATACTTGGGATAAAAATACAAAAACTGGGTGAAGGTGCTTCCTGCCAAGACTGTTGAAGCTATGTAGTGGGAATTCTTCTGATTTCCACATGTGCTTTTTAAAACATAATTAAGGCTATGCACACATGAATAAAGAAATAAGATAAAAAAATTTAAAGTGCACTATTAACAATAGAAAAGCAGGCTAGGTTTGGTGGCATAGGCCTTTGATCCCAGCACTTGGGAGGCAAAAGCAGATAATAGTTTTGTGAGTTCAAGACCAGCCCATCTACAAACTGAGTTCCAGGACAGCCAGGGATGTTACACAGAGAAACCCTATATTGGGGAAAAAAAAAATCAGAAAAGCAGAGTGCTAGAAACCCTATCAAATGAAAATTTAAAGAAACTAAAAAACTGATTAACTTAATCATAAATACTTTAGGCATTTTCATGAAGAGCATTTGATTTGATATTACTTTGTAGAACAGACCAGCACCAATGTGCACAGGCTGCAGGAAGCAGACACTGGACTCAATTAAAAGAGTCAAGCCAGGGACAGTAGCACACAATTGTAATCAAACATGCAACGTTAAAGGCTAGCATGGAGGCTGCCGAGATGGCAAAGCTGTTAAGAGAACTGGACCCAGGTTCCACAGGCCCAAGGTTCAATTTTCATGCTAAGTAAATCCATGTGTAAACAACTTCCTGGTCAATCAGAATGGCTCCAATATGAAGACATGGCTTTCCACTGCCCAGTCAGGAGCTTTCTGGCAGATTGTTTGCTATTGTTTAGTGAAGGTGACCGGTGACTGACTGACTGAGAAGAGGGCAGAAAGAACTAACAAGGTAAACATCAGGACAGGCTTCCTGTCTCAGTCTCCCAAGTGCTAGGATTACAGGGGTGAGCCACCACACCTTGCGGATAGGTATGTGTGTGCAATGTCATGTCCTTGGGGGTAGGGTGTTGGAGGGGGTAGGGTGTTGGAGAGGGTAGGGTGTTGGAGAGGGTAGGGTGTTGGAGAGGGTAGGGTGTTGAAGGGTGTTGGAGGGTGGAGGGTGTTGGAGGAGGTAGGGGGTAGGGCAGAGAACAAGGTTCTGGAGTCTGTTCTCTCCTTCCACCAAGTGTGGGCCTCACAGCTGGAACTTGGCAGGAGGCACCCTCCACCGGCTGACCTACCTTGCTGGCCCAAGACAGGTATTTTTTGAGAGGAATTTGAAAAGAAGTCTAAAAGCCAAGACTGGGAGTTGTCTGCACAGTTCTTTGGCTCTACTTTGTGGTGTCACTGAGGGGACCTACTGCTACTTACAGATGGTGACATTCAAGGCCCTCTCCCTTGCTCTAATGAAAAGTTCGGTGGGAAAAGGAAGTTGGAACTAATGACTGAAGTGAGTCATGTATGGATGTGTAAATGTATTATGTATGCATGCATGTGTGTACGTATGTATTTTTTTTTTTCAAGACATGCTTTCGCTGCGTAGCCCTGACTCTCCTGGAACTTGTTTTACAGACCTGGCTGGTCTTGAACTTACAGAGATCCTCTTGCCACTGCCTGCCTACTGGGATTCAAGGTATGCACAGTACTGCCCAGCTCACTGCTCAGTGAATGTTTTAAGTAGCTGTGGGGCTAGGGACGTAGTTTCGTTGATAGAATGCTCACCCTCACTGCTTGAGACCAGCGTTTGATCTCCAGCATTGTATGTAACTGGGTGCAGTGGCCCATGTTTGCAATTGTAGCACTCAGAAGCGGAGGTGGGGGAAATCAGGAATTCAAGGCCATCCTCAGCTACAGAGCAAGTTCTAGGCTAGCCTGGGCTGCAAGACAACCTATCTCAAACCAACCAACCAACCAAACAAACAAATTGGGGCTAGGGAGATGGCTCAGTGAATAGAAGTGCTTATCGTGCAAGCACGAGACTGTGAGTCCCCTAAACCCACGTGAAAGTTTGGAGCACAGCCCATAAATCTGGATGTCGAGCAGTCCTATGGGAAGATAGGACTCTCCAGAAATTTAAGGTTCAGCTAGCCTTCCATATGCAGAAGAAAAATAACAAATGAGTGCTGGATGTGGTGGAGCACACCTTTAATCCCAGCACTCGAAAAGCAGAGGCAGGAGGATCTCGGTGAATTTGAGACTAATATGATCTATAGAGCAAGCTCAGGGGCAACCATAATTACACAGAGAGATACTGTCTCAAGCCAGACAAAACAAAACAAAAGCCATGAAGAAAGAAAGAAAAGATAAGCATCCAGGAATGGTGGTGCACACCTTTAATCTCAGCATTTAGGAGCCAGAGGCAGATGGATCTCTGTGAGATTGAGGCCAGCCTGGTCTACAGATCCAGTTTCAGGCCTGCTGGAGCTACATAGTGAGAACTTTTCTCAAAAAACACACCAAACCCAAGCTAAGTATAACAAGAAGACCCTTTCTGAAAGGTGAATGATACAGACTGATATCCAAGGTAGTCCCATGTTGCATGTCCGTGCACACAGAGTGAATGAATGATTCAACCAATAAAGAAGAAAATAATTTATTCTCCTGATTGACTACTTTTTGTTTTTCAAGGTCATGTCTAATTGAATGTTGACCTGTGTATCCTCTGTCAAGTGTTGAGCTTTAAAAGACTTTGTAACAAATGAAAATGTCAGAGTGGCAGTTCTCTTTGGGGCAATCTGTAAGGAACTAGGAATCTGGAGACACAGGAGATATTCCCAATTCCTTCAGCTTCTGCTCGGACCAGAATTAAAAAAAAAAATTAGACTATTAAATTCTTTAAAAATAGGACTGGAGAGAAAGCTCAGTGGTTAAGAGCACTGACTGCTCTTCCAAAGGTCCTGAGTTCAATTCCCAGCAACCACATGGTGGCTCACAACCATCTGTAATGGGATCTGATGCCCTCTTCTGTCTTCTGTGTCTAAAGACAGCAACAGTGTACTCATATACATAAAATAATTTCTTTCTTTCTTTTCTCTCTCTCTCTCTCTTTTTTTTTCTCGAGACAGGGTTTCTCTGTATAGCTCTGGTTGTCCTGGAACTCACTCTGTAGACCAGGCTGGCCTCGAACTCAGAAATCCACCTGCCTCTGCCTCCCAAGTGCTGGGATTAAAGGAAGGCATGCGCCACCACTGTCTGGCAATTTCTTTAAAAATATATATCAACTTTTATTTTATTTAATATTTATGTGACTATTCTAGATATTCGAGTGTTTTGCCTGCTTGTATGCATGTGCACCACTTGTGTGCCTGAAGTCTGTGAAACTCAGAAAGGGACACTGATTTCTTTGGGTTGGAGTTATGATCTTTGTGAACCTTCATGTGGGTTCTGGGAAATAATCTTAGGACTTTTGCAAGAGCAACAAGTGCTCCTAACTGCTGAGCTAACACTTTAGTTCACTGAGTATTTTTTATTTGTTTGTTTGTTCGATTTTTTTTTTTTTAGAGCCCAGGTTGGCCTCAAAATGGCTATACAGCCAAAACTGGCCTTGAATTTTTTATTTTTTTTTGCTTTAAATATTTAAAAAATATTACTATGTGTGCATGTGTGTGACATGCCATGAGTGTATGGGTAAAGGTAAATGACACTCTGTGGAGTTCTTTTTCTCCTTCCACCTTTATGTGGGCTCTAAGGCTAGAACTCAGTTTGTCAGGTTTGAGCCCAAGTATTCTACATACTGATCCATCTGCCTGGCCCTGGGCTTTTTAATTCTGAATGTTCTAAACTCCACCTTCCCAGTGCTAGGATTGTAGTGTGATCCACCATGCCACGATCACTTTTTCACTTTGTTTTATTTTTTCAAGACAAGGTTTCACTCTCTAGCCCACACTGACTGGACTCACTCAGGCTTACTTTGAACTCATGACAATTCTATCGCAGTCTTCCAAGTGCTGGGGGAAAATGCCTTGAGCCACCATTCCTGGCTTCTTGTTTTTAGAGACCAGTCTCATGACCTTGTCCAGTCACGTTTTGAACTCAGGAAGTAGCCCTAAACTGGCCTTGAACTCAGAATTAAAGAAACCACAAGTCTAGGTTCTGTTTCATCTACTTTCAAAAGGCTCTAGAATTGCAATTAGAGAAAGGACTCTGCTGGAAAAAGCTTGAGTAGCAAAAGAATGTGAAGAAAATCCTGGGCTTCTCATGTGATCACAAAATGAATTTCAGTTTGGGGAAACTCAAGACTTAAAGGATAGAAAGAGAGCAAAATCAAAGACATACAATAAGATCCAACCTTGGGGTCAAGTGGGAACAAGGGCTGTGGGGTGTGAAGATCCATTGTCTGGATGCTTTCTCTGAGATCTGATGTCTTATTATGTTGAGAGAACACAGAACACTGGGTTCTGTTCAGTTCCATATACCTCTTACTTGGGAGTAGAAAAGCCATTTTTCTTTTAAAAGATGGCTCGTGTCTGTACCCTAAATTTTGGTACCTAATGCTCACACCTGGATTGTCTGAGGGATATACTTTCTGAAGGAATATGAAGGTTCTAGGTTTGCTTTGCAACAACTCTTACTTGATTACTCCAATCGAAGGACAGTTTTATTTTACTTATTTATGTGGTCTGGAGCACAGCATGAGAAGTTTGCGCCCCTGGATCGCTCCTGGATCGTTATGGAGGAGTTCCCCAAGAGGAAGCTACTTGGCCAAGCCTCTCTAGCTTTCTTTCCCACCTATTTACCACAGCACTTTCTGCCCCAGGGAGTGTAAAAGTGCTCTCAGAGCCCAGAGGGCTAGGTCGTGGACCAGAGGCTCCGAGATGACGTAATGCTTTCTGTGGTACACAAAGCGGCCTCCCCCGGGCTGGGCCTCTCCAGCCCCTCCCCCAGGCCAGGACTGCTTCCCTTGCCAGCACCAGCGCGGGTGAGTCCCCCTTTTTGAAAAGCCAGACCAGGGAAACAGGGAACAAAGGCCCCGGAAGGGGCGCCTAGGCACTGCCAGGAGGTTCAGAAATAGACATCACGTCATCTCTCCGCCCGGCGGCGCCAAGCGCCATTTGGTAACACCGTGAAGGAGTACACCATTACGGTGCAGAATGAAGCATGCAGGGCTAGCATTTTACCCCAGCCCTAGCAACCCTCTGACCGGCTTAAGGAGTGGCTTCATTTGTGCTCCCCACCCCCGCACCCTTCTTTCCCTGGAGGCCTCCGCCTCCCTTGGCTTCCAGCCATACAGCCCATAGTCTCCACGCTGCCATCTTGATGTCCCATCCCCCTTGCCACTTTCCTCTCCTGCAGCCTCCTCCTCAGAAGTAAGAGGGGGAGGAAGGGGCACCGCCCTGCGTGCCCCTAGGGGGAGGGCTCGGCCTACCCCACCTCTCTTCCTCCAGAAAGGTGTGTGGGGGGGGGGAACTCACATCCTCCGCAAGCTTGCCATCTCTCACCTCCAGCCGTGCTGACAGTGCACCATCAAGGGTTTACCATCAAGGTTTTAGCCATCCTGGACTTGCCTATCCTCGGTGGCACTCTGCCCTTGCCAGCGCCTGCAGCCCACAGCTGAAATTCAGAGGTTCTCCACAGCCTTCTACTCACGACCTCAGGCCCTATTCTGGCTGGGTTGGCAATTAAAGGATCCCATTTAGACTTCACTCCCCGCCCATTCCTCAGCTATCTGGCATTGAAACGGCACCGATCGCCCCCAGATTAGTTTGTCAGGCTCTACTTACCAAAGCTAGGGCGTATATTTGTGATCTCAGCCATGTTGTAATCAGAGGCTGTTGATAGAAACACTTTTGCAGAGGTCAGACAACTTTGGGGATCTCGGTCTGTACCGAGGCCGCGGCTGTAGACCTCCAGATCAGGGGAAGGGAGGGTGCATGGCGGACTGCCCCTGCGACAGGATGATCCCTGGTTGCTAGCTGCGCTTTCCTCTTAGATGCTCCAGGGATGCTCTGAGCTAAGGATGCAGGTGCAGTCAGACTGGTCCTGATGAGAGATAGGCTCCGCCTCTTTCCGAATGGCTCTCGGCAGAAGACTCCGCCTCTGCCCGAAAGATTCCGGAAGCTCTTCGAGAGAGGACCCCTCCCACTGCCGAGTTTTCCCGAGGACGAGTCTCCGCCCATTCACAGGCTGTGGGCGTAGAATTTCAAAGCCCAATAAGAAGTGTAGGTGTTGTGTCAGCTCAGTCGCACATTCCTGTGACTCTAGCACTCGAGTAGGTGAGGAAGGAGAGTCAAGGACAGTCTTGGATAGGTCTCCAAACAGAAGGGCAGGAAGATAGTCGCTTTAGCGTCTTCTGAAGCTGTAATTCTAGTTACCTTGGTTTATATAGATAGAAGTTGAACCTTCTGGGTCTGAGGTGTTGAGAAAAGCAAAATTCTATACTGTTTCAGTACTGATGGCCATTATTTTAGTGCACTCCTGAAACAGTGAAGGCGTTTATGGAAACTTAAATTTGAGAAACGGACTGAAGATCATCAAACCTGGGCAGAAGCAGGACGTTCAAGAGTTTCAGGCCAGCCTGAGGTGTATAAGAAGAACCTATCTCAAGTAGCAAAAACCTAAAATCTGCTGGGTAGTGGTGGTGCATGCTTTTAAACCCAGTACTCTGGAGTATAAAACACCAGAAAATATCAAAAAAACATGAATGAATTTTCGAGCATTATGGCCCAGGCTCTTAACTGGTCACTGGGTCCATACATTAGCAGCTAGAATTGGAATAGCGGATAACTGACTCCTTTTGATATTTGGGTATTTTTGTGAGCTCATCTGTCTTGCAGGGCCAGAATCTGCAAAATGGAAAAAGTGATAAAAAATATTCATTGGTACACAGGATTTATTGTGGTGACCAAATCACCTAGTATAAGAACATTTTGCTGGCTGGAGAGATGGCTTAGAGGTTAGGAGCAGTACTGACTGCTCCTGAGTTCAACTCCCAGCAACCACATGGTGGCTCACGACCATCTGTGATGGGATCTGATGCCCTCTTCTGGTGTGTCCGAAGACAGCGACAGTGTGCTGATATACATAAAATATTTTTTTTAAAAAAAGAGAACATTTTGTAAAATAAAGACTGTTATGAAGATATGAATAACTGCTATACCTTGAGTTCAAATCTGACTTTGTCCTCAGCTATATAAAGCATCTCTCTGAATTTTAGGAATTCTCCTTTTTTTCTTATGATCCAAGTATTTTGTGGGGAGGGTGATTAGTTGTTAACTTAAACTATTAAAACTATGGATTCCCCACCCCCAGGTTTTGAGTTGGGTTGATAACTAGAGAAGAGTAGGAAGTCTCCCTCCAACCCCACCATCCCCCGCCCCATTCTCCTTGCATTCCTCCCTCTTTCCCTTTCTCTGTTTTTTCGAGACAGGGTTTCTGTGTGTGTGTGGCTTTGGCCGTCTTATAGCTCGTCCTGTAGACCAGCCTGGCCTCGAAATCAGAGATCCGTCTGCCTCTTCCTCATCCACTTTTCCCATGAAGTAACGTATCAGGGCTGTGGCTTCACCAGGCCCTAAAATAAGATGGCGCCTATTATTTGGCGCATGCTCCTTGACGTGCAGGTCTTGCGCCTCGGGAGCGCGCACGTCAGCCGGTGCTGTTGCGTTACTTCCGCTGGTGCAGAAGCCGAGTTTCCGCGGGATCGAGCCGGCCTCTGAGGGTATTTGGTAGTGTGTGGTGGGGCGGGAAGAAGCACGTTAGACGTGCGACTCCCGGGCGGAGGCTGCCCAGGATGAGGGGCGTCTGCTCCGAGGCTGGGCGCCCGGTGCGTGAGGGGAATCGGGTAGTAGGGGTGTGCGTGGTGGTGCGGACCTGGGCTAGTGTGGAGCGCTGAGATGGAGAGCGGAGCTAGGACTCCTCTGAAATGCTTGTTCAGGAAGCTCTGGGGACTGCTCGCTCGTTGGCGTTCATTCACTCTTGTGAATGAACCTTTCCTGGCCTTCAAGGAGCAGACTCTTGGAGGTACAATAGTTTGAAGCGCTTGGAGTGATCCCCGCGCAGTTCTGACCGAACAGCCTCTGGCTGTTTTCTGCTTCCTTCTCCGTGATCCTTATGAAGTCATCTGTGAAATAAGGAATCGCCTAGGTTATCTCCACTCCATTCCTTACTCATTTACCAACCCCGACAGGATCAACGAATCTTCTCTTGGTTATTGAGCTTTAGAAACATAAGAGCCTGGGCTCTTAGGGCGAGGGGCCTCCCTTAATGCCCTAGAGAACGTGAATCGCGGAGGCTTAAGATTAGCTTTATAGATCAAACTCTGAGTAAGTTTTCTCTGGTACTGTAGAGTGGTCTATAAGGTGTGAAGGTTACCAATGAGGCTTATTCTGGTCTTGGACCTATTTATGAAAGTAAGGGTTTCTGGGATAGAAGGATGTGACTAGGAGCAGGGGATGAAATCAGAGGTAGAATGAATGCTATACATGCATAAAACTGGGTTCCTAACTCATTAAACGAGACATGCTGGAACACCTGTCAGTGGAAGCAGCAGGATCACAACTACATGATCACCCTGAGATAGACAGCAAGTTGGAGTTCACCCTCCAGTACCTATGGAAATGCTGCCTGTCAGGTCCAAATGCAGCATAGCTTTGTTTAGGCCCACTTTCATTCATTCATCTCTTCAGGGAAGAGTCACCAAGTGTCTCCATACCCACATAATGCTGGATACTGGAGAAACCAGTTAAGGATTCCCTTTTCTCACTGACTTCATAGCTCTGGAAGGCAAAGATACTAGAAAAGTGATATGCAGTACTGTAAGATTTACTTTTTTTATTTTTGATTACATGTCTGTGTGTGAGTATGTGAATGTGAGTGCAGGTGGCCAGTTCCAGGCCAGTCTGGCTTTGAACTCACAGAGATCCACCTGCCTCTTCCTAGGCACCATCACATGAAGTCTGAGGTAACAGAAGCTTAAGAGATTAAGGTATCGCTTAGTCAAGGTAGCAAACAGTTCCGTGTGGAATTTGAGCTGAGCTACTGTAATGAATTTCTTTTTTTTTTTTGATTTTTCGAGACAGGGTTTCTCTGTATAGCTCTGACTATTCTGGAACTCACTCTGTAGACCAGGCTGGCCTCGAACTCAGAAATCCGCCTGCCTCTGCCTCCCAAGTGCTGGGATTAAAGGCGTGCGCCACCACTGCTCGGCTTTGTAACGAATTTCTTATCTTCCACTAAAAGTCCTAGGCATTTGGTGTGAAATTCCATGCTCATGATTAAACTTGGGTAGCATGAAATGATAATTGAGCAGATGTCATTACTGTTAACGACCCCCGAAGTGATAAGGACTTGCGTTTTATGCTTTTAGGATGGAACAGCCGTGGGACTTGTAAAATGTTGCCCTGTAAGAAGAGAAGAACTGCAGAGACGGAGTCTGCGCAGCAGCAAGACGACCAGGAGGGTGATGACTTAGACCTAGAGGCAGCTGTGAAGCCAGACACGGACCAGCTCCCCGACTGCGGGTCAGAGTCACTGTCCTGGGGTCAGAGTCAGGACAGTGCAGCGTGCCCTGAAGTGCACTCCATGCAGGATGTAGACACCCAGCTCGGTGTGGAGAGCCTGTCTTTAAGGTCTTTAAGCTCTAAGATGTTCACCCAGCATGTGGACTTAGCAGTTTTGGAAGCTGCCGATGTATCCGTCTCTCAGGAAATCCCCCTTCCTTCCTTGGAATCTTCTCACTCCCTTCCTGTACACACGGATAAAGGGAGACTCCAGGCCTCTGCCTCAAGGAAAGGGAAGAAAATTGTCTTCATGCCTGGGCAGGTTACCAGAGAAGACCAAGGGGATCACCCTGTCCCAGAGGAGCCTCCTTCAAGAGAGCCTGCTGAAGAAGCCAAGACAGAAGGAGGTAAGGGTGAAAGGTCTGGGTTGCCTTTTCTTTTCCTGTTTAGGCTGAACATCTCTGATCTGGGGATCTAAATTCCATGACTCTCTACACTTTTCTTTTGGAGTACTAACAGGATGCTGTAAGTTTAAAATCCCACACCTGACCTCTTTGGAGAGCTATGACCAAACTGCAAGGTATCAGAAAAATATTGTATAGGGATATTGTCAGACTGCACAAGCACCGTGTACAAGAAGGAAATAAGTTGCAAGTTTAAGCTTAGACCACATCTCTAATAAATCTCATGAATACACATGTTCTTATTGGACTCAAGCATTTCAGATAAGGCACAGAAAGGCAGCCTATGTGCCACTTAGCTTTGTTGTTTTGATATTTTTCACGTAGTTATGTTATTTTCATATTTTCTGAGACAGGGGTTCTCTGTGTAACCCTGGCTGCGCTGTAACTCTCTATGGAGACCAGCCGGGCCCTGAACTCACAGAGTTCTACCTGCCTGTGTCTCCTGAGTCCTAGGACTAAAGTCATGGGCCACTATCACCCAGCCCGTCTTCGCTTTCTGTGGTGCCTTTACAGAGAAGTGTTTCTCTAAGGGGAAATTGCTGTGATTTGGACTTGGAATTGTGAACCTTACAAGTGGGTTGAGAATTTTCTTTCCTTTCCAATTCTCTGTATTCTCTTTGACCTACTCCTTCCCCATTAAAAGAAGTATTTATATGGGTATTTCACTTGCATGTGTATATGTGCACTCTTATACCTGGTGACTGGAGCCAGGGTGTCAGAACCCCTGGCACTGACATTACGAATGGTTGTAAGCCTCCATGTATGATGCTGGGAACCAAACCTGGGTTTTCTGCAAGAGCAACGATTGCTGTTAATTATTGAGCTGTCTCTCCAGCCTTTTCTTCCCCTTTTACTTTTAGGCTTTATCTTGCATATCTGGAGAGGTGAACTGTGCACTTTATTAGTTTTGTATTCATGAAGCGGGCCTCCTGGGATGAGGGCGGTAGTTTAAAGGAGACTTTTGGACATTGAGAAAAGCTTTCCAGAGATGAAGAATACTAGGCAGGAACTCCCAGCCACGCCCTCAGCCTCTAGTTGTTTTTTTGTTTTCCTCTTTTTTAAAATTTTCCTTTTGTATTTTAGAGATAAGGTCTTCCACTGTAGCTCAGGTTGGTCTGGAATTCACTTCGTAGCCCAGTAATTGCTGTCAATCACTTTCCCAGTCTGTTGCCTATCTTTTCTTAAGTAGTTCTGGGGGTTGAATTCAGAGCTTCCCTCAGGTATGGTGAGCAAACACTCCACCTACATCTCTGGTGCCCAAACAAATGGAATTAGGAAGACTTGAGGAGCGAGGGAGAGGAGACAGAGGCCGAGCACAGCCAGCCAGAGAGGAGAAGGGCAATAGAATGTTTTTGTAGTAAGCGCCAAGCCTGGGCTTGGTCTCCAGCCGGCTGTTTATTGCAGTGCTGAGGCTCTGGCCAAGCTCTGACCCGGTACAGCCCCAGCTCTGCGTTGTTCCCCCTCTTTCAGTAGCTCAAAGTTTTGGTTTTGCTTTTATTTAAATTTTAATTGCCTTTTAAAAAGATATATTTTGTGTTCTATGTCCGAGTGGACATGTTTGTCCATGTACCCATGTTCGTGCCTGGTTCTAACAGCGATCAGAAGAGGGTGTCAGATCCTCTAAAACTGGACCACTATGAACTGAACTTAGGTCCTGTAGAAGAACAGAAATGTGCTATTAACTGCTGAGCTATGTTCTCTTTAGTTAAATAAATAAATAAATTTATTTATTTATTTATTTATTTTGTCTGCCTGTATGTCTGTACCACATGTGTGCTTGGTACCCATGGAAAATGGAAGAGTATGTCAGATTACCTGGAACTGGACTGTCAGATATGTTGTGAGCTTCCATATGGGTGCTGGGAATCAAACCTGGGTCCTCTGGAAAAGCAGCCAGTGCTGAGCATCTTTCCAGCCTCATGTCTAGGTCTTTAGAAAGAAAGGGATGTATGGAGGTCTTCAGAGACTTCCTGGAGGAGAGTTAAGTTAGATAACAATGTGAGGTAGTGAGAAAATTACAAAGGAACTTTGTATAACGAATGAAAAGGATTTTGTGATGCAGACGAAGAGACAGAGGGAAGGAGGGAAATTAGTATATATAAATCAATTTAAAAAGAATAATCAGGGATGGAGAGATGGCTCAATGGTTATGAGTACATGCTAATCAATTCCTGGCACTTATTTTGAGTTGCGTACAAGCGCATGTAAGTGCAGCTGTAGGGCGGCTCCAGCACCTCTGGATCTGATGGAGTTGAGTGGACTGCATGCCTGAAGTTCTGGGTCAACTTCAGCATAGACTGGGTATGGTGGAGAAGACCTGTAATGTCAGCACTTAAGAGGCAGGGGTGGCATCAGGAGTTGTAGTGCATCCTTGGCTGTGTGTTGGCTTTGAGGCCAGCTCAACATGACACCCTGCCTTATAAAACTGAATTAAATTTGTAGGATAATTGGAGTAGCTCCAGATGCTTCAGTTGCCACAAGTCCCAGTGGAGGAAGCTCTGCTGTCAGCCTGGCCTTGTGTGTTTTGAAGAGCAATGTTTATATGGTTCTGGCATGCATGTTTAAAAGATTGTAAGATGGGCATGGTGGTATTTGCCTGTAAACCAGGCACTCAGGAGGGTGAGGTAGGAGGATTGCTGAAAGTTAGAGGCCAGTCAGGATTACATTGCAAGACTGTCTCAAAGGCAAGGTGTCTCCATGTGGTGACCCCATACGTGTAATCCTACCACTTGGGGGATGGGATTCAAGGTTGTCTTTGGCTACACAGTGATTTTAAGGTCAGCCTGGGTTACATGAGACCTGCTTTTGGGAAAAAAATAGAGCGAGCAGAAGCGTGGTGGTACACTCCTTTAATCCCAGCACTTGGGAGGTGAGTTCACAAAGCCAGTCTAGACTACATAGTGCATTCCAGGACAGGCAGGGCTATGTGTATTTATTTATTTATTCTGTAAAATTAAATTACAGAGTCAGGAATGCTTGTTTTACTTTTATTTTTTGAAACAGCCTTGCTATGTAGCCCAAGACTTAAACTCACTATCCTGTCTCAACCTCCACAGTGGTAGGATTACAGATGTCTGCCAGGATGCCTCAGACATTTTTTTTCTCTTTACAAATTTTAAAAAAAAAAATTAAGGGGGCTGGAGAGATGGCTCAGCGATTAAGAGCACTTACTGCTCTTCCAGAGGTTCTGAGTTCAATTCCCAGCAACCACATGGTGGATCACAACTGTCTGTAATGGGATCCGATGCCCTCTTCTGATGCATCTGAAAACAGCTACAGTGTGTGTGTGTGTGTGTGTGTGTGTATACATTTATGTATATGTGTATATATATATATACACATATATGTATATATATATATATATGTATATATATATATATGTATATATATATCGTTAAAAAATGTATGTCTTTATTAGGGTTTCTATTGCTGCGAAAAGACACCATGACCAAGGCAGCTCTTATAATAAAAGAAAGCATTTAATTGGGGGTTTGCTTACAGTTTCAGAGGGTTAGTTCCTTATGGTGGGTGTGTGGCAGCCTATTTGGTAGCTGTATCTGAGAACTGTACATTTTGACCCACAGGCAGCAGGCAGAGAGCCACTGGGCCTGGCATGGGCCTTTATAAAACCTCAGAGCCCACCCCAGTGACCCTCTGCCTCCAAGAATTCCACACCCACTCCCACAAGGCCTAATCCTTCAAATCTTTCTCAAATGGTTCACCAGTTAAGTACAAAGCATGCAAACATGAGCCTGTGGGGTTCATTCTCATTCAAACCACCAGTGTCTGTCAGTCTACCAGATGCATGCCTTATGTCTGTAGAGGTCAGAAGAGATCACCTGGAACTGGAGTTACAAGTGGTTATGAGCTGCAATATGGGTGTTGGGAATTGAACTTGGAACCTTTACAATAACAGCTGGTGTTCTTAACCTCTGAATTACCTCTCCAGCCCCTACTTTGGATACGTTATATCATTTATAGTTGGTGAAATGTAGTGCTAATTATGGGCAGAGTGTGGAGCAGTCTTTGTGATTCTTCTAGGAGAACTTCAGATGCATTCCGAAGGGGAGTTACCTTTGCTGTCATCAGTCAGTCAATCTGCAAAACCAGGTGTCCAGCCTAGGAAGTCTTTGCAGTCAGACGGTTCTGCCTTTCCTCAAGAAAAGCCACTCGGACCTCTGGTTCACCAGGCTGAGGAAGAGATGGAGGATGGTGGACTCTTTATTCCAACCGGTAGGCTTTCTTTTCCTTTTTAATTAAAACAAAACAAAACAAAAAATTTTATCGGCACCAAAGCAACAGACTATTGAAGTGTAGAGTATGTGTATAGTGACCGTAATGTATATAATGTATAAAATGACATCAGATAGCTGGGGTTTTCTGTCAGGATAATGGCAGCATCTGGAGTGCACTACCTAGAGTCAGCCTTGTCTTCCTTTTCAGTTACTAGTTACACCTTGGTGGTAGTAAATCCTGACTTCGAGTAGCATGTGTCATTCAGCCTGCTTGTCTTCATAAAATGAATGAATGGGATCGGATGTGTTCCTTTTGGTTGTTGTTTTCCACTCTGTTATACGTATGAGATTTATTCATACTGTCTAAAATTGTAGACTTCATTCTTATTGCTGGTTAATATTTTATTGTTTGAATCCTTTTTTTTGGGGAATTAAACACTTGACTTTTGCATGCTTTCTTTAAGGCAGTGTAGCCCCTCCCCCACCCCAGGGATCTTAGCAGCCTTTTCATTCTTTCTTGTTGGTAAGGAGTGTTTGCAAGTCATGGTGAGTGGGTGCTGAACTTGATAAGAAATGGTCACACTGGTTTGGCATGGTGCTTCGAGCCTGGAACCTCAACACTTGAGGGTTGGGGGAAGGAGGATCAGGCAGTGAGGTAGAAACTGGCCTGAGACAGAAAAGGAGGAAGTAAATAAATGAGCAGCCCTGAGCATGGGCACTCACGGTGACAGCCCGTGTGCTGTGCTGCTGAACTGCAGGTCTGTCCCTTGCTTATCATGCTTGTGAACTTCGCCCATCCCCACAGCTGTGCGGTGCTGTTGAGTTGGAACTTTAGCTTGTGTTTCTAAGTGAGCGATGACATGGAGTGTATTTCCACAATTACTTCCTTTGGAGAAATGCTTGTTCATTGTTGTGTTGTTTATTGTTTTGTTTTTTTTATTATGAGCAGCTTTTTTTTTGTTTTTGTTTTTTTTTTTTGCTTTTTCGAGACAGGGTTTCTCTGTGTAGCCCTGGTTGTCCTGGAACTCACTCTGTAGACCAAGCTGGCCTTGAACTCAGAAATCTGCCTGCCTCTGCCTCCCAAGTGCTGGGATTAAAGTGGTGTGCCACCACTGCCTGGCGTGTTGTTTGTTGTTAAAATTGTTTGTTTTTGAAGTATGGTTTCACTTGGGGAGTCAAGGTGCCCTCAGGTTTGGTATACTTCTGCCTTAGTTTTCTTTTCAGTGGGATTATATATTTATTTATTTATTTGAGACAATCTCTCTATGTAGCCCTGGCTGTTTTGGAATTTACTGTGTAGAGTAGGCTAGCCTCAAATGTACAGAAATTGACTTGTCTCTGACTCCCTAGTTCCTGGATGTTATAAACAACTAAAAGAAACAAATAAATTGTTTTCAGGAGTTAGGATGAATGGATATGGCTTTGTATCCTAATACCACTTATTAAAAACAAATAACTTTTTAATGTGCCTGAATCTGTTTTTATTCATACAGCCTGTGCAGTTTGTTGTACACATACCAGGCTACTTTATTCATGGTCACTCTGTAGACCAGGGTGGCCTTGAACTCACAGAGTTCCACCTGCCTCTGCCTCCTGAGGGCTAGGATCAAAGGTATGCGTCACCACCCCCCTGCCAAGCACTTTTTAGTCTTTGTTGTTGAATTTGTTTCCTCTGTGTGTGTTGTGCCCACTCATGCATGTAAATGTGCTCCATGGCCGTGGTGTGGAGATCAGGCCAGCTAGCAGAAGTCTGTCCTGTCCTTTGGGCCCTGGGGATTGAAATCAGGCTTGGTGGCAAGTGCTAAGCCATCTCATTGACCTTTTTTTATTGTTTTGAGGAGGGTCTTACTCTTTGCCCCTGGCTGGCCTGGAAATCACTTTGTAGCCTGTGACCTTGAAGTTGCTGAGAGTCTCCTACTTGAGTCTCTGAGTACTGGGATCACGTGTAAAGTATCCCGCCAGGCTCACTTGTGGGGAGTGCTGAAAACCTGATTGCTTTGGAGGATATTGCTCCTCCGGATTTTTCTCAGTGCCTTCAGAGTCAACTTGATATCAGTGTAGATTGTTATTGTTGAGGGTTTCCATAATGGCATGACTTAGGGGACAGTTTGACGTGGACTGCATACATGCTTCTCAGTCTTCACCCCTCATTTCAGTATGTGCTTGTGGATCTTATCTGAAACTTGATTATGTGGTTCTTTTTTTTTTTGTGGTTTTTTTCGAGACAGGGTTTCTCTGTGTAGCCCTGGCTGTCCTGGAACTCACTTTGTAGACCAGGCTGGCCTCGAACTCAGAAATCCTCCTGCCTCTGCCTCCCAAGTGCTGGGATTAAAGGCATGCGCCACCACCACCCGGCTTGATTATGTGGTTCTAATGTAGTTTTTCCTAGTGATTTGTTCGTCATAAATGGAATTTTTCAGTAAAAATGCACACACCCATAGTGCCAGTTTTAGGAGGTTAAGGCAGAACTGCCATGATTCTCAGTTATCCTGTGCTGTGTGTCGAGACCCTGGCAAAGGCAAGAAGAGTTGTCCAGTAAGGCCTGGCAGAACGTACCTTAGTGTCTATAGCCCAAGCATGTAAAGTCGCAAGACCAAGAGGAGGCTAAGTGACTTGAGTGAGTAATTAGTAAATGAATGGGAGGACGGTCCTTTCGTCTGTGAGACAGTCTCGGCTTGTATGGCAAGCTGATCCTGAACTCAAGGTCTGCATGCTGGGATCACACATGCTTGCTGCCACATCTGGTTAGGCATTTACATATATGGGCTCCTGTTTTCATATTTTATAATAGAAATTATATTCTAATACTACCAATATTATTTTTCCAAACTCTTTACCTTTAACTCACAGAGAGCTATTTCAGATTGTTTTCCTTTAGTTCCATCGGCTGGCTCTGAGCTGTGTAAGTCAGGCTGGCCATGAACTCTTGCAGTACAGCAAGATACCCTTGATTATGGGTGTGCAGAGCCCTGTGCTTTTAGTAACGTGTCACTTCACCTATAATCAAAGGTTTTGTTGTTGTTGTTTGTCTTTTTTGTCTATAAGTCATGTAGTTTTGGGACTGGGAAATAGCTCAGTTGTTTGAGGCCCTGCCTAGTGCACAAGCCTGGGTTTCTTTTCTTTTTTTTTTTGGTTTTTCGAGGCAGGGTTTCTCTGTGTAGCCCTGGCTATCCTGGAACTCACTCTGTAGACCAGGTTAGCCTCGAACTCAGAAATCCGCCTGCCTCTGCCTCCCAAGCACTAGGATTAAAGGCGTGTGCCACCACCACCCGGTGTGGGTTTCATCTCTAGTATTGAACACAGCAGATGTTGTGGGACATGCAGTAATCGTAGCACTCAGGAGACAGACACAGGAGATAAGGACTCCGGATTCTTCTGCTCTGTCTCGTTCTTCTACTCATAGGAAGTTCAAAGAAAGCCTGGGATACATTGTCTCAGAAAAAGGTTTTTTTATTTATTCAGGTTTTTTTGTTGTTGTTGTTCTAGGATTCAAACTCTTTGTACATGTAAGCATGTTCTTCCCTTCTGAGTCTGTATCCCCAGCCTGTAGTTTTTTATGTTCATATAGGTATAAATGTTCGAGAGATGGCTCAGTGGCTAAGAGCACTGACTGCTCTTCCAGAGGTCCTGAGTTCAATTCCCAGCAACCACATGGTGGCTCACAACCATCTGTAATGGGATCTGATGCCCTCTTCTGGTGTGTTTGAAGATGACTACAGTGTACTCACATGAAATAGATAAATCTTTAAAAAAAATGTTCCCTTCAGAGTGATTTTTTTTTTCCCTTAAGAGTAGTACAGTTTTTTCAATTAGTGGATTAATATTTATTAAAATATCAAGGAGGATGTTTACTGCTTCATTCAACTCAAATAATTTTAAAATATCTTTTTAGACTTATTTTATCTTTTGTGCACTGAGGGTTTTGTCTGCATGTGTACATGTGCCCTGCATGTAGGCTGGTGCCTTTGAGCTACCATGTGGGACCTGAACCCCATCCTCTGTATGAATGGCAAGTGCTCTGAACTGCAGAGCAGCTCTCCCACTGCACCAAGCAATATTTTTGAGCATTGCTTTCCAGGAACAGTTTCTACTTTTCAGGTATTAATGGACATGACATGATGTCAGATGTTCAGATGAGAGTCCGGACATGCAGTTGTCCCTGCCTCCACGCCTTAGCCCAACAATATTACCTTTTTTTTACAAGTAATTTTTCTCCAGATCTCTGCCTGATTTTTATTGAGAAATAGGATTAGTACCAGACTACTCCGTGATGTAGGCATTTAAATGGTTTCATTTGTCCATCAGTGCTGAACATTTAAGGGGTAAATTTTCCAAGATGGATCTTGTGTTTTCCTAGCTGTGTTCCACTTCCTGGAGTCCAGCCATCCCTCTGTCTAGGTGTTCCTAGTAGCTGTAGCTGAGACTGTGACAGTTTGTTGGGGGTCCAGCTGTTCTGAGCTACTTTATGTAAGAGGCAGGGTTGCATTCCTTGTTTGTTGTTGGTTTGCATGTGGAGGTTTCATTGTTGGAGCACTGTAAGACAATCTTTCACGAGGCATAGTTCTTAGCCTGTTTGTATCCTTCTTTAGGGACTTGTTTCTCTATGTTGTATCTAACCTTTCACAAGGACTTCTCAGTGTTGTCTTTGTGAGACAGTTTGAGTTTTATAGACCGGGAAGTCTAGAACTCGCTGTATACCTTGATTAGAGGATCGAACTCTCAGTAATCCTCCTGTTTCATCCTTCTGAGTTCTATATTACAGGTGTAAGCTACTTGTACACACAGTCTGGCTTTTTTTCTTTACTATTTTTTATATACAGGTGTGTGTGTGCGCGTGTGAGGAATTGAAGCTCTGGGGAAGGCTCAGTGAGTCATCCGCCACTTACTGCCAAGCCTGATGATCTAAGTTAGATCCCTGCATCCCCCTGCTGGTAGGAGGGAACTAATTCCTACAGATCATTCTCTGACACTGCTGTGTAGACTGTGGCCTCCCTTCCATAAATAAGTAAATATAAATGACAAAAAAAAATAATTAAAAAAACGCTTTTCTAGTGAAATTGTGTTGTTTCTACCACAAATGATTTCTTTCATAGAATGTACCCGTGAAAGCGGTGGTGGCGCACGCCTTTAATCCCAGCACTTGGGAGGCAGAGGCAGGAGGATTTCTGAGTTCGAGGCCAGCCTGGTCTACAAAGTGAGTTCCAGGACAGCCAGGGCTACACAGAGAAACCCTGTCTCGAAAAACCAAAAAAAAAAAAAAAAAAAAAAAAGAATGTACCCGTGAGTCTTCTGATCCTGGAATTTTCTTTGGAGTAAGACTTTAACACTACAAATTCAGTTTCTTTAAACATTTTTTTTTCCCTAAAAGCTCATCCATAGGTTTTAATGTATAATTAAAATACAGATTTCATTTATACAGGGGATTTTCAATAATATATATATTAAATAAATTAATTAAAAAACATACATCAGACAGCTTCATGGTTTGTTTTTTTTTTGAGATGGATTCATGTAGCCCAGGCTAGCCTCCAACTCTCTGAGTAGTTGAAGCTGACTTTTGTCCTACTTTAAACATTTTATTTATTGTGTGAGCACACTCACTTTTGTAGAGCTCAGAGTGTAATTTATTACATTTTTATTATCTTGGGTGTGTGTGTGTGTGTGTGTGTGTGTGTGTGTGTGCGTGCTTGTGCCACAATGCCCGAGTGGAGATCAGAGGACAGCCTGCAGGAGAACCCTGCTGGAGGAGCTGCATCATGTCTGCGATCAGAGGACGGCTTATAGGTTACAGATATTGGCCTCAGGTAGTCAGGCTTGGCAGAAAGAACCTTTACTCACTGCCCCCGCCCCTCCTCACCTCTGCCCCTCATCAGGCACTGTGGCTAGCAAAGTGTGTCAGCTTGCTCTGGGCCGTCCATTTTCCCCTTTCCCCTTCTCTGTTGTGTTTATATTTTGAGAAAGGTTGTCATGGAACTCAGACAGGACTGGTACTCGGTTTGTAGCCGAGGGCATTTATGATCCTCGTGGTTCTACCGCATGAGTGTTTAGAGCTGGACGTGTCATCACTTCTCACTGTCTGTGCTTCTGGGGTAATAAGCAAGTGCTTTGTGCGTGCTTGACAAACTACCATCTGCGACATGTCCTAGCCCAGTCCTACTCTGCTCCCGAGGATTAAAGGCGTGTGGCACTGCCACCCACCCTTACAGAGTTTCTTGAATCTGTGATTTGGTGTCTGACTGTCTTGCTTTTGCCTCCTAAACAGTGGGGATTACAGGTTTATGTTGTGCTGTGTATCAAACCCAGGGGATGCACCATTGTGCCTAATTTTTGTGTGGGTGCTGGGGATTGAACTCAGAGTTCCATTTTTGTATGGTAAGCACTTTACACATTAAGTAAACCCCAGCTTTAATATGGGGTTTCTTTTAAGATTTATTTGTTTTTATTTTATGTATGTGAGTGTGCCTGGTGCCTGTAGAGGCTAGAAGAGTATGTCTGGTTTTCTGGAACTGGAGTTATAGCGGGCTGCCAGGTGGGTGCTGGGAACTGAAGCTGGCGTCTGTGAAAGAGCAGCTCTGAGCCATCTCTCCAGCACCCAGCGGGCTTTGTCTCAGACATACAAGATTGTCTTAATCTTGACCTTTGGTAGCTCCTTGTTTTCAAATTGCAGCAAACTAGAGATACCAGAGAAGAATTTGCCTTGTTCATATGTTTGTGATAATCTCTTCTAATTTGTTAGAATCTTACAGCCAAGTTTTCCCATTTGTCTGATTATGTGCTGCTTTTCTGTAGAGTAGGGAGATTTTACCTCCCTCTCTCTCTTTTGTGTTAAGTTCAGAGTATATGTTTTTTTGTTTTTTTTTTTTTTTGGTTTTTTGAGACAGGGTTTCTCTGTGTAGCCCTGGCTGTCCTGGAACTCACTTTGTAGACCAGGCTGGCCTCAAACTCAGAAATCCTCCTGCCTCTGCCTCCCAAGTGCTGGGATTAAAGGCGTGCGCCACCACCGCCCGGCTCAGAGTATATGTTTAAATTATCGTTCCTTGTTTCCTTGCTTCCTTTTTATAGCACAAATGGTACGATAATGAAACGTTGTTGTTGTTGTTGTTGCTGCTGTTGTTATTTTGAGTCAGGGTTTCTCCAAGTAGACCTGGCTGTCCTGGAACTCACTCTGTAGACCAGACTGGCCTTAAACTTGCAGAGATCCATCTGTCTCTGCCTCCTGAGTGCTGGGACTGAGGGCATGCACCATTACACTCAGCTGATAAATTGTTTGTGTAGTATATTTTATTGGCTTTAAAGTACCTGAATAACTTTGTTTTGTTTAATTTGCATCAAATTATTAATGCATGGTTAGCCATATTTTACAAAAGAAAATACTGGAGACTCCGTTGCCATGGTAACTTAGTTTAATATGTGAAATTGAGACCCAAGCCTAGGATTTCTGACTTATCTGATCTGTATGGAGTAACGGTTTCACTGCAAAGTCTAGAATTAGAATGTTTGGTTTCAGTATGTGATTGATATCTGGTGTAGTGTCGTTTACCTAAAATCTAGCACTTTGGAAGATCAGAAGTTGTAGACCAGCTTGGGCTAAATATCAAGGGTCCTGTGTCAGAAATAGAACAAAAAAACATTATTGCTTCTCTATAGCCCCTTTGTGTGTGTGGTTTTTTGTTGTTATTGTTTTTTTTTTTTTCCGAGACAGGGTTTCTCTGTGTAGCCCTGGCTATCCTGGAACTCACTCTGTAGACCAGGCTGGCCTCAAACTCAGAAATCCGCCTGCCTCTGCCTCCCAAGTGCTGGGATTAAAGGCGTGCGCCACCACTGCCCGGCTGTGTTTTTTTTTTTTCTTTTAAATTATTTTTATTCTTAGTTATGTGTATGTGTGTGTTTGTGTGGTCATGAGCATGTGATGCCAGTGCCCTTGGAGACAAAGGCTGTCACTTAGTTCCAGGCAGTTGATAGCCACCTGACGGGGGCTGAGAGTCAAACCTCAGACCTGGAAGAGCACTACATTCTCTTAACCACTAAGCAGCTCTCCAGCCCTTTTATTTTTGTATTTGTTTTTGAGATAGGATCTCACCTCTGCTGGCCTATATCTCAACTTGAAGTAGTTCTCTTGTCTCAGCCTTTAAGGTGATGGGAGATTATAGATATAAGCTTCCAGGAGTGGGTCTCTTGTTTGTTTGTTTGTTTGCTTAGTCTAGGTCTCATTAGCTCAGGCTGGCCTTGAACTCCTGATTCTTTTGCCTCTATTCATCAAGCACTGGCATTATTGGTGTGTACTTTTTTTTAAGATTCTTTTATTTCATGTATGTGAATACACTATCGCTGTCTTCAGACACACCAGAAGAGGGCATCAGATCCCATTACAGATGGTTGTGAGCCACCATGTGGTTGCTAGGAATTGAACTTAGGACCCCTGGAAGAGCAATCAGTGCTTTTAACCACTGAGCCATCTCTCCAGCCCAAGCAGAGGTTCTTTATGTAGCTCATATTATTCTCTATGTATTCTGGTGGCCTGGAATGTGTAATCCTCCTGCCTTCTTGTTCCAAGGTGTTAGAGATTTGCCACTAGACCTGGCAGGGATGCTTCTTCTGTTTCAGTTTTCTAATCTGAACAACGAGAAAATTAATAGTCTCTATCAAATAGGTTGCCAGTATGTTTCTTGAGTATCAGTTTTTTCTCTTCCTTCCTTCCTTCCTTCCTTCTTCCTTCCTTTCTCTCTCACTCTCTCTCTCTTTTTTTTTTGTTTTTGTTATTTTGAGACAGGGTTTTTCTGTGTAGCCTTGATTGTCTTGGAACTCTTTTCTATAGAGCAGGCTGAGATCTGCCTGCTTCTGCCTCTGCCTAGAGATCAGCTAGGATTAAAGGTATGTGCCAGTACTACCTGGCTTGAGTTAGCTATTTTTTTTTATTTTTTTTTGAGACAAGGTCTCACTATTTAGCTCTGATTGGCTGTTCTGGAAATCACTGTGCAGACCAAGCTGGCCCCTGCTTCCTAGTTCTGGGATTGAAGGTGCTCACTACCAACACTTAGCTGAGCGTTAGCTATTATGACTCGTACCATAGTACCATTACCAACTTCATGATAAACCAGCAGTGCCACACATGGTGTTTGGTTTTCAAAGGCAGCAGGCAGGTTGGTTTTCTTTCAGTGCTGGTTTGGACCTAAGTTCCTAGAGCAGTATTTTAGGAGATTCTGTTGATGCTCTTCTTGGTTTATTTACAGAAGAGCAAGATGGTGAAGAAAGCAATAAAAAGAAAAAAACTAAAAAGGGTACCAAGAGGAAGCGAGATGGAAAGGGCCAGGAGCAAGGGACGATGGCATACGACCCGAAACTGGATGATATGCTGGACCGCACCTTAGAGGATGGCGCCAAGCAACACAATCTGACGGCAGTCAATGTCCGAAACATCCTGCATGTGAGTCCCATGGGCAGCTACTCAACCTCCATAGAGAACAGATGCATACGCCCTCGGCTCCTGCTGTGTGATTGGCAATTTTGTCCTTTATGTGTGACAAAAGGTTTTACATCCTGAGACAGCTTTCTCTCTGCACTCAGCACACATGTGTTGAGAAGATGAGCTACCTACACTTCCTTCCACCGATTAGGTCAATAATGGACCATGTCAGAAAAACAGCCATAGTAGTTGGTAGTGCTTTGTACATATGTAAAGAATGCCTTTCAGAGCTAGCAGAGTATTTGCTTACCATGCATGAGAATGGCCAGGGTTCTATCCTTAGCAAGATTTAAAAAAAGAAAAAACAAGAACGCCTTTGATACCCAGTTGTCTTCCACCTCTTACCTGGGTCTGCATATCCCTGGTTCCAATAGCAGGTGATGAATGGGCCATTTGCTCCTACATTGTTTCAAGGATTGCATCTGTCTTTTCTATCTTTAATTGCCTCATTTGACCCCAGGCTGAAGCTGCTTGAGAATCTAGCTACCATTTATCCTCCACAGAAGTCTAGCTGCAGAGTTACATACAGTTGAATATAGTCCAGATGACAAATCCCTTGGCCTAAGGTGGGATTTCCTCTCTCTCCCCCAGGAAGTGATCACAAATGAACATGTTGTGGCCATGATGAAGGCAGCCATCAGTGAGACAGAAGACATGCCACTGTTTGTGAGTAGCTTCTTGTTGGTCTTTCCACATCATGGAAACTTGCCAAGTGTGAGAGGGCACGTAAACAACTTGGTATAACTCAGACTTGAAAAATGACATCATACTTTCTATTGACTACTTTGTTCTTATATGTCCCTTCTTAGGAGCCTAAGATGACACGCTCTAAACTGAAGGAAGTTGTGGAGAAAGGAGTGGTATGTGTTCTGAGTTTCTCTTTATCGTGGGAAGTAGAATCTCCTGGGTTATTCATAGAGAGGGAAGTCATGAACAGTTTTGGTCTGAGTTTGCCTCTTGATAGAATTATGTGCAGGCTGGGACTCTTACCTCAGCGTAGGCCTGCCTAGTGCACACGGGAGTGTAAGTGTGAGCCACCCCGCATGAGTCAAGGGCACCCAGGTTTCATCCTTGCTTAGTGCTCCTTTCTTGTTGGTTGTGAAGCTTCGGTGCTGTGGTGGTGGTGGGCTGCTTGAGGCAGGTCACATGTTATGACCCAGGCTGACCAGGATCTTACTGAGTAGCCCAGGCTCTTCTGAGCTTTTGACATTCTTCCTCTAAGCCCTGCGAGTGCTGGGGTTATAAATCCTATAGATATTTTAGAATACTGTGCTTAGAGACAATCAATGCTTATATCCTCCTCTAGTACTTACTAAAGATGGCTCTTTCTGATTATCAGTAAAAGGAAAAGCAGCTTCATGCTATAACTTGCATTCCTTTTGATAGGTAATCCCAACTTGGAATATTTCACCAATTAAGAAAGCCAATGAAATTAAGGTAAACTTAGAAGCAGTCATTGTTACTCTTTTTCCAAAATACTTCATCAATTTTGAAACATAACTATTTTCTGTGTATTCACTACTTTGTAGACCTGTCTTTTTTTATTTACAGGTTTGGGTATTTTTCATTCTGTTACGCCTAGCCTTATCCCTTGGGGCATTATACAGATACTGCCTGTGTTGTTTGATGTGGCTGTACATTAGACTCATATAATTATTTTTTTCCCCTAATATCTTCACTTTACTTTCCAAATGTATGTGATCTGTACTTTCCCTCCCTCCCTCCCTCCCTCCCTCCCTCTCTCTCCCTCTCTCCCTCCCTTCCTCTTTTTTTCCCATCTGTCTGCTGCTAGAAGCCAGAGCCTCATGCATGGTGAACATGCATTCTGCCTGAGCTTTCTAGTCTCCCACCCTACTCTGTTTCTTTCTCTCTTTTGTTTTATATTTATGTATTCATTGTGTGTTGAGTGGAGGGAGCACCTGCCGTGGCATATGGAGGTTCTATAACAGACAGTTGTGGGAATTGCTTCTCTCCTTCTGCTATACTGGTCCTGAGGTTGTTGAACACAGGTCACTGGGCTGTGCCTTTAGCTGCTGAGCCATCTTTCTGTACCCCCACTTTTTTGTGCGTGTTCCTATTAAAGCAGCCTCCCCAGTTTGTGGATATTCACCTTGAAGAAGATGACTCCTCAGATGAAGAATACCAGCCAGATGAGGAAGAGGAGGACGAGACAGCTGAAGAGGTCAGTGGGTGCTCATTGTAGTAGAGAGCAAAGCCGGGCTTCTTAGGAAGGGCCGAGTTGGGGAATTAGCGTTGTTACCCATTCTAGAGAGATGATTGAGGCGTGCTTTTCTTTCCTAGAAATTGCTTTGCTGTGAGGTGTTTTTGTGTTCTTCAAACTCCCTAAATATTTAAACTTACATTATGAAATGTAACATACAACACAAAGGTGAACTATAGTTTCAGTACCTGGGAAGTGCAGGTAGGAGGATCAGGGAGTCAACTTTATCCTCAGCTAACAATATGTTCTAAGCTCTGTCTTAGAAAACAACAGACAAGTTGTATCCCAACCCTGAAGTCTTGATGGTAGCAACTATTTTCTTTATAGTTTCATCACCTCTAGACCTATCACCTAGTGTGAATGTATATATCACCTGATATTGACCATTATGTACTATGGTGTAAATTTTCCTGTTTATGAGCTTTATTATTGTTGTTATTATTATTAAACATTTTACTTTTTTATTTTTGAGAAAAGGTCTCATTATGTAGCTGTGGTTAGCCTAGAGTTCCCTAAGTAGATCAAGCTATCCTCAACGTCATAGATAACCTCCTGCCTCTGCCTCCTGAGTGCTGGGATTACAGGTGTGTGCCACCATGGTTGTTCTAGTTCAAGAAAGGTTTTTTTTCTTCTCCTTTATTTTTGTTTTTTTGTTAATGCCTTACCCTTTAATAGTTTATAATGAGATGAGGCTAAAGATTTGATTCATGCCATCTCTAGGCTATTAAGTCATTGAAAATTCATTTTTTCCTATGGCATATACAGTCATTATATGCATGTTATATTCTCTCTATGACACATATTATATATGTGTGTATGTATATACATGTGTATATATCTGTGTGTGGGGTTGTTTGGTTGTGTGCGTGTGCCACAGTTTAGTGGTAGAGATTAGAGGACATCCTGGTAAGAATAGATTCTTCCCTTCTACCTTGTGGATCTTAGGAGTTGGACTCAGGTTGTCAGGCTTGGTTGCATACGCCAGGTCATCTGCTGTGCCATCCTACCAACCCAAATCCCAAATGACTGGTCTTTTGTGCTTTATTCTGTTGTGACATTTGGTGCTCTGGACGGAGGTTGGGGCACACACATGAGAGCGCCCTGGGTTTGTTTTAGAGCTTATTGGAAAGTGATGTTGAAAGCACTGCTTCGTCTCCACGGGGAGTGAAGAGATCCAGACTGCGGCTGTCTTCTGAAGTGGCCGAGACAGATGAGGAGAGTGGCATGTTGTCAGAGGTAACCAGCGTCAGACAAGAGAGACTTTACACTCTAGATGGAGCACTGGCTGCTTTTTATAAGTAGCTGGTCTATCAGTGGAATTTTGGGTTGTCATTTTTTCAAAGTTCCTCAAGTGAATGAACGGTTAAGAGATAACTGAGACCTAGTCATGGCAGAGAGGTTTTCTGAGTTCTCATGTTTTACATGCTATCTTTAAAGCCAAGTAGTGTTCTGTTTGCTTCATTGGAAATAAGATGCTAGCTAGTTAGATCTGTGTGTTGAAATTGCCATTTGTCTGTCTGCATCTAGAAAAGAGGAAAATGGCCACATTAAGTGCATGTGGAAGACCTGCCTTTCCCTCTCCCTCCTCTCTTCCTAACACAGTGTCCTTTTTTAATCAGGTTGAGAAAGTTGCCACCCCTGCTCTCAGGCACATCAGTGCTGAGGTGGTGCCCATGGGGCCTCCACCTCCTCCAAAACCAAAGCAGAGCAGAGATAGTGCTTTCATGGAGAAGCTAGATGCTGTGGATGAGGAGCTGGCGTCTAGCCCTGTCTGCATGGATGCTTTCCAGGTAAGCATTGCCATTGAGTTGTTGAGAGAATAACTACGATTATTTACTTTCTGCTCAGAGAGGGCGGTGGGGCTGACAGGAAGAGAAGTTTCTTAAGAGGGTGTCCTCCTGTTGTTTGTCTTTGATTGTCTTGTTTTGTGCTGTTTTTCTCAAGTAAAAATACGGTGCTTTTGTTGTTGTTATCATTATCATGAATTATTATTTTGGTTTTTGAGAAATCACCTGCCTCTGTCTCCCAAGTGCTGGGATTAAAGACACCCAGCCTGGCTTTTTTTCTTTCTTTTTTTAAAGACAGGGTCTTATTATGTAGTCCTTGAAGGAAGGCTTGGAACTTGATATGTAGACCAGTTGGCCTTAAACATAAGGTGGTCCACCTTCCTTTGCTTCCTCCGATGCTGGGATGAAAGGCACACACACCATGCCAACTGAGAATGACAGTTTTTAAGAAAGGAATAAACTGTGGAACAGTATTTAAAATAAGCTGGCAAGATAAGCTATGCATAGTGGTAGATACCCTTAATCTTAGCACTAAAAACAAAATTAAAAAAAAGGTAATGTGAAGACAAACCTAGAATATTTGAAAATATTTGCAAACTACATTTTTGATAAGAGACTTACAACTACAATCAATTTAAAAAACTTAAGATTCTAGGGCTGCAGAGATGGCTCAATGATTAAGAAAATTGATGCCAGCTGGGCAGTGGTGGCGCACACCTTTAATCCCAGCACTTGGGAGGCAGAGGCAGGTGGATCTCTGAGTTCGAGGCCAGCCTGGTGTACAGAGTGAGTTCCAGGATAGCTAGGGCTACACAGAGAAACCCTGTCTCAAAAAAACAAAAAAACAAAAAAAAAAAAAAAAAGAAAGAAAATTGATGTGAGGACTGGTGGGCGCAACCCTTTAGCTCTGAGTTTAAGGGCAGCCTAATCTATGGAGTGAGGTCCAGGACAGCCAGCGCTACACAGAGAAACCCTGTCTCAGAGGAAAAAACAAAACGCAACAACCCCAAAACCCCCAAACAAACAGGAACACTGGCTGCTCTTCCAAAGGATTGAGTCACATTTAGCTCACAACTACCTACAACTCCAATTCAGCGAATGTTCTTTGTAGACAATGCATACAAATGATGTATTTTGTTCAGGCTAAAATACCTATATGTATAAAATAAAAATAAATAAATTGAAGTCTACTAGAAAGGTTCACCAAGTTATTTGGTAATGAAGCCTGACAATCTGATTTAGTTTTCTAGAACCCTCCTGCTCTTCAACATATATACACACATACACGCACATGCAACAGACACACATACACCCCCCCCACACACACACAGATACACACATTCACAGAGTAAATAAATAGATTTTAAAAAGTCCTTGCTGAGCATGTGACACATGCCTTTAATCCCAGTACTGAAGAGGCAAAAGCAGGTAGATCTTTCTGCGTTTGAGGCCAACCTAGCCTGTCTAGTGAATTCCAGGCCAGCCAAGGCTATGTGGTAAAACCCTGTGTCACAAAACCTAAAAACAAACAATTCTTAAAACCCTTAACACTCTAGTAGCAGTGCCTGACATCCACTTAGGGAGGTAGATGCTAGGAAACAAGTGAAGACCAGCCTGGGCTCATGAGACTATGACTCAAAACCAAGTGAAGGCTACAGAAGATGGTGAGTCCTGCCCATAGAGTCTGCCCTCTTAGGGGAATGTACTAGGGAAAGCCAAAAAAGTAAATAGTAACAGAAAAGTAATGGCTTTTACTTGAGACAGAATAGAGGATCTCTTTGGGTTCAGGGCTGGCCTGCTCTAGATAGTGAGTTCTAGACCAGAGACATTGTGAGGTCATGTTAGAGTCATTTCAGAAATTCGGGGATGATTTGTCATACACAAATCACTAAATTTAATGTATATTCTAAATGAACTTAATGATAGAAAGCACATGCTCATATCAATAGATATGAAAAAGGTCTTTGAAAAAAACTTAACTCTTGATGAGAACGGCAATGAAGGAAGCACGTGTCAGCATTGCAGTCTGCATATGAGACCTCCCTCCAACATCATGGTGAATATAGAAAACTCAGTGTATTTCCACTAAGATCAGGAACAACACAAGGTGTCCACCTTTCCACCCTTGTTCAATATAGTGCTTGAAGCTTTAGCTAGAGTAGTAATGGAGGATAAAGAAATTAAAGAAATACAAAAGAAAAATTTACATTTGATATTCTGTACTTAAGAGACCTTAGAGACTTGATGTGCAAACTCAGACCTGACAGGCATATGCAGCAAAATGGCAGTGTACATCTATCTGTTTTATTTATTTATATATCTATTCATTGCTGATTGATTGATTGATTGATTGAGATAGTATCATTCTCTGGCCAGGAACTCACCAAGACCATGCCACCATACCTACCTTTTGTTTCTTTTCTTCTTCTAAGAGGCCATTGGTTCTTCTGGAACTGGAATCACAGGCAGTTATGAGCCACATGTGGCTGTCTGTGAACCAAGCCAGGGCCTTTCAATCACAGAACCATCTCTCTGTCTTTCCCTTTCTTTTTGTACTGGAGACAGAACTCTGGTCCTCATGCTTGTGCAGCAAGTGCCTTCCTGAACCATCTCCCAAGACTAGCACACAAAATTAACGTATAAAGAGCAAAACCCTGTTTGTACCAATGGTTAGCATGCTGAGCAAGAGAACAGAAAGAATTCTATTCACAATTGCCTGGGTGGTATGGGCTGGATAAGCCTCACTGAGGAAGTGCCTGTGCAGTGAGAACTCTAAGACATTGGAGAAATGAATTAAGGAAAGCACAAGATGACTCTCATAGACTGGAAGGATTAATGTTGGGAGAGGAACATCTTACCAGTGCAGGTGCACATTACATACAATCCAGTCCAAAGTCCAATGCCAGTCTTCACAAAGATAAAAAAGTGTTAAAATTTGTATGAGGGTTTCAGAGACTGCTCAGTAGTTAAGAGAGCTCTTTGCACGGCCATGAGGACCTGAAATTGGAGCCCAGCACCCTTATCTTCATGATCAGTCTGGCTTAGTTTAGTGTGTGTCTATAACCCCAGCACCGCAAGAATGGGAGCAGAAAGAGCACTGAGATTTGTAGGCTGTCAGCCTAGATAGAAAAAAAAAGTGTCTTAGAATCTCAGCAGGGCAATAACCAGTTCAAGACCAACCTGGGCTTAAAGTAACAACAGCAACAATAACACAAAAGAAATTGAAACCACAAAACAAAGCAGAAATCAAAAGTTACACAGAATTCTTTTTTTTCCTTTTTTATGACAGTGTTTCTCTGTATAGCCTTGGCTGTGTTGGTACTCATTCTGTAGACTAGGCTGGCCTCGAACCCACAGAGATCTGCTTGCCTCTTGTATTACCACTACCTGGCAAGCAACAGAATTCTTAGATTGTTGGTTGTGAGCCTAGCCTTTAACAGCTGAGCTGTTCTTCCAGCCCACAACAGAGTTTTCAGTAGTCCTAACAGAGATGCACCTCTCTCTCCATCTAGGATCTGGTAAATGAGTAGACAAAATATTGTGTATGGGTGCAACACTACTGGGCACTGGGCAGATGGGATGACCTTTGAACTCATGTAAAATGCAAGCACTCTGAGACAGGCTATGTGTACATTGTATAATTCCTGTACATAAAATCTACCGTAAGTAGGCAAGCGACAGAGAGACAGAAGTTAGATTAGTAGTTAGGGTGAATTGGAAGGATCTAGGAAGGAGTGACTACTGTGAGTATGGGGATTCTTTTGAGGATATTGAAGCCGTAGCAGAATTGATTGTTACATCATTTTGTGAATATATTAAAGTCCATTCAATTATACCAAGTGTGGATTGTATGTTACATAAATTATATATCTCAAGCATTTATATCTAAATGTTCTTGAAAATGTATATTTTAAAACATGACTGGGTTGGGGAGATGGCTCAGGAGTTAAGAGTACTGGCTGCTCTTGTAGAGAACTGGGTTTGGTTCCCAACACCACATCATTGCTTCCAACCATCTGTAACTTCCTCTTCAGGTATTGAACACATGTGGTACACATGCATACATGCAGGCAACGCACACATACACATACACACTCATGAAATAAAAAATAAATTTGAAAAAAATAGCATACTTATTGGAGGAGAGATGCCATGATCAGGAAGGTAGTTTTCCCAGGGCAAGGCTCACCCATTGCAATCGGGGTGTGTTGACCCTGTGATTTCTCCAAACTCGGCAAACTCCAATGCATAATTTGTGGTAGTAAAGGACTGCTTTTACGAGTTTTCCCTTAAATGTTTAATAAAAAAGAAAAAAAAATTCAGACAATTAAATCCTACAGGAAATAAAAAGGGAATTCAGAAGAAAGTAAATCCACATTGTCGTGCCTTTTTTGTTTGTTATGTTTTTGATTGTGGAGACAGGGTCTCACTATACAGCCTTGGCTGGCCTGGAAGTCACAGAAATTTGCCTCCCACACGCTGGGATCAAAGGTGCACGCCACCATTCCTAGCCAGGAAGACAGCAAACTTACACTGTTTTGAGGAGAGATATAGTCGTAGGATGCAATGCAGAGAGTGCAGTCTGGAGAATTTAGAAGCATTATTTTCACATCCTGGATGCTTTTTCTTTCTATTTTGCCCAGCCTATGGAGGATAGTCTCATTGCATTCCGAACACGTTCTAAGATGCCACTGAAAGATGTTCCTCTGGGCCAGCTAGAGGCTGAGCTTCAGGCGCCAGACATCACTCCGGATATGTATGACCCAAATACAGCTGATGATGAGGACTGGAAGCTGTGGCTGGGGGGCCTCATAAATGATGACGTGGAGAACGAGGGTGAGTGATTATGTTTGCAGTTATCATCTACTCTGTTCTACTCTGTGTGTGTGTATGCGTGCGCGTGCGTGCGTGCACACGCACATACACGGCCGCACACGCATGGACGCCTGGAAGCGTGACCAGTACTGCAGATTGGAAGCTTTAATAATGGGCTTCTGGGTGGGTTTAGTGGCCCAGACTTGTCTCTTCTGCTATTTGGGAAGCTGAGACAGGAAGATACTCTAAGTCTTGAGGCTAGGCTGTGGAACATAATGATACTTGTCTCTAACAAAGATAATGTTGTTGCAGGAATTTTCCTGTCCCAATTTCATCAGTACAGAGAGGATCTGGGATTGGACAGAAAATAGGGGCGGAGCTAGGAGTGGTGGGGAGAAGGCGGGCTGGTGGGCGCTTGGAGGAGGAGAGAAGAAGCAAGATGGCTCCAGACATTTTTCTGGTGTTTTCAAAAGGTTAGAAATATTGGGATAAGGCTTTTACTGTATTGGCATCTTGTAATTGTGTTTATAATATACATAAATCTAATTGGCTAGCTAATCAAGCTTTAAGAGTCGTGCTTTACTGGGTAATTGGATGGTGAACTGGCAGACCGTGGGTGTGTGGGGTGTTGCGTGTTAGCAAGAGGAACTCGGGTTCCCTCGCCTGAGAGACGGTTAACAGAGGGACGGCTGAATGAAATGGCCCAGCTGAGGCCCTATGTATACTGTAGCTGTACAGATGGTTGTGAGCCACCATGTGGCTGCTGGGAATTGAACTCAGGGCCTTTGGAAGAGCAGTCAGTGCTCTTAACTGCTGAGCCATCTCTCCAGCCCTAACTGTGAGCTTTCTGATGTGCATGCTGGGAGGTGAATACCAGTTCTATGTAAGAACAGCAAACACTCTTAACAGCTAAGCCACCTCTCCAGCCCCAAGTGTAGTCCTAGCTGGCCAGGAACTTGCTCTGTAGACCAGACTGACCTCAAATTGCTTTTGTCTTCCAGGCTCTGGGCTAAAGATGTGCGCCCTCAAAAGCAGGCTTTTTGCTTTTTAAATCATTTTTTGAATTTTGAAATTTATTTTGAATCAGGGTCTCATGTAGCAGAAGCTTAAAATCACCTCATCTGGTTTTAGGCAGTGTTGAGAATTGAACTCTGGGTTTCCTCCATGGCATTATCCAGTGAGCTCTACTGTACCCTCCTGCTCTGTAGACTAGGCTGGCCTTGAACTCACAGAGATCCCCAACTCTGCCTCCCAAGTTCTGGGATTAATGGTGTATGCCACCATGTCCAGCCATTACTTTCTTTTTTTTTTTTTTTTTTGGTTTTTCAAGGCAGCCATTACTTTCTTTCCAGCTAGTCTCTGTGTATTTAATTTAAGTGAATAGTTATCTCAAATAAGAATGTTTTTCTACCAGGTCAGAACACATGTTCAATTCTATCAGTAAATTGCTGAATTTGAGGTCAGCCTGGTCTATAGAGCAACTTTCAGGACAGCCAGGTTTCCACAGAGAAGCCTTGTCTAAAACAAACAAAAGAACGTTTTTCCACAGAAAAGCTTCATTATACATTTTTTATGTATGTTTGGGTTGCTTCTTTTACTTAATCATGCAATTTAGATATTTTTTCATATCATATAATCCATACATTTTTTTTTGTCTTTTTGAGACAAGGTTTCACTAGTAGTCCTGGTGGCCTAGAACCCCTTATGTTAACAGGCTGGCCTCTGTCTCTGCCTACCATGTGCTGGAGTTAAAGACATGGCCAGCCATTTCTGGTTGTCTTTTTCTCCTCCTCTTCCTCCTTCTCTTCCTTCTCTTCTTCCACCCCTTCTTCCTCTTCCTCCTCCTCTTCTTCCTTTTTCTCTTCCTCCTATTTTTAAGTGGATACAACATAGTAAGGAATATATTGTCTTTTTGGTGATTTTTTTTTTCCCTTCTAGTATTTCAGTCACATCTTAGGTTCTCAATAGTAGCATTTAACTGATGTTGACACTGTTTTGTACTGGTGGTGCCTATGATACTCTACTTTTGTCACGGCTGTACTGAATATTGGTGGGATGGTTATATTTTGCCTGTATACCTTTTTTGTCATGCTATGACATAAATATCCATAATTAATATCTTGTGTGTATGAGTGGAGTTGGAGTCAAACCCAGGGTTTTGAATTTGCTAGGAAAATGCTGTACATTCTCAGCCCCAGATGTCACAATTTCAGAGTGTGAGTAGGCACAGCAAGACACCCCTGAACACAGCCACTCTCTGTGGAAAGAAAGAACAGTTTTCATTGGGGAAAAAAAAAAAGACAAAACAACCCTGCTGGGATGCTTTTAAGGATAGTAGAGGACAGTGCCCAGCTGCAGTAGCTTATTGGATTGTATAGGAGTATGCGGACTGGGGTGGGGTGTCAGCACGGCTCGGCCTCTAGAACAGCCTGGGGCAGACAGGAGGTACTGGCAGACCTGTCAGAGTGCTCTGTGCTGATCAAGGGCTTCTGCCTCAGGTTTCTGTTTCCTAGCAACACTGAGCTCAGGTTTGATCCAGACTGTTGCCATCAGTGCTGCCATTTTGGGAGCTGCTTTGCGGACCTAACACAGTGTCTGGGATGTGTCTCATTCCTCCTCTCGCTATATCATTGCACAGATAGCCTTTCCATAAAACATTGCTTTGGGGCCAGGAGAGGGCTCAGGGAGTAAAGGAACTTGTAATCCTGACGCCCTGAATGCCATCTCCAGAATATGCTTGTGCTGGTTGCCCACTGGTCTTCACACATGTGTGCCATGCCATGTTGGCACCCCGAACATACATGTACACACACAATAAATAAAATTTGAAAAGAAATTAGAAAAGCGTTATTTTTGTGAGATACACTGCACAAATGTGACTCCCAAGGTGAGTCATATGGATGGACGTTCCTGTCTTGCTGCTGGCTGAGACTGAATGCTCTTTGGAGGAGAGAAGGGGAGCCAGGCTCAGAGGAGAAAGTAGGTGCCACAAGTCAGCTGTGGGAAGTGATCCACATGAAGTGTGGGGGAAAAGGTTACCTATAAAGCAGGAAGGGTGAGGTGGTCCTGGCACATGTCTGTCATCTGAGCACTTGGGAGGGAGGCTAAGTGGAAGAATCTTAACCTTGCGCCTCGCCAGGGCTACACAGTAACTAGGCTGGCTTAGGTGACTCAGTGTGACCTTACCTCAAAGAAAAGAAGAAAAAGACTCAGGTCAGTGAGATGGCCCAGTTAACTCTGAACCCCACATGCAGGCTGGCTTTATTTCGGTTATATTGCTGTGACGAGACACCATGAAACATCTAATTGAGCTCTTGTTTATAGCTGTAGACTGTGAGTCGGTAACCATCGAGTCAGAGTGTAGTGGTAGTCAGGCAGACTTGGCATGAGAACAGTAGCTGAGAGTTTATATCTTATCTGAAAGTTGGAGGGAGGGAGGGAGGGAGGGAGGGAGAAAATGGGCCTGGGATGAGGTTTTAAAACCTTAAAGCCTCCCACCCCCTTCCCCGTTGACACACTTCCTCCAAGGAGGCCACAGTTCCTAATCTTGTTGCACTAACTGGGAACTAAACATCCAAATATATGAGGCTATGAGGGCCTTTCTCATTCAGACCACCATACACACCAAGGCTTCTAGACATACATATACATAAATAAGTGCAATAGCATAAAAAACGGATTCTGTATGCTTTGTTGAAAGATTCTATAGTTTTTTTTTCTACATGTGAAAAAAACTATAGAATCTTTTCTGTAAAGATTGGGTTGGGGTCTGGGCATGTCGGTACAGTTGTGCATGACCATAATCCCTGAATTTAGGAAGAAAAAGAAGGGCAGCCTGGTCTGTGGAGAGCCTTTCAGGGGCTGCTTGGCAGGAATCTGACATTAGGCCATGACAAGGAAGTAAGCTCAGGCAGGAACCTGATTTTAGGCTAGAACAGGGAATTAAGTTCAGGCACGAAACTTAATTTTAGGATGGAAAAAAGAAGTAGGTTTCAGGCAAGAATCTAATTTTAGGCTTGGACAAGGAAGTGGGCTCTGATATTTTGGTCGTTCTGACAAGCCCTTAGAAACACTGATCATGGGACTTTGCTTATTGCCTTGCTTATTCCTTGACTATTTGTGTTTATTGTACTGTTTGCCCTTATTACTTGCATGTAATTTAAATGGTATAAAAGCAGATTGGGAAAAAATAAACCTGCCTCAGCCTCAGAACTGGCTGGGGTCATGCTACAATGTTGTCTAATTGTCTTTTTAATCCTTACTCCTGCGCTGGAGAACCTGTTGACTGACCAAGCTGACTTGGTCACTGGTCTACATAGTAAGCCCTAGTTCATCTAGGGCTACTCAGTGAAATCTTGTCTCAAAAAACCAAGGGAGAAAGAGAGAAACACACACACACACACACACACACACACACACACACACACACAGAGAGAGAGAGAGAGAGAGAGACAGAGACAGAGAGAGAGAGACAGAGACACAGAGAGACCTGTCTGGGGGGGAAAGTCTGAGTGTGGGTCAATTGAGCCATCAGGCCTAGAGTAAGAGTGAGGTCGAAGCGTGTCTGAACCCTAGCAATCTCATCTTAAGACCGGCAGGAGTAAGGATCAATCTCTCCCTGTTTAGGGGCTGCATACCCTGGTGTGCACATGCTTGTGACCCCCACCTTGAGGTAGTCACATAGTCTAGTGACCAAATTACAAGTTTAACATCCTCTTTCCCTGTAAGGACATGTCCATCAAGCACCTGAAATTCCTCTTTATGTAAATGAAGCATTCCCAGCATCTCAGCCCCGGCGATATACCACCCACTCTAAAATCCCCTGTCCACTCCCCAAGGTTTATGTGGCTCTTATTACCCCCAATAAGAGAGCTGCAACACTGAAGAAGGCTATTTCTCCCAGGCACTCAAGCCAACTGCAGATCCTGCGAAACTACCCAGCCCCCACCCAGACTGGATAAGCTTCATTCCTTTCATTCCAGCCCAGTGTGATCCATCTGTGAAAAAAAGTCAGAGTTGGAAATAATCGTCTAAAACATTTTCCCCCTAGATGAAGCAGATGATGACGATGATCCAGAATATAACTTCCTGGAAGATCTTGATGAACCAGACACAGAGGATTTCCGTACTGACCGGGCAGTGAGAATCACAAGTACGTTTGTCTATTAGTGCCTTTTCCATTTGTCTTTGTTTAGTACATAGATGTTTTAGACGTTTATGACTAATTCAAATTAAGACAATTAAGTCTCCTTTGTTCATTTACGTAGTTGTTTAAATTTAGGTGTGTATGCAGAAAGCTGTCATGGCTTGTACACCTTATGGCCCTATGTTTGGCATTTTTTACTTGGCAAGGGTTGTATTATGCTTTGGATGCCAAAATGAATGTCCCCTGTCTTGCGGGCAGTGAGCTTAATTAGTAAGAGCCTAGAAAGTGGTAGGTGTGAGGTGGGTTGCTTAGAGATTCTCAGTCTGCTGAAAGAGGTTGTCCTCTGGAAGGCTTAGGAAAGTACTCAAGATGAAATGTTTTAGCCACTAAAGCAGGATTAAGACTTTTGTAGTGAACAGGACAGGACAGAGAAGGCCTATTGCAAGCAGAAGAGATTGCCACCTGGAGAGTCAGGCAGGGGTCAACTTGCTTTATCAGATAGCTCTCCATGTGTATGTCTGTTCATTTTCTTGTTTGGTTTTGGGATAGAATCTCATTATGTAGCCAGCATTTGTCCTGACTCATGCCTCTCAGTATGATTTCAAATTATGAATAACTGTTTTATACCAACCTCCTGAGAACTGGGATTATAGTTCAGTTTTTATTATAAAATCAGTGAACATTTTCTGTGTCTTCCTGCTAGAATTTAAACTTGATGGAAATAGACTCCTGTCTTGTTCTTTCATGTGTCTCAGGCATCTTGATTTCTCAGGACTTGAGAAATGACTGATGTTTCCTAACTGTTTTTGAGTTGCTACATGGAGAATGGACCTAAGTTCTGCTAACAAACTCCTTTACTTCTTCTTTACAGAAAAAGAAGTGAATGGGCTGATGGAAGAGCTGTTTGAGACTGTGAGTAAGGATTTTTGAGTCAGTAGGTTAGTGGAATTGTGTAGTAAGCTCTGTCCTTTGCTCTTCAAAATTGTCTTTTCAGCAGAATGATCTGTCTGTGTCAGGGCCACCTAGGAGTAGAGTGGCCAGAAAAATCTAAGTAGTGGACTCTTGGTCATCTACATGTTATTCCTACAGGCTATCTTTGCAGACTATCATTAGGACACTGATCACAGACAATTTTTTTCATAAAATTGTCTCTTGATTTTAGGTAATTTTTCAGTTGAAGCAGTAATTTGTTTAGCCCAGGAAAGTTTACCCTCCAAAGAGAGATTGAACTGGGTGGTTCTAAAGGGGAGTGGCAGGTAAATCTGCCTCTTTGAAGATTTTTTTGGTTGTGTGCAGAAACTGGAGAGATGGCCCAGCATTTGAGACCACCTGCTGCTTTTCCAGAGGACCTAAGTTCAGATGTCGGGTTGTAGGTGCCTCAGCAGAGAGAAGCTCACCAAGATGCTAAGCCTTGATTTCCCAAAGGAGCAGAGGGGTTCAGCCTTCTTGGAAAAGACTGACAGCCAGCTAGCTCACTCCAGTTACTTTAGTCAAACATCATACAAGGTTAATTGGGGCTAGGAAAGATCCAGATACCAAAGTTATCTTGCCCCTGCTGCCCATGAGAGCAGACGGCCCACACAAACTTCAGTCCTTTTTGATCAAGGCTGGTCAGAATTAGAGGTAAGAACTCCAGGTTTGCCAGAAATACCTTAGAACCAAGGGCGGTGCAGATGCCAGTTCTCACTTAGCACTAAATGCAGATGCTCTAGAGAGAGATCTCTGCAAGGTTCAAGCACTCTCAAAACAATTTCTCAGCTTCTTTTTATTGACCTGAACATAGTAAAGGCTTTGCTGAAACATTTCACTCAAAGCCAGGCACGAAGGCTTTACTACTGTACATATCACTACATCTTCCCCTTTTCTGTTTAAGTGGTTAGGGATAACAATTCTGTTGAAGATTATGGAGTTGTATAGGAAATACGATCTTTTGCCTATCTAGTTGTATGACAGTTTTATCCAAATAAATCAGCATACATTCCAAAGCCAGTAAAGTCATCACAAGAATTATAAAAATTACAGAAGCAAGAAACATATCAAAATATTCAAAGAAATGATTCTATAATTTCTTGCTGCAAATCATAAATCATTTGAGAACAGTTAGGATGACCTGATGAATGCATATTAACTTTTTCCCAATCATAGTTGCTGTCCTTGAATCTTAAAGGTGTAATACAATAAATAGTGACAACACTCCAATCACATTTCATTTGTTCTCTCAGTAATTCTGATTGATCTCTGATGAGTATTACAGCTTCTCCTGATTTGTCTATTGCATCAACCATTTTTCTGTCTTACTCTGTTGAGTCCAAATTTCATGAGAATGCATATTCTAGTTTTTAACAAATTCAGCAGTTAGAACTTCTTTATGAAGTACAATTCCAGATGTGGTAGCAGTATCAATTAGTGTGATGATTCCCAGGACCTCAGCAGTTATTAATCCCACCATCTGTTGAGTTCTTCCCGATATTCTTTGAGCAAGGGTCTGTAGTAGCATTATCACAGGTGAATCTAAAGACATACTAGCATTGACACAGGTATGAAGAGCACAGCGTGTACAGTGATGCTGCAATTATTAGGCTGCCATTGCATAGGCCTTTACAGTAACAGATAAGGTAATGGTGTGACAAGCCATAAAGGTATGACTTTGATCTAAATTAAAGGACAAATGAAATCTGTCATTTATTAAACTTTAACTTTTGTTCCCTGCTTCAAGTGCTGAAAAGCACTTGCCAATTACTGCAGGTTAGCCTGAATAGAATTACCAAATTGTAACAGAGGGCCTGACAGCTCATCTCCATGCCACTCAATAGAGTCTCTAGAAGCAGAGGCAAGTACTCCACAGTTTTACTTGAATTGGACAATTGCCATTTCAATTCTGGGTGAGAGTATAATCCTCGAGGGGACCCATAAGGGCTCCAAGCAATGACTTCTCCTTTGGTGATATTAACTAGCATCTGAGGATTACTACCTATATGTTGCTGTTAACATATCCAATCAGATTCTTTATTAGTAATCTGTAATTTGCAAAATGGTAGATTTATGGAAACAGTGGTATTAATCTTTTGTCCCTCAAATCCAAATGCACAAAGAATAGGAACTTTTCTATAAGAATTCTGCGTAGTACTATGATCAATTCTAGATAACCAAATTTGAGAAATTATATTTAAACAATGATTTCCATTACCCATACAAGTAGGAATTCCTTTAATTTCCACAGTATAGTTTATAATTTCTTTACCTTCCTCTGCAGGTTGAGAGGGTTCATGATGGTCTTAAAGACCAGGTAGCCAAGAAGATTCCTTGTATACCACAGGAATACCCATGTCTCCCTAATTTACTCCTATGTTAATTGGTAGACTAGAAATATAAGCCCAATAAGTATGATTTGTCACTGTTACCTGTACAATTGCCACAGACATCACGGCAAGAAACAGGTTGTAGTGTTCAGAGGCTTTCCAGACAGTCAACGTTGTTTCCCCTTTATTAGCTGCCCCCATGGAGGAAGATCAGCCGTCTTCTTCAAAATCCTTCTTTGTTTTTTCCTCCTTAATGCCATGCTATCTACATCAGCAGCTAAGTCTTCCTCTTGTGCTAATGTTGAATTTTAATTAGTTTTGATGGAATCCACAGGGTTGTTTTTCCTTTTATAGAAACAAAGGCATATCCTCAACCCCATCATAATACCTTCCCTGCTTTCCATTCTGATGTTAAGATATCCTTGTTTGTTTGTTTTTTTAAATTTATTTAATCTTTTTTTTTTACACTCCAGATTTTATTCCCTTCCTGATTCACCCTCTGACTGTTCCCCATCCCATACCTCCTCTCCACCCCCTGTCTTCATGAGGATGTCCCCCTCCACCCCCCACCCCACCAGACCTCTAAACTCCTTGGGGCCTCCAGTCTCTTGAGGGTTAGGTATATCTTCTCCGACTGAACCCAGACCCTGCAGTCCTCTGCTGAGTGTGTGTTGGGGGCCTCATATCCGCTGGTGTATGCTGCCTGGTTGGTGGTCCAATGTCTGAGAGATCTCAGGGGTTCAGGTTAATCGAGACTTGCTGGTCCTCCTACAGGGTCACCCTCTTCCTCAGCTTCTTTCAGCTTTTCCCTAATTCGACCACAGTGGTCAGCAGCTTCTGTCCATTTGGTTGGGTGCAAATATCTGCATCAGACTCTTTCAGCTGCTTGTTGGGTCTTTCAGAGGGCAGTCATGCTAGGTCCCTTTTTGTAAGTGCTCCATTGCCTCAGTAATAGTGTCAGGCCTTGGGACCTCCCCTTGTGCTGGATCCCACTTTGGGCCTGTCGTTGGACCTCCTTTTCCTCAGGCTCCTCTCCATTTCCATCCCTGCAGTTCTTTCAGACAGGAACAATTATGGGTCAGAGTTTTGACTGTGGGATGGCAATCCCCTTCCTCATTTGATGCCCTGTCTTTCTGCTGGATATGGGGCTCTACAAGTTCCCTTTCCCCACTGTAGGGCATTTCATCTAAGGTCCCTCCCTTTGAGTCCTGAGAGTCTCTCACCTCCCAGATCTCTGGTACATTCTGGGGGTTTCCCACCTCCTAGCTCCTGAAGTTGCCTGTTTTCATAAGGCGGCTTTTTCTATTATCCACTGCCTTTCAGTTGCTGTTGTTTCTGTTTAATTTAAAACTTTTAAAGTTAACAAGGCATTGTTCAGTCTATCTTTGGGGGTTCTTATCTTTTCCCGTTTTTGTTTTAAAAGCATCTCCTTTAATGTATGATTAGATCTTTTCACAATTGCTCGTCTTACAGGGTTTGAGGAATACCTGTAGTATGCTTTTATGTAGTATCATGTAAAAAAAATTATTTCATTTTATTAGAAATATAAGCAGGTGGGTTATCCGTTTTAGTTTGTGATAGGATCCACCATAATAGCCATTGTTTCTAATAAATGTGTAATTACAGAATCTGCTGTTACAGACCTTAAGGCAGTTACCCATTGAAACTGTCAATAAGTATCAATAGTATGATGTATGTATTTTAGCTTTCCAAATTCTGTTAAATGAAATACATCCATTTGCCAAATTTCATTTCTTTGTTTGCCTTCAGGATTACTAACTGCAGGTAAAGAAATGTGACTATACACGGAATAATTGGGACAAGTTTTAATGATGTCTTTAGCTTGCTGCCTTGTCACTGAGAACGTACCTCTTCTTCAGACCTTTACTATTGATGTGATGTGTTTCATTGAAAATTTGATGCTGCTAAAGCATTTCCTATTGATAGTTGATTTATTTCAATTGTGTAAGTGGTCCTAGCAATCCAGTATGAGAACAAATGGGAGTTATATACAATGGAACTTTCTGTCTCTAATTGCCTGTGGTAGTTGCATAACTAATAAGGTTAATTCTGAGTTATCAGGAACAAGTTCAGCAGTTTCTATATGTAAAACAACTTCTGCATATTGAGAATATAATTATATTCAGAGCTTCAGAAAAATCTCAGAGTACCATAAAAATTGCATATAATCCTGATTTTTGAACAGAAGGATAGGGACTTTGAACTACGTATGTTTCCTGATTGATAATCTGATATTCCTAATTTATTTGCATCATTGTAAAAGTGTTAAAGCTTTGAAGATTGGTGGGTTTTTTTGTTTTTTTTATTCACAGAGAATTCATTCTGTTCTTTTAAAAATTGAAGTCTTTTTTTTTTTTTTGATATATTTATTGTTAATTTCTCCCAAGTAATTACTGCAAACTCTCTGCCAGTTATCATCATTCATCCATAATTTTGTAATTTGGGCCTTTGTATATGAGATTATAATCTCTGTGGGATCAAATTCTGTTGACTGACAAAGTCTTATTCTGTCTTTAATAATTAGTTCAGAAACTTTTTCTATGTAGGTTTTTAATTCTTTAGTCTGTTTATGTGGTAAAAAGTCCATTCTAAGACATTATCTTCTCTGTCAAATTATTCCAGAATGATTAGATACTAAAATAACTAAAATATAGTCAAGTTTAGAATCGAATCTGTTCACATAGGCATCTTATAATCTCTATTCTACTTGGACCAATTCCTTTTCTGCTTCAGCTGTTAATTTTTGTGAACTGTTTAAATTTGAATCACACTGCAAGGTTTGAAAGAAATTACTTAACTCTTTTAGTAGTTAATCCAGTAGTAAGACATAACCAGTTAATATCTCCCAATAATTTTTGAAAATCATTAAGCGACCTTAATTTATCTCTTATAACCTGAACCTTTTAAGGTTGAATTTTTTGTTGACTCAGTTTAAATCTTAAATGATTTATAGAATTTCCTTTCTGTATTTTTTTCAGGTGCAATCTGTAGTCCCCAGTAAGGTAAAATATTTTTGTGTTTCATTATACATTTTTTTCTAAGGTATCTGTATCAGAATCAGCCAATAAAGTATCATCAATGTAATGGTAAATAATGGACTGAGGAAACAGGTTACAAATTATTGCTAGGCATTGGTGCACAAAATATTGACATACATTGGACTATTTAACATTCCCTGAGGAAGAACATTCCACTGATATCTCTTTATAGGTTTAGCATTATTATAGGTAGTCACATTAAAAGCAAATTTTTCCCTGTCTTATTTTGCAAGGGAATAGTAAAAAACAAACAAACAAACAAAAAAACCAATCTTTTAAATCAGTAACTATCGCAGGCCAATTTAGGTAGTATAGAAAGTAAATTAATTCTATTCTGCAAAGAATCCACAGGCTGCATTACTTTATTTACCACTCTTAAATCTTTTAACATTCTCCATTTTCCTGATTCCTTTTTTATTACAAATACCAAGGACTAGTAGAGTCCTTAATATGTTTAGCATCCCGTTGTTTCTGCACCAGTTGCTCAAGTGCCAGTAGTTTTTCTTTTGTTTAGGGCCATTGATCTATTCATATTCCTCTAACCATTTCAAAGGCAGGGCTGTTAGTATATTATGAACAGTGGCCTCTAGTCTAAATTTGGAAAGATAATTCCTTCTTTCCCCTTCTTATGGACAACCTGAATAGCCTGTGATCTTCCTTGATAATTCTTTTCCAATACCTTGTCTAGGAATATAACCCATTTTAAATAAATCTTATGAGCTGTTTCTGAAATTGAAGGAATACTAATTTGAGTTCCCCAATTATTGTAACAAATCCCTTCCCCATAGGGTTATGGCTGTGTCAGCCACATACGGTTTTAATTTTTCTGTTTGACCTTCTGGATGTATACATTTAATCCAGTTAACACTGGTTCACATGAGATACTGTTCCAATACCTATAAACTAAGTGGAGACTTCTTGCAAAGGCCAATTTTGATTCTAAAATTCTTCAGAAATTAAAGATACATCTGCCCCAGTGTCCACTAAACTAATTTGAATATCACTTACCTTAAATTTGGCCTTTCATCATTTATATTAGTGGGGGGTGCCCACAGTGACACACTTCCTCCAGCAAGGCCACACCTTATAATAGTGCCACTCCCTGGGCCAAGCCTATTCAAATCACCACAATTTCCAAATCCTTCCATCCTATTCATTGGAGCTACTTTACCTTTATGATATGGGAGTAGTAGTAATTGAGCAGTCACCTGGCTCTAATTGTATGGTTTTCTTAACATGAGCCTTGATTTTAATTTCACCTTGATAATCTTCAGCTATTAATCCTGGAAATACAATGAACTCTTAAGTTGTGAAACCACTACTTCCCAAAATTGTCCCTATTCTTGCTGTAGGAATAGGACTGTATACATATCAGTGGCTATTTTATAACAAGGAAGTTGTGGAAATAGTGTAAGATATTTCCCTCTGCCAAGTCAAGAGCAGCACTACCTGAAGTAGCATGCATTAAATCTCCAAAACTTAGTTTACATTCCTGATTGCCTTGTTGGTGAACTATTCCATTGCTGACATTGTTGGCTTGTGTTGTTTGTTCTAGGATCCTGAGATAGTCCCCTTATCTGTTTTCCTGATGGTAAAATATTGCCTTGGAGAGCTTTTATTGGTTGACATTCATTAGCCCAATATCAGCCTTTTTCATATCTATTACAAATTTTTGGAGGTATATTTTGTTTATTTTGAAATGAGGCATTTTCTTTAGTTAGCAAATGTTTACATTCTTTTTTTTTTTTTTCAAATATCCAACCTTCCCACAGTTAAAGCATCGTTTATTATGAGAGTTAAAATCTTTAGCTAATGTTTGTCTAACTGAAGTTGCATCATATGCAGCAAATTGATTATCGGCGGTAGTTTTTAATCTTCTAGGAAAATACCTTTAATGGTCTTAATGGTCTTACTGCTTTTTTGGCATTCTTTATTTGCATTTTCAAAAGCCAGAGATTCAAGTAGCGCCTTTCTTAATGCTTGAGTCTGCTATTGCTCTTTGCACTGCTGAAGTTAATCTTTGTAAAAAAGTCAGTGAAAACCTCACAAGGACATTGGGTAATTTTAGTCAAAGATGGGGTCCTTTTTCCTGCTTCTTCAACTCTGCCCCAAGCCCTTACAGCCACTAAATGACGTTGTGCTATAGTAGCATCATCAAGTTGCATCTGCTTATGCCAGTCAGCAAATTGACCCTCACATAACAAATAATCCTTTGTTATATTTATTTGTTTAGCCTGATTATGTTGTTCCATGACCACCAATTCCTCTCTCCACCATGTAAGCCATTGTAATTGAGGACCAGCTTCTAATATGGCTGTCATTAAGTCCTTCCAGTCTTGTGGTCTAATTCTATTCTGCATAGCCCAGTTGTTTATTACCCGTCTCACATAGGCTGAATTTATTCCATATGCTACCACTGATTCCCTTAATCGCCTCAAATCTGCTATATATGTAGGTGTCCGATTAATCTGAAGAAGCCCTTGAGGATGTTGAGTATCTGCTGACATTTGGTACATTGTTACTGGACACACTTGAGGTTTTTTTGTAGACTTAGGCAATAATTTTACTCCTGAGCAATCACACAGATCAGCTGTTGAATTTCCCATGACCTCTGCCAAAATCCTAGAGATGCGCTTACTTCCTTGTAAGCACAATTTCTTTCGTGTCCAGTCTCGGTTGGACTCCTCTCCTTCCTAGTCCACAACTTTGGGCACCAGCAGACGACCTATACAAATCTCAGTCCCTTCTGATCATGGCCAGCCATAATCAAAATTAAGAACTCCAGGTTTGCCAGTACTGTCTTAAGACCAAGGACGGTGTAGCTGCAAATTCTCATGTAGCCCTAAATGCAAATGCTCTAGAGAGAGAACATTTCTTCAAGGTTCAAACAGTCTCAAAACAATTTCTCAGCTTCTCTTGATTGATCTGAATATAATATACCACATGCTTGGTGCCTCTGAAGGTCAGAAGGGGCCGCTGGATTTTCTGGACTGGAGATCCAGATGGTTGTGAGCTACCGTTTGGGGGATGGGATTTGAACCTGGGTCCTCTGCCAGAGCAGCAAGTGTTCCTAACCCCTGAGCCAACACCAGCCCACAGGCTCTCTTTTGGATCACAACATTATTAAAGCCTCTGAATTCTGTAGTTTTTACTTATGTTTCTCATTGCTAGAAATACTTATAAATAGGGACCATTCCCTTGAGAAAAACCCTCCTTTCCCCCCATAGTTCCAAGATGAAATGGGATTCTCTAATATGGAAGACGATGGCCCAGAGGAAGAGGAGCGTGTAACAGAGTCCCGGCCTAGCTTCAACACCCCCCAAGCCTTACGGTATGCTCGCTGAGACTTAGAGTGAAGGGATTAATGTATTTTGAAAAGGTTTGATTTTGTTTTTTAAGTTATAATTAATTTTTAATCAGCCTCTTGTTTAGGATGGGGGGCCCTGAAGGTAAGTTTGTTGTCAAACAAATGAAAGCAGTCTCCTTGTTTTGGGGCAGTGCAGCTATAGACGAAGCTGTATCTGTTTGGGAAAGGAGATAAAGCATAGCTGAGCCTTAGAGCATCTCCTCCAGGCAAGTGGTGCTGGAGAGGTATGTCGATCTTCGCAAGGCCAGCCACAGAAACTACCCTCCACTGTAAGTCTACAGGATGCTGTGTTCATTGTTCATCATTAACGTCTAATTTGCCACTTAGGCATTGATTGAGCAAGCATCCTGCTATGGTGTCCTAAGAGCCAGAAGCAAGCCTTTTTGTATAACGTTACTAGTAAGTGATAAGGGGTGACATTATCTTCTATGACCACTTCCTGCTGACATCTGGGTGTCATAGTTGGGGGCCTAAGAAAGCTTGAATGCTGGCCAAGGTTAGACTCCTTAGTTCCTGCCTTGGCTCTGTGGGACACAGGAAAGGAGATAGGGAAGCCCAGGCCTGATCTGAGCAAGTCTGTGAGGTGGGACTGCCTGGGGTGAGATGCTGCGGGGCTGATACCTCCGCTGGGCGAGTTGCTGGACACATCACTAGAGAGACGGTAAATGAGGAATTTAGGAGAAATTTTTATCCAGGGTGTACATTTGAAATTTCCTAGCCCACGATCCTGGTAGTTGACTGAGGGGAGTTCTAAGACCAGGGGAGAAAGAAAGCTCCTACCCTCAAGAATAGGCAATAGATGGGAAAATTACGCTGTTGGTTGACAGTACTTATCTGGAGTCCATTTTACCTAGGAGAGAACCATTCAAATCAGTTCCATGCAGCTTACAAGAATTGTTTTAAGTTTATCAAAAGAGATAAAAATGTAGATATGGCCGGGTGGTGGTGGCGGCGGCGCACGCCTTTAATCCCAGCACTTGGGAGGCAGAGGCAGGGATTTCTGAGTTCAAGGCCAGCCTGGTCTATAGAGTGAGTTCCAGGACAGCCAGGGCTATACAGAGAAACCCTGTCTCGAAAAAATAAACCAAAAAAAAATTAGATATGGTAGCGGTGCCACTGTGTATAATCTCTGTTGAGATCCACATTGCACAAGAGGCAGTAGGACTCAGTGTTTGAGTCATAGTAGGAGCTCGGAGATCCAACCATGATCCAGGAAGTATGCACCAAGTAGGTCCCGAATCTGTTAGAAATGACAGATCCTTACTGGCTACCTGAACTCATAGTCGTTGGCCATCAGGCCCAGAAGAGTCAACAGTTCCTGTGGAGGAGGGACTTGGAGGACCGTCCACACTGTGTAGGCAAAGTGGGCGGTCCGCTCCCCAGTGTCTCACTTGTCCACAGTTTGTACAGGTCCTGGCAGTGGGCGAGAGGGCAGTATTTCATAGAGGCTGTCCTTGCCACAGTTAACACATGTTCCGGGTGGAGTTCTGTGACCCATCATTTTCTTTGGAGACCTTGAGGTCACTGCTAGGATCTGGAGGTCTCTGACAGTCAAAGTTTTTTGCATTAAACATTTTAAAAGCCATATTCAGCAGATCTCTGAAAAGTTTTGAGGACCATTATTTGTTAAATATATCTAAAGTAGGTAAGTGGTAGCGGCGCACGCCTTTAATCCCAGCACTCAGGAGGCAGAAACAGGTGAATTCCTGAGTTTGAGGTTAGCCTGGTCTACCGAGAGAGTTCCAGGACTGCTTGAACTACACAGAGAATCCTGTCTCAAAAAACATAATAAAATAAAAAAAAAAAAACCCAAACGAACCATTTTTTTTTTCTTTTAAAAATATTTTTTTATTGTACTGGGTAATTTCTGTTTGTTTGTTTATTTTTTGTTTTTTCAAGACAGGGTTTCTCTGTGTGTGATCCCTGGCTGTCCTAAAACTCACTTTGTATACCAGGCTGGACTTGAACTCACAGAGATCTGCCTGCCTCCCAAGTGCTAAGACTAAAGGTTTGTACCACCACACCAAGTTTAAACACCAATTTTTGAATTAAAACTTTTTTAGTATCAAAATAAAATTATTAATCGTAGTGTACCATTATCACAGGGCTCTTAATATGACTTAGTTTATCCTCATAGCTAAAGTTTAACAAAGAAAGCAAAGACAAAGAAGCTAGACTGATGGTCTGTTACCTTGGGTAGACCTTAAGAATTCATAAATCTTATTTTTCAAATATATCTTATTATTAAACACCTGTTGTTATTTATCTAAATTTTCTAGAAAGCCTGGTGGTGAAAAGTTAACAAAGATCTAGTTAGCCATAAATCTTAAATTAGCTTTTGTTAATCTAAGTATACCTTTATAATCTTAAATTTTTATCATTGTGCAAAAATCAATACCAATCCAAAATATTTTGTAGACTTGTTGCTTCCTTCCTCTAAAAAGAGATGCAGCGATAAACTGAGGGCTCAGCAGGACTTATGCCATGTGGTCATCTTAAGATGGTGACATCATATGGTGCGTACCCTTTAACCTTATAAAGATGGCTGTCAGTCATGCAACTGCTTACATTTTGATGAGACCATCAGCTATGATGGAGGAAAGTCACTTGGTTGCTAGTAGATAACCTTTTTAAAATAGAAGTTGAATCTAAGTTACTTATAGAGTATATTTTAGACAAGAGTTGGGTCACATATATACCCATTCATAGATTTTTAATTAGAAGCCTTTTGTTATGTTTTAAGCCAAATTTTGTTACAGATTTTACAGACTTTTTAACCAAATCCAATGAATTTACAAATCCTGAGATGAGTTTACAGCATAGTCTTAAAAAATTTCTTGAGAGCAAAGCACAGAGAAAACATAGGGATAAAGATTTAAGAATTGAAAGTTGTAGAATCGTAGTGATAAGAGACTTTGCAATCATTGGTTGTCCTGGCAGAAGTTGTTACAATCTGTGAGAACTGAAACTTGAGTATGCCATCTTTGTCCCTCATTCTATACTGAGGCCAAGCTGTTTTCAGTAAGACAGCGAGACTTTAAGAAAATCTCTGAGTCATGAAAGGATTTGAGTCCATGGAGAAAAGGTGGAAGGGTCTTAAAAAGAACTCCACCCAGGGAGGGTTAGGCAGCTAAGAGACCAATGAGCCACAGGGACAAGGAAGGAGAGACAAGCAGAGCTCTATGAGGAGGGTCCCAGCAGTGGAAGCCTTGTGACTTTGCAGCTAGGGGGAGGGAGGCTAGGAAGTGTCCAGGCCCAGGAGGGCACAAGGAGAGATGGAGCAGGTAGATCCAAGGATGAGGGGCAAGAAGAGTGGCAGACCCTGGAGCATGTAGAGAAACCATGGAACTTAGCAGGCAGCTCCTGGGGTGCCATGAGGAAGTTCCAGGGTTGTACGAGGAGCCTTTCGGAGTAAGCGGAGGGTAAGTTTGGGGTTAACAAGAATTTCAGTCTGGGTTCTCCTCAGGCACACTAAGAGACTGGTCAGAGAGAAATGTCTGAAGTCCCAGAGAAGAGGTATCCCTTTCCCATGAGATAGGGGCCCTGTTAGGGTAGAATAAGTCTCCTGTCACAGTGATGTAGCTTTTATAATTAAAGCTGAGAGCAAGCTGGGCGGTGGTGGCGCACGCCTTTAATCCTAGCACTTGGGAGGCAGAGGCAGGCGGATTTCTGAGTTCGAGGCCAGCCTGGTCTACAGAGTGAGTTCCAGGACAGCCAGGGCTACACAGAGAAACCCTGTCTCGAAAAACCAAAAAAAAAAAAAAAAGCTGACAGCAGGCATCTCCATAGTGACGCTTGCCCAGTAGAGGGGGAGACAATTGGGTAGAGCAGGTAGAGGAGAGAATAGCTGGAGAGGTGCAAGGGTCTCTGTAAGTAGAATTGCCCGCGTGGGGGCACCCCGAAGAGCATAGGAGGGAGATGCCCATGTGGTGGGTACCCCAAAAGGGCTCAGTAGAGAAGAGACACTTAGGAGATGGATGATTAGGTAGGTGGAGCAAAGAAGCGCCTGAGTAGACAGACTTTGGAATCACACTGGTGGGTGGCAAATGCCGCAGAAACAAGTGATCTGAACATACTTAGAATAGATCAGCAGCTTGGTTCAGAGTTGCTAAATTCCTTTGAAAGGGAACTCACTTATGCCAGGATCTGGGAGCACCAATCTGACCACATCTCTCCACCAGCTGTACATGACTGCTGGAAGGGCCCTGGGCTGAGCACACAGGTCCCATTTCTAGTTCTCTTCCTTCTTTTATAAACTGCCATAGGAATTTCTCCTGATACAGACCGTTCCACATTTGCATTTGGGTGTCCTAGAAAGACCCTGTTATCTGCTTTCCTTTTGTGTTGTTCTCATTTAATGGCACTGTTAATCATTCAGACCTGCCTGCCACATCCTCCCTAGCTAGAGCTGTCATGCTTCACTGTGGGGCTCAGCAAAGCCACTAAAGCCGGTATCAGTCACTGGTCCCACAGAGTCAACCTCTTAACTTTCCTGGAAACACGGTCCTGTCTTATTTTGCTCAGTAAATTTGACCTCAAAAGCAACCACTTATTCCTCGCTCGCTCTCAGTAATGCCTAGCCTCTACTGTATTCCAGTCCCTAATATTACTAGGGACCTTAGCTGGTGCTAACCAATTGTTCTTAATGGCTTGTACGTGTTGATCTATTAGCATCTGATATTCCTCCAGTTGTCTTTGATTGTGCCATTGTTCCCAGAAGTGATAAGTTCTGTGGGTTAAAAGTGGTGGCCTGAGTCTGGACAGGGCTCTGGCCACTGGGTAAAGGCGGACACGGGGAGCCGGAACTGCAAGCACCCCATACCGCCACAGGCTGTGAGAAGCCTCAGGACCCGGCTCTGGGGGGAAGGGCAGTACGAGGGTCACAGGGGAACCAGCAGAGCCTAGCTCATGGGTCCCCCAGCCTCATGGAGACTGAAGACGACAGGTTCTCAGTCTTGGAGGCAGGGTGTTGCAGAAGAGCTGAGAACAGGGTTGGGGCCCGAGGGGCTGGGCTTAGCCTGGGGCCAAAGGAAAAAGAGGGAAAGGAAGAGCTCTAGCTGGTTCCCGCTGGGACGAGTGTTCTTGGCTTGTTCAGGTGGCTTGGCTTGGCGACCTTGCCTGGAAGCACAGAGAGGTTTCCTTGCAGGAGATTAGATGCTGTTCTTGAGAGGGAGACCTGCTCCATTGCTCCAGCACTGCGGGTCCAGATGAGAAAAGGCAGTTCGTGGCTTTGAAGCGTTTATTGTTGGCAGAGAGTTGTGATGTGTGAAAAGTAGAGGCCGGCCATGACCATGTGGAGAGAGGGGGAAGGGAATGCAGAGAGAAGGGGAGCAGGGGGGCAAAATGCAAGAGAGCAAGAGTAAGCTAGGGAGGAGGGGACAAACAGCTCCTTTTAGAGTGGGCCAGGCCTACCTGTTGCCAGGTAACTGTGGAGAGTAGCATAACTGGCTGTTCCCTAGTAACTGTGGGGGTGGAGTCCAGACAGAATACCAGGAGCTTTGGGGCATTGCCCTACATGACTGATGGCCACAGAATTATGGAGCTGGGAGGCCTCATGTCAGGAACCTGATCTCTGAGAGCATGACAAATTGACCTTCAGTCCATTCCAGAATTATCTGGTGGGGCTTCGGGGTTTAAACCTAGCTCAACCAGAAAACAGGGCACCTTTTACAGTGCCACAAAGTTCCTCTGCTTGGACAGCACTCAAGTTTGATCCTTTCATCTACCCCCATGTCTCATAGTTTCAAGAAGCAGTCTGAGAAACTCTATTACTAAATCTTTCCTGGGGCAGGAGAAATGGCTCAGTAGATGGGAGCAGTCACTGTTCTTTCAGAGGACCCAGGTTCAATTCCCAGGACCCACTTGGTAGATCCCAACTGTCTGTAACTCTAGTTTCAGGCATCTGATATCCTTGAGTTTTTTGACGTTAGACTCATTACACACACACATATGTCTATTCTACATAGGGAGCCCAGGCCAGACCAAAGTACAGATACGATGAATAAAGTTCAACTTGATGAGCCAGTGAGGTGTTTTTTAAAGATTTATTTATTTTCTGTATATGAGTACACTGTAGCTATCTTCAGACACACCAGAAGAGGGCATTGGATCCCATTACAGGTGGTTGTGAGCCATCATGTGGTTGCTGGGAATTGAACTCAGGACCTCTGGAAGAGCAGTCAGTGCTCTTAACCACTGAGCCATCTCTCCAGTCTGAGCAGGTAAGATTTATTTGGGCTATTTACAGAGGCAGAGATGACTCAAAGACAGCTGCATCACCCAAAACTCACCCCAGTGTGGGTGACAGCTCACCAAATCTAGAACCCTAGAGCTGCAGCAGCTCAACAGTTTGGAGTGTCCTTTCTATGTGGCTCTGTTGAGTTAACCTTCTTCCAGGCTGCTCTGCTGGATTCTGCTTCTTGGGATGCTTGGCCGATCCTTCCCGTATGTAGACTGACTCTTAGCACTTTTGATTGTTTCCTCTTAGGAAGGAGGGGGGTCTAATGACTTTGTTCAGTTTCAGGGACTTCCTGAAGCTATTTTTGAATTATTTACTTGGCTGGAGAGATGACTCAGCGGTTAAGAACACTGACTGCTCTCCCAGAGGTCCTGAGTTCCCTTCCCAGCAACCACATGGTGTCTCTGTAATGGTATCCAATGCCCTCTTCTGGTGTGTCTGAAGAGAGCAATGATGTACTCATATATATTAAATAAATCTTTAAAAACTAATAATAATAATTATTTACTAACTTGCATGAAAAGCATCCCTGCATGATGGGATGTCTTGATCTTGGAGAAAACTGGTATACAACAGTGTGGTACACAGACATACATGTCAGCAAAACACTCATGCACAGGAAATAAAATAAATAAATCTAAAGAAAAAAGAAAATATTTCCAACCTACTACAGAAGTTATCATTTAACTGTTGCTACAATTTCGAAGACTCCTGGGAATTGGATAACTTGTTGGTTGTGGCCAGGTGAGCAGCTCTTTTTCTGAATATTGTCACCTTTATCTTACGTTTTTTCCCAGAACTGGTGTGCTTTGGTGTTTGGATTCTGCTGTAGTCACTCTTCACGCTGCAGGGCACAGTTGTGTCAGGGTCCTAGGGTACTTAGGAAGTGTGAGAAAAGGATGGAAAAAGGAGTTATTTTCATGGAGTTGTATAGTAATGTTTGGACTAACAACTGTCTCTCTTCATCTAAGCTGCCTCAGATTTTAGTGTATTTCTTTCTTGTTACATTGTTGAAAGGCTTTGCTAGACTTTTTGTTGTCGGTTTTTTTTGTTGTTGTTGTTCATTTCTTTTTGATGCTGACAATCAAACCTAGAACTAATACTTACAAAGCAAGTGCTTACTTAGGGCTTTGATTTTTTTTAAAGAAATGAATGAAGGACAGCTGGAATTGAAAGGATGGACTTAGCAGGTCACTGAGAGACCAAGTACTGTACTTTTGGAATATTCTTTGTTGCTATTGGTGTTAGAAAAAGTGTCAGCCAAGGACCTCTAAGACAAAGTTCTCAGCACAAAGGAGATGTATTTGCCCTAGAGAGACAGAGGGCAGGGATAAGGGTTAAAGACAGGAGATAGAGGATAGCTGAGAATGGGAAGGGGACAGGGGAAAGGCGGGAGGAGTCTTTTTTTTTTTAAGATTTATTTATTATTATATCTAAGTACACTGTCGCTGTCTTCAGACATACCATAAGAGGACATCAGATCTCTTTTATGGATAGTTGTGAGCCACCATGTGGTTGCTGGGATTTGAACTCAGAACCTTCGGAAGAACAGTCTTATCGCTGAGCCATCTCTTTATCCCAGAGGACAAAGGAATGCCTCTGAATAGAGAGGAGACAGACGGGGCCCATCGCCAAATGGTGGTTTATAAAGGTAGAAGGGAAAAGCCTGTGTTAGGATGAGGTGTTTATTAAGAGGACATCTTAATTAGGTGACCCAAAGGGGGCTTTTGATTGCTGGACTTCAATTCTTTGTCAGCCTGAACAGGAGGAAGTAGCCAAATAAAGGAATCAACCTTGCTGGCTAGCTGTAATGGTTTTGAGCAAGGGATAAGGAGTGGGAGAGAGGGGCAAGGCCTGCTGGAGCCATGCTTGCCGCTGAAGCTAGCCAGAGTTCCTCCAATTTGGAAGAAGTCAAAGTAGTGTGTGTTAGTAAAATGCAAGAATGAAGTCCCACTAGCCTGTGGCATTGTATTACATTGGTGTTTTCTCTGGTCCTAGATTTTAATTTCATTTATTTTCTCTATGTGTGTTATATAGAGAAGTAATTGTATTAAAATAAGATGGGAAATATTTCAGAATATTTGTTGGAATTGTTAGAGATTGAACCCAGGGCTTCAAGCATTCTAGGTCTGAGCTCAAACTATCCTCCTACACCAGACTTCTTTTGTTTGAATACAGTGCTAACAGTCAAGGGAAATATGCGCTTAAGGATAAAGAATAGTGAGACATTGTGATCAAAGGAAGACAGACATTGTCCATGCTTTGTTGATACAAGGAATTTGCTGTTTTGTGGACCTAGGGAAAAATAGAAGTTCTGTCCTTGTTGGGAATAGGTTTGAGGAGCCGTTGGCCAACTTACTAAATGAGCGACACCGCACAGTGAAGGAGCTGCTGGAGCAGCTGAAAATGAAAAAACCCTCAGTCAGACCGCAGCCTGAGGTGGAGAGGCTGAAGCCACAGAAGGAGACAGCCCATCAGACTCTGGTCCTCGACCCTGCACAGAGGAGCAGGCTTCAGCAGCAGATGCAGCAGGCAAGGCTTCTCTTGTTATCTTGTAGTCGGATTATCTCCTGGCTTAACACTGAAGCCAGAAGTGAGCAGCGTGGTAAAGTCAGAGGTGACTGTTGTACTTCCCGCTGGAACCATGGGCCATAGGACTGTCTGTCTGTCTGTCTGCTAGGACCTTGACAGAGCATCATGTTTGTGGCCTGTGTGTCAGGAAGGAAACCAAATAAAGACCCTGATAATGTACAGGATTAAAGACTTCAGAATTCTTTTTTTATAAGATTTATCTATTTATTTTATGTATGTGAGTACACTGTAGCTGTGGGCCCCTCGCTCCGGTCTCGTAGCTGTCTTCAGACGCACCAGAAGAGGGCATCAGATCTCTTTTTATGGATGGTTGTGAGCCATTATGTGGATGCTGGGGTTTGAACTCAAGGACCTTTGGAAGAGCAGCGGGTGCTCTTAACCGCTGAGTCATCTCTCCAGCCCAAGTTTCAGAATTCTCAGTAATGTACCCAAACTCATACCCATCTGTTAGTTTTTCTTGTTTGAGTCTTAGTCTCTCTAGTTTGATGATCAAGTGTGTCTGAGTTTGTAGTTTTGGCCAAAGGAACAAAACTCAAAGGTACGCCAAGACCCTGCTCTGCTCTAGTTTCTGAGAAGCAAGACATGTGTGGGACATTTGCAGACTTCTTGGTAAGATCTGAATTGGATACATTATAATGTGTCTTTTTTTTTCCCTTCCCAGCATGTTCAGCTCTTGACACAAATCTACCTTCTCACCACCTCCAACCCCAACCTCAGCTCCGAAGCCAGTACCACCAGAGTATTTCTTGTAAGGTTCTATATATCCATAACTCAGAACACTTCAGTGTGATATCAGTTTAACTATTAATGCTATGCACTGGTTGTAATCTACATTTCTTCTTCTCCCCCGGATGTGTTTGTTCACTGTACCTGCCTGTCCTGTGACTTCCTCTCCTTGTTTGACTGAGTCTGGGGAAATGTTTGAATGCCATTTTAATTGCATCCTCCTCATCTTGAGATCCATTTGGCCTTTTTTTTTTGAGACAGGGCCTTAGACTCATGAGTTGACTTGATCTTGCTGCCTCAACTTGATAAGTACTTGAGTTACAGATGCACACTACTGTGCCCAATTTATGGGCACTGTAGTTATAACCCAAGGCTTCCTGTGTGTTAGGCAAGCACTCACTCACTGAGCTCCGCAGTGAGCTTTTCTCCCAAAAGAAAAGCCAAAACCAGAGGTGGGTGTGGTGGTTCAATTCTCAGCATGCATTTGGCAGCGGCTCACAACAATTCATAAGTCCAAGTTCCAGGGAATCTGACTCCCTCACAGAGACATACATGCAGGCAAAACACCAATTCATGTAAAATAAAAGTAAATAACTAAAGAGAGGGAGGGAGGGAGGGGAGAGAGAGAAAGAGAGAGAATGAGAATGAATGAATATGAATGTAGATCCAGAGAGAGAGAGAGAGAGAGAGAGAGAGAGAGAGAGAATGAGAATATGAATGTAAATCCAGTTCCAGAGTGACTGAGGCCAAAGACAGAGAAGTTATAATGGAATGATATCCGTTAAAGAGTTTTACCTGCCTCTAATCCTGTCGCAGGAAGGGCCCTTCCCCCTTAAGAGCTGGAGGACTGTGGTATTAGTTGTCTGGAGTCACCTCAGAACTCCTTTGTGTCCTTTCTTCCCAGAAAGAACTGGGCACCTTTGCTGAGAACTCGATTGCCCTTCACCAGCAGTTCAACCCTAGCTTCCAGACCTTGTTCCAACCTTGTAACTGGATGGGAGCCATGCAGCTTATTGAAGACTTCACTCACATCAGTGTCGACTGCAGCCCTCACAAAATTGCCAAGAAGACTGGTAGGAGATGCACGCATCAAGTGAAAGATGCGAGTTGTTAATGTTTTGCTGTAATTCTTAGGGTACAGGAGATTTGTAATTTATTCTCAGTCTTTTATCCTTTATTTTCTAGGATTTATGATTTTATGTTAATGTCTATGCCAGGATAAGACATAGAAAGAATAGGAAGATAGGGATGCAGGGATCTGCTATGACCTGGACGTGAGTGACACATGGGGAATAGGCAAGATAGGGATGCAGGGATTTGCTAGGACCTGGACTTGAATGACACATGGGGAAGGGTTTGGAGTCACGTGAACAGTAGCTGGGGTTTGGTAAAGAGGAAAGTCCGGTTGTGAAGTTTCAGTTGTGTTCACATTCAAGGATGTAGCTCAGTGCTTACCTAAGTTGAATGACAAATATTTATAGTTCATTTCTAACTTGGGACCTAACTCTCACATCAGCATTTCATTCAAAATAGGAATGTCACTGGTACTTCCTATATATTTTTAAAATTGCATTTATTTGTCTAAGTGCGCACACACACACACACACACACACACACACACACACATGATAAAGAGAGAGAGGAGGAAGGGGGAAGGGAACACACATACCACAGTACACTGGACAACTTTAGGAGTTGTTTTTCTCCTCCTACCATGTGGGTCCCAGGAATTGAATTCAGGTCATCAGGCCCAGGGGCAAGTTTGTCTCCTGAGCCATCTCACTGGCATCCAGAACAGTAGATTTGTAAGAGCGAATAACCAAATTGTAATTTTTTTTATCTTGAAAGAACAAAAATCTTATAGAAGGTCTTTTTGTCTTGCAAAGACTTTTTAAAGAGAGACAGGATGAGACTGTGTATGAGTCTAGCAGCGTGTGTGGGTTCTCTTAGTGCCTGTGTTTCTGTGTCAGTGGAGAAAGTTACCATACAGGAACAAACAAGAGAATCAGCTTGGCAGACCTCCTGTTAGGCAAGTGCTAGGTTGAAGTGACTGGAAACTTGAGGTGGTCAAGTAAGAGGAAGAGCCCGCGCGCGTGAGTGCTGCGTGGACTTGGGTCTTTGTGAAGCTCTTTGGTTCTTCTATTATACTTATCTCAGATGTTTTTTCTTACAGCCAGTGAATTTCCCTGTTTGCCAAAGCAAGTGGCTTGGATCCTGGCCACAAACAAGGTTTTCATGTATCCAGAACTCCTCCCAATATGTTCCCTGAAGGCAAATAATCCTCGTGACAAGACCATCTTTACCAAGGCTGAGGACAAGTATGTTTACTGTGAAGCTGACATTAGTGCATTAGCAGAAGACAAAGACGGTCATTTGAGAAGCTTGTGGCAAATAAGATGTGTGTGACAAGGATAAAGGCCAAAGAAAAGCCAATTAGATATATAGGAGTTTCTCTGTTTCAGTCCTGTCTTTCGCGGGGGTTGCCACATACGTTGTTAAAACTTTTTATTCTTATTTTATCTTTTGAGTATGGGTGTCCTGCCTGCTGGTGTGTATGTGCAGCTTGCACATGACAGTGTCAGCAGAGGCCAAAGGTGCTGGGGCCTCCAACACACACACACACACGCACGCACGCACGCACGCACACTGTGGTTCTTGTTCGTTTTTTGTTCTTAGCTTTTAGTTTTCTGATGGAATCTTACAAAAACCAAAAACACAAGGATTTGCTGAGTGATGGTGGCGCATGCCTTTAATCCTAGCATTTGGGGAAAGCTATTTGGGTTTTGTTTGCTTTGAAACAGGGACTCGTGATGTATCTCTGGCTGGCCCAGGACTTGCTGTGTAAATCAATCTGCCCTCCCTCCCTGCTGGTGGGATTAAAGCCTGTGGCATCACACCCAGCTCAATAAAAAAAAAAAAAAAAAAAAAATTCCTAGCATTTGGGAGGCAGAGGCAGGCTGATCTGTAAGTTCAAGTCCAGTCTGGCCTACAGGGCAAGTTCCAGATCAGCCAGGGTTACACGGGGAAAACTTGTCTCAAAACAAGACAACAACAAAACAAAACACAAGAACTTCAAATTGTTATTTTATGCTTGAGTTATTCATGATTTATTTTTTGTTGTCTGAGTTAGGCCCTCATGGGTCCAAAGCTAGAGTTGTGTCAGCCATGTTATGGTGGATGACCTTGAACTTTGAACCCTCTGGCCTCCACATTCTAAAAACTATGGTTTTGGGGGTTTCTGTTTTGTTTTGTTTGCTTGTTTTTGTTTTTTATTTTGGTATTAGAGTTTTGTTTTTGTTTTTTACCTTTGGGAGAGGAGTTTGAGTCCAGACTGATATTATGTAGCCTGTGTTAACCCCCAGCTTACAGCAGTACTCCCGCCTTAGCCTCTCAAGTGTCGAGATTGCAGGAGTATGCCACCATGCCTGGGACGACTTATTCTGTCATGTAATGCTCTTTTGGTTGTTTGTGAATTGTAAGCAGTCTCATTTGCGCTTTATCAGTGCTGTCTCTCAGGCCCTCTGTTCTCTTGAAACCAATCTAGAGCACTCGAGAGTTCAATCCTAGGGCCTTCCTTATGGTAGGCAAGCAGTGTAAGCAGTGAGTTAGCTACATACATTACAACCCTTGCTCTCTTGGTTCAGGCCTGTGCCATGGGGCCCAGGCTGGTCTCGACCTTGGCATCTCCTGCCTCAGCCACCTCAGTGTTAACAGTATGCCTGACTATTTTTGTTTGTTCCTTTTTTGTGTCACAAGACTTCACCGAGGATGTTTGTGCAAAGAGCTTTAAGTACATTTATTTTAAATAGTGCTGGGGATTAATCCAGGGTCATTGAACTTTTCATGTTTGAGTCTTAAAGTATGAAGTGCTCTGTAACTCTCTGACGGTGCAGGAAGTGGTGGAGAAGCATGAGCAGTTTGGAGAGCTCCTTTGCAGAATGGTCTGTGAAGTTAGGTTGTCTCATCGCCTCTCGCTCTCTCAGTCTGTTAGCTTTAGGACTGAAGCACTTCGAAGGGACGGAATTTCCTAAGCCTCTGATCAGCAAGTACCTTGTAACTTGTAAGACTGCTCACCAGCTGACGGTGAGAATCAAGAACCTCAACCTGAACAGAGCTCCTAACAACGTGATTAAAGTGAGTGAGTGAGTGTGGGAACTCCCTGTGCCTCCTTTCCCTGTCAGCTCTAAGAGAAGGCTGACTTAGAGGGTAATTCCTCCCACTATGTGAGATTAGTTCTGCTCTTTCTCTATATTTCCCTAAGTAAGAAATTACTAAAGTCACAGGATTCCGTAAGTCCTTGTTCCTTCTAACCATATTGTATCTCTCTACCTTAGCTTTCTGTAGGTAGACAGTTTTACATTTGGAAACCTTCTCCACAATACTGCCTTTTTTTCTTTTTTAAAGGTGTGTGTCACCATGACCTGGCCATCATGGAATTCTTTTTTTTTTAAAGATTCTTTTTTTTTTTTAAAGTTTATTTGAGTACACTGTCACTGTCTTCAGACACACCAGAAGAGGACATCGGATACCATTACAGATGGTTGTGAGCCACCATGTGGTTGCTGGGAATTGAACTCAGGACCTCTGGAAGAGCAGTCAGTGCTCTTAACCTCTGAACCCTCTCTCCTGTCTCTGCTTTCTTTTCTTTAAAAGCTATATATTTATTTTTAAAAGTAATCGTGGCTCTGCGTGAGGGTGTGTGAAGTGTGTGCAGGTGGTTCAGGTCCCGAGGCTGTAGTTCTATGTAGTTGTGAGCCACTGACATGAACGCATGGGTGCTGGGAACTGAGCTGGGGTCCTCTATAAGAACAGAACCTGATCTTAACCATGGAGCCATTTCTCCAGGTTCCAGAGCTGCTTTGTGAGTTCATTATTTATGTCAAAGTTATGTAGCATATGGTTCAGGAGTCATGGGTACCAGGTGTGGCGTGCAATGCTGAGCCTGTGCGTTTGGGAACCTGAGGCTGGAGTTGCCGTGAGTTTGAGACCACCCAGGGCTCCACACGGATAAACAGACCACAGAGGAAAAGACCGAATAGCTTAAAGAGTCAGACTGGTTTTGAGGCTTTTGTTATGAAAGTGTTTGATCCCTTTTCCTGGTGGCCCAAGTGTTTGGGAAGGTGGTGTGCTTACTGTGGTGTTACGCAACAGGGTTATAACTGACTTCTTGGTGTTTGGATTTTATGGATTCCTGTCTGTCTCCTTCTCTCCCTGCCTTTCTGCCTCCCTCCTTCAGTGTGAGAAACAGATGTCTCACTCAACCACATCCCTAGCACCCTTCCTTACTCATTCACTCTTTTAAACATGTATTGTTTTTTAAAGATTTGTCATTTTCTGTGTGCATTTGTGTGTGCCTGAGTATTTGTGCACCATGTATGTGCAGGTGCCTGTGGAGGTGAGAAGAGGGCACTGGATTCATTGCCCAGCGTGGGTGTTTGGAACTGAACCCAGGTCCATTGTAAGAACAGCAAGCACATTAACTATTGAACCATCTGTCAGCCTTCCTGATTTATTGATTTATTTATATATTTTAAGATCACACTTATTTATATGGGTAGGGGAATGCACATGGCACAGTTCACACATGAGGTCACAGGATAACTGAGGAAGTCTGCTCCTCCTTGTACCAGGCTCAAGCCTACTGGCTGCACCATTTATTCTATTTATTTGCTAGCTAGTTTGTTTGAGGCAGCATCTCTCCGAGTATGTTCTTCGTTTATTTATTCACTGATTGATTTGAGGCTGAGTCTCTCTGTGTCCCTTTGTCTGTCTTGGAGCTTACTGTGTAGCCCAGAAGAAAATCCAGTCTTTTCTTCTGTCTCTTCCAGTTAACACTCTTACTTGCTTTAAAGTAGTTTCTGTTTGTAAAATGAGGGTTATGCTGTGTGTACAGGAGAAGACATTTAATAAGATTATTTTGATCATTTACTTCCTGTTCTTACTGACCTAATCTTCCAAGTTTCCCTACAGTGGGGGTCATTGAGAAAGATAGGTTTGAGTTTTAATGGTAATCAGAATGGATGCTTGCTTTTAGATATTAAATAATTATAAAATCTTCATTAATTAGAAATACTTTTTTTGAAATGCAGAAACATTCAGCATATACTCCTGATACATTTGTGTGTGTATGAAACCATCAGACATTCCATTTATGAGTCTGAAAGAATATACTTACACTTTGGTTTATTACATTTAGTTTTATAAGAAGACCAAACAGCTGCCAGTTCTGGTGAGGTGCTGTGAAGAGATCCAGCCACATCAGTGGAAGCCGCCTATTGAAAAAGAAGAACACCGGCTTCCATTCTGGTTAAAGGTCTGGCCCTCCTTCAAAATCTATGTGAGGCAGAAGTCACTAAGAGCTCCTATAGGAGTTAAATGATAATTTCCCAAAGTAAATTCAAGAAGAGTTTATAGAATTGGAATGTGGTTGTGTTAGAAAATTGATGCAGAGAAAAACCCTTCTTGGAACATATGTCGAGGCTTCCTTTCAGTAGTCCTTAGGATCCAGAAAGCTGGTTTTTCTTTCCCCTAACTTCTGATGTGTACTAGAGCAGAGTGTTCTCGTCTTGTAGGCCAGTCTACAGTCCATTCAGGATGAACTGCGGAACATAGCTGAAGGTGCTACAGAGGGAGGAAGTGCAACCACAGCCACTGAGACCAGCACAGATCAGCACTTGCAGAAAGCCAGCCCTGTCCTGGGGGGTGAAATTCAGTACCCACTGCTGCTACCCAAGGGTGTGGTACTCAAACTGAAGCCAGGTTCCAAGCGTTTCTCCAGAAAGGCTTGGCGACAGAAGCGGCCATTGGTCCAAAAGCCCCTCCTTATCCAACCCAGCCCCTCTGTTCAGCCTGTGTTCAACCCTGGGAAAATAACAACGTGGCCAACTCAATCAGAAGTGCCTCCAAGCAACACGGTGGTCCAGATTCCTCATCTAATCCAGCCAGCCGCTGTCCTACAGACACTTCCAGGGTTCCCTTCAGTGGGGGTCCGTGGAGAAGACAGCTTTGAGTCTCCTGCAGCCCTGCCTGCTATGCCTTGTGGGTCTGAAGCCAGGACCAGCTACCCCCTGTCTGAGACTCACACAGTACCGCCGTCTTCCTCCACACCCAAGTTAATGCTGCCCTCTCTGGCTCCTTCTAAATTTCGAAAGCCATATGTGAGGCGGAAGCCCGTAAGAAGAAAAGGAGTCAAGGCTTCCCCCTGTGTGAAACCTGCTCCCATCATCCACCCCGCACCCGTCATCTTCACAGTTCCTGCCACCACAGTGAAAGTCGTAAGCCTCGGCGGTGGCTGTAACATGATCCAGCCTGTTCCTGCAGCTGTGGCACCCAGTCCCCAGACCATTCCTATCACCACTCTCCTCGTTAACCCTACTTCTTTCCCCTGTTCATTAAATCAGCCCCTTGTGGCCTCTTCCATCTCCCCCCTAATTGTTTCCAGCAATCCTCTCACTCTTCCTGTGACATCTATTCCTGAAGATAAGGCCCAAGTGAGCTTGGATGTTACTGAAGGGAAAAATGCTCAAAACCCCGAGTCCAAATTACAACCCCAGGAACTAACTCCTGTCTGCACTACTGTCTTCTCCAAAGAGGAGCCCAGGTCATGGCATTCCTCAGCAGATCCGGGAAGCCAGGAAGCATTCTCTGAATCCAGTGCCTGCAGCTGGGCTCTTGTGAAAACAGAAAGCCAGGAAGGGTCTTCCGAGAAGAGTGCCCGCGGCTGGACTGTGGTGAAAACGGAAGATGGTGGCCATGCTGTGGAGCCATTGCCTCAGAATCTCCAGGAGTCTCTGAACTCTCCATCGAAGGATTTATTAAATATGGTCAAGATGGAAGCTGAGGATTGTATGGTGGAAATCTCCAGCAATTTCCCCAAGCCGGACATTGGCGAGGAAGTGAAAGAGGAATGTTCTATGGAATTAGACAGGGACTCCCCACAGGAGAAGCCAAGTAGTGCCGGTGAGATGAGCAAACAGACAGTCCTGCAGAGAGAGGAGACGCAGGCTCCTAAATCCCCTTCTGTGTCCCAAGAAGCTCACGACGAGGGACATACAAGTAGGGATGTAAGCAAAGGATTGCCAAAAAGCACTCCATCCTCCATGGACCAGGGCACGGTGCTTAGCAGTCCTTCAGGGAAGCCTGAGGACTCAGCCAGCGCTGATGGTCAGTCTGGGGGAACCCCAGCAGGACCAGACACTGCAGGGGAGAAGGACGGGCCTGAGGAAGAGGAGGAGGAGGACTTCGATGACCTCACCCAAGATGAAGAAGATGAACTGTCCTCAGCTTCTGAGGAGTCTGTGCTTTCTGTCCCAGAGCTCCAGGTAAGGGCCAGAGCAGTTCCAAGTAGTATGGGGACTTGGTACAGTGCTTAATTGATTACCTTGTAGTCATAAACTATTACTTGACTTTTGAGTATCTATGGAACATAATCTTGACCTTTGTGTGAAGTGCCATGTACAGGGGACATTTTCTTTGAATTGGACTCATTTAAGTTTTAATTTAAATTACTTGAGCACACTTAATTTTTCAAAAATTTTTTACATTATTCATTTGTATAGTGAATCCATGCAATGATGTGTGTAGAGGTCAGAGGACCAGGACAGGTGGTTATCTCCTTCTGTCATGTGGGTCCGAGGAGTTGAGCTCGTGTTGAGTTGCCTCACTGGCTACCTTGCACATACTTTACATGCCACAAAAGCGAACAAACAACCCTTCATGGCAGTGAGCCCACGGGTAAAGTTACCTGTTGCCCACCCTAGTACCACATGGTATGAGGAGAGAACTGGTTTTCATGAGTTTTCCCCGGACCCTCCCGTGAGTGCCATGACACTCGTGTACCTCAGTGCATGCACTCAGCCGTAAATAAATGTGATTTTAAAAAGAACAGCCATGGGTTCTGGAGAGATAGCTCGTCAGTTAGGGCCACTTTTGTTCTTCCAGCGGATGCAGGTTTGAGTCGCGGCACCCACATGGCTGCCCACAACCCGCAGTCACTCCAGCTGTAGGATCCGATGCCCCTTGTAGGAATGTGCTACACAGATCTATATGCAGGCAAAACTTGTACTCGTTAAATAATAAAGTAATTAAAAATAATTTTAAATAGTCGTAAGAACTAGAGGAATAGCCAAACAGTAGAAGATGTACCTGTTAGGCCATTGTGGTACACACCAAGTCCCAGCACTTGTGAGGCAGAGGCAGGCAGATCTCTGAGTTTGAGGCCAGCCTGGGCTACAGAGTGAGTTCCAGGACAGCCAAAGAAATCTTGTCTTCAAAAACCAAACCAAACCAACCAAACAAAAAAATACATAGAGCATGTACTTAACATGTGCAAGGCCCTGATTCAGTACCCAGTCATGCAGAGAAGAAGCAAAGGAATAGAAAGAAGAAGAGGAGAAAAAGAAGGAGAAGGAGAAGGGAAAGAAGAAAAGGTGTAAAAAGTTCCTAAGCCTCGCGCATGGCGAAAGCAAAGCTGTCCTCACTGCCTCAGGCTTCTCTAATTCTGAGTGTTGGGCCTGAGCCTTGTGCTGTTGCTCCTGTACCTCAGCCTTCTGGGAGCTGCTAGGAGCCCTTGTAAAGATTCTTCGGTTTAGTACAACCAATTTAATCCTATCCTGACTTCCTTACAAATAAATGAGACCTAGACTTTGGTTAGTGTACTTGGCTCTGATAATTACTGGGATAACCCTGTCTACTTTTCAAACTGCTGGCCCGGCTCCGTCCCCGTGGTGTTCCCCAGACACTTGCAGTTTCTCCTCCCAAGTGCTCATGGTCCATCTCCTTTCGTGGTGCTGTCTCCTCTCTCCTCCTCCTCATTCTCTCCCCATTTGCTCTTCTGCCTCGCACAACCAGGTAACTAAAACCTTCCTACATCTAATCCCCCTAGTAATTGGCTGCAGCCATTTTTATTTAACCAATATTTTTAAATTAAGGACAATGTTCACACAACAAAAGCTGGTAAACGTGAGAAATCACTCATAGGTAGACCTTCTGGTACACATTTTATCTTTACAATACATAGCAGCAGACCAAACCTCAACAATATGATGCTTTTAGGAAACAATGGAGAAACTGACTTGGCTGGCGTCTGAAAGGCGGATGAGTCAGGAGGGTGAGTCCGAGGAAGAAAACTCCCAGGAGGAGAACTCTGAGCCAGAAGAAGAGGAAGAAGAGGCAGAAGGAATGGAAGCCTTGCCAAAGGAGGATGAGGTGAACGACGAAGCAGGTGGAGATGCTGCTGAGAAAGCCCCTTCTACCTTGGCCTCTCCTCAGACTGCCCCAGAAGTAGAGACCAGCATAACCCCAGCAGGTAAGTGCAGCAGGCCCCAAGGAGGGCCAGCTTCCCTTAGCTGCATTGCCCAGAGACAGTGTGCAGGGTGGGCTTTGGCTCCTGGAGCTTGTCTTCCCTCCCGAACAGACCAGAGCCGTCCCTCGCAGAAAGTTACATTCTTCCCAACACTAGGTTGCCCTGTGTTTTATCTGTGGTTCTTGCCTTTTGTGTGCTAGAGGCTAAGAGCTGTTGGGCTGTCATGTTCCTCCTTCAGCCTCTCTTCTGTCGTTTGAGGCAGGGTTCTACACTGTAGCTCAGGCAGTATTCCTCTGTTAGGCCACCGCTTCCCCTTCCCGCCTTGGACTCCTTTCTCAGATGCAGAGCTCATGTCTGCCTGTGTCCCCGGGACTGTTGAAGGGCGTGTGGTGCACTGGGCAGTACCGGTGCTGGCATGGAGCCAGGCTGGCTCTGCTGCTGACCTAGCTACTCTTCCCTAGCTGTGCCGTGATACTAGTTGGAGTGCACGGGGTGGCACTTGTGCTGGATAGCACAGTTACGAGGATTGAGAAAGAATCTTTTTCACTACTTCAAGGAGAAAGCATCAAAGCTGCTGGAAAGGGACGCAGCAGTCATCGGGCTCGAAACAAACGGGGAAGTCGGGCTCGGGCCAGCAAGGACACCTCCAAACTCCTGCTGCTGTATGACGAGGACATTCTTGACCGGGACCCACTCAGGGAGCAGAAGGACCTGGCGTTTGCACAGGCTTACCTCACCAGGGTAGGCAACTGCTGCTATTCCTGCTAGTGTGTGAGCATTTGCAACTGCTGCTTTGGAGGATGCTGTAAACATGGTTAAGGCGGTAGCTTAGCAACAGAGCACTTGTCTAGCACGGGCAAGGCTGGGTTAGCTCCAGCACAGCCAAAACCAAGTCTTTTCTCTAGGTGCACAATAGACTTTGTCTGTGTCTGCCACAGTGTTCTCTAACAACTGTCAGAAGACATGTGGCTTGGTCATCAGTGCCCCCAACCCTCACTCATCTCATCTCTCTTTTACCCAGAGATTGGGAGAAAGACGATATTGCCTCCCTCAGTGGCAAGTTGTGACTCCCCAGATTGGGTCAATACAGGACCTTTCCTTGCACTCAGTGAAAAGAACGGCATCTGGTGTGCAAGGCTGGGAGAACGGGTCTCAGGAGCGGACCTTGGTCCTGTATGTCTAGGTGCACTGTGCAGCATCCTCCTTAGGTAACTCAGCAAAGGGAGGTCCTCCCAGGGATAGGCACAACTTTCTTGTCTGCTATTATTTTATTAACATTCTAAGTTCATGATTCTGTACCTTGGTATGACATGTCTTAGAATCCGTATACACAAGCCTTGTACCTGGTTGACGCAGTGCTGAGGTCAGGAAGGAGAGCCTAAAGCGGTGGAGAACCGTCCCTGGCTTTTAAAGGTTTAAAGGTTGTCCAGTTGCCCCTCAGAGAAAGGAGTTGTGCCTTGCTGCTTGTTCTGTGTGTCGTTACTTCCTGGGTCAGAGGGATGCCTCTGAAGGGAGCTCTTAGAGCCCTGTGAGCTGGCTGCCCTCTGTGCCCAGGCTAGTTAGGATTTCGGCCCAAAGAAAGGATGCTTACTGTTGCAAGTATTCCTTATAGGTACGAGAAGCTCTCCAGCACATCCCTGGCAAATATGAAGATTTCCTTCAGATCATCTACGAATTTGAGTCAAGTTCCCAAATGCACAGCGCTGTGGATCTCTTCAAAAGCTTGCAAACCCTTCTCCAAGACTGGCCTCAGCTCTTGAAGGACTTTGCTGCTTTCCTGCTGCCTGAGCAAGCCCTGTCGTGTGGACTCGTAAGTCCACTTTGATGGGCAAAGACTTCACAGCCGACTCCGGGGCAGAGGCAGAGGCAGAGGGGCTTGAATGCAGTCAATCAAGACAGTTTCAGTTTCCCCATTTGCTTACAGGGTTTTATCTGTAGTACCAGTAGAGAACTTGATAAGTCACATTCTGCCCGCCCTCCCTCACTGGTGAAAAGTAAATTTTTAAAAATTTTTTTAAATACATGGATTTTCTAGGTAGCCTCTGTTGGCCTGGAACTCATTGTTTAGATCAGGCTACACAGAGATCCTCCTGCCTCAAGTGCTGGAATTAAAGGCATATGCCATCATGCCCCATCTCCTTTATACTAAGCATTTGTTGGTATCAGGCAAATCTTGGTGCTAAGAATAGCAGTTCAAAAATATTAATTTGGGCAGTGGTGGCGCACGCCTTTAATCCCAGCACTTGGGAGGCAGAGGCAGGCGGATTTCTGAGTTCGAGGCCAGCCTGGTCTACAAAGTGAGTTCCAGGACAGCCAGGGCTACACAGAGAAACCCTGTCTCGAAAAACCAAAAACAAACAAACAAACAAAAAATATTAATTTTTCTGCCCTCAAAAGAGCTTTCAGTCTCAAGTCTGTAACATATAAATTATAAAAATAGCCAAATACATAGTACATTATCTTTTATAATGATAATTCTTCACAGAAAACTAGAGCAAGATAAAAGACTAGAGAATTGGAAGTGGGCGAGGAGATGGTATGTGTTTGCCTGTGTGTATGTGTGCTCGCGCACACGTGTCTGTCTGTCTGTCTGTATGTCTCTGTGTATGTGTGTGTGCCTGTGTGTGTTTGTGTGTGTGTCCACATGCTTATAATCCCAGCATTCAGGAAGCTGAGCTAGAATGATGGCTGCTGATTCACGGCCAGCCTAGGGATTGATGCTTGTTCAGGATTCTGGATTCTGTGGTCCATAGTGAAACCCTGTCTTCAAAAAGACAAAGAGTTGAAGACTTCTGAGTGGAAATGGGAGGGATCACATGTGCGTAGTGACTCCTAAGTGTGGTCGCTGTGCTTAGGAGGCAGAGGGAGGAGGAGACAGAGAGTAGGAGGGAGGGAGAGAATTAATTTGAATATGCAATAGTAGTTCTAGACTAGTCTTCTCATTCTGACAGGTAGAAACAAACAGGAATAAAGGAGTAACCTCATCATTTTGACAGATTGGTGTTCATTTGATGATGGCTTAACTATAAACTTAATGTCCATTTTCCGTCTGGCATTACTATGAGGATCAAATGAACATATATGCAGCAATATGTGCACTCTGATGATCCACTTGAGTTTGAATATCTTATTTTATAATCCATAAAATAGTGAAGAACCTTGGGTAGATATATTTCTCTCATTTGTTTGTTTTATTTGAGATAATTCTCATGTGTAGCTTATCCTGACCTTGACCTTGGAATCTTCTGTCTCAGCCTCCTTTTAGTAAGAGAGATACATATCTCTTAAATCTTTCACATCTCCGTTTCTTGGGTTTTAAATAGACTCCTGTCATAAGCAGTGCCTCTGGCCCATTGCTCTCAACTCTTCTCAGAGCCTTCACGTCCGCTCTAGCTGCGCAGTGACTCCTTTCTTGTCTTCCTTCCACTCTGATAGTTTGAGGAGCAGCAGGCTTTTGAGAAGAGTCGCAAGTTCCTTCGGCAGCTGGAGATATGTTTTGCTGAGAACCCCTCACACCACCAGAAGATCATCAAGGTTCTTCAGGGCTGTGCAGACTGCCTTCCTCAGGACATCACTGAGGTGCTCCCTCTTCTGCTTCCTGTCAGCTTCTCCTTCCCCATTAGATTTATTGCTTTTATGTGTGTGAGTGTTTGATGTGCGTGGGTTTGTGCATCACATGCATGCCTGGTGCCTGCAGAAGTTAGAAGAGGGCGTTGTATTTCTTGGAACTAGAGTTACTGATGGTTGTGAACTACCATGTGTTGCTAGGAACCTAACTTGGGCCCTCAAGTGCTCTTGCCTCCTGAGCCATCTCCAGCACCCATGTCCTGCCTCCTAACTGTCACTTCTGTGTCTGCCTAATGGGCTCCATATCATTTCCCTCTGGAGTCGTAAACTAAGGAGATGAGAAAACAAAGTGTTTCGACTCAGCTACTATAGCATGAAGCACAGGGAGAATCCAGAGCCACAAGCTCATAGTAGGACCATCAGTGCTGTGGGAGGGAGGTTGAAGAAAGTGGGTGCTGAAGGGTTTGGACTCCTCATTTAGCTTATGCAGGGGACCCGTCAGGCAGGCATGGAAAGTGCTGTCCCTGGGAATTGCATTCATAGCTAATAGTCTCCCTCTCCAGCCTACTCCCACCGCTGTAGGCGAGCACGCAGGGAAAAGCTGGGACAGTCTACCAGAGATAGGACCCATGGTGCCTGAGGTCCTAAATTAACCCCTGAGACCCCAAGGCATGCACTGGCCCGTGGGCACTCACTGCCAACCTGAAGCCCTGAGTGTGACCCCTGGGATCCAAATGCTGGAAAGAGAGAGCTGACTCCTAGAAGTTGTCCTTTGACCTCCGCAGGTGTGCTGTGACACACACACACACACGCACACACACCCCAAACAAATTTAAAAATAAAATACTTAAAAAAAAAAAGTTAGGCGCTGTGTAGAAGGTAGAGTGTGGGTTTCATTGGTCCTGATTTAATGCAGGCTAGAGATGTTCTGCAGACATCTTCTTAGCTTTCACAACTCTCTCCAGCTCAAGACACAGATGTGGCAGCTCCTCAGAGGCCATGACCACCTACAGGATGAGTTTTCCATCTTTTTTGATCATCTGCGCCCAGCAGCTAGCAGGATGGGTGACTTTGAAGAGATCAATTGGACTGAAGAGAAAGAGTATGAGGTATAAGTTGTCTAGGGGAAGGCTGCCTGGGGGAGGGGTTGGGTCCCAGAGTCTACTCACTGCTACCAACTCTTGTTTAGTTTGATGGCTTTGAAGAAGTGATACTCCCTGATGTGGAAGAGGAAGAAGAGCCTGCCAAGGTGTCCACAGCCTCCAAGAACAAGAGGCGAAAAGAGATTGGGGTCCAGCATCAAGAGAAGGTGTGCATGCTTTTGAGTAATACCTGCTTTTCAGGAAGCATGGTTTGAATTTTACTTTGGTTTTTTTTTTTTTTTTTTTGGTTTTTTTCGAGACAGGGTTTCTCTGTGTAGCCCTGGCTGTCCTGGAACTCACTCTGTAGACCAGGCTGGCCTCGAACTCAGAAATCCGCCTGCCTCTGCCTCCCAAGTGCTGGGATTAAAGGCGTGCGCCACCACTGCCCAGCTGGAATTTTACTTTGTACGTATCACTGGTATGTATAGGACAGCGCAAAGTCTTAAGATTGGAGATGCTTATGGGTCACAAACCACAGGTAAGGCTGCTGTGGAGAATCCATGAGCAGTTGGACCCATCAGGCCTCATTAGATGGAATTACAGCCAGGCATGATGGCACATGCCTATACCTCCAACACCGAGAGGCTGAGGCAGGCATATTGTGCAGCTTCCAAGATAGCTTAGGCTACGTGGTGAAACCTACCTCAAAAAAGAAAGGGAACAAATACAAAACAAACAAACAATAAAACTCCTAGGTATTTCATGCTTTTATCCTGGCTCAGAGCTGCCATGTTTGAACCTTTGGGTTTTTCAACTTTTTTCCCATGAAAAGAAATAATGATAATTTACTAATGATAATTTAGTATTGACAAATGTAGCAGTTGTATTACTGTGTGGCAGCACCATATAGGTTATTAATTAGTTCATGAAATTTTCATAGCAATACTGCAGAGGGTTTTATTTACATAACTGAAGTGTATAGAGAAGCTAATGCCAGAGTGAGCTCTTCAGCTGTCAGTGTTGGCACACTGATGTGTTTGACCTCTTTCTAGCTGGAGAGTCTGCTCATACCTAGTACCAGAAATAGCCTTGGGCTAGGGTAGATCAGTGGGAAAAGCCTGGTGACTTCAGGTTGATCACCATCATCAGGTCCCTATGGTCATGCTATTCTCTCTGACCTCCATTCATGTGGTAGTGTGCATGTATGCACATATGTGTATGTAGTAGATGAATGTATTAATCTTAGAGAACAATGTGTTTGTGTAGGAAAATGCCAGTGTGAATGTAGGTGCCACAGAGACCACAAGAGCAGTGCATAATTGTTCTGGCTACTAAGCCATCTCTTCAACCACCCCCCCCCCCCAAATCAATTTATTTCTAAAGATTTATTGTTATTGTTGTTGTTGTTATAAGTAGAGCCTCTCTGTGTAGCCCTGGCCGTGGAACTTACCATGTAGACCACCTTGGCCCCAAGCTCAGAGATCAGTGGCCTGTTTTCCTGGTGCTGTGATTAGAGGTGTGGGCCACTCTGGAGAGACTTTCCTTTGTTTTACATTCATGTATGTTGTGTGTATGGGGCATGCGTATGCCATGGAATATTTCTGGTGGTAGAGAATAGCTTCTACCATTTGGGTTCCAAGGACTGAACTCTTAAGCCTCACTTACAATAGGTTCCTTTATCTTCTGAGCCATCTCATTGGCCCAAGATGTTGTCTGTCTGCTGTCTGTGTCTTTTTTTTTGGGGGGGGGTTGTTTTGTTTGAGACAGTGTTTCCCTGTGTAGCCATAGCTGTCCTGGAACTCAGAAGTCTGCCTGCTTCTGCCTTCCCAGTGTGGGGATTAAAAGGCAAATCCCTCCACACCCAATCAAGAGGTCTTTAAGTCTAGGGGTTTTCTTTTTGTTTGCTTTTAAATTTAATTTTATATGCATATGTGTTTGTCTGCATGTATGTCTGTGTACCACATTGTGCCTGGTACCCACAGACATCAGAAGAGGAAATCAGACCCTCTGCTGTGAGCCACCATTTGGGTCCTGGGAATCAAACCTGGGTCCCCTGAAAGAGCAGCCGGGCTCTTAACTGCCAAGCTGTTTCTCTAGCTAGCCCTTTTTTGTTGTTTTTAAAGATTTATTTTATGTATGTGAGTACACTGTAACTGTCTTCAGATGCACCAGAGAGGGCATCAGATCCCTTTACAAGATGGTTGTGAGCCACCATGTGTTTGCTGGGAATTGAACTCAGGACCTCTGAAAGAGCAGTCAGTGCTCTTAACCATTGAGCCATCTCTCCAGCTCTCTAGCTAGCCACTCTAGCCTCTTAAAGCTTTATTTCTTTATTGTCTCTCTGCCATGCTTCTTAGAAAATAAATGACCTTGAGAACTCAGCCTTTTTGGAGTTTCTTCTGCATCAAGTTAATAATGGTTCTTGGGTTTTGGCTTTATTAAGTAGAGTCACTGTACAAAGCCATTTTTCAAGAGTTTAGAGAACACACAGGGAGACAGAAAGTCTGTGACTGGATCTACTCTGGAGCTTGCCAGTGCATTTCTTCAAAATCTGTTTGACTTAAGTTTGTCCTGGGCTTGTGGAATTCCTTTTTCTTTGGATCATTGTAGATTCTTCAGGGACTGTAGTGACGATTGGGGCAATGACCACTCCGTGATGAGATGGTACATTATCAAAGAGGAGTGGGAGGGCCATTTGCATAATCAGGCCTCTCAACTCAGCTGTTTTTCTCAGTTCTGAAAATTCTGGGCAGCTAATCAAGCTGGGGTTTGTTGTAGGAGACCGAATGGCCTGAAGCAGCCAAGGATTGTTCCTGTTCCTGCCATGAGGGAGGTCCCGAATCTAAGCTGAAGAAGAGCAAAAGGAGAAATTGTCACTGCAGCAGCAAGGTGAAAAAAGTGCTTGGTGTGGGGACTGCCCAGGCCTCACTGTGCACACGCTGGGGTCTGTTGTTGGCTATGTTGGTGTGGGGGTGGGGGACTCTCGTCCTCCTACCTCTGCTCTGAGCTGGGATTAAAGGTGTGTGCCAACACTCCTGATTAGATGCTGTTTTGCTACTACAGGTTTGTGTCTCTTTTGAATTTATAACATGATCATATGCATTAGATTATATGCAGTATACACGTGTGCACACATCCAAAATAAATGGACCCTTCTACAAAATCCAAAATGGAGCCAGGTGCCTGGCCTGTAAACCCTGCATGAGGAGGTGAAAGCAGAAGATCAGAAGTTCTAAGTTATCCTCAGCTACGTAGCAAGTGTGAGGACAGCCTGGGATATTAACACACTCTTTCAAAGCTAAAAGGAGATGGGTGTATTTTTCCTTTTGTTGTCGTGTTTTTTCTTTTTGTTGTCGTTTGGTCTTGAGACAGTGGCTTGTTACATAACCTGGCCTGACCTCACACTCACCGTCCTCCTGTCTGTATGTTTTTTGTTTTTTCGAGACAGGGTTTCTCTGTATAGCCCTGGCTGTCCTGGAACTCACTTTGTAGACCAGGCTGGCCTCGAACTCAGAAATCTGCCTGCCTCTGCCTCCCAAGTGCTGGGATTAAAGGCATGCGCCACCACTGCCTGGCATGTCTGTATGTTTTGAATGTTAGGACTACACACATAAATCACCACACTCAATTTGGTGGTGCCGAGATCAAACCCAGGGCTCCTCGTGTGGTAGGCAAGCCCCCTACCAATTGAGCTACATCTTCAGCTTTAGATTTTTTTTCCCCTTTTTTTCTGAGGTGATGTTGGTTGCTTTTAAATTTTTGAGATAAAGGCCTTATGCTAGCCTCTAATTGACCATGTAGAGAGCCTTGAACTCCTGCCTCCACTCCTTAAGAGCTGGGGTTACAGTTGGCTTTTGCTTTGTTTTCCGAGTTGAGTTTCTCTGTATATCCTTGGCTGTCCTGGAATTTACTCTGTAGACCAGGTTAGTGTCTAACTCACAGAGATCCACCTGCTTCTGCCTCCCAGGTCCTGAAATTAAAGGCGTGCGCCACCACTTCCTATCTGGATTTTCATTTTAAAACAGTCTTTGTCTATGGCATACTACTCTGAATGTGCTTGATATCGTCTGATCTCGGAAGCTAAGCAGGGTCAGGCTTGGTTAGTACCGGGAATACCGGGTGCTGTAGGCTTATTTTTTTTTTTTTAAAAACAGTCTTTGATTTGAATATGATGATTCACACCTATAATCATGACTCTTGGGAGTTGGAGACAAGGAGCTGGGAAATAAAACCTGTGTAGCAAGTAACATACATAAAGACCCTGACTCAAAAAAAAAAAAACTAGTGGTTAGAGAGATGGCTCAGCAGTTGAGAACCACTGGCTGGCCTTCCAGGGGACCGTTGCTTCTTTTCTCTGCATCTACATGGCAGCTCACAGCTGTCTATAACTCCAGTTCCAGGAGTCCCACTGCCTTCTTCTGGACTGTGCCAGCACCATAGACACATGGTACATAGACATTCGTGTAGGCAAACAGTCATGATACACAGAAAATGAAAATATTTCTAAAAACTGATGCTTCTGGAAATGGGGAGTAAAACTGCAGTTGAAGTATCTCCTTACAGACTTGCTGTTGTCTGGGGACATCCTCTAGGAAGCTTCTGCTTCTGTTCATTATAGGTAGGCCCTACTCTGCTTCTGTTCGTTACAGGTAGGCCCTACAATTACTTTAGGTTTCCCTTTCTTTCCATCAACCTGTGAGCAAAAGAGAGTAAAGATAACTTTGGATCTTCACAGTGAGTTGATTGGTATCACAAATATAGTCCTCATCAGAAGCAGAGTCCTCCCACTCTTTAAAAGCACGCTGACTGGCTTGCTGAGCACCGGCCTGAGACATAGGAAGGTCAGGACATTTTTAACCTAGAGAGTCACTCTTGCAGGTCTGTGACAGCAAATCCTACAAGAACAAGGAACCCCTCGAGTTGGTGGGCAGTGGCCCCCTCCAAGAGGCCAGTACGGTGCCCGGCACGAAGGAAGCAGGCCAAAGCAAGGACATGTTAGAAGAGGAAACACTGGAGGAACAGGAGAACATGGAGGTGACCCAGAGTAAGACTGGCAGGACCGCCAGAAAGGGAGAGGCACCCGGTCTAGGTGAGTGACTGCCGGCCCCGTGGCTGCTGCTCCTTCCTTCCTCGCTCTTTCCTGCACTGCAGCAAGCTGTGCTTCTAAGACAGCTCTCTCCAGTGATGGGCATGCCACGCTTTCATGGCAGACTGTGGCAGTCCCTTTTCCCACTCCCCCTCACACAGTAAGACTGAGTTCCAGAATAGCCAGAGCTAGAGTGAGACCCTGTGTCAAATATGACAAAACAGACTCCTGAAGTCTTTCCCTAGGCTTGTGTCCTCTCTACCAACCCTGGCCTCCCTCAAGTGGCTCCATTCTCTCCAGCAGCCTTCCTGCTGGAGCTGTTAGCTGTAGCTCCCTCCCCAGGGCTGTGGCTCCCAGTGCATACTCTGATCCCATATCCTTCTAAGCAGGGTTCACAGTGGGGAGTACTGTGCTGTGCTCTGCAGAAGTGACCCCCATGGAGCCGCCGTCGTTGGAGGGCTCAACACGCCGCTCACCAGAGACTCCTCGGCTTCCTCCGCAGACTGGAGCTGTAGTCTGCTCTGTCAGGAGAAACCAGGCTGGGCCTGGAGTTGTCCCCTGCCTCAGTACTTCCTCCTTACCTCCTGAAGATGGGGAGGACCAAAAAGCTGCTGCTAACTCAGAGACTCCTGTGCCCCTTCCCGAAGCCTCAGACACTGAGAGACTGCTGGGAACTGTGGAGCACCCCACTTCCCTCCCAGGCCCTGTTTCCTTAAGGACCAGAGACACAGGGAGAAGACAGGCATGTGGGAAAGCAGCCAGTCAGAGTTGGCTCCTCGAGAGCAGAGCTGAGGCAAAGGCAGCACATATGGTGGCCCCTGTCCATGAAACCTCATCGGGAGTTGGTGCCTTGGAGGCCGCTCCCAAAACTGCCAGAGAGGTCCTGGCTGAAGACAGTGGGACACAAGGCAAGGGCCCAGAAGGGGCACTGCCAAAAGCCTCAGAAGCTACTGTCTGTGCCAACAACAGCAAGGTCAGCTCCACTGGGGAGAAGGTGGTACTTTGGACAAGGTGGGTAAAGATGGGCTTTACTTACAGAATTTAATACAACTCTGAAAAGCTTGGAGCTAATCATCCTGCCTGGATTACAGGGAGGCTGACCGAGTGATTCTCACCATGTGCCAGGAACAGGGAGCACAGCCCCATACCTTCAGCATCATTTCTCAGCAGCTGGGAAATAAGACCCCTGTAGAGGTAAGGTACAAGGGGCAGGTGATGATGGGAACAGAGGCGAGAGGACGGGATCCGCTGGGTTCACAGTCACAAGGAACTCTCAAGGCAGCAACTGGTTATTATAAAGGGTGGTCTGAAAAAGGCTTGACCTGCCTGCCAGGTGGTAGGGTTTCTTTGGAGATACGATTTTTCACTGTGCCTGGAAAGCCTAGAACAATGTAGATCAGGTTGGTCTTGAACTCAGAGATCCATCTGGCTCAGCCTCCTGATTGCTGGAATTAAAGGTACAGATTACTTTGTATGTGTGTGGTTTTGTTACTCAGGAAAGCTGTGTGTGTGTGGCGGGGGAGAGATCTATACAGAAGCCACAGTGCTGGTCACCCTCTCTGGAGCGTGGGTGCCCATTCACTGTAAGAAGCCTAGAAGGACAAGCAGGGCCCTCTTCCCTTCCTAGGTTTCCCACCGTTTCCGAGAGCTCATGCAGCTCTTCCACACGGCCTGTGAGGCCAGCTCAGAGGACGAGGATGACGCCACCAGCACCAGCAATGCAGACCAGCTTTCTGACCATGGGGACCTGCTGTCTGAAGAAGAGCTGGATGAGTGACAGCCGTCGGCACCTGAGATGGGTGGCACTTCACTCGTGGAGACCAAGAGGACAGAGCAAATATGGAGGTGGCTCTATAGTTCATCTCTCAGGGTCGTTGGTGAAGACCCTACAAGCCCAACCTGTACATAGCATGGAGGTAGATCTGGTTTGCCTGAGTATGGTGGTCTCAAGTGTTTTTAAATGTACAAACGCATATGTCATGTAACAGGTCCCTACACACTGGGTTCCTGCACCCGGCAGCTTTTATTATAAATTATCTCCCCACTACCCTCCCCTGGACTTCAGTGGGAAAGGCTGTCACCCTCCTGGTAACACTGGGCCAAGCTGTGTAACTCCTGCAGCATCTCCTCCATGTCATCCTGCTCCACCCCAGCGTCCATGAAGCTAGCCCAGCGCCTCAGGTCAAGTCTGCTGAGCTCTTCCGCCAAGTCTCCCAGGGTCCGGTGCAAGGATGAAGTTGAACGCAAGGCCCCAAACACAGGGATGCTCTGCACTGCTGCAGAGGAAAAGGAGGAGGACTCTGAGTGGGCTGGGGTCTGCTCTGGGACTCTAGAGCTGATGTGAAATACTGCAGTGACATGCGTGCTGTCCCTTTAGTGTGCTCCCCAGGAGCTTGTAGTCGAGTAGAGGAACACTCAACTGTGAACTTCTTTTTCCTTTGCACTTTTAATCCAGGAAAAGAAAGAGTAAAACTTTTCCTACGTAGCTGAAGTGTTAGTTTTCTTCATGTCCTACCTGCGCCCTTGGGACCATCCATGGCCAACCCTTTCTGACTGAAGCTTGAGAAGAAGTGTGGGTACGGAGGAGCCACTTTGCAGGGAGTCAGCAGCAGATGTGACGAACTGCAGATAGAGAGGTGATCAGAGAGCAGGGAGACCAGGGCTGCAGAGGCCTGGGGAAGGGCGTGGACATACTGACCTCAAGACTCTAGGGTGCTGCTGCTCTAGGTACTGGGCCAAGACTTCTTCTCCAGAGGCACATGCATGAAGAGCGGAGGGCAAAGGCGTCCCTGGGCTGAGCTTACTACAAGAACAAAATGGCGTTTACCCTTTGGCTGCATGAGTGTAAGCTAAGATCCATCAAGTGAACTGGTCCAGAGCTTTTTTCCTATGGTGAGGCATCCATGGTGGAGAAAAGGGGTGTTAGAAAGTGTTCTAGGGACACAAAGCCATCCGAGAACCAGCAGCCTTACCTGGTGTGGCTGGCTCTCTCTATGCCCCTGAGCACCACAGACTGAGCAAAGCACCGCCCGGCAGAGTCCCCACATGCAGACAGGGAGGTCCAGGGCGTGGCTTCTCCAAGCTGCATCAGGATATCAGGAAGGGACTGGCCTTGAACCAGTGGGAAGGGGATGATTGCTTCTGCTGTCACCACCTAAACACCGGGAGGGAGCAGATTAGGAAGTGTTTTCTGAGCGTTGGCCCAGCCCCTCACAGAGCTTCTTACCTTTTTTCCAGAGAAACTTAGCACATCAGCCAAGTGACCCATGGAAACCATTGAGGAACGCAGGCGATAGGGGACAGTAACCGTGTCCAGGGCTGTGGCCAGGATGGCACTACAGTGGAAGGGCAGAGTCGCCTGTCAAGTGGGACAGGATGGGAACACCGCCTTTTGTGTGTGGAAAAATGGGTGGAGGCAGAACATGAAGGACAGACATTCAGGGGATGAGACGACAAGACAAACATGAGATGCCAAGAAGTCAAGTTCAAGCTGGGAATCCACTTTGGTGTTACCAATGCCTCCCAAGCATGTGCTAGGTCCTGAGTTCAATCCTTGGCAACACATGTACACATGGGGTTGGGGGCGAGGGAGAACGAGCAGAGCCACAGGACAGAGGACAGCACGAACTGAGCTTGAGCCTTACATCGTAATGTAGGTAAGGGAAGTTGACAGGCGGCTTGGGTCGCAGGCCCAGGTTCCCTCCAAGGGATAAGGGACAGACAAAAGAGCTGTACCCAGTCAGGCGCACCAGACCGAATGCTGTGTTTAAGAGACGATAGATATTTTTCTGGGGCTCCTGGTAATAGGAACGAGAGTGGCTTGCATCGGGCAACTCGCACAGTGGGATCCTCTTTCCCCAACAACTCTGCTGCCCCTTTCTTCCAGCTTCCACTCACCCCAAGATTGTAGGGACCAGGGAGCAGGCCCCAGGTTAGTACTCCCCGCCCTGAATACTCGTCTTGTAGTAACTCTGCAGTTTTAGCACCTACTCCAGAAAAGCCATCATGCAGGTCACACAGGATCTGGAAGCCCTGGAGATAGATGACCAAAAAACAAACAAAAAAAGGCTGTAGGAAGAGGAGACTTTCCACCCCAACACCATCCACCCTGCCACCCGGCTACCTGCAAATAGTCGCATTCTTCCACATAGAAATGCAGCCTGTCCTCCAGCTCTTCCGAGAACCTGGACTCCTTCAGGACACTCTCCCCCTGGCCAAAAGCCTCCAGCCGGCCTGTCTCACTGCCAAAAATCACCACGACAAAAGACTCAGCCCTGCACTCAACCCTCAGTCTGCTGTTTGGAAGGGCAGTGTGTTGGGGGGACCTAAGCCTTGTCTCAGCCTCCACAGTCCCCATACCCATCATGGTTGTACTTCTGAATCACACAGATGCTCCGTGGATGGAGATGGACTCTGAGGAAGTCTGACCAGACTTGGATGTTGTTCTCTGTGGGGATAAGTGGGTTTGGAATTTGTAGCAGGGATAACTAGTGGGAGGAAACAGCGCTGAGCTGCCCCATTCCCACGTTCCTCTGTCCAGGGTCAGCATCAGGGGCTCTCTCACCTCTGCCATTCTGGAGAGTCTGGGTCAGCTTGGCCCTCCAGGAACCATCACTACTCCGCACTCCCTGGGAGGGGGGCAGAAGATCGGCCTTTTAATTCCAGGTGGTTCTCATCTGCCATGGGCTTATCTTTACTCATGAGTATATGTGCATGCCTGTGTGAGTTTATGTAGACCATGTGCATGAGGTACCCAAAGCCAGAAGAGGCTGTTAGATCCCCAGGAACTGAAGTTACAGTTGTGAGCTGCCTGATATGGACAACTCAACTCAAGAGTTCTGGAAGAACAGGCAGGACTCTTAATCTCTGAGCCAGGTTCCGGGTTCCCTCCAGTTCAGAGGCAAAGGTGCCTTTCCAAAAATACTCCCCGACAGCATTTACAGTGACTAGACTCCCTCCTGTGTGCATCAGAGAGCCACTGTGCTTGCAGCGGGTTTAAAGGTTTGGGACAGAGCCCATCCATCACCTCTGCACTCAGAAGGTCCTGGAGGTTCGGGTTCTTTGGGTGGGCTTCTTCTCTGTGTGTGGTGAGCTTCCCCTGCCTGAAAAAGAGTAGAGACTTAGCACGGAAAGCATCCCTCTGCAGAGTTCCCCCCGCTGTGCATACACACAGTGGATCGCGCTCATAGGAAAGAACTCACCATGCTACTGCAGCCTCTTGCCGCCGGTCCCTGTAGAGGCAGCCTTCTTCTTTTAGGGCATTCAGACTGCCTGTGCAGAAATGAAAGGTAAGGCCGAACCTAGAGCATCGTGTGATCAAGACTAACCCGATCACCTGTCAGGTAATGTGGTGTGGCAGTTCCTCTCCACCGAGATGAGGTCGCCCTCTGTAGCTCTGAATGGTCTAAAAAATGTAAGACAGATTGCTTTTGAACTCAGAGCTTCTGCCTGCCTTTGCTGACATTGATAAGGGCGTGTCCAACTGCACAAGGTACTTGGCTTTTAAAAGCATACTTGGACATACAATAGATGGGACAGGGAATCTGGACTCCATTCTTCTGTCAATAGCTGTGGTCCATCTGTAGGTGTGAGTGCAGCAGCTTAACATTATACTGCCCATTCCAGTGCAGGATCCGGAAGTAAACAACTTGCCCTTTCGGCATCCCCGGGGGCTTGTGCCCAATGTGGGTTTCGAAGTGAACTGATGCTTGGGCCTTCGCACGCCACACGGGAAAACTTGGTTGAGCCCGCCATCGCCTCACCTTTCAGATCCATGAGGATGAGTCGAGGCGTATAGGTTTCCTGGCCATGCAGTGTCCGGCCGGTTCTGTACAAGACGTCGGGGCACAGCTCGCCTGACGACTCTTCGTCCTCGGTCGTGCGTCCCAGCGCAGCATCCTGCAGGGTTCACAGGACTGAGCGAAGGGGGAAGGATGGGCAGGGCCAGTACCTTCCGCAGGGAGCACCGGGCTGCCACAAGGGACCTGACCTGCTGGTTCCACCAATGCGCCCCCACGAAACCCGCGAAATGTCCCAACTGCAGCGTGAGCACCTCGCGAGCCCCGCCAGCCATACCGCCGCGGCTCTCGGGCACCGCCCCGCCGCCGCGGGCCCCTTGGCCGGAGGGGGCGGCTTCCGCGCCCTATTGGTTCGCGAGCACGTGCTTTCCCGTTGGCCTCCCGATTCGTTAGTCTCCGAGGCCGCGGCTCACGCCCCGCCTCTTCCTCTTCTGGAATGCCGGAAGCTGCTGCGATTCGCCGTCGTCACGCCGTCCCTTCTGAGCTTCCGACTGTGGCTGGGCTGGTCTGGCCAAGGTCGTGGAAGGTTCCCTCACCTGCTTCTATCTCTCTTCGCGCAGATGCCTCTCTCCTGTAGCTGATAAATCACGCGAGAAAAAAAAAAAGCCGACGAGGAATTCGACTCTCCTCTGGATCCTCCCACTCACTTTCTTTTCCCACCTCTAAAGTCCCAGCCCATCTAAACCAGTGGACTGGCCCCGCGGGACATCTATCTGCTTCTGTTACCTTATGGGAAAGATTGTATTCCCTTTCTCACATGTTCATATAGTTTGGTTGTACTTCGGTGCTGTTTTCATTTCTTTTTTGTTTGGTTTGTTGTTTGGGTTATTTTTTGAGATGGGGGTGGGTGGGGTGTGTCAATATGTAGACCCTGGCTGGCCTGAAATGACTGTGTAAAGCAGGCTGCTTCAAACTCAAAGAAATCTTCCCTCCCCTTTCTGAGTGCTGGAATTAAAGGCCGTGCCATTAATAAGGTTGGGAACATTCTTTTATGTATTTATAAACCTTTGGATATCCAATTTGTAGAGCGTTTCCAAGCCGCATGTGATAGCTGAAACCTGTAATCCCTGCCCTAGGATGTGGCGAGAGACCAGTTCATCCTTGGCTCCTTAGCAAGTTGAAGGCCCACTAGGCTGCATGAGACCATGTCTAAGTTACAAGACAAACAAAACAAATTACTATTCCAAATGTCTTGCTCATGTTTCTTTTGGACTGTCTAGTATTCACTTATGAAGAAAATAAATGGGTCCAGGCAAAATGCTCAATGGGTTAAAAGGAGCCTGGGGATTTGCTGCCAAGCCTGCAGACCAGAGTTTGAACCTAAGGACCCACAGGGTAGTACAGAACCAAATCCCTAGCTGTGTACATTATTCTGAACATAAGCACACGGCTAGCAAAATATTTAGAAAATGAATCATATAGAACAGCTGAGCCTTCTCTCCAGCCCTGAGGTGATCATTTTTTAAATATTTGTGTGTGGGGTGTGTACATGCACCGCACATTTATAAGTCAGCAAACAAGTTGAGCGATTTGACTCTGTACCACCATCTAGGCCCTCAGGCTCAGGCTCTAGTCTGCAGTCTTGGCAGCAAGCTCCTCTCAGACATTGTGCCTATGTCTGAACCCACTTATTTTTATTCATATTTACATTTTTATTTGGTTGTGTGACACTTCCTTTTCTGGGAACATATATTCCATTTTCGTAGGTGTAAAAAATGTTAAATAACCATCTTTTCTTTCAGACTCAGTAAATCAAATTTTGTGCTTGAGTGGGTGTCTATTTCATTGTGACCCTGAGAACATTTCCAACTAGGGTCTCCAAAAGTGGGATTCTACAAGAAATTAATGGTTGTAGTCCATTTTTAAAGTAAGGCAGATCAGTCACAGATAAGCAGCAGGCTCCGGGCCCCTCTTTTCCCCAGCTGGTGTTTGACAGCTACCTGTCATCTTGAAACCAACCTGCTATGTGACTCAGCTCATTACTTGAAAAGGAATGCATCTTAGATTAGGCTTTGCCCCCTAATCAATGACATGGGGGAATTTGTGAAGGAGGCAAGTCCCAGCCTTTGGGAGAAGAGGTCAGGGATTTATTTGAATGAAGGACTTTAACCATTTTGGGAGGGTGGTTTTGAGACTGGTATCTGGTTGTCCTGGAACTCTATGTGGAGGGTTGGCTCCAACTCACAGATATCCGTCTGGTTTTCAATGGAGGACTTAGAAATGGAAGTTGATTTGTTGGGCTGGAGAGATGGCTTAGTGGTTAAGCACTCTTGTTACTCTTGCAGAGGACCTGGACTTGGTTCGAAGCACTCACGTGGATCCATAACTCCAGGGCTAGGGGATTCAGTGCCCTCTTCTGACATCCATGGTTACTCCATGCATGTAGTGCATATACATATTCATACACATAAAATACATGTAATTAAAAAACAACATGGCTTAAGGGCTGGAGAGATGGCTCAGTGGTTGAGAGAACATACTAACGCTCTGAATGCTTGTATCCTTTTCTAGCCCCAGGGAAAGTGACATGACAGGTCTCTTGAGGGAACATATTTAACACATAGATGACATACAGTAACACAATCACACAGGATTTAAAAAGAAAATTTTTTTAAAGATTTATTTATTGGGGCTGGAGAGATGGCTCAGAGGTTAAGAGCACTGACTGTTCTTCCGAAGGCCCTGAGTTCAAATCCCAGCAACCACATGGTGGCTCACAACCATCTGTAATGAGATCGGATGTCTTCTTCTAGTGTGTCTGAAAACAGCTACAGTGTACTTACATATAATAAATAAATCTTTAAAAAAAGAATTATATAAAAAAAGATTTATTTATTGTTATATATAAGTACTGTCTTCAGACACACCAGAAGAGGGAGTCAGATCTCATTACGGATGGTTGTGAGCCACCATGTGGTTGCTGGGATTTGAACTCAGGACCTCTGGTAGCAGTCAGTGCTCTTAACTGCTGCATATGGAAATAATGTTTTAGATCCTGGTATTCACAGTGACACAGAACCAGCAATGGGGAGGGCAAGCGTTACTGATGACAAGAAAGGGCAGCGAATAATGAAGAAATACTAGGTTCAGAGCTAGGATGATGGCTCATGGGACATCAGTGCTTGCACTGAGGACAGCCTGGGAATTCTGAAACCTCCAGCTGAGCCCCAGTGACATACTTCCAACAGGTCTGCACCTAATCTTTTCATAATAGTTCTAACAGCTGGGGACCAACTATTCAAATGTTTGAGACTATTGGGGGACATGCTGACTGATGGTGTGTAGTAGCTTATCATGAGAGTCCTAGAGACGGGTTTATGGGCAGACTCAGTGGCTCAGAACGCTTGCTACTCATCTGATCTCTGGGAACCTATATGGTTAAGAGGGTAAGGAGAGAAACAGCTCCTGTAACTTGTTCTCTGATTTCCAAATGGGTACTGTGGCATCCATGTGCCCACAGACACAACAACTATATATGTTTTTAAACTACTGAATTATGAACATGGGGATTGTGAGAGAGTCTTATTAAAACTTGGGAAAATTATGATATTTGGGAAAATAAATTAAGAATTTGAATTAAAAAATCAGGCATAGTTTTTGTCTGTACTCTTTGTACTTGGGAGGTTGAGGAAAGAGGATTAGAATTTAAGGCTAGTCTAGGCTACATGAGACCCTATCTCAAAAAATCAAAACCAGGGCCTGCTGTTTCCTGCCAGCTGCTGTAGGCAGGACAGGGGATAAGTGTGTGGGCCCACTGGAGAGCTTGGTAGACAAACTCAACTACCATTCAGGACCAGATGCAGGGCTTTGAGTTGTCCCAACCCAAGAGTCACTTCATCTATGGAGTAAATGAAGGGGTTGGTCCTGCAGAACCATAGCAGAAGGACCTCCATGACTGTGAGAAACCATAGAATATCTGAGAGGAGTCTCAGGGAGGGTCCTGTATTGGTACAGCTACTGCCAGAGGGCTCAAACCAGGCCAAGGACTCACTGCAACAAACATTTGCATATAAAGCTGGGTAAAAATAAAATGCTGTGGACACACTGCAGCTTCCAATGCCACTACAACAGAGTGTGTAATGGAGAGGCAGGAAAGGCAGAGGAGCTAAGCCGCAAGTGCAGGTGAAGCCAGAGATTCGACAGTCGTGATGGGTGTGAGAAAGGCTGTGGTTGATAGAGGGGCAAGTCTTTACCCAACAGGGTGGGTAGAATGATGTACTCAGCCCCCACCAAGCTGTCCAGTCAAATGATCGCCCTGAACAGCGACATGTTCAAGATGAGGAACGGTCCATTTACTGGACTGGCCCGCCTTGATCGATCTCCACGGTCCGTGCTTCTGCTGGAGGCCCTGCTGGTTAGTGGCCTGTGCCTTGGCAGTGAACCATGTTGATGACTGTGGGCTGTCCTGCCAGCCGGAGACCAGGGAGAGGTCCTTGGCACAGGCTGATGTGGGAGACGAAATGGACATTTTTGGTTTGTGCTGTTGCCAAGAAACCATGTGGAAACCTGGGATCCATGTCCCCGCTGACTGTGAAGAGCAAGGAAGCTGCTCTTGTGGTGTTCTTGATGACTGCGCGCACACAGTTGGGACAGTTTCTGTGACATCCTCAACCCACTTAAAAAGGTGTGGAGGTGTAGTTCTCCACATCTGACTTTTGGCTTTGGCAGAAGGTAGTGCAGATGGAGAAAGACTCAGCTTCCCTTGGGGCCTGGACACCAGGCGTTTGACCATGCTCCACTGAGTATACGAACAACACAAAATGGGCTTTTTTCCCCTTGCGGGATGGGATGGGGGTGAACATGGGAGGACTGGAAGGTGGGAGCCATCAGGATGTGTGATGAGAGATTCCCAAATAATCAATACATGAGAATACTATCTGGGTGGTGGTGATGCACACCTTTAATCACAGCACTTGGGAGGCAGAGACAGGTGAGTTTTGAGGCCAACCTGGTCTACAGAGTGAGCTCCAGGACAGCTAGGGCTACAAAGAGAAAACCTGTCTCAAAGAACAAAGAAACAAACAAAACCCCACAAAATATTATGTTAAAAACAAAATGAAACAGTCTTTCCCCTGTCAGACTCGTGTGGGAGGCTGCAAGATGCCTGGCATTACTATAAAAGATGTCAACCAGTTTCAGGGCTCTTGCGTCCTTCCTCAAAAAGTCTGGGAAACTCCAAGTCCTTGAATGAGTGGGCAGTCAGGCTGGCTAAGCAGCCAGAACTGACCGTCTTCCACAGTGCAGTTTGGCCCTGAACCTCCAGGGCACAGCTGGTGTGGTTCCATGACCAGGATCTAGGGAGGACAACAGAGAAACAGCAAGGGGCGCAGCCACTTCTGCGGAGCCCATAGTGTGGCCCGGGGGACCCTCCAAGCCCCGGAGGTGCTGGCAAGTGGGAAAGGAGCAGGGTGCCCACTGCAAGACAACATCTCAGGGTCAGGAAGATCTAGACAGGCATGTGGGACAGAGGGCCCCTACCAGCAAGCAGCATCAGAACGAAGGAAGCTGGGTTAATAAATCACCTCATTCATTAACCAAACATGAAATAACCAGAAGCAGAGTGGTGGAGATGGGTGTTGGTTGCCACAACTGTATCAACTAAAACTTAAGCAGCTGGCAGTGAGCGCTCATAGGAGGTGAGAAGACCCAAGCTAAATCCGGGCAGGGCGAGCCACACCTTGTGCTGGTAGCCCATTTAAAAGTCCACAGAAGAAAGCTTCTGATTGTCTGCTTGCCCTCACTCTCACTGACAAATTCTGCTGCTGCAGGATACCTTTACTCTATTACAACACACGTCCAATGCAGACTGAACACCAACTTTGTGAGCTTAATATCTACCAGATTCCTGGCCTTTCCATCAGGAGATAGCCACTGTTGGACTAGCCAAGCCACAGCCTGGAAGACTCTAATAAATCCTATATATATATATGCAGACATGTATATATATTTGTATATACACATAATTTTATTTTTGAGACAGGGTTTCTCTGTGTGGCCCTGGCTGTCCTGGAACAAGTGCTATAGAGAAGGCTGGCCTGAAATCAGAGGCTGACTGGCTTCTGCCTTCCCAGTGTACCACCACCCCTGACTTTATAAGTAAATACATTTATAATTAAATAAATCCACCATAGGGCTTCTCCAGATACCTGATTCATACAACTGATGAGTGCTCACTGTGCACTCAGACCCCGTGCAGTTAAGCCCTGCCAGGCACCACGGCCTGTCCAGTGGCAGTACTGGGAAAACAGGCAGAAGAGCTCGCAAATCCCTGGCCAGTTGGCCAGGCTGCAATTGTAATATCCAGGCTCAACAAAATCTGCCTCAAAAAACACAGTAAACTGGGCAGTGGTGGCGCACGCCTTTAGTCCCAGCACTTGGGAGGCAGAGGCAGGTGGATTTCTGAGTTTGAGGCCAGCCTGGTCTACAGAGTGAGTTCCAGGACAGCCAGGGCTACACAGAGAAACCCTGTCTCGAACAAGAACAACAACAACAAAGAAAATCCACTGTAAAGTGGAAATTTACGGATTTTTGGAAAGTCGGTTGGATGGTGTTTCGCTGGGCCAAACACATGAAGGAACATTTAGCTGAAGTGGACACAGGTGAAAGACTAAGGCAGACTGAAGAAGACACAGGAGAGAGTTCTGCTAAAGCAAGCCTGTAAAAGGACACGTGATGAAGGATTCTTTGCTAACAACACCCATGTATTGGTCCAACTTACACTGTGTAGTTGAGCTGCATTTGTCAGGACTCCAGAGGGAGCAATGAATCAAAAAATTCCTGGTGGTGTGTGTGCTGTGGTTTCTTGCTGCTTCTATGGACTCTGGCTGGCTGGCAGTGATGTCAGCCGAGACAGGTGCATTGCTGAAGCCTGACCCATGGAGGACACGTTTGGAGGGTATAAATAGGACTTGACAGTGATGGAGGCCGAGCCAGGCTTGCTTTCAGAGCTAGTAGTGCAACTGCTCTGCGTTTTGAATCTGTTTCCCTGAGAGGCACAGCCGAGAACCTCTCCTGGCATTCCTCCTGCTGACTCATGCCGAGGCTGTGGCCTGGCTGTCTCTATTAGGTAGAGCCATCGCTGCTGATTTGGACTGCCGGTGTATCTGTGAAGTGTGTGCAAGTGGATCGAGCTCCCACTGCTGACCTATGAACCGAACTGCTGATTTCCAGACAACAAAGATGGGAGTTGCTCCAAAGAACCTTTCTAAACAAGTCCATTCTCCGGTATCCTTTTTTTCCCACTACCTCTGATGGCGGTGGGCTTAAGGGGAGGTTAAAGTGCTTAAGATCCATCTTTAGGAATAGGCGTATGGAAAAAATGCAAGTTACAGTAGAGAGTGACCGAGGGAGACCTTGGATGCCAGTCTTTGGCTTCACACACAAGGCATCGTCCGCTGGAGTAAACCTCCCCAAACTAACCCACGTAAAAGGTGTTCAGTCACCTTTTGTTTTGAGACAGTTCTCTCCCTGTGGTGTGTGGGTGCAGCCACCATCAGCCAGCATGAACTCAGGCCGCAGTGGATGCTCAGGGGTGTGACAGCTCACTACCGCACTCTGTAGAGTTGTACAGAGGGACAGCGCCCAAGGCAATGCCTTCAGTGCCGTGCTGTGCTGTCTGCTTTGTTTCAAATTATGAGTGGGTGCTTAGTGAGAACAAACCAACCAGAGACACGGCTGGGTGTACTGGAACATGACAGTGCCACACTCAGGAGGCTGAGGCAGGACTGGGAAGTCAGTCTAGCCTGGACAACCTCAGGAATACCTGAGGTCCATCCCGAAAAGGCAGCAAAAGGCTTAATGGCTCACACTAGGGGGTCTGTCAATCAGGGCTCAGTACGGAAGCAGAGGCATCGAGAGATGCATAAGGTGACTTATAGGATGGGGGTGTAGCTCAGTGGAGAGCGTTGGCCCGGCAGGGCCAGGTCCCTAGGACCCACCCCAGTACTGTGGGCTCATGATCACACAAGGAAATACTGCTTCACTAACAGGCTTTCCAGCTGAGGGAGTTGGTCTTGACTCTGAGGTTAGTGATCTCTTATTGAACAGACATTGAGTCCTTGGAGACAGGACTACCTCACGGTGGGTGTTTAGGTTCTCACAGGAAATTCTTCAAATAAAGCATCATAACATCCAAGACAGGAAGAAACTACCTGGCAGTTAACAGTTCCCTGCTTGCTGAGTATGAGGTGCTCACACTGCCCTGAAAGTTTAGGTTATTGTCCCCGCTAGACAAGGTGAAACAAGGGAAGCCAAGAGCTAGTAAGTGAGAAATGTGGAAATCGGACCCTGGATTCTCACTGGGCATGGCACCGCTATCTAACCTAAGCACCCGGGGGGAGCTGGGAGGAGTTTAAGATGATCCTTGCCAGCATGCTAAGTTCCGGTCAGTCTGGGCTACAAGAGATTTGGTTTCAGAAAAGAAAGCTTTTTTTTTTTTTTTTTTTGGTTTTTTGACAGGGTTTCTCTGTGTAGCCCTGGCTGTCCTGGAACTCACTCTGTAGACCAGGCTGGCCTCGAACTCAGAAATCTGCCTGCCTCTGCCTCCCAAGTGCTGGGATTAAAGGCGTGCGCCACCACTGCCTGGCTCAGAAAAGAAAGCTAACCATAAAAATCTTCCTCTTTAATCCACAGCAGCAGCCTGGGTGTGGTAGTTTCCTGGGGCCAGTGAGATGAAGCCTGACAATGTTTGTTCTCCCAAACCCACATGAACACAGGAGAGGGCTGGCGTTACAACCATGTCCTGACCTCTGGATGTGTGCAAATAACGATACAAGTAAAAAGTGTCAACTGTGATTTGAGTGACGGTGTCTTCACTGCTGTTAGGCGTATACACAGATACGCACTAGTGCATGTACAGCGTGGGGGTGGGCGGCAGGGGCTGGCCACATCACCCTGCTGGGACGCAGCTGGAGCTTCAGCGATGCTCTGCAGATTCAAGAAGAAAGTACAAATAGGAATTGAGAAGAATTACCTGTCTAAGAGAATTCGGTTGTGAATCTCAGTCTCCTGAACAGATCTAAATCCAGGAGACAGAACTAGTAATTTCTGTAGAACTGAGTTTCTTCAGATGCCAACAAACAGAACACCAGAGAAATTGAGTCTGGCCAGAGTGAGAACTTTCCTTGTTGCAAATCTAATACAGCACTCAGAAGCAGATCTATTTAGTGCAAAAACCCTAACAGAAAACAGGCGTTAGTCGTAGGACAACGAACATCCTATTGTCACATGTCCATCAGTGCAGGTCAGGGTGCTCAGCCCGGGACCTTGGGCTTCCTCGTGGAGTGAAGCAGACCTGTCTTCCTGGCACCCTGCAATGCCCATGCTCACAGCGAGGCGCAGAGCCGCTCCAGCTGCCCAGGGTTGCAGTTACTCAGGAACCTCAGCTCCTTCCTCCCTTCTTCTGTTGCAGCTAAAATGGACCCAAATACGAACATGTCAGAAGCTTTCTGGTTCAGACCGTGACCCCTGAACCAACCCCGAGACCTTACTCCTGCACCTTCGGCCCACCACACCACTGCTGCGCTTACTGATCAAAGCTGGAGCTCTGCATATGCTAGGCAGGGACTTCACACCCAACTATTATCTGCGCCCAGGTCTCAGGCAGCCCAGCGTCAACTGGGAGCATAGGCAGTGATTACTGGTGAGACCACATCCAGTCATTACTGGCTCGTCTTGTTCAAGAGACAGAGCACTTTACTTTACTTTGTCCACATCTTTTGTACATCCTGGGTGACAGCTAGAATGTCTGCAATGCAAGCCATCAAATCTGGAGCCCGGTGTGGCAGTACGTGCTGAGCTCAGGAGCCTCAGATAGAGGACTTCAAGTGGGAGATAAGCATGGGCACACAGTGAGATGCTGCCTTTAAAAAACAAAGAAAAAGTAAAAAAGTTACTAATTCCTGAGCATGAGAGCAGGGCCTGAAGATCTGGTCTGATGCCAGCCACTCACAGAGTATCACTCCTCTGAGTGCCTCAGCAGTCTTTAATAGGAACACACCGAGCTGGAGAGCTGGCTCAGCGGTTAAAGCACTTGTTGCAAAGGACCCACACCCAGCACCCACATGGCGGCTCACCACCTCCTCAAACACCAGCACCTGTGGTTCAACGAGGCAAGAATTAAAAAAAAAAAAGAGTAGTAGAGCATGGATGATCCTTGCCTCTGGCCAGGGCTCATGCTGCCTAAATACATAAATAAATAAATAGAAAAATAAAGACAGCAGCACAGCAGCGCGTGCATGTCAGCGAGAACAGCAGAAGCGCACACTGCGGAAGCGATCTAGTAGCTGGACTGGAACTGCTTCCTTCTGTAGCACCAACACCGTAGCCATCTTCCAATCACATTTGTACATTCTCTTATTCTAGGGGACACTGATGAGGGAGAGTGAGCGCCTGGCATGGTCTGAGTAGGTGGTGCACGCTGCAAATCATGCACCGAGTGCCTGGGTCCACAGCTGGTGGTTCTATTTTGGGAGGCTCTCAGAAGTTATAGGTTTCGGGCTCTGCAAAGGAGCAACTCCCTATGGGAGTATCCTTAGGGGCTGCATCTTCTCCAGGCCTTTCCTTGTCTCTCTGCCCCTGTCTCCTGCTTGTTATGATGTGAACCCTCTGCTCCTGGTGCCAAGATGTACCACTTTCTTACAGGTCCAGGAACATGGACTCAAGAGGACATGGCTGACCTTTCTGCATCTGTGAGCCTAAGTAAGCTACAGGCACTAGGTCACAGAGATGCCCAGGTACCCGGTGCAGGGGCTCAGCATATGATGCCAAGGGTAGCCTGGCATGCGAAATGGTGACATGACTGACCTTTCTCATGCTGAAGCCAGTTGTTCTCTAAGTAATACTGAAAGGAACTTTCAAATTCCTTTGGATTATAGTTGGGGATGAGGATGGGAAGAAAAGGCTCTAGCGCATTAAATCCTTCCTGGAGACAAAAAGGATAAAGGATGCAGTGTTAGCAGAGAACCCGAACAGCAGAGACTGACTCTGAGGACTGGGCCTTTTCTTCGCTCTGCCCTACAACCACTTGGTTTCCTACTCAGCCTCCCCTCCTCTCAGCCTCCTGACTCACCCAGGACTGTATACATGGTGCCTAATGACTGCTTATATTGACACGAATATTATATTTAACAAGGAGATAATGAGCATAGGGGTCAGGGCATTGCCACAGAAACCACCAACTCACGACCAGTCTGGGATATATAGTGAGCACCTGTCTCAAAACAAAACAAAATAAACCAACTAAAACCATAAAATAATGACAAGGGAAAAGCAGCACGAGTTTTACACTCACTAATGAAGAATCTACAGTTGGCTGGGTGGCACGTGCTGGTGCACACTAATCCCAGACCTTGGAAGGCCAAGGTGGCGGGGGGGGGGGGTCTCTGTGAGTTTGAGACCTGCCTGATCTACACAGGGCGTTCCAAGTCAGCCAGAGACACAGTCCTAGCTTGGAGTTTCCACATCCATACTGGGGAGTTGCTCAGAGGTAGAGGGCTAGTCTAGCATGTACAGAACTAGTGTTTAGTTGTCAAAAGTCACTAAAGCAGTAAATAGTAAGACTTCACCAAACAAACTCACCATGTAGCAAAGAAACAGTTGTATCAGAGAGAAAACAAATGTTTCTATTCATGTTACTATTAATGCAACTTTCAAAAAAAATGTAAAAGTTGACATTTCTAGAAGTGAGGTGAAAAGTATACATGATATGAATTTCTGTGAAATTATGACAAAATAAAATGATTTTTAAAAAGACACAGGGGGGCTGGAGAGATGGCTCAGTTTTTAAGGACACTTGTAATTGGAGAGTATGCATGTTTAAATCTTAGCACCCATATGGTGGCTCACAACCATCCATAATTCCAGTTCCAAGGGACCTAACAAGCACATACATGTATTCAGACAAAACATTCATAAGGCAAAATAAAATGAATAAATCTAAAAAAGGAAATTTAAGAGACACAAGGCTTCAGCAGGAAAAGGCATGTGCTAGCAAGCCTGTGGCCTCTGTTAGAGTGTCACAGCCCACACAATTCCTGCACTGTACCGTGATCTCCACACACGTGCTGGGGCATGGGAACCCCCGACAATATTAAATAAGAAAGAGACAGTCTCTTAGATCAGCGGCTCTCAACCTTCCTAACTCTGTGACCCTTGACCCCAACCATAGCATTGTTTTGTTGCTACCTCATAACTGTAAATTCACTGCTGTTATGAGTCTTAATGTAAACATCCGATATGCGGGACATCGGATATGGGACCCCCAACGATATGCGGGACATCAGATATGGGACCCCCAAAAGGAGTTTCGACCCAGGCTGAGAACCGCTGTTGTAGACAGAACGGTTACTCTAAGGGAAGCAGATTCCTCCAGGCTGTGACCTTTCCCAGAAGCTCCCGCGGCAGATAGGCTGTTCTGGACTTAAAGAGAGACCCGGTTTGGCTTAAGCTCAACACGATTGCACCTCCATGCTGAAAAAAAGAAGAGTTGAATTTTAGAAAGATGAAAATAAGAGACACGACCCACAATCATCTGCAGATGTTCTCATGACAGGGTCATGAAAGTGTGGTTGAGCATAATTAATTGGCAAGAAATCAGTTACTAGTTCTAGATCTGACTCTAGGAATTAATTACTGCAAGGTCTTATACTTTCTTTCTATTTGCAATGCTGTCTGCAATTTCTGCACTCCTAGTACTTAAAGAGAGACCCGGTTTGAATGAAGCAAAAGAGTTCAGATCGGAGGCAGTGTGAGTTCTAAGCCAGCCTGAGCTACAGAGTAAGCTCATCATATCTTGCTTGCGCTTGCCTTCCTGGCCCCCAAGAGGCAGATCTCTATGAGCTCCACGACAACCAGGACTACATGGTGAGAGCGTACCTCAAATAAAAATTAGTATCTTAAACAAACAACAGAGAGACAGAAGACAGACAGACAAGCACGTGAGTATTCCCCCCCACCCCCAGTGCGCAGGCTTTGTGGGTAGAGAACCCCTGCTGGGCGGCTCTATACAGCTGTAAGAGATACATAAGACAAAGAGCACTCAGAAGGCCACATGCGGGTCCCAGCAAGTCCAGAGCACCACAGCACTCACCCAGTCATTCTCCACCATTTTCCTTAGATTGTGGACAAGGGAGAGTTCCTCCGGGGCAATCTACATGTCAACAAGAGAGTGAAGGCGTTATGACTTTTCTGGCTGTTTACCTAAGAAAACTGACTTGACAATGATTTTTAAAAGTTTTTAATTGCTGTAATAGTAGTATTTCCTCAGGAGTAAGGGGGGGGGGGGAAGGGAGAGGAAGAAGCAGGAAGGAGGAGAGAGGTCAACAGTACCAAGTGCACCTTCCTCCCTGACATCTCTGACCTCTGCACAGCACTTAGAGCCAGGAGGAAGCGGAGCTCCGCCGTGTCCCCGCCCTCCTCTTTCTGACGTGCTCCTTGATTTGCGATGCATGGTGGAGCAGGCAGCATCATGTGCTGAGTAGTTTTTTGTCAACTTGACACAAGCCAGGGGTGTTTGGGGAAGAGTGAACATTAGGAAATGCTGCCGTCTTGCTAGTGGTCGATCGAGGTGAGGGGGAGCATCCCACAAGGACAGGCGTGCCATCCACGGACCAGAAAACAAACTGAACAAGTGACGAGGAGCGAGCCAGTCAGCATCACTCCTCCGGGTCCTCTGCTTCAGGTCCTGTCTCCAGGTTTCTGGCTTGAGGTCCCACCCTGCCTTCCTTCAGCTGCTGCTGCGATGTGGCTCTGTCCCTTTGCTTTGTAAGTCACTTTGGGTCATGGTGCTTTACCAGAGCAACGGAAAGCCAACTAAGACACATCCCTTTCTCGTTTGAAACTAGTTCTTTGTGTATCTTTTCCCTGCTCTTGCAGTGCTGGAGACGGAGCCTGGGCTCTCATACACAACACCCACGCATGTACAACATGTGCGACTTACATCACAGCTGCACTGCTGGCTTCACAACTCACTATTCTATTGTTGTCCTTAAAGGCTTATCTATTTTTATGTGTTTGAGTGCTCTTCCTGAATGCACGCACGTGCCATGGGAGACCCTGGAGTAGAGGGACATGTGGATGTGAACTGTCCGCAGCCAGAGCAGCCAATGCTCTCAGCCAGCATCTCTGGCTCCATCTCCACAGAAGTCAAAACCGCCTCTGGGTCGCACAGAGGAGAGCCTCAGACCTTGTCCAGGACAGAATCAGAGAAAATAAAACATTCCTACCAAGGTTCTATCTTCTCTTTTCAGCGTGGTCCTTCCCCAGAGGGCATTGACTCCGTCCACAGCCACCAGGAGGTGAAAGAGCCCTAGGGCGCTCTGAGTCTTCAGCTCCTTCAGCACAGCCCCAACGGCGTCAGTGGCGTTCCTCACTCGGGTTAGGCCCTGTGGGGAGAGGCAGGACTGTACCGCTGCCTTCTCTGGCTAGGACTCGGTGTGACGGGTGTTTTGGTGTTTCTTGTACCTGTTCGACAACTTCTCCCAGAGGACTACCTTTCTCAGTGCTTTCTCTCTTATTCCAAACATACTTCTCTTGAACTTTTATCTATATGGAAAAAACAAAATAAAATAAGCTGTTCGCTTAGGCCTAGGCCGTTCCAAATCTGGAAGACCCAGGGGTCAAGTTGAACCACAGGAGGTACACTGCAGAAATGAAAGACTTCTAACCTCTTCCTGGAGCTTTGAGTGTGGGGTGGGGGAGGGTTGGAGGGGGAAGTGTTCTTTCCCTAAACTACACCCAAGTATTGGCACTCACATTTTCAAAATTACACTTATGTATGTGAGGGTGCATGTGAGCCATGATGCAGGGGTGGAGGTCACAGACAACTTGCCCATCGTGTGGATCCTTGGCATCTACCTCAGGTTATGAGGTACAGTGAGAAGAGCGCTATGATCTGTGAGTCTTTACACCTCAGTGGTAAGGCCTAGTGTAGAGATCACTTTAAGACGAGGTGCTCGTGTTGGCTTTCCTGGTTAAGGCAGAAGGACTGTAAGTTTACAGCTAGCCTGGGGTGCATAGTAGGTTCAGAGCCAGCCCAATCTACATAGCAAATGAACAAATCAAAACTGGAGTGAATAATTTTTCTCTCACATTTCTGGTTTATCTGAAGGAAAAAACCCTCGTGTTGTGAAAGATTGAAGGCTTTCTCAGGAATAATAGAGCTCAGTCTAGACTTTTACTTTACCACTGAGCAGACAGCCTCCTCTTTAACACCAACAAAAACATTTTAAGTTATGAGCCCACTGTGAACCAAAAATATGAGAGGGATACAAAATGGCTTATTTATTCCTGATTACAGTGCCAATTCTCTATAGTGTATCAACTCCTCAAGGTACAAAGAAGACAAACTCTTCCTTGTCAGTGCAAAGGTTCTCCCACAGAATTCCCGGAGCCAGTCACCTGACTCAGGAAGCGCTCGTTGGTAGTTTTGAAATTCTTCAGCCAGGTAGAGGCTTCTAAGGGTTGATCAAAGCGCTGTTTGTTGTAAGTGGACTGTAGAAGCTCCCGGCAGTTTTTCACCCAAAGATGAGCTAAGAAAGAAAGCAAATTAGAAACTGCTGGAGAAACTTGAGATTCTGTATGTTTTTTTGTAAAATAAATAAATAAATAAAATTGATTTCTTTCATTTTGTATTATGGATGTTTTGACAGAAGAGGTGTTGGGTCCCCTTGTTCTGGAGGTACAGACGTTACAAATGGCCATGTCGATGCTTTGAACTGAACCTGGGTTCTTTGTAAGAGCAGCCAGTATTGCCGGGCCATGGTGGCGCACGACTTTAATCCCAGCACTTGGGAGGCAGAGGCAGGTGGATCTCTGAGTTCGAGGCCAGCCTGGTCTACAGAGTGAGTTCCAGGACAGCCAGGGCTACACAGAGAAACCCTGTCTCAAAAAACCAAAAACCAAAACCAAACAAAACACAAAAAAACCAACCAACCAAACAAAAAAACCCCAAAAAGAGCAGCCAGTGTTGAATCATCTAGACCTAGGAATGATTGTTTAAATTATGAGAAACATTAAAAAAACCAAATGAACATATTTTCTGTTGTGCAGTGGTACTGGGGACTGACCCTCTATGTTCTTGACCTTAGACTGGATATTACATTAAAATCAGTACATAAGACATCAAGTGGGCTGCTGTCTCTGCTTACTGCTAATTTTTAAAGACAAATCAGAAAATGTGGATATTGGTGCTGGAGAGATGGTTCAGGGGTTAAGAGCACTGACTGCTCTTCCAGAGGTCCTGAGTTCAATTCCCAGCATCTACATGGTGACTCACAACCATCTGTAATGGAATCTGATGCCCTCTTCTGGTGTGTCTGAAGACAGCTACAGTGTACACAGATACATGAAATAGATTAATCTTTTCATCTTTTTTTTTCTTTAAAGATTTATTTATTATTATATCTAAGTACACTGTAGCTGTGTTTAGACACACCAGAAGAGGGCGTCAGATCTCATTACAGATGGTTGTGAGCCACTATGTGGTTGCTGGGATTTGTTGGAAGAGCAATTAGTGCTCTTAGTCGCTGAGCCATCTCTCCAGCTCTGAAACAGATAAATCTTTAAAAAAGAAAAGAAAAAAAATGTGGATATTTAAATTTTGAACAAAAGAGGATATATGCAAAGCATGAGGACTCAAATCTATATTGAACAACTCTAAAGTGTCAAGGAATGCTGCAGATACTCAAAATAGTAACTGACAAAAACCAACAACCAAAGTGGTATGTGTCTGCAGCCAACCCTTGGGAGGCTGAGGCAGGAGCAGAGGCAGGAGCAGGATTGTTTCAGTTCAAGAATTCAGAGTCAGCAAGGGGAGTCCAGTATGGCCACTGTCTCCTAAGCAGTCACAGTGCTGCCCATAGCGAGGCGACTGCCTGACAGAGAAGACAGACAGGAAGTTCTTACCATCTGGGATATGCACAATCAGCCAGTCATGTTTTGCACAGAAATGAACAGCGTGGCAGAGACTGAGGGTCTTTCCTGTCCCCTTCTCCCCATCTGAAGTATATGTTAAAGAAAACATCAGAAGCAACATGTTTCCCATCAACAGCATTTCTTGCCCACATGTGTTGGTGCAAGTCTTCAATCACAGCACTCGGAGAGGCGGAGGCAGAGGCAGAGGCAGGGCGGATCTGGTTAAGTTTGAGGCCATCCAGGGCTACACAGCATAAGCTTGTCTCACAAAAACCCCAAAACCAAAGGCAATATGGACAGCATTTCCTTTTCTCAAATGAGGGGAGATCACAGGACTTAAGAGGACCCAGGTGTGTTGGAAAGGATACAGAGAAGATATCGCACAGCTGGATGAGCAAAATTGGTATTTTTCAGGTAGCCCAGAAGCTCAAGAGCTGGCTTTCTGACCATCAGACAAGCTTCGCCAAAAGTCTTCACCTATGCAAACAGGAGAAAGAAGGTGGGCATGGACCTCCTAGTCATTCTAAGCAAGGGCACACTAATCGAGACACAGCAAACTAGATCCTAAAATCATCTGTATCCAGGTCTGAAAGCCTGGGTTAAATCTGAAACTCAATCCATGCATATTTTAGTTGCTATCTCAGGTATATTGCTTCATATCAAGAAACATAAATAGCTAGCTTCTGATGCTTCTTCTTTGTTTATATTTTATTTTTGACGATGGGAATGAAATGGATGCAAGCACCCTACTACTAAGCTAGACCTCAGACCCAGTGCTGTTGCTTTTATATAAAGACCTCTCCCTCCCAGACAAACTGCACTGGTGTCCTGCCTCTAATCCTAACAAAAATTTTGATGACAATATGGGTATGGTCTAGAAGTTAATTCCTTTCTTTTCTCGTCTTTTGCTTTTTTTGTGACAGGGTTTCTCTGTGTAGCCCTGGCTGTCCTGGATCTCACTCTGTAGACCGACAACTGCTGGGCTGGAAGGGGTGTGCCACCACTGCCGAGCGCGCTTCCTTTCTAATATTAGTCCTTCATCAGTCAGACAACTTGCTTGCTGCTAAGCCCGATGTCCTGAGTGACTTCTAGAATGACAACCTGAAGAGAACCAATTCTCCCATTGTCCTCATGTCCACACATGAGGTGGCAAGTACCCCCACCTCTGACAATAAAAATCAAATAAACACACTGAGAAAAATGCTTCATTTCTAGGACCAAGTGTGGTAATAAATACCTATTATACCAGCACTATAGAGGCTGAAACAGGAGGATTGCTACAAATTGGAGTCCAAGATAACATAGTAGTACCCTTTCAAGGACAACGACCCCACAACAATACCAATCACTCAAACAAAAACAAAATTCAAAAACACCACCCCAGCCACCCCCCCCCCATAAAAACAAGAGCAACAACACAAAGAAAAATAGGGGACCGGGGCAGTGCAGGTGGTGAAGACTCTAAGTATGAGAAACCATACAAAATATCTGAGCATAGAGTGTGCTTGTAGCCCTAGCAGCAGAAGGGTAGAGCAGTGGATGCCTGAGGCTCTGTCAGCAGCAAGGGCCAGGACCCAGTTCTTGTTAAAAAAGGAAGTGGGGGCGGGGAGCTGGAGAGCCGCTGGTGAGGTAAGAGCAGTTGGTCTTCCGGAGGAACCAGGTGGATTCCCAGCACCTAAGTGACTGCTCACAACTGCCTCTAACTCCAGTCCTGAGGGTCCTGTGCCCACTACTAGATTCTTCTGGCACTGAAAACATGTGACACACAAGCAAACATGAAGACAAAACACCCACAGACAGAAAAAAAAAGCCAGTAAAACATGGATGTCTCTTGAGGAAGGACACCAGTCTGATGTCAGGTTTCTATACATATGCCCATATGTACACCTGCACATACTATATATACACATACATACATACATACATACATACATACAATTTATTTGGAAAATCATTACTATTTAGCTCAGAATTTTTTTCTTTTCCTTTTCTTCCTTTCTTTCCTTTCTTTTTTTTTTAAAAGAAGATCTCATGTAGGCAAGGATGACCTTGAAGATCTTCCTGCTTCTATTCCCAGAGTGGTAGGCTGATAGGTCTATCTCCAAACATGAGGTTTTGGATTTGGATCTCATACTGTATGTAGCCCAGGCTGGCCCATTACTCACCATGCAGTCCAAACTGGTCCTAAACTTGAAGCAATCCTTCCACTGCTACCTCCTAAGTGCTGGGATTACAGGGTGTGTGTCCACACACCTACCTTCAATTCACTTAGAATAATGATCTGAATGCCGAGACTTCTGGAAACTTGCTCAGTAACTCGAGGGAAAGGTATAATGCTTTCCTGGTTCTGAAGTATACTTAAGTGGCTAACAAAAGACAAATTCTAACTGTGGTGTTTATGAGTCCTTAGCTGATTTCTGATTTTCAGAAATGTCAAAGCCCCTACACCTCCCATTTAACCCTTTCCCCGCCATCTGCACGCTGTACTTTGGGCGCCCCTGTTCTGTTTCTGTTGGAGTACCTGGAGCGTGTATCGAGGCGGCAGGCCATGAGGAAACACTGTCTTCAGGTCCTGGAGGGGGATGCTGTAATGCTGACCCTCATGCTCCTCCCCATGCTTAGCCTGGGGATACACACAAGCAGGAACAAGACGTCACGGTGATCCACACTTTGAAAAGCAGCTAGGCAGGGTGTGGTTATATACTGCCTATTATCCCAGCATGCAAAAGCTGAAGCAGAATTATCTTGAATTACAGGCCAGCTTAGGCTATAAAGATCTTGCATCAATAAACAAACAAACAAAATAAAAATCATATTAAGCCTAAAGACCTACGGTTAACCACCACTACCAGCACACAGAGCAGATGCTGCCTGCAGAGCCCACAGCTTGGGCAAGCAGTAACATCCGCTAGCAGGTAAAGGATTCCTTTTTGTGATATGGTCTTGCTGTGTAGCTCAGGCTGGCTTGGAACTTCTGTCAGTCTTCCTGCTGTAGTTTCCAGACTGCTGAGATTACACATGTATGGCACCAGGACAGGCTTTTCATTTAAAACATTGGGTGTTGGAATAGAAGACAGTTCTCATGAGTAAACACACCTTTTGCCAACCTTGACAACCTGAGTTCAAAACACAGGACCCACATGGTAGAAGGAGATAAATTTCCAAAATTTGTCCTTTGATCTCCATATAACACAGACAGAAATCCACAACAAATATATATCTAATAAAGTGCTGGTGACCCCATGTCTAGTATATTACCTAAAGTCAGTGGCCTGATGAAAACTAGTTGTTCAGCAACAACTGCTGATGGGGACAGATATTTTTTGCCACCTGGATTCTTTTACGCTATGAGGAGATGCTCCAGCCATGTGACAAGATCTGCATGATGCTGTTTCCATGGAAACCCGAGGACTTGAAAATAGCACTGAATGACACTTCAGTGACTTCATTAATTTATTTTATTTCATTTTGCATTTGTGAATGCTAAGGACAAAAGTAAAATACGCCAGTATGAAATTATGTTTTGGTGGAGGGTATCTTTTTACATTTCTACACAGCCACAGCCACGGCCACATTAGGATGGAAAGAATGAGTTTGGGACAGCACGGGGAAAAGGCTGATGAAGCCCTTCTTTCATGTTAAAGAGCACAGACCACACGACTGATTTTACTTCTAAGAAATGGCACCAGCACTAGGCATGGGGGAAAAGTAGCCAGTCTGTCAGGGTTTAAACTCAAAGGAGGAACAGTCCTACTGACAAGACACCAGGAAAGTCGCTTAGAAAGAAAGACTGTAGTGTCACACTTTTGACTGTTGGAAAACAGTGTTGAGTGACAAGTCTGAATGCTCACTTGTCAAGGGCTATCCCACAAGCTTTTCTTTCCCAGGCCCTAGATGTTTGTTTATAGCAGGGCTGAAGAACCAAGACAAGTACTCATTTGAGGAAAGCTTGGCCCCAACTAAAAGACATAATTTCTGAGAAACTTATCTCAGAAGGAATTGAATTTAGCCAATTTGTTTGTTTTGAAAAGGAGTCTATCTACATAGCCCTGGCTGCTCTGGGACTCACTATGTAGAACAGGTTGGCCTTGAACTCAGAGTTGCATCTGCTTCTGCTGCGATGAAAGGTGTGCACTATACCCAGCTGAATTTTAGCCAATTTTTAATTCAGCAAGATTCTTGGCACTAGGTGAATTCATTATTAAGATCACATTAGAAGGAAGTTGGACTAACTTTGTACTTTATATTGTTACAGCACCACAGAGCAACAAGGGAAGATCTGTGTTAGAGTGCTAGCCCAGGTGTCTCACCTACATGAGCATACGTATGGTGCAGGGTATTTGGTCACACTGTGAACTCCAAGATTGTGTTAATTAATGGAAAAGTCTGTTTTTAGTCGTTGTATAGCTCAGCCATAGCACAGAACTTTAATCCAAGAGCTTTCTGCTTGAATATTATAAATATGATTAAATAAAGTCAACCACAGGTCAACAGATGGAGCAAGCAACTAACTAACAGGGAGGGAATACAGGATTATTAAGAAAAAACCATAGAGTAAGTGGGAATCAGGAGGATGATAGAGAGACACCACAGGAAGTAGGAAGGAGGGACATTTGGCTTGAGATTTTTTTGAGCCAGCACGAGAGAGCGGCATTGCTTCTGGGATGCTAGCTGAAGAGGAAGGTCTGCTGGGTGCTTCCTCTGCCTCTGAGCTAGCAGGCTTTCACCCTAGCATCTGGCTCCTGAGAGTTCATTGGTAAAATCTAGCAATTGAGATTTGTTAAAAACGACATATTTTTGTAAACCAGTATCCTGATATGTAAAAGGAGTATATGGCAACACAAGTTATGATCTCTGAAACCCACCCACGTCAACAACTTACCGGGTCACTGTCACTGGTGCGGGAAACAGCTCTGGGACACTCAGCTGGAACCTGACTGTTCTGAGGAGCTCGGACGCTCACGTGCAAAAAACACCGAGGGTCCGACTACAAAAGAAAAAGTTTTAGTGTTCTGGAATCATCTGGTTTTTCAATGCTTGTTATAACACTGAGGATTCAAGCTATGTCTTTATCAGGGAATCATGACACTAAAATATGTTTTAGTTCTATATAAAATGGATCTTTACTAATAACTCACTAAATCCAGTCCCATCATTTATCCTCTGAATCTGTTTTAGCACGTGTACCGCTACACTAGGGCTCTGTCTTACAATGGAAACCAATCTGTCAGCGCAGCCACTGCTAAGCTAACTTTTGTTTGGAGCCATGGTCTGACTACCAAGACCAGACTGGACTCGAGCTCATGGCACTCTTGTCTCAGCTTCCCAGGCACTAAGATTAACATGTTTGCCAAACCTTCTCTCCTAGCTATACTGTTGGTTTTTTTTTTTTTGAGCTAGGGTCTTGGTTAGTTGCCCAGGCTGGACTTGAATTCTGGGCTTAGTGAGTCTCCACATTTGAGAAGCTGGAAACACAGGGCAGGTGAACCCATGTGCAGCTTGGGAAATGTGTTTAATGCACATCCCACTATTCTGCAGGCTTCCTAATAGCACAGGAGCCTCCACTATGAGGCTGAAATGATCCCAGGTACGAGTTTAGGGTATTAGTACAATGTGCTTCAGCATGCGGTTTTGCTCCACGCTCACAGGATGGATGTGTCTGCTGCCTCTGCCTCCACAGTGCTGGGAGTAAAGGAGACAGTTATAAACACCCTTTAGTTACTCTTCCCCCATTCCTTTCATTCTGTCAGGGTCTGACTTGGGTCTAGACTTGGAGATCTTGGTTGTTTCTGCCTCAGTAGTGCTGGGTGTACCATGCCTGGCCTTGCTAGCTATGACTAGCACGATAAGAATCTGTCATTAGTGATATGTAATGAGGGAGCATATAAAGTGTCCAGCTAAGTGAAAACTAGTTAACTATACTCAGAAACTTCTGGAGTGGGGGTGAGGGATACAGATGACATTTCAGGAGATAAATATGAGAAAAATACTAAGAAAATTTCTCAAATTAGCAGGGCACAAGGATGCAAGTCTATAATACTAGCACTCAGTGGGATCAGGGGTCCAAGTTCAGCTTGGGCTCTATGAGATGCTTCCTAAAGGAAAAACTCCCTCAAGTGAGCTTAAAGACAGTAAGCCTTCCACAGACGTGAAATGATTCCAGTTACAAGTTTAGGGTATGAATTCAGGAGAAACAGCAGAGGGAGCTGAGAGTAGTGAGAGCTCAGCAAGTCAACAGTAGCCTCCAGGGTGTACTCTCAGATGCAACCAAGAGCGGTGAGCTGACACAAACCCTTTCTGCCCCAAACTGGTTTTGGTCTATGTGTTTAATCATAACATGAGAAACCCTAACTAACATGACATCCAAGACTGACTCTAAAATCTCTATTCTTTCTATTACCTCTTGTTTTCATTAAAAATCATTTTTTATTTTATTTTTTAGACAGGGACTTATTCCTAGCTGGCCTAGAATTCACTATGCAGACCAGGCTAGCCTTGAATTCACAGAAATCCACCTATCTCTACCCTAACACAAAATGTTTAAAAAAATATATGTATTTGTGTTTGTTTGCATGGATGTGCACATCCCAATGTATACACGTGGAAATCAAAGAACAACCCGGGAAAGGTCCTGTCTCTATCCATCTTGTAGGTTCTGAGGAAAGAGGGAAGTCCTCTCCTCTCTCAATCATATCATGTGTCCCAAGGACAACAGGAAGGTCCTGTCTCTATCATCTTGTGGGTCCCAGGGATGGAGCTCAGGTTATCAAGCTTGGCACCTCATTCTTCAACCCTAGGAGCCACTTTGCCAACCCTTTTTTTTTTTACATCTTACGTTAACCTTCCATACTTCTTGATACATGAATGCTATGTGTGGCTTGAGTGGCACAGCATGTGTGGGGAAGTAGAAGACAACCTGTGGAAATTAGTCTTTCTTTCTTTCCATCACTTGAGAACCAGGGACAGAATCTAGGTGGTGGGTCTTGGCAATGGGGATTTTACCTGCCTGACCATCTGCCAACCCCCTTTGAGAACTTACTTAGTGTATATCTGGGAGCACACTAGCACGCCTGTGCATACACGGCCAGGAGACAGTGTTGGGCTATTGAGGTACTGACTCTCCCTGGACCTAGGGTTGGTTGGGTGGGTGGGGGCAACCATACTTTTCTCTACCTGTCTGGAAGCTGGCAGTTCTAGTGATTCTCCTTTCTCACAGATGGAAATGTGGTCGCATGTGAGATCCCAGCTTATAACGTGGGTGCTGAGATCCTAATCTGGTCCTGATGTATGTGTAGCAACTGCTCTTAGCCACCTAGCCATCTCTTCATTCCTTCCTATTACTGTGTGCTTTGTGTCTATATGCATTTATGTATGTGTGGAGGTTCCAAGGAGCTTCCCAAGTGCATAACAAATCTGAAATGGTAGTGTCAGATTTTAATAGAAACCAACAGTGCAAAGAAATAGGTTGCCATAATATTTAGAACATAAGTCAAATTCACAGCCGAGGCAGGTATCTCTCTCAAACAATTCAAATATTCCTCTAACCTACTGCTACGGGATTACTTCTGGCTACAAAGCCATGAGTGGAAATACTTTGTTGTTGAAAATGAAAACCAGCTGAGAGTGGCCTTTAAGCTGCTCTTGCTGTGGCAGCCTAGATTACAGAACAGCCTGTCTCAAGCAAGAGAAAAGAAGGATAAAGAGGAGAGGGAGCTGGAGAGATGGCCTAGCTCTTCCAGAAGATCCAGGTTCAATGCCCAGCACCCACGTGCAGCTCACAACTGTCTGTAACTACAGTTCAAATGGCTCCAATGCACTGTTTTGGCCTGTGCAAGCATCAGGAACACATGTATAATGCAGACACCCAGGAAGGCAAAACACCCATACAGATTAAAAACAAAACAAAGTATAAGGAGGGAAGAAGGAAGCAAGCAGCCCCACCCCCACCATATCTGAGGACATAGCTGAGGATGGACTTCCAGATCCTGCTCTTGCCAGCAAAGCCTTTTGAAAATACAGGTCCAGCAAAGTCAAAATGCTAAACATACGGAAGATAAATGAAGAGTTGTCCTCTCAGGACAGCACCTTGAGTAATGCACCTGGGTAATAGGAGAAGGTGCCCGTCTTTTTCCATCTATGGTCGTCCTTGTTTTGTGACAAGATCCCATGATTTAGCCCTGGCTGTCCTAGTACTTGTTATATAGATCTGGCTTGCCTTAAATTTTCAAAGTTCCTGCCTCAGTACTTCAACTGCCTGGATTACAGATAAGTACCACTACATTTGCCATGTCTCTGGGATGTCTCAGGAGTAAAGGTGCTTGTTATGCATACTTGATGGACTTAGTTACCATGAAGCCACATAAAAGCGGAACTAATTTCTGTAAGTGAATCCCTCCATATACATCATACTCAGGAATAATAAATACATTTTTTAAAAAGTAAGAAAACTAGGGGTCTTGGATGGTGGCTCAGTTGTTGATTGTGCTGGCTAGCTTCCAGAAGACCCTGGTTTATTCTTAGTACCCACATGGCAGCTCACAACAATTAGCAGCTCCAGTCCCAGTTATCTACACCCTCTTCAGGCCTCCAGGGCCAATAGGAATGCACACGGTGCACAACAACCATACATATAAATAAAATTAACTAAAAATATTCAATGGCCACAAGGTGGTGCTATTTCTACAGTACTCTGATGACTTTAGTTTTTTCCTTCGGTAAATAAAAACCTAACAAAATGGATTCCTTATGTCTTAAAGTGTTATAAGTGGAACTAACTAGCTAATCTCACTTCTAGGATAAAAAAACTTTATGTACAATTCTCTCAGCTTAGTTCAAGAGTGAACATAAGGCGGTTCCTCAAACACTACCTGTGAGCCAAAGAGGGTTATCCTGAGCCAAACTAAAAACATATACAGTAAAAAACTATACATTTTAATTTTATGTGAATGGGTATTTTGCCTGCATGTAAGGTGGTGCACCACAAGTGTGACTACTGGTACCCTCAGAGGCTAACCTGGAATGGGCATTACAGATAGTTGTGAGCCACCAAGTCAGTGCTGGAGATCAATCATAGATCTAAGAGGAGCCAGCGCTCTTTACCACTGAGACAACTCTGTAACTACACACCCTTTCTTTTTTTAGTTTTTTTTTTTTGTTTTTTTTTTGTTTTTTGAGACAGGGTTTCTCTGTGTAGCTCTGGCTGTCCTGGAACTCACTTTGTAGACCAGGCTGGCCTCGAACTCAGAAATCCTCCTGCCTCTGCCTCCCAAGTGCTGGGATTAAAGGCGTGCGCCACCACCGCCCGGCTCTACACACCCTTTCTTGAGACAAGGTCTCACTATGTAATCCTGGCTGACCAGGAGCTCACTATGTAAAACAAACTGGTCTTAAATTCAGGGATTTGCTGTCTCTGCCTGCTGAGATTAAAGGCACGAAGCCTCACACCTGGCCCTTATTTTTATATGTTATCAGTTTTATGCCTGTGTGCATGGAAGAGGCCAGAAGAGGGCACTGGATCCTCAGGAACTAAAGTTACAGGTGGATATGAGCCCTCCTGGGCGCTACAACCCAAACTCAGGTCATCTGCAAGAACAGCAAGTGTTCCTAGTCACCAAGACAACTTTCTTGCCCCAATATTGGCCTTTATTTCTTTTGTAACTTTTCTGTTTTGCTTTGACTCACTAAAATGGACAGACAGAGGCTTTTTATAAATCTCAGGGTCGGGGTTGGTAAAGGAAAAGGAGCAAACCCCTCCTCCCAATCCCAAACTGTACAAGAGGAGTGTTCCATTCGTAAGAACTCTTGCTGTAATGATGCAAGTGACCCTCCTTCTCTCTACCAGACTCAGGGTTATGGATTTCCTGTTCTCAGCAATCCCAGGCTTGGTGATAGGTGCTGTCTTAGCACCACACAGTCAGAGCAGTCATTTACTCGTGACCTTTGAACTGTGTGCCTCTGGAGAACATGGATACCATATGGACATTGCTTAGGCCACAGGCCTTGAAGTCCACCAGCCAGCATTTGTGCAAGGCTTTACAGCTTCATGGCCTGCTTTCACAGTAGGTTACTTATCCATTCCAATCTTTAGTTTCTGCAACTTTAAAACAAGGACAGTGCATTGTCATGAGGAGCAAAAGAAATAAAGCATGCTCAGAGTGGTGGTGTATCCCTTTAGTCCCACCATTGGGAGACAAAGGCAGATGGAGTTCCAGGCCAGCTGGGACTACACAGTGAGATTCTGTTTTTAAAAAACAAATATGAACAAACGAATGAAATCACAACAATTTTTGGTAAATAATTAAAAAGACTAAAACAAACCTGTAGTAAATACCTTTGCCCACTTTGAGGCAGGGTTTCTCTATATAGCTCCCCCGCCAGTCTTGACCCTGTATCTTAGTCTCCCAAGTGCTTTGATTATATACAGGACTGTGACACCATGACCAATTCAGTATGGTCTTATTCTTTATTTGTATAGATCTGCCTCATTGTATGTGCTTGTGTGTGTTGGTTGTGTGGAGGCCAGAAAAAACTGCCAGATTACCCTAGACCTGGAGCCCAGTGTCTGTGAAGGGCTCTGCTTATTCCGTGGGTGCTGGAGATTCCACTCCTGGTCCTCAGGTTCGTTCAGCATGCATTCTTAACTTATGAGTCATCTCTCTAGCCTCTTACCTTTGGGGGTGGTAGTGGGGTGGTGAGGAGCTATGTATTCCAGGCTAGATTCAAATGTGCTGTATGTATAGCTGAAGATGACCTTGTTTCTGATCCTCCTGTCTCTACCTCCAAGGTCTGTGCTACTGATTAGTACTGCTGCTGCCATGTTCAGTTTATGTGGTACTGGAAATCTAACCCAGGATTTCCTGAGTCCAGTCAAGTATTTTATGGAGCTATGTCCTCTGCGCAGATGAAGGTCTTACCTTGTCCTTCCTCCTTTGTGTGTGTCATGTATGCACATGTGGTGGCGGCCAGAGGTTGATGTCAAGTGTTTTCCTTGACTGCTCTCTGCCTTGCTTACTCATTTTCTTAAGGGGGTTTTCAGTGTACCTGGAGCTTACCAATTTGGCTAGGCTCGCCAGCTAATGAACTTCAGGGATCTGCTTCTATCCAGCCTACCAGCTCTGGGGTCACATCCCATGGGGGCTTTCACTAGACTGCTGCACAGGCCCTCACGCTTGAGCGGCATCGCCTCCTCACTAACTAGCCACCTTCCCACCCTCCTCAGACAGTCCATTCTCTATACGATTTTAGTCTCTTATCAAAAGTGGTATGTTTAACTAGCCACCTCGCTCAAATTTGCCAGTTTGTAAAAATGCTACCTCCTCATCACTCATTACCGGGGGCGCACTATCTCTGCCTGTTGCTTAGGCAGACTCTCACTCGGCAGGCCAAGGTACCCTTGAACTCCAATCCTCTTGCCCTAGCCTTCTGAGAGTTTTCCCTGACAGTGAAGCACGGGAGTGGTCTGGGAGACTCACCTTCTGGACCCTGGAGAAAAGCCTTGTTATTCCTGCCAGCATGGTCTTTGCTCTCTTAAAAAAAGTCAAAAAGAAAAAAAGGTAAGTCACTATTTAATAAAAACATATGTAATATAAAAATCTAATACTGTCTAGATATATGAAAATCATCTATGCATCAACAAACTGGGCAAAAGACAAGAAAAGCCATTTTACTTAGGAAACATTATGGCAGTTAAGTTTAACCTCATCAAAAGTCATGAAAATGAAATTAAAGCCTCCATAATGAGATGCCCATGAAGAAATCTCACAACGGTTGTAAATCCAAAGGTATTGGAAAGTCAGTCTTAACAAAGTTGAAGATGTATGCATACCCAGCTATTTCATTGATTCATATTCACTCTAGAAGACTACATACGCATATAATAAGAATGTTTATAGCAGAGGAGCATGAATTATTTGAAAATTGTAAAAACAAACCTAAAGTAAAAATATCAACTGATCCATAGAAATAGCAGGAAAGGAACTATAATAAATGGAGTTGGAGAGAAGGCTCAGAGGTTAAGAGCACTGACTGCTCTTCCAGAGGTCCTGAGTTCAAATCCCAGCAACCACATGGTGGCTCACAACCATCTGTAACGAGATTGGATGTCTTCTTCTGGATTGTCTGAAGACAGAAACAGTGTACTTATATATAATAAATAAATAAATCTTTAAAAAAAAGGAACTATAATAAATGGATCAACGTCAAAAATATATACTGGCCAGGCAAAGCAGCATACATCTTTAATTCCAGTAGTTGAGAAGCAGAGGCAAGTGGAAATCTCTGAGTTCAAGGCCAGCCTGATCTAACAAACGAAATGAGGTCCAGGCAACCAGGGATACACAGAGAAACCCTGTCTCAAACAAAAATTATTACTGAGTGAAAATTATTGTGTCTCTTGTTAAATAAACTAAATTTCAAAACCATGCACTGAGTAGGTGGAAGCAGAAAGATCAGAATTTCAAGGCCATCTTCAGCTACATAGTTTAAGGCCAGCCTGGAATAAATAACATCCTGCCCAAGAAAACAAAACACAACGTTACTCACTGTTTGCAGGACACACACAGATGGAAAAACTGGACTAGAAAGGCAAACAAATGCTAAGAATAAGATCTAAAGTAACGGCTCTTAGGGGGAACACTGGAAACAGGTAATCCTAACCCTGGCTAATAGGTGCAGGAGTATTTATTTTATTATTACTTTAGTTTTTTGGAGAAAGTCTTACTATGTAGCCCTAGCCGATAGGGAACTACATAGACCATGCTGGTCTTGAACTCTGTCTCCTGTGTCTTGGGATTGTTGGTGAGAACAATCGCACCAACAGATGGGTGTTTCTCTTCTGTTGGTGTAATAAACCACCCTGACAAAGGCATTGCAAAGATAGGGTTTAATCTGGTCTCCGGTTCAAGGCATAACAATCCATCACGGGAAGCAGAGGGAGGAGACATGGCAATAGGCAGGAAAGGCACAGTGGCAGAAACAGGGAGCCCTCTTTCTGGTCACCCTGTACCTACATTCAGAGGCCATCTCTGGACAATCCACTTCTTTCAGTGAACCCCCCCCAGCCCCCTCAGCACCATCAGCTGAGGACCAAGTGTTCACACAAGTGAGCCTATGGGGCACATTTCACAGTCAGACCTGATTACACTATTTTATTATTTCATACCATGAATTTTATTTTTATACCACATGCTAAATTTATCCTTTTGTATGGTGGAAATATTTAATTAGAAAATTCTACACTTTTGATAATGAAAAGAAATGTAAAATAAAGTATTTCCTCAAGATCCCATCAGAAGTGGGGTATAGTAGTTCATGCCACTTGTAATTCTAGCTCTTGGGATGCTGAAGCTGAAGGAGTTCTTGGATTGAGGCAAGTCTGGACTATACATTGATTATTAGTAGAGCCCAAACTACAGAGACTGTGTCTACCCCATCCCAATAAGTGAGACCCGACACCCAGTGTTAGTCTGAAATCATACTGTACCAAACCAAATACATACAATTTTTTCACTATATATTTCCACAAATAAAGAATAAATACCTCATTTAAATAAATAGAATTAGAGTAAATATAGTAAGTTGCATGAATGTGGTCCCTTCCCTTCCTCTCCCCTTTCTCCACTCTCTTTTCAGATGGGATGTCACTATATAGATTAGGCTGAAGTCTATTTCCTGGCTTTCCTGCCTCTGAGTACTAGCACCTTTACCTTTTCATTTAAAGGAAGCACTTTATACCATCTCTTTATCACATCTGAATTCTTAGCATTATAACTCTCTTATTTTACTTTTTTGGAATACAGGGCCTCTCTATGTAGCCCTGGTTGTCCATCCGCCTCTGCCTTCCATGTGCTGGGTGGGATGAAAGGTTAGTAAGACAACACTGGACACCAGCATCATCACTCTTAAACTTTGGATCTTTAAACAGAAAGGGCTAGCTGAAGTCACTGTAGTGTTGCCACAGTCCATCTGATACCCTAGATCACTATTTGTGGGTAGCATGTTAGTGTGAATATGCTAGAAAGAGATGGTTCAGGTCCTAGGTGAGATGGAGTGGTACAACATAATATTTCATCAACTTGATCAGCATAGCATTCCAACATGTAAATTGTTCATTTCTGTAATTTTTCCAGTTAAGATTTCTGAACCATGGTTGACTTTAATTTTTTTTTTTACTCTTAAGACCTATTTTTATGTCTATGAATATTTTGCCTGCATGTATGTATGTGTACCCACCATATTCATGCCTGGTGCTAAGAGATGAGAAAAGGAAATTGGATCCCCTGAAACTGAAGTTATAGATAGTTGTGAGCCATGTGAGTACTGGGAACTGAACCCAGGTCCTGTGTAAGAGCAAAAAATGCTCTAAACTGAGCCATCTCTCCAGCTCCCATTGTTGACCTTGGAATTTGTAGAAAACAAATTCTTTCACAGGTAGAGATTCAATGTAACAACAACTACCTAGCACTGACAGAGTAACTAAATGAAATCTCTTGATAATGGTTACTTTCCACCTGTGTTAGTTATTAAAGCAACAACAGTAACAAGAAAGTTGTACAAAAAAAAAGTAATGAAAGTAGTGAAATTCTACTGTGCCAATTCCAGGGAACATAATGAACAAAGATGAAGCCTCTAGCACAGTCAAGAGACTACAAACCATCCGAGAGAGAGAGAGAGAGAGAGAGAGAGAGAGAGAGAGAGAGAGAGAGAGAGAGAGAGAGGGGGGGGGGAGGGAGGGAGGGAGGGAGGGAGGGAGGGAGGGGGGAGGGGGAGGGAGAGGGAGAGAGGGAGAGAGAGAACCTGCTGATGTTGCAAAGAACCCAGGTTAAATGTTCAGCACCACACAGTGACTTACAACAGTCTGTAAATCTGGTTCCATGGGATCAGGTGCCCCTTTCTGGTCTCCACAACTATCAGGCAAACATTAGAATACATAAATTCTAATAAAAGATTTTATTTTTATTTTACGTCTGTGAGTGTTGTGCCTGCATGTCTATAAAGGCTCTTGCATGGATGTCTGTTTCCCACTCCTCAACCTCAGGCAGTTGCTGGTAATTGAACAAAGGTCCTCTATAAAAGTACTAAGTGCTCTTAACCACTGAGCCCTCTTTCCAGTCCAAAATAAATACATTGTAAAACCAAACCAAACCATAGAGTCACAAACTCCTTTGAATCCCATATACTTTTAGTCACCATTTACTTTTTAATAAAGAAACCAGTCACTCAAGAAACATGAGAAGTACTTCCACATGCTCATTGGTACAGTGTACAGAGGTGAACAAGACTATAGGCTCTCTACTGCTCCCCCCTTCTCTTTGAGGCAGGGTCTCTACGTAACCTTAGCTGTCTTGAACTCATGATGTGGACCAGCCTGGCCTGGAACACACAGACATCCTTCTGCCTCTGGACACCTAAATGTTGGGAGGAAAGGCATGAGCCACCAGCTTCCCTTTCACCTGCAGGGATCCAGGGCTCTTTTGCTCTATAGGAGAACTACAGCCCTAAAGCAACTTCTCAAGATGTCTGCTGACTACTAACTTAGGTTTAAGACAGACAAAATTGGAGAAATAATGTAGTCATGGTTAACTTTGAAATACATATTAAAACTCATAGGGAAAATTGTAATAAAGACCTGTATTTTATTTTTCTACTTAGTTGTTTTGAGGCAGTCTCATATAGATCAGACTGGACTCAAACTTGCTATGTAGCCAAGGATGGCCCCTACCTCCCAGTACCAGGATGGTAGCTTTGTGCCACTAAACCTACTAAGAGACTTTACGTTAAACTAAATTCCAAACTTATTTAGCCTTGGAATCCCTTTACTGCAAAGGAGCACTGATACCACTGTTGTAGATTATAGTAAAGGAGGCTGCTATAGGGCATGGGTGTAGCTGGGAGTATGGGTTCAAAGCTCTTGGTCACAGGCTGGAACAAGGTTCTAGCTACTCCACTTGTTATCTGTTTTATTTAGCTCTCTTGGTCTTAGTTAAGCTGGGCCACAATGGCCCACATCTTTTACACCAGCATTGGGGAGGCAGAAACAGATCTCTGTGAGTTTGAGGACAGCCTTGTTTATAAAGTGAGCTCTAGGATAGCCTAGAGCACTGAGTGATACCCAATTTCAAAAAACGCAAACCAAACCAGGGCTGGGGAGTAGCTCAGCTGTTATAGCACTTCCATAGCAAGCTCAAAACTCTGGGCTCCATCTCCGGCATTTCATAAACTGGGTAAAGGGGTGTCCACTGTATACACAGCACGTTAAAGGTGGAGGCAAGAGGACCAGAAGTCATCCATTCTCCACCGTACAGTAAGTTCAAGGCTAGCCTAAACTCCATGAGATCCTACTAAACCAAACCAAACCAACCTACACTAAATTACATTCTGTTTGGCTTTTATCTTAGTGGTGTTAGAGATCAACTCAAGGCCTGGGACATGTTAGACAAATGCTCTACTACTAAAAGACACCCTAGCTAGCTAGCTAGCCAGCTCACTCTGTCTGTCTGTCTGTCTGTCTGCCTGCCTGCCTGCCTGCCTGCCTGCCTACCTACCTATCTGTAAAGTCTCACACTCATATAGACTGGTCCTGAACTCTCAGCAATCCTCCTGCCTCCCAAAGGCTGAGCTTTCAAGTATGAGTCATAACACTTAGGTCCAAATTACATTTTCAATACCATTTAAAATACTTATGAGGAAAAAAAAGGTCAGCCAGGTGTGGAGATATATATATATATATGCCTTTAATCCCAGCACTCTGACTTCAAGGCCAGCCTGTTTTCTACAAAGCAAGTTCTACAAGCAAAACAGTTACTACAGGGTGAGACTCTGTCTCAAAACAACGACATAAGGAGAAAATAAAATTACACTGATGAAGCAAATAATTGCAGAGGACTATTTCTGGGGCAAGGGACTGGGCTGGCAGTACTGGGGATCAAATCCAAGGCCTTGTGTATTTTAAGCCAGCACTCAATTGTGTGGACTGAGAAAGACTGTATGGAAATTAGTTAAGACTAGTTGTTTTCATAATTTCGGTTAGAAAAAATGTAACAGCTTTGGGCTGGAAAAAAAAAATGACTCAGTTAGCAAAGTGCTTGTCCAGCAAGTTTAATCCCTGGACATATAAAAAAGCCAGGCAAGGTGGTAGATACTTTGTAATCCCAAGACTGGGGTAATGTGGAGACAGGCAGGTCACTGGCTAACCAAATCCAGCTCGACTGAGACCCAGGCAGGCAGCTGCTTCAGAAAACAACAGCAACAGCAACAACAACAACAGGCCCGGCATAGTGGCACACACCTTTAAATCCAGCACTAGAGGTAGAGGCAGAGGGAATCCGAGTTTAGCCTGGTCTACAGAGTTCCAGGGATGCCAGGGCTACACAGAGAAACCCAAACCAAACCAAACAGGAAAAGCTAGTAGGATGGCTCCTGAAAAATGACATTTAAAGGTGACTTCTGGCACCCCAAGCCTGTGCATGCACATGCGCACAGCACAATCAACATATTTTATGTCTCATTTCTGCTCCTACTTCCCCAGGTTTGGGTTCTTGGAGAAACACTGGGACTAGGGAAGGAAAATTAATGTGCTTCACTCCATATTCACTGCACCCATGCAGGGGCTCACAATCTTCTGTGATCTAACACCTTCTTCTAGCCTCATGCATGCACATGTGCACCACGAGAGTGAATGCGTGTACACACACACATGATGCACACTCAGGATGCACAGACATGCATGGAAGCAAAACGCCCATACACACACAAAAAAAAAAATAAAGAATTTTTACTATGAAGGCAGTGTGGTATAGGGGAAAAGCTAGGTTCTTAAGAGACAGGAAACTAAAGATCAAGTTACAGATTTCTTTGAACTTCAAGTTTCACTTGGAAAATGAAGAGTCTCCATGTGCTGTTGTAAGGGTTCAACAGGAACAATACAGTAGTCCCTCAATGCTTTTTAGTCTCTAACTTTCTCTCACCAGCCCCTACACCCCACCCTGCTATTGTTTTGAGACAGTGTCTCAAGGAACCCAGGCTAGACAAGACTTTGCTGTATAGCTGTGGATGACCTTGAAGTTCCAATCCTCCTGCCTTCACTTTCCAAGTGTTGAGATTATAGCCTTGAGCTAGGCTAGTTCTAGTATTTAAGTATGTGATCCTGATTTTCACATTTCCATTGACTTTGAGATAGACCATGTAAAGGAGTCAGACGGTCTGCACACAAGCAAGCACACACGGATACAAAGTTGCACACAGGAAGCTACTAAACAAAGATTAGTGTAAACTTAGGTGGGCTCCATGAATCAGCTAGGGCTTGGTTAGCAAAAGTAATTTGACAGCTAGGTCATTAAGGCTGATTTTCTCTTTAACTCAAAGAAGGAAACATAAAGACAATCCCCAATGCATACAGGTAACAGGGAAAGGGTTGGGTTATCTGAAAGCCAGGTGTGGGTTCATGCCTATAAGCCAGTCGCTAAATCGGCCTAAGACAGGACGACTGTGAGAGTTCCAGGCAAGTTTGGGCTAAAGCGTGAGACTGTCAAATGAACAAAAAACAAAAACAAAAACACTCAAAAGACAATTTAACCCCCACTCCAAAAAAGACTGAATATTAATTGAATGGGTTTTGGAGATGAACAGAACATAGTAATGCTTAAATTTCCCCTGAATCACAAAGATAAGAATTCACAGATATGAAAGGAAACTTAAAATTCCTCTAAAAATTTGCCTTGCTTTTTGTGGGAGACTAAAAACGAATAGATCAAACTTTGGGGTTTTAACATCACATAGTTCTGAATTCACTCATCAAATGTCAACACGGAAACAAAAATTAGCAGCCAATGAATGCCACAGGTCTGGTTTAACTAGCAATTTAGATTAACAGAACACAAACTACCAATTACACCTACAAGTCTTATCAACATCAACAGCACTGTAAATGATAACAATAATACTCTGCATTTTCCCCGTGCCCAGGAGCTAATTCTACTTTACATATATGATCTCGTTAATTCATACTCCAACCCTGAAGGCATATTTTGGGGTTAGCTAATTTTTACGACCAGTATCCCATAAATAACTTAGAAAAATAATTTGAAGGCCTAAAGGATCAAATCCAGAAATAAAATCTAAGTGCATGGTTTAATCCCCTCACACACTGGTTCTCAACCGTCGGGTGGCGACGCTGGGAGAGGTCTAAAGACCCTTTCACAGGGGTCCTATATCATATATCCTGCATATCAGATATTTACATTACGATTCATAACAGTAGCAAAATTACAGTTATGAAGTAGCAACAAAACTAATTTTATGGTTGGGAATCACCATGGGGAACTATACTAAAGGATCAACATTAGGAAGGCTGAGAACCACTGCTCTAACATCAGGCTGCCAGTTGACAACAGAGTTCGCACAATCTTTGAGGAGTGCACAAGGATCACACAAACTTGATAGAGGATAGGTATCCTTTGGGACTTTAAGTCAAACTATATTAACATATAAACAGACGTTCCGCTCGTTCATCCTCCGGTCCCAGGTCCGCAGCTCCCGGTCTGGGGGATGCCCTCTTGGAGGGTCACCGACACTGCTGCCTTCACTCCCCATCTCGGAGCAGTTCGAATTCACGCTCCTTTCCCTCCTTCATCATCGCATCCCCTGTGTGGCTCAGTCCCCTTACCCTGAGTCCACCACTAGTACTCCTGCTTTGATGACCTGCACACAACACCGCCAGCGGCTGGATCCGTGTCACCGGTCCAGCAGCCGTGAAGCAAGCTCGGGTCTTGTGGCAGGAAGCTACCCAACGCGCAGTCGCCGCGGCTGCAACCACAGTCCAGCGGAGGGGCACCGCGCCACCCGCCCCGCGGCCGGAAGCGGGCAGCAAGCCTCGGTCTCGCGGCGGCCTGTCCCAAGAGGTCGGTGCCTAGATACCTTCGCTCCCTACTCAAAAGATTCCCTTCCCGGTGGCAAGCCTCATCCGCGCGGGCGGGTCCGCTTCTCCGCGGCCCCGGCAGGCGCGCGCAATGGAACGTCCCGCGGCGGGGATTGTGGGAGGCGCACGCTCAAGGGGTGGGGGCGAAGGCGGCGGCGGCCGTGGCTGCCGTTGGTAGCCGTGGGGGCGGGGAAGGGAGGTAGGCGAGCCGAGGAGAAGGAGGAGGAGGTGGAGGCTCGGGCTCGCGCCACGGAAGGTACGCGTGAGGGCCGAGAGGGAGTCGGGAGCGCGCGAGCTGGAGCCCCGGAGCGAGCGCGTCGGTGCTGGTGGCGCGGGGCGGCCGGAGGCGGTGGTTGGAGGGCGCAGCTCGCGACCAGTCCAGACACACTCGGAAGCGTGCCGGCGGGTGTGCGCGCTGCGCGTCCGGAGTCGGGTGAGGGGGGGGGGCGGCGGGGAGAGCGCGCGGAGGGAGGAGTGGGAGGCGGGGAGGGGGGGCACGAGGCGCCCTTCGCTCGCTCGCTCCCTCCCTCCCCAGAGCTGCCGCCGCCGCCGTCGCCGCCGCCGCCGCTGCTGCCGCTCCCGCCGCCATTTTGGGTTCGCTTTGCGGAGCGGGGAGACGATCCCGGTCTCGGTTGCCGGACCCGCCTTCTCTCGGTTTCCCCTTTCCGACCTACGCCTTTGGCTTCTCCTCTCTGGCGTTTCCGCCGGTCCGCTTACCCGCTGGCCGCCTCCTGACAAGCGGGAGGGTTACGGTGTGGACCCAGGGAAGCCGAGGCGCCAGGCTGCCACCCTCTCTCCCCACTTGCCTGCACTCGGCGCTCTCGGCCTCACACGGTGAGTAGTGCGGTGTGAGCAGGCCTTTGAAGGCCCAAGTAGTCTCTCCTTTGGCTACCCGTGAACCACTGTCACCCCCCGGACCTGGACCTCCGGGAGAGCGGGGTGAGGATGGGGGAGGGGAGATCAGGGAAAGGGATCCTGAGCTTACCGGGAAGTCCCTCTAGGCGGGGTGACGGGGTGTCCCTGACCAGCGAGCTCTTGTTTTGGGGGAGGGGGACGGGAAAGTAAGCGAGTGGAGGCGGAGTCGCTTGTGCCCCTGACAGGTTAGTTTGTGTAGTAGGCCCGATTGGAGCATCTCCCAAGATACAGTTTATATCTAAGTAAGGGACAAAAGTAGCAAGGGAGATGATCTTCAGCGGGTAGTTTACCTGTACAAGATCTGTGTTCTCTAAAGGCGGAAATATATGCAGACATGACAGTGATCTGAGTGTTAATAAGTTTAATAAATGTCACTGGTTAGTTCCTACTTGGAAAGAAATGTTTTGGGTCTTGAAGACCAGATGGTCTGTTGTTTTATAGCTGCTATGTTTATATGTGTATATTCGAGGATGGAAAGTGTTCAGGAAGAGTTTGCCTGCATTTGGGGAAGTTCTCTTTATAAGTTAGCTTATTTAAAAGCAAATACTGGGACGTGTCTTCTAGGTCGATAAATGTGCATGTATTTTAGCATTAGGTTGATAATACAGCAGGCATGCTAAGATCAGGAAGGGGAGAGAATTGACATAGTCTGTGCCTTCGAATAGTCAGTTGTGTAAATATGAAAGGCCAGAACATCATTCTTAGAGTGATTGCTATCGGGCTGAGAATAAGAGGAGTTGTTTTTGGCCATGTGGATTTATAGTAGCGCTTATGTTAGCATAAAGTTTTTATATTCAGAATGCTCTTTCAGGCTCTTCATAATCCTGAAACCGTGAAAATTATAGGAAAATAGGAAATACAGCCATAAAAAGGTACTTTTCCAAGGTCATGTGTTAAATTAGTGGCAACGTTGGGATGTTTTGATTACTAATTTAGTAATGTATTGTCCATATAATAGTGCCTCAGGAGATTGTTACCGCCAAATACAAGTGTATTTTGAAAGTAGGTAAATATGATTGGTTAGATTATGCCTGGGAGAACTCAAAGTGTCAAGCATGTATAGAATATACACTGTCCTATATGAGATAGGTATAATTTTGCTGTGTTCACAGAGCAAGCAGAGCACTTCTGACAGTTTAGTATGTATGAAAGTTAAAATACTTTCACAGCCTACTTTGTATGGGTGTAACTGTTGTTTGTGGCTGGTTGGTCTTTTGTGGGGTGGGGGTGGGAGTGGGGGCGGGGAATTAAACCTGCTAGCAAGAATTCTACCAAAGAGCCATACTCCTATCTGGGCAGCTTGACTTGATTTCTGCCAGAGACAGGATCTTTTTTGACTTATCCAACAAAAATATTACTGGATACTTAATAATTGATTTCTGTCTTGGGGTAAGAATTATCAAGGTCTGTTGGTTAGCTTGTTAAAATAGATAGGGATGCATAAGAGGGAGTTGTGAACATACTGAGAGCAAATAAATCTGGGGAACTGAAACCAGTCTGAATGTGGTGGCACACACTTGTAATCCCAACATTCTGGAGGCTGAGGCAGGAGGATCATGAGTTCAAGCTCTTTTCCATGCTTCATATTAAGTTTGAGGTCAGCTGTGGTTACAGGAAACCTTTTCTCAGCAAACAAAACAAGGGGCTGGACATACGGCTCAGTCGTTAAGAGCACTTACTGTTCTTCTACAGGACCTGGGTTCCGGTTCCCAGCATCCAGTCAAGGTGGCTCACAACTGCTTATAACTCCAGCTCCAAGGCATCTGACACCCTTTTCCAGTCTCTGCTGATGACACACACGCAGGAGAGAGATAGAGGGAGAGAGAGAGACACACAGACAGACAGAGACAGACAGACAGACACAGAGGAAAAATTAAAAAGCTACTTAATTTAGAAAGAATCTAGGCAGATGGACACAAGAGGAACATCATCCAGCAATTCAACAGGTGGTGTTTGTCATAGAGTATACCTTCTTTGACATTTTCCTTTTGTTGTTGTTTTGAAAAAGGGTCTTACTCACTCTATTGCCCAAACTGGCTCAGGGCCCATTATGTGGCCCAGGCTGGCCTCAAATTTGAGGATTGTAATCTTCTTAACATAGCCTTCTGGGGTTACAGTCATGAGCCAACTCGCCTGGCTTCTTTGGCAGTTTCTTTTGGCATTTATGAGTAAACTGTTTTTGGGATCTGTAAATTATTGATATGTGCCTTTGGATATTGGAACTTCTTGGCTGGACTGTAGGAATTCTTCGAAAGGCTAATTTTGTGATATAGACCCTCTTGGAAAATGAGGAAAGGATCTTTGAACTAATTCAACTGTATTATTGGGATGTTTCCTAGTCTAGAACCAAGAATCTGAAGAATTAGAGATCTTACATGTAATGTGTAGGTCAGTTTGGCCTCAAACAGAGATCTGTCGACCTCTCTGGCCTGAGTGCTGGAATTAAAAGCATGTATCACCGTATCACCATGCCCAACTATTATGTATATACTGTCAGGAGCCTAAGTTGTAATGAAATAACACCAATATGTATTCAGAAGGTCTTGTTTTTAAATACCCACTTTTCCCTTGAATTTTGTTTAGGTTAAAAGATGTATTTAAGTTTGAAGGTGAATGCTGTAGTAATCCTTGAATGTGTATCAAGAGAACTTGACAGGTATGGTGACTCATCAGAGCATTGAGAAAAGCCTAGACAGGAAGATTATTGTGAATTCAAGGCCAGCCTGGACTACATAGTGAGTTCTAGGCTAGCCTATGCTGTAGAGTGAGACTCTCAGAACACAAAAAGGGAAAAGAGAATTTATCTTCTCAAAATGTATTTCTGCAGTTAGTAAAGAATTGTGGACTATGTTTGATAAGGATATATAACATCTTTATATTCTCATTTTTGAGAAATAGTGTCTTTTTTTCCTCAGTTGTATGTTAAAACAGATAATTCATCTCTCTGATTCTTGTTTGATTTTTGTTTAATTATAAGCACGTTTCATTACTCCTACATGGAGAACACTTAAGATGAATGTTATGTAGTGTCTGTTGTTCCAGAGATTTTAATCCAGATGAATGTATGACTTGCATAATATTGAGGACTCTCAGATTGAATCAGATGACTTGGGATTTTACAACTTGTGAAGGGTTTTTGATAATATTTATTATTTTAATTAATAATGTATTATTTATTGCATATATGTGTTTGATGTGTGTCTGGGTGTGCTTGTCATGGTACACATGTGGAAGTCAGAGGACAACTTTGTAGAGTTGGTCATCTCCCTCTATCTTTGTATAGTTTCTAATCAGAATCAGGTCTGCAGGCTTTTGAAGCATATATATTCACTGAGTTACACTGCTGGTCTTGTTTATTATTAGGAGGCCATAAAATGCATACACTGTATGTAAAATATATACTTAAAATCCTTTCAGGGGCTAAAGGAATGGCCATTGGTTAAGAGCGCTTACTGCTTTTGTAAAAGTCCAGGTTTGGTTCTCAAGTACTCAAATGTCAGCTTGCAACTGCCCATAACTAGTTCCAGGGGACTCAATGCTTCCTTCTGGTCTCTTGGAAGAATGTGTTAGACATAAACTCATTTCTACACAATTACATACACATAAAAGTAAAAAAAAAAATTCTTTTAAAGTGCCTTTATGTTGGGTGTGATAGAACATGCCCTTAATCCCAATAGTTTGCTTTGGTTTTTGAAAAAGGGGTTTCACTAGCCCACTATGTTTACCTGTAGGGAATTTCTATGAAAAGGTCTTGATGACATTTGGGGGTATATAAAAATGAAAAAAAAGTCTTTTGGATGTAGAATTCAGGAATCGTATTTGAAATTACGTATTTGAAATTAAAAACAATTAGTATACTTTAAAAAAAGTAGAAGTTTAAGAAAGACATTTATTTTGGATATGGTATTTTTTAACAGATGAATGTATGACTGTGGGGGTCTTAGTAAAAGTGTTTTTGTCTTTTTTTATTTTTTTAGATTTAACTTGTTTTATGTGCATGTTTGCTTAGTATATGCATGTGTACCCTGTGTGTGTTTGATCCACGGTGGTGAGAAGGAGGACTTGGCTCTTGAGAACATGTGGTCCTTGGCTACTATGTGGGTGCTGAGCACAGATACAAGCATTAAGATATATTTATCTCTCCGTTCCTAGTCTCTTATTTTGTGTTAGAATGGTCTCTGTAAATTTTTGAAAAGTTTAATGTTTTCTCCAATGCTTAATGAGTATGTCCATGGTGTTGTTTTATTTGTTGTATATGCCATATTCCTGTATATACATGCATGTGCATATATATATGTATATATTCACATATATATATATGTTTTATCTTTTGTGTATTTCACATACTTCAAAATTAAATTTTTTGAGGCCTATCTCACAGAATACCCTACCTAGGCTATCCTGGAATTCACTATGTAGCTGAGACTATCCTCAAACTCATGACAGTCATCTTGCCTCTGCCTCCTAGGTCCTGGATTTAGAAGCCCAAGCCAGCAAGCCAGCATGAGCTTCATATGTAGGAGGATCACTTAAGCCCATGAGTTAGAGGTTAAGCTGGGTAGCATTTTTCAATCTTGTCTCAAAAACAAACAAATACTTAAAATCACACACACAGAGAGAGAGAGAGAGAGACTGATTTAAAATCTTTTGGAAGAGTAATGGAAAAAGACGTAGCCCATCCAGCTAAAGGTTGGCTGGGTTACATGGTAAGACCCTGTTTCAACCAAATCAAACCAAACCAGAAGTAGAAAAGGAAAGGATTATGTCCTGTTTTTACATTGTGAACTTCCAGATATCTTGCAGGGTATTGGCTTTACAGTATTAACAGTTCCATCGCCTTTAAGGTTTCCTCTGTGCTTTGCTAATAAAGACGTCGCCGCTTCTATTCCTGCCCATTTGTGGAGAAGTCTGACTGTGTATATAGTTGCAGTTTCCAGAAAACAAAACAAAACCTTCATATTGCTATTTGAATTAAGTATGTTGGTCTGAGTAGTTTAAGGAAATTGTAAAGATATTTTTGTTGGTGTATGCACATGGGAGCAAGAGAGACAGAGAGATGAAGAGAGACTGAGAGAGATTCCATTGAGGGGTCAGAAGAGGGTATTAGATCTCCCTGGAGTTGTAGTTAAAGGTGGATCAAACAACCCAACCTGGGGCCGGCATCTAAACTCTGGTCCTTTACAAGAGCAGCAAGTGCTCTTAACTGCTGAACCATCCCTCCAGTCTCAGTCTATTTTAAAAACAAGTTAAGAGTCATGTGTCAGCCTTCAAAAAAGAATGAGATATGTTAGACCTTGTTACCACAAAAAAGAAAAATGTGCATTGTAGTTATTATTGTTTTTATATATGCAACTAGTTCTTACAATTTTTTTTAGCTGTAATTTTTTATGTTTGTATTTTCGTTCGCATACAGGTATCTGTATGTTCTTGTGAGTGGAAGCAGGAGGAGACTTCAAGTGTCATTCCTTCTCAGTTGCTGTCTATCTTATCTTTGAAACAGGGTCTCTTACTGGTTTGTTGCTCAACTAGTAGGCTGGGTGGACTGACCTGCTGGTAGCTCGAGCTGTATATATCCTAGCACTGGATCATAAGCAAGCACCACTCCTGGCTTTTTACATTGGTACTGGGGCTCAGAGTCAGGGCTTCATACTTACAAGGCAAGAACTTAACAGCTGAGCTACTACCCTACTCCTGTTTCTTTCTTTGTATGAAGATATTAGCCCTTCTGCTTGTAATCCTAATAATTACCTGGAAAAGTAGGGTCTCCTGTAACTTAGGTTGGCCTGCAACCTTGAACTTCTAGTCTTCCTGACTCTTAAAACTTCTAAGTGCCAGGATTATAGGCATATGCTAAACCTACCTCAGAAATCCCCTTTTTTTTTAATTGAGTCATTAGAATTGTTAATAGCAGAGTCTGGTGAATTTAACTTAAATATTTCAATTTAAAGAAAAGTTTTAATTATGTGTATGGTTTATTTGACTGCATGTTTATTTTTTGTTTTTTTTTAAAGATTTACTTATTTATTATTATATCTAAGTACACTGTAGCTGCCGTCAGACACACCAGAAGAGGGCGTCAAATCTTGTTACGGATGGTTGTGAGCCACCATGTGGTTGCTGGAATTTGAACTCAGGACCTTTGGAAGAGCAGTTGGTCTACTCACTGAGCCATCTCTCCAGCCTTGCATATTTGTCTTTATCATTTGTATATCAGGTTCCTATGTAGACAGAAGTCGGGGTTTGATCCCCTGGAACTGGAGTTAGATATGGTTATGAGCCACCTTGTGGATTCTGGACACTGAAGTCCTCTGGAAGAAGAACAGCCGTTTCTCCTGCCCCTGCTCTTTCATTCTTATATTGAAAACTAATCTCCATAGATAGGTTTATATAACTCTTAAAATACTCTATTTGATGATCATTGGAGTTAAATTACTTGTGCTAACTACTGGTAATCTATGTTATCAATAGGGAATCTCTCTAACTACGAAAGTGGACTAGAGATTCCCATCACTACTTTTAGATGTTTGTTCTCATATTAGTCAGAAAAGCTTGTCGGCTTTTATCAGGTTTATAAGCGACAAGTAACATGATGATACTTTTCTATTGTTTTAGTCATACTGACAAAATGTTAAAAACATTTTCTAGTGGAATCCAATTACCACAAAGAAATGAGTTGGCATTGGAGACATAGAGCAAGAGCAGGATTGTTCAGTCTCAAGGCGTCTTGTTATTTACAAGAATAAAATCCATATTGGTTTGATTTTGAAGTTCTGATAATGAATACGATGTATGGGTAGTTTGGAAATTGTATTTTTGAGTTTGTTACCTACCTTAGAACCCATGTAGTGTTCGTGTTGAGCGAAGGCAAGACAGCGACAGCAAAGACTGCTGTTAAGCTGAGAGGATGTTCCTGAGAACAGACATTTTAAATAGTCACTCTTAAGAATTTATTCAGTCACCTAATTATATTTTATTTTGAAATTGGGTCTCATTCTTAGTTCAAGTTGGCCCAAAACTCACTATTTAACTCAGTTTTGTCTTAAACTTGATCCCTCTGTCTCAACCTCTTGAATTCTGAGATTATGCACATTTGTTATCATACTTAGCCTAGTTTTTGGGTCTTTTTTTTTTTGAGATTATGTCTTGCTGTTTTGCTCAGGGTGATTTGTTAAACATATATCTCTCTAAGATGGCTGACCAACTATAGCTGAGATGAATGCAAGTTATACGAACAATTAGTATTTCATTCTTGTTTTTAGTTCTTACAATTACCTTTATTTGTTTATTTAGTGTGTATGTTTGTGTGCGTGTTCACACACTTGGAATGCACGGGTCAGAGGTTAACTCTCAGAAGTCAGTTCTCTTAGGTTTTCAGACTTAGCTGCAAGGTCCTTTCCCCTCTGCGCCATCTTGACCACTTTGGTCTCTGTTTCTTTTTTTTTTTTTTTTTTTTTTTTAAAGATTTATTTATTTATTTATTATATGTAAGTACACTGTAGCTGTCTTCAGACACACCCCAGAAGAGGGCATCAGATCTCATTACAGATGGTTGTGAGCCACCATGTGGTTGCTGGGAATTGAACTCAGGACCTCTGGAAGAGCAGTCAGTGCTCTTAACCACTGAGCCATCTCTCCAGCCCCTTGGTCTCTGTTTCTTGTTTGGTCTATCTCTTTTAGTTCCATAGTAAATAAGGCATGAGCTGTTGACTTAATGTTTGGCTCTATGTTTTGTCCTGTTTTCTGCACTTGATACCTAGTCATTCTTACTCAAACAGTTTTGTTTGTCTCAAGGAAGACTGTATGTCAATTATAAATTAGTTTTGTTTTGGCTTCTCAGTGAAAATGGTATTATTTGAAATTTGGACAGGATATTTTTGAGGTTTCCTAGTTCTGTACTGCTGAGTTTAAGTATTTTCTCACTAACTCCAACAGGGCAAAATGGAAAAAATGAAAAGATTATCTTTGAAAATAAGAAATGAAGAATTGATGTTTGAAAAATAGGGCTCAAAGGGATTGAATCAATCATGTAGAATAATCACCAGGTGAACATTATATGTTTTCAGAGAAGATCTGAAGATACAAATCTTAAACAAGTCGAGATTTCATATCCAACTAAATGATAAACACAGGTTGGAAAGTTAATGTTTAGATGCAAAGATAAAAATAATGAGTAGTTACTTTTTTAATGAAGAAATTTAAGCTATTTATTTTTGTATGCATATATTTAATTTTGAGGAAGGAAAGTCAAGTAATAATAGAACAAAGTTAGGATTTTGATTAACAAGGGTTTTTTTTGTTTTTGGTTTTTGGTTTTATTTTTTGTTGTTATTGTTTATTTGTTTGTGTTTTTTAGGTTTTTCGAGACAGGGTTTCTTTGTGTAGGCTATGCTGGAACTCAGTCTGTAGACCAGGCTGACCTTGTACTCAGAGAGCGTCTGCCTCTGCCTCCCAGTGCTGTGATTAAAGGTGTGTGCCACCACTTCCAGGCACCAACTATTTCTTAAATGCTCCTTCTATGTCAATTAAAAACAATTTTTTCAGTCAGTTAATTGTGCTGAATGTAGGGGCATATGCCTTGGCACTTGGGAGGCAGAGGTATGTAGATCTCTGAGTTTGAGACCAGCCTGGTCTACATGGTTCCAGGACAGCCAGTTACAGTGAGACCCTATATCAAAAAAAGGTGTGTGTGTGGGAGAGGTTGGGGGTGGGGGGGTAGGAGACTGGAGAGATGGCTCAGTGGTTAAGAACACTGGTGATCTTCCCGAGAAACCAGGTTCAATTTCCAGGATCCAATGGAAGCTCCAGTTCCAGGGGATCTGACTCTATCACACAGACTTACATTTAGGCAAAACACCAATGCACATAAAATATATTTTTTAAAAGGCAGTTAATTGTTAGATAATGTCATATAATACATCTCTAAAGCTTATATTGTTAATCTGTTACTGTTAAAAAACAACAACAAACAACCCATAATGGAGAACTAGAAAGATGGCTTAGTGGTTAAGAGGAGCACTTGATCTTTCAGAGGATTCAGGTTAGATTCTCAGCACCCAAATGGCTTCTTACAGCCCTCTGCCACTCCAGTTCCATGCATGAGACATCCTCATCTGACCTGCACATGTGCTGTACACGTATGGTGCCTAGACATGTATAAAGGTAAAACATATATATACATAAAATAAAAGTAAATCTTAAAAAATAAATAAAAAGCTGGGTATGATAGCACAGGTCTTTGGGAGGCACAAGCAAACAGACCTCTAGGCGTTCAAGGCCAGACTGGCCTACATGGAGCATTCCAGACCTGCCAGATCTGCATAAAGAGAGCCTGTCTCAAATCCGATAGAAACAAATAAGCAGGGCTAGAGAGATGATTCAGTAGTTGAGAGCTCATAGTGCCATAGCGGAGCTTGCTGCCTAACTCCTTCAGTGGGCATCTCACAACCACTTCCAGTCCAGAGAATCTGATGATTTTTGGACTGTATAGGTACCTGTACTCACACATATAATTTAAGATAAAGTGAACCTTTAAATGCAAAATAACTGATAAAGCCGGGCGGTGGTGGCGCACGCCTTTAATCCCAGCACTTGGGAGGCAGAGGCAGGAGGATTTCTGAGTTCGAGGCCAGCCTGGTCTACAGAGTCAGTTCCAGGACAGCCAGGGCTACACAGAGAAACCCTGCCTCGAAAAACCAAAAAAAAAAAAAAAACTGATAAAGGCTAGTGAGATGACTCAGGCAGTTAAAGTGCTTGCTACCTAACCTGAAGGAACCCATATGTGAAAGGAGAGAACTAACTCCTTCAAGCTGTTCTTTGATATCCATGTTGCATATGCATGCCCACTCCCATATAAGGAAATAAGTGTAATAAAAAGAGAGTCTCAGAATTATCCTAACAAGTGTTATTGTGCAAGACTGCTGAGTTACTCAAAATCATCTCTGTCAGGCTGTAGATGGCTTATTGGTTAAGAGTACTTTTTGCTCTTGCAGAGAACCTAGGTTCAGGTCCCAGCACCCACATAATGGCTCACAATCATCTGTAACTCCTGTTCCAGGGAATCTGACTCCTCTTCTGACTTCTTAGGCCACCAGGCTTGGGCATGTATGTGGCACAACTATTTACACTCAAACATATAAAAGTAAATAAAAAATTAAAACATCCTCCACCCTACCTTATTTATTTATTTAGAGATATCATCTCACATTGTGTAATCCTGGATAACCTTAAACTCATACTATATAGCTCAAGCTGGTCTACAACTCACAGCAGACCTTCTACCTAAGCCATACAGTGCTGAGATTAAAGGTGTCAGTGAGTATGCTTAGCTTCAAAAGTCAAAACACTTTCCTTCAGTTTTTTATGCATTCATTCTCAGTCAATTAACTACAGATTTCCAGTTCTCCCATATTTTTTACTATGTTGAGGGAAAGGGACAGAGACATTTACTTTGTTGTTTTTTGAGACAGGGTTCTGTATAGACCTGGCTGGCTTAGAACTTGCTCAATAGACCAGGCTGTCCTTGAACTCAGAGATCCACCTGCTTCTGCCTCCTGAATGATGGGATTAAAGGCATGCACAATTATACCTGGCCAATGCATTTCAATGTTTGTTTTTTGTTTTTTGAGACAAGGTTTCTCTGTGTAGCCCTGGTTGTCCTGGAACTTGATCAATAGACCAGGCTGACCATGAACTCAAGAGATCTGACTGCCTCTGCCTCCTGAATTTCCTGAATTTTTAAAAAATGTTACTGTGTATGCACATAACTTTCATATATACTTTGAGAGAGAATGGAAGTCAAGTGACAACTTCCAAGAGTTGGTTCTTGCCTTTTGCCTCGTTGAAGCAGGGTCTTATTTCTATATATTTGTAACTTCAGGCTAGTTAGCCCTTAAATTTCTGATTTTCCTGTTTCAGACTCCCATCTCACCTTAGAAGTGGTTCATTTTGGGGGTACAGCCAGAGTTACGTAGTGAGACCCTGTCTCAAAAAAAAGAGTGTGCGTGTGGGGTCGGAGAGCTGCCTTCAGAATGCTGGAATTTTGGTGAGCCAGTGAGCTGAACTTGGTGATACACACCTTTAATTCCCGCATTCTGGAGGCAGAGGCAGAGGTAGGTGAACCTCTGAGTTTGAGGTCAACATACATAGCAAGTTCCAAGGCTGGTTGTTTGGTTTTAAGTGAGCTTGTGAGATGCCACAGCCGGTGAAGGTTCTGACTGCCAATCTGAGTATCTTGCCTAACGTCGGTATCTGGGACCCACAGACCTGATTCCTTAAGATTGTCCTCCATCCTGCACATACAAACTCTAAAAGGTGTAAGTAAGGCAGGAAGGGAAAGAGAAAGACACCCACACACCTATGTGTATACATTGACTTATACAACAAAACAAATAAATTGAAAACTTTCCAATTTGATTGACTACCAGATTATATTAGTATGTATTTTAGTGAGTTTTAACTTCTTTGAGTTTGCTTGATAAAATTTAATAAGCACAGTCATTGCCATTTGGTGACAGATAACTATTTTACTATTTTTTTAAATTTTGTTTTGGTTTTTCTTTTCTGAGACAAGGTTTTTCTGTGTATTCCCTGCTATCCTGGAACTCACTCTGTAGACCAGGCTGACCTTAAACTCACAGATATCCACCTGCTTCTGCCTCCCAAGCACTCAAGAGATGGTCAGGTGTTTGGTGCATAAGCATATCGCTTGAGGTTGTATCCCTAGCACTTAACAATAGTTGAACTATAACTTCTGGGGTGGGGGAGGGACAGGTGGATCCTTGGAGTTCATTGGTCGGTCAGCCTAGCCAAATCTGTGAGCTTGAGGTTCTGTGAGAAGCTCCAACTCAAATTAAGGGGCACCATTGTGGTGGCTTAGCAGATCAAGGCAGGGCTCCCGCTGCTGAGTTCAGCAACTTGAGTTTGAGTCCTGGGATCCTCATGTTGGAAGGAGAGAACTGAGTTGTAAAGGTTATCCTCTGACTGCAAAAATTTCACATGAGTGCACGCACACACACACACACACACACACACACACACACACACACACACGGGGTGGGGGGGAAGAGGAGGAAGAAGAAAGAATGAATGAACAAACAAACAAACAAATGAGAGAGCTATTAAGGAAAACACCAAAAATGTTGACCTCAGGCCTTTAAGATATTCAGGGGCATAACTGTTTGTTCATACACTTTCACACTCAGGTACAACACCCTAGTCCCCCTCTCCTCATTTGTATGCATACATTTAATGGATCTATGAAGGTAGTGGTTGAATGGCTAGAGAAATACTAGAAAGGTTAATAGAATTCCAAATGTAGCAGAGAGGAGTAAAAATCATGTGTGAAAATTATTTAAAGGCTGTATGATGCATCTAAGAAAAACCAGGCCAATCTGTCTGATCCTTAAAGCCTGCCTTTTCATCTACAAAAAGGAAGTAATAATAAATACCACATGGTGATAGACTTAAGTTAGATATGTGAAGCATTAGTATAGAGCTTTGCATATAGTGAAAGCTCAGCAAAACATTGGGGATTTTAATTTTAAGTTATAAATGTTAAACTTACTATCAGGACTCATTATAGTACTTACAAAGTGTGATAAATTTTATATTGCTTTGCTAAATTGTGTTCTATCTAATGAAGTATGGTTATTTCCATCCCATTCCTGATAGTAGTAAAGGTATCTAAACAGTAAATGGTCTTCCACATATAGTTAAATTGTCATAGTGATTTTGTATGAGAGACCAAAGCATTGCTTGCCTGTTTGTCTTCCTCCTCCTCTCACTCCCTCCTTCCCTCCTTCCCTCCCTGTGTTGGGGTTGACCCTTGTCCATGTTAGGCAAGTGCTGTACTAAGCACTACCCACAGTCTCATAACACTGTATTAATATCTATTCATGTATTCATTAATGCATGTTTGTGTGAGAGCACATTATTTGAAGGCAACCCACTGAGCTGTGACTTGGCCTTTTTATCAGATCGATTGTTTGTTACTTAGATATGGGATTATCATGGCAGCAGGTAGAGGTGTTCACTTGAGAGAAGAAATAGGGTATGAAGAATAAGTTTGAGTTTTTTCCGTTCAAACGTTTTACAAATATGTAGTGGAGGTTGTTTCTTTGTTTTATTTTGTTTCTTTCTCTTTCATGTAGCCCAGGTTTGCCTTGGATTTGCCATATATGACCTAGAACTCCTGCTTCTCCTTTCTAAGTGCTGGACTTGCAGAAATATATCACTATGTGCAGTTACTGTTTTGTTTTGTTTTTTTTTTGGTGGTAGGAATTAAGTCTAGGTCTTCATACATGCCCTAGTTGGAAATTGTAACTTTATGTTGTTTTCCTAGATATTTAGTGGCACATTGCCAAATAGACAGCAAATAACATTTGTAAATTATTATGGTGATTTCTAAAAATTCATAAGTAATTCTACCATATCGTCAGATTATCATATTTTGTACATAAATGTGTATCCTACTAATGTAATTAATTTTCTAGTTTGTTCATAATAGTATAAACATAATGGTGTATGTTAAAGGATTCTATACTATGAAGTTAGTGTTGACTTTCTTTTCTGTTTATTAGGGGTAGAAGTAGTCTTATGTGTCCTAGGCTGTCTTTGAACTTGCTGTTCCCCTCCAAGGATGACCTTGAACTTCTGATTGCCCTGCCTCTACCTTCCCCGTGCTGGGGATGGAATCCAGGACTTATTGTGTATTCGGCAACACTCTTATCAGCTGACCCATATCCTTTTTACTTTCCTTACAGTTTCACTAGTTTGTTCTGGATTGTTACAGAGATTTGAACATGTAAACCACAGAACTACATTTAAAATGAATGTTGAATTTGCTTCTTTGAGGCAACAGGTCTGAATTCTTTATTTCTCTTTGTATATTTTTTTTCTTTTTGTATATTTTAAATTAAATATACTATAGAAGGAAACAGAATAAGTTACACATAACATGGCACTCTTAATTCTGGATAGAAACACATCCCCCAAACGGAAAAAATGCCATTCACAAGCCACATTACTTCAGACATTCAAAGCAGCATGTCTGTTGTAGCTGACGTGGTGCATGGCCATAATCTCAGTTCTTAGGAGGTTGAAGCAGAAGGATCACAAGTTCATGGCCAATAATGAAACACTGTCCTAACAGTAACAACAAAACTCTGCAGTCGTAGTCTAGAACATCTGATGCCAGAAGTTTTGGGTGGGGGCTGTTGGGTTCGTTCTTTCTTTCTTTCTTTCTTTCTTTCTTTCTTTCTTTCTTTCTTTCTTTCTTTCTTTCTTTCAACTTTAGATAATATAACACTGATTGAATGAACAACAAACACATTTGTTAAAAGCTTTTCGGAAAGTACTATTTTATCAAACACTTTAATATTTCTATATTATTGAACATTATTCATAGAAATTCTGGTAATTTAAAAGTAAAATCAAATTTAGTTCAAGTTTTGTCATTGCTAAATTGAGTAGTGGAAAAACTTGGTTTTCAGGATTCTGAATCTATCATCAAAACCAGTAGAGCTTTATGTTTTCTATGGAGAGAAAGCATGTAACAGAACCACAAACACACTTAAAGTATAAAACATTTACATTATTAAAAATTGAGGGATAAGGTTTCTTCTTTTTCAGGATTGGAGGCCTGGGTCTTTATTCAGTCATATGCTTTTTTGTTTTCTTCCTGTTTATTGTTTTGTTTTTTGAGACAAGGTCTCACTAAGCTGTCCCTTCTGGCCGTGAACGTGGAAGTTCTGCCTCAAAGCTCTCCGGTTTTGGCATTACATGCATGCATTATTTCATATGGCTATATTTTTGCCATTGCTGACAACAGTTGTACTCAGGGTCTTGCTCACGCCAGACAACTGATACAGATAAGCTGCTATGCCAGCTATATGGTAGATACAGGACATCAAAACAAACCTGTCAGTCCTCAAGAAGACTGAATTATTTGGGTCTGAGAGATGACAAAAAGTTAAGAGCTTTTTGTTTTTGCAGAGGACTCAGGTTGGATTCCAAGCACCTACATTGTAACTGGAGACCATTTGTAATTCCAGATCTAGGGGATCTGATACCCTTTTCTGTCTTTGATGAGCACCAGGTTCACAACCATCTGTCATGGGGTCTGATGCCCTCTTCTGGTGTGTCTGAAGACAGCAACAGTGTACTTATATACATAAAATAAATCTTTTTTAAAAAATGGTTGAACACTGAAATCTACCAAAAACTAGTAAAATAATTCTTTATTTTAATCAAATGGATTTGTTTAAAAATGTAGAAAATATATTTCTTTAAAATTGAATTTTTATGCCAGGCATAGTGATGTTCGTTGTAACCTAGCATTCTGGAGGCTGAGGAAGGAGGGTTTTGAGCTTTATGGGCAGACCCTGTCTTACATGGAGAGAGGAGAAACAGATTTAAAATAACAAATTTATTTCTAGGTTCTATTTGGGTTTGGACATAAGTTGCAAAAGCTTCTTGGTTGGTTTATAATGGTTTTCAGTTTATTTTTTGAGTCTGGGTTTCTCTATGTAGACCTACCTGTCCTGGAATTTGATCTGTAGACCAGGATAGCCTTGAGTTTACAGATCCACCAGCCTCTGCCTCTAAAGTGTTGGGATTAAAGATGAGCACCACTGTGCTAGGCAAAGATCAGTCTTAGCTGTACAAGTTCAAGGCTAACTTGGGTTACATGAGACCCTTTGTCAAAAAAACAAGATACACACACACACACACACACACACACACACACACACACACACGAGGAAAAGGAAAGAGAAAGGAGAAGAATCTTCCTGAACCAGCCTCAAACTTGAGATCCTCTTGTCTTAGCTTCCTAAAGTTCTGTGATTTAGGAATGGGCCTCCAGGCTCTGCTGTAACAATGATTCTAAAATTTTGATTTGTGCTATAGTATTGTAGCTTACTCATATCTACAGAAAAATGAAAAGAAATATGACATTTTAAGTGAATTTACAAGTAAATGATTTGTATGTATTCTGAAGACATTTTGATTTAACTGATACACATATAAAACTGATATATATATATACTTATATACATATATGTGTGTGAGTGCTTGTCCTGCTGTCCTTATTGCTCCTTTCTTATGTTAATTATTTTCTGATAAATTTTTGTTATGATCTATCCTGCAGGGAAAGAAATGCTGGTTGCAAGTTTTGGAAAACCCTATTTTTTTATGGAACAGTGTTCTGTAAAAGTTTTGTAAGATCCCTTGGCAATAACACACTTGTGATGGACCCTAGGAATACTGCTATGTTAGGATTGGGTTCTGATTCCGAAGGATTTTCAAGAAAGAGTCCTTCTACCATCAATCCTGGCACTCTGGCCAGCAAGAGAGAAGTAGAAATAGAGGGTAACACAGAAGAAGAGGATCCTCGCAAGCGGGACCGAGAAAGGGGCATAGAAGCAGGAAGAGAGGATGGCGTGACGGATGCACAGCAGCAGTTTTCAGTGAAAGAAACAAACTTTTCAGAGGGAAATTTAAAATTGAAAATTGGCCTTCAGGCTAAGAGAACTAAAAAGCCTCCAAAGAACTTGGAGAACTATGTGTGTCGACCTGCCATAAAAACAACCATCAAGCACTCAAGGAAAGCACTTAAGAGTGGGAAGATGACAGATGAGCAGAGCGAACACTGCCCTTCAAAGTGGGTGAGTGAACTTTCCAACAGAATAGTCATTGTCAATACTTGGATTTCTCTACTAATCTTTATTTACATTAGATACATATTCCAGAAGTTTGACTCTAATCTTTAGTTGTTTCTAAATGGGCTATAAGGGATACTAAAAGCATAGTAATATATCTACGTCTATATTTTGAAATTACTCAGTTTGTGAGTGTCCTGAACGTGGAGGTCAGAGGACAACTTGGGTGTCAGTTCTCACCTTCTACCTTCATATGGTTTCTGGGGATCAAACTCAGAGCAGGCTTTCAAGACAAGTGCCTTTACCAGCTGAGCCATATTACAGGTACATATGTGTATCTGTATTTTTATTTGTAAAATTATGATGTGTTAATAGGGGCATACTCAGATTGTTGCTCCTAATGTGACAGTCGAAATAAAACCTTGGAGATTATTTTTTGGAACTCTAGATTTTTGAATCTTGCCTTTCTATTTCCAATAATGTAGGAATGAACATAGTAACAGAAATTAAACTGAGACTCAGAAATAGAAAGTTACCATAGCACCTTTCTTTTAACATGGTTGGAAGGATGTGATTCACTAACATAGTAAAAGCTTTTGTTAAATGAGTTTTTTCCTAAGACATTCATGTTGCTGTTTCTCATAAGGCACACTGCAAATCAACAGTCCTAGCTTCTCTAGAAGCCAGTGCAGGATATCCTCACTCAAAGCAACATACAAACAAAAACCCTAGCTGCCTCCTTGGTAGTGTGTAGTGTTACGGCGTTCCTCGTCCACTCTGCCACAGGGCACAGGTGTTGGGTTGTAGGGTAGTCCTGGGACATGGCTCTGAGGTGTGGGAAAGCAGTCTGAGGTGTGTGACAGCCGGAGCTGGCTTGGGGGTCCTCGAGCCTGCGGCAAGGCTGGGGCCATCTGATTCTCAGGCTCTTGGGCATCCAGGTGCTGCTAGAAGCCGCTGAAGAGCCGAGAATGGAGTGCTGCTACCTTACTCCTGGATCTAGCCCTGGGTCAGGGTGTAGGGTATTTGTGGGGAGAGGGGGCTCCAGCTGGTCCCACTGGGAGAGTCCTTGGCTTGGTGGCGGTTGGCTTGGGCTTGGTGTTTGCTGTGGCTGGGAGTGCAGAGAAGCCTTCTAAGGGAGATTAGATGGCGGCTCTATAGATGAAGGCCTTCTCCATGGCTCCTCACGAGTATCCCAATGAAAAGAGGCAGTTCATGGTTTTAAGACAATTATTGTCATGGTGGGAAAGTGGATGTGTAAAACAATACCCCACTTCTCAGGGTGGGCCTGAGGTTAAATACCTTTTGCAGGGAGGAATGTCTGGGAAGTAAAACTTACTGGCTCTAGGCCTTTAGGTATCTCATTAAAATGGAGATCTGGTCTTGAGCCTAAGGTCATGTCCTCTACATGTGGAGGGGCTTGGGGTGTTGCCCTTACATGACTAATGTCTACAAATCTATGTAGGGCTGCAGCTAGTGACAGGGGCCTGGTGCCCCCCTACCATCCCTTCAGGGTCTCTGGGGTTTTGAGCCTTAGCTCAACCGGGCACCAAGCTATTGTTCACAGTCCACAGTAGTGCACACCTTGAACCCAATTATTTGGGAGGCAGAAGCAAGTGGATCTCTGAGTTGAGGCCAACTTGGCTTATATGGAGAGTTCCAGGCTAGCCAGTACTATTACACAGTGAGTCATTGTCTCAAAAAAAAAAAAAATTGTAACGTGCCTGTTGCCTACAAAAGCCAGAATTAAAAGTGTTGAATTCCCTGGAAAATTGAGGTTACAGACAGTTATATAAGCCTCATTGGTATTGTTTTAAATTTACATTGAGAGAGAGAGAGAGAGAGAGAGAGCGCGAGCGCGCCAGTCACAGTATGCATGTGGATGTGGTTGTTGGTTCTGGGGATTGAATTCTGGTTCTCAGGCTTGCTGGCAAGTACCCTGCCCTCAAAAATCATCTTGCCAACCCTTTGTTTAGTTTCCTTTAGATACTACTATCTAAAGTAGTTGATATATAATTTGCCATGTGTGTGATTTTCAACTAATAAATTGTTTTGAGAGCTTGGATATAGTTCTGTTCGTAAAGTAGTTCTGTAGCATGCATGAGACCTTGTATGCAATCTTCATCATTGGGTACAAAAAATCTTAAATTATTTTTTTGTTTTGTTTTGTTTTTTTGTTTTTTTTTTTTTTTTTTTGGTTTTTCGAGACAGGGTTTCTCTGTGTAGCCCTGGCTGTCCTGGAACTCACTCTGTAGACCAGGCTGGCCTCGAACTCAGAAATCCGCCTGCCTCTGCCTCCCAAGTGCTGGGATTAAAGACGTGCGCCACCACCGCCCTTAAATTATTTTTTTATTCTTAACTGCTCTTACTGATAAAGCCTAGGCTCACCTCAGACTTGAGATATATATATATATACATATATACATATATATATATACGTATATACGTGTATATATATATACGTATATATATATATACGTATATATATATATATATATATATATATCGCTCTCCCCAAACTCAAGATCCTGCCTTACCCTTCTTGGTGTTATGATTGTAGGCATGGTAAGCATGTATCTCTATTCATAGAATCAGTCTTTACCTGTGGTGTCTGGATTTGATACATCATTTGAAAAACTTTCTTTTGTTTACTTACTTGTTGGCAGTTTTATACATATATAGAATATATTATCACATCCATTCCCAGCTCAGCCTTCCACTTTAGCACATGTTGGTTCTACATTTATTTCTCCCCCTCCTTCTGGTTTCTTTGTGCATGTGCCTATAAGTGTTGAGGTCCTTAGAGGCCAGAGGTGTAGGATCTCCCTGGAGTTGGAGTTAAAGGTGGTTGAGACCATCCCATGTGAATCATGGGAACTGAACTTGGATATTCTGAAATAGGAAGTATGTATTCTTAACTGATAAGACATTTCCCTACGATCCCCAACCCCTGTTTTAGGGATACCGTGAGTAAAACTGTTTCTTGGACTTCTTTCTTAGAGTGTCGGTGGTTGATATATAAGAAGGCTATTATATATGTGTGTGTGTGTTGTATATCTATGTATATATGCGTATATATATATGTGTATTTAATTTCATTTCCTGCCATTTTGCATGAGGTGTCTAAGAGTTCTGATTGAGGCTTTAGGGATTCTTTGGTATATAGTCATATCTTCAAACAGAAATACTTTGATTTCTTCCTTTTCTATTTGTATTCCTTTTATTTGCTTGTCTTACTGCTCTAAGTAGTGGAAAAAGTGGACATACTTGTCTTAATCCTAATTTTAGTGGAAATGCTATTGAAGTTCCCCTCCCCCTTTAATGTAATGTTGGTTATAGTTTGTCATTTACAGCTTTTACTAGGTTTAGAAATATTTCTTCTATTAAAAGTTTCCCTCTCCCTCCCTTTCGCACACACACCCCCTTCAGCCCCCACCCCAGTCTCACTGTGTAGTCCTGGCTGGCTTGGAACTCTGTGTAGGCTGCTGTTGAGTTCACAGAGGTTCACCTGCCTCTGCTTCCTGAGTGCTGGGATTAAAGGCGTGTGCCACAGTGCCCAACTCCTCAGAACTTTTACTGCCAAAAGTTGTTGCATTTTGTCAAGTTTTTTTTTTTTTAAGATGGCTATGTGATTTCTACTCTTGAATCAATTTATTGATTTACATATTGAATCCTCCCTCATCTATGGAATAAACCAAACTTTATCTTGGTAAATGACCTTTTTTCTTTTTAAATGCCAGAAGAGGACATGGTATTGTAACTGGTAACAGGTGGTTGTGGCCACTTAGTGTGGGTGTTGAACACTAAACACTAGTCCTGTGCAAGAGCAGTTGAAGCTCTTAACTGCTGAGCCAATCTTTCCAGACACTTCCCTCAGTAGTTTATGGAATAGTTTGAGAAGCATTGGTGTTATATCTTTGAAGATCTGGTAAAATTTATCAGTGAATCCATTTGTGTCTGCCCTTTTTTGACTGAGTGAGGGTTTTGGTGGTGGGAATGGTAAGACAGGGTTTCCTTGCATAACCATGGCTGTCTACAACCTGCTCTGTAGACCAGGCTGTCCTCAGACTAAGAGATCTGCCAGAGTGGGACCAAAGGCACATACCTCTGCCTCCTTGCTGCTGAGGAAGTTTTAATTCCTGTTTTTATCTCACTGCTACAGATATGTCTGCATTTTTTGAATCTCATTAGTAGATGATAATGCATTTAATCAATTTCTTTTAGATTTCCCAATTAGTGGAATATGTTTTTAAGATAAGACGTAAGTGATATTCTGAATTTTATTGATATCCATTGTAATGGTTCTTTTTTCAGATCTGATTTAAATAACTTTGATCTTCTCTTTTTTGGTTAGTTTGGTTTCAGATTTTTCTATCTTGTTAAGTAACCAATTTTTCTGTCTTTTTTTTTTAAAGCACCAATTTTTGTTCCTATCTTTTTAAAAGAACCAGTTTTTTGTTTCATTTTTTACTACATGTGGCTTTTGTTTGTTAGATTCCATTTTATTAATTTATGCCCTAATCTTAATGATTTCCGTCTATCTACTGTTCAGGGGTTTCACTTGTTTTTCTTTAAGTCCTAAGATATATCATTAAATTTTGCTAATTTCTCTATGGTGTTTGTATGTTAATGTAAACACTTAAAGCTCCAAACTTTTCCTTTACGACTGTCTTTCTCATACCCTGTCAGAGTTGGTGTATTGTGGGTTTTTGCAATTTTTAATAAAAGTTTCTTCCTCATTTCTTGAAGGACCTATTCATTAATCAATAGTGTGTTGTTTAATATCAGTAAGTTTGTGTCTGCTCTAGGATTTCTCTTTCTCTGTTGTGCTGTGGGCTGAAGTAATATATGATCTGTTTAGAGAAAGTTCTTTGTCTTCTGAGAAGAATGTGTTGTGAGAAGAATGAATGGGATGCTCTACAGGCAGGTATCTGCTGGGACTGTTTGATTTAGAGTGTCATTTAACTCAGACGTTTCTCTGCTTATTTTTTGTTGGGAACACCTGTCGGTGAGAATCGGGTACTCAGGCTCCCCACGGCCATTGTTCTCAATGAGCCTGTGACGTCACATGTACTATCGTTTGTTTTGTGAAACTGGGTGCACCTGTGTTTGCAGTGTATTTGTTTAGAATCTTAATGTCTCTTTTGATGGAATGTTCTATTAATCAGTCTGTTTTGTCTGACACCTGCTTCATTTCCAGGTCTACTTGCCTGGAACACCTTTTCCATCTTTCCAAAGGAGGTAGTGTCCCTCTTTTATGGTAATATACATTTCTTAGAGCAGTTGACAGTCTACCAGTCTCTTTCTTTTGATTGGTGAGTTGAAAGCATGAATCTTCAGAGATACTGAAAAGCGTGTCTTGGTCCCTGTCATTTAGTCGATCTGTATTGTTTGGACTTTTCTTCTTCCTTCTTGTTGAGCTGTTATACTAGCATGATTCTTTCATGTGGCTTCATGGATGAATTCGGTTTTTTTTTTTTTTTTTTTTTTTTTTTTGGTTTTTCGAGGCAGGGTTTCTCTGTGTAGCCCTGGCTGTCCTGGAACTCACTCTGTAGACCAGGCTGGCCTCGAACTCAGAAATCCGCCTGCCTCTGCCTCCCAAGTGCTGGGATTAAAGGCGTGCGCCACCACCACCCGGCTGAATTCGTTTTTCTTTCCAGTCTAAAGGATTCCTTCAAGTATTTTCTGTAGAGCTTTCTTTAACCTTTTTTTTTTTTTTATGAAATGTTTTTATTTTTCCTTCCAGTTATGACAGGTAATTTTGCTGAGTATAGTAGTAGTTTGGGTTGGCAGTTGTGTTTCAGAACTTCAGAACATCTGTGCAGGTCTCCGGCGTTTAAAGTTTCAGCTCTCTAGTATAAATGGGCAGGGCATATGTGCCTTGGTGCTTCTTCCTTACTGCTCTTTTCTGCATATTTATTGCTTTAGTTGTAACATGACCAGTGAGGTGCTTTTCTGGGGTGTTTAGTGTCCTGAATGCTTCCTGCATCTGGATTGGCATCTCTCTCCCTAACTCTGGGAAATAATTTGTTCTTAATTTTTTTTTTTTAAAAAAAATGTTTTCTATGCCTTTAGAAGCAGCTTCTTCTCTTATATCTATTACCCATAGATGTGGTCATCTCAGCATGTCACATGTCTTGACATTCCCACTTCTATTTATTTTCTCTTCACCCTGTCCAGTTCTCCCACGCTGTCTTTGAGATACTCTGTCCTCTCCTTGATTCATTCTACCACTGAGACTTTGCACAGAGCATTTTACTTGACTATGTTTTTCTCTTTTAATCCCACGAGTACAACTTTGAGTAAAAGTTCCAAACAGTACTACAAAGACATTGATATTTAGGCTTTAAAATGTTGCATATTAGAATTACTTATTAAAGACCACATTTAAAAAGAAATTGACTTGAGTTGTAGAAACTGTAAAAGACAAAGTTTTCTATTGTCTATAATTTTAAAAACTGCATAGATCTTCACAGGATTGACTGTGCAAGAGTATTCCCCTTTCACAGCATCCCTTTTTACTTCATATGCAGTTGTTACAGGATTTACTTTTAAAGCACTACAAGGAAACTATGTGGGGAAGTGTGGTCTCTGCAGCCACAGTGTGTGGTTCTGTGGGAGGGAAGGTTGGTAAGTCCTTTTCTGCTGTCTGCTGTGGACGCTTGCACTCCTTCCTTCTAGTTCATTGTGTATAGAAAAGTTTTTCTTCACTCTTTGTGTGTGTGTGTGTGTGTGTGTGTGTGTGTTGGGGAATAGCTTTCACATTAAAACAAGTTAGAAACTTCTGAATACCATCTTCAAGAAAATTGCTAAATTTCATTTAGATCCTCTTTATCCATTTCTTAGTTATATGAGCAGATGTTGCAGAATTCTACTGAAGACATTATAAGCAGATAAATAAAAACCAAAGTAGGAAACATAGTACCTTTTTCTTTAAACTCTTTTGCTTATGATTGAGCAATTATGACAGGAATTATTAAGCAAGTAGGAAATTTCCTAAGTATACTTAATAATAACCTTGGGGTTTTTTGTCCCAGCATTAAGAATTAAACTACCCAAACTTAAGAAACAAATTTAAGTTTATTAAATTGAGAGACTAGAAAGATAGCTAACTGGTTAAGAGCACTCTCTGCTCTTGCAGAGGACCCAGGTTGGTTCTTATTACCACATGGCAGCCCACAGTCACCTGCCCTCTGTGGGCATCCCACACACATCAGTTTATACACACACACACATGCAGGGTAATACTCATACAGATGAAATAAAGAAAATTTTAAATAAAAAGATTACTAAATAACTGCTTTCAAAAAAATGTGAAAATACAAGTTGGTATAACAAAGGAAGGGAATGGGAGGGAGGCGAGTATACACTTAAATGTACTCCCTCACCCTCGCGTGCTTAAGTCTCTGCTTCTGTTGTACATTTTTCTGTTTTGAACTACACTCTAAGATTCTATTTATTTTTCTCATAAGGTGACTTTTCAGCTTTTACATTTTTTTTATTTATTTTATTTTATTTTTTTAATTTACATTCCAAATCACTTCCCCTTTCCCGTTTCCTCCCTCCCCGAAAGTCCCATAAGCCCCCTTCCCTCCCTCTTTTCTCCATTCAACCCCCTCTCGTTACTCTGTCCTGGCGTTCCCCTACATCCAGTCTTTCCAGGACCAGGGGTCTCTCCTACCATCTTTTTAGAAATCTATTGATATGCGGATATTGTCAACATTCTTCCTCTTCCTCTTTGTCCAGAACAAGTTATCCGTTGGTCCTGGGTTTGGTCAAAGGCCTGTTCACTGGTGAATAGGATGTTACCCATGGAATATTTGTTTGGTTTTCTAGTTCATTTTTCTCGGCTTTTAACTGCTGAGACAAAAAGTTTTCTGTTATCTATAATTTTAAAAAGTGCATAGATCTTCACAGGATTGGTCGTACAAGAGTACAGTCCTTACTGTTCTTAGACTGTAGAATGGATAGGATGTCTGTTTGTGCCCTATCATCTGTTCTCTTATGTACATAATGAGGTTTGAGGACTCTGAATGGTTTTTATTTCATTGTTCTTGATAATGGACATCATCATTGAACCAAATTGTTAGAAGACATAGCTTAAAAGTTGAGCCTAAAAATCATTATTTTAACTCAGTTTTTTATAGTTTTCTAATCATATTTCTTATTTCATTTTAATGACTTGTAAATCATACCAGAGCTGCTCACATACAGATTACTTAGTAAGTGTGAATTACTAATTAACAGCTGCTTGGAATTAAATGATTTCTGAGGGAGAGTCCAGAATTAAATACCTGTATGATAATAAAACCTAGAACGTGTGTGTGGTGTGTGTGTGTGTGTGTGTGTTTAGGATGTGGATGTGGAGGGCTATCAGAGAACAACATTGTGGAGTTAGTTCTCTCCTTGAAGTTTTATATGAATTCTACAGATAGAACTTAGGTCATTAGCAAATTGCCAAGCCAGTTTGCCAGCCTGAAACTTGGGAACTTTTGTCGAATATGACATGTGGAGCGTCATGGTAGAATATATAATGCAATACAAGTTGTTTCCTGTGTGATCACTAGTCACTTTAACATCTCAGGTTTTCAAGGGATTATGAATAAGAGATTAGGAAGGTTATCAGTGCCATGGACAGACATGCAGCATGGCAGTAACACTTAGGAGAATTCAGGCTCAAAGTGGAGAATCCCTTCTTTTGGATTTCAGAAGGGAGAGAGAGGTTCTACACACACATATGCTTGTATGGAGGTGGAGAGATGGCTCAGAAGTTTTTGCTGCTTTTCCAGAGAACCTAAATTTGGTTCCCAGCACCTATGTTTGAAGCCTTGTAACTGCCTGTAGCCAATTCCATGGTACCTGGCTTCCTCTTCTGGCCTTACAGGCACTGTACTCATTTGTACAAAACAATACATACATAAATACACATAAATAAAAATAAAATCTTTTTTTTAAAGTAATACCTGCTTTACCAGAAAACTAGAGTTGAGATTCCAAACCCACATCAGAATCCAAGGAATCTGAATTTCACTTCTGGCCTTTGTGGGCATCTGCACACGAATTATTAGAGAGAGAGACAGAGAGGGAGGGAGGGAGGGAGGGGGAGAGAGAGAGAGAGAGAGAGAGAGAGCCAGCCAGCCAGCCAGTCAGTCAGCTGTGGAGACAAACCCATTATTCTAGGAATATCTTAAGTTTCAGGCCAGCCTGGGTTACACATATATACATACATAAATGCATATACATGCATACACCCTGTCTCAACATACTAATAAAAAGTGTATATGACAGGGGTGAGGAGTAACCTTACATTTCTTTAAGTTATATTGCAAGAAAAACTTGCTGTTGAAGTTACTAATATGTAATAATTTACATATTGTTACTGACATTGTTATATTGTAGTGTTTTCTGAAGAAATTAAATTTCTTTTGCTAGTTTTGGCTTGCTCTTTTTTACACAGGGTTAGAAAAGTACATTATAAAGCAAGAACAATGGCACAGTGTATAAAGTCACTCGTGAGTTGAGCTCCATCTCCTGATACCTACATAAAGGTAGAAAACTCACTCCACAAATTTGCTCTCTGGCCTCCACAAATGCATGTGTCCTCTTGAACTTGACTGTCCTGGGTAGATGCTCTTCTGAACTACATACCCAGCTCTGCTCTTTTTACTTAACTTGCCAAATTTATTTGGTTCTGAATGTAATTAACATGGTTACTTACTTATCAGTATCTCTAACAGTATTTCATAAATATTTTCTTCCTGTGTTTGTGTGTGTGTGTGTGTGTGTGTGTGTGTGTGTAGGCATGCTTACCTGGTCATACTCTTCAAAGTCAAAAGTTGATGAGTGTGATCTTCTATTGCTCTCAACCTTCTATTGCTCGAACTGGAACTGGAATTTACAGCAAGTCCCCAGGATTGCCTGTCTGCCTCCTGTGCTCAGTTACAGATGTACATCTAGATTTGCATAAGTGTTGAAATCTGAATTTAGTTCTTGATGTTTATACAGTAAACACTCCATTCTCTGAACTCTCTCCCAAGTCTTCTCTTTTTGTTTTATGAAACATGGCCTCACTCTGTAGCCTAGGATTAATTCAAATGCATAGCAATCTTCCTGCCTTGACTTTCCAAATGCCAGATTATAGGAATTATTATTATACCCAACTCAAAATGCTTTTTAATACTATATTATTGATTTTCAGCTAGATATAGTTGCTTCTATTATTTTGGATTTTCCAGAATTTGGTGATATATTTATAGCATTTAACCATATAAAATAACTTCCAAAGAAAAAGCCATAAAATATATTAAATGCACTAGAAGTGGTGACACATGCCTTTAATCTCAGGTGGCAGAGGTGTTTTCTTAGAGTTTAAGGACAGCCTGGTCTACAAAGCCAGTTCCAGGTCACACTGGCTATACTGTGAGACCTTGTCTCCAAAAACAAAACAAAAATTAGCTGGAGAGGTAGCTCATTGTTTGGCTCTTTCAGAAAACCCATGTTTAATTCCTAGTACCCACATGTCAGCTCACAACCCTCTGTGTGTATAATTTCAGAGGATCTGACTCCCTCTTTTGATGTCCACTGGCCACAACTGGTATTGTTGTACACAGACTTTCATGTAGCTAAAACATATATGTATATATACAACAATAAAATCATGTATTTTGTTCATTTATTTATCTTTTTATTTAGTAAGTCAGGGTCTAGAGAGACTCAGTGTAGTCCTGGCTGTCCTGGAGATTGTTTTGTAGACCAGGCTGACCTCGAACTCAGAGATTTTCCTGCCTGTGCCTCCTGAGTGCTGGGGTTAAAGGCATGCACTACCACACCCAACACTAAAATAATTTTTTAAAGAAATCAAATACAATGCCAGGCAGTGGTAGTGCACCTTTAATCCCAGAATTTGGGAGGCAGACACAGGTGCTTCTCACAGTTTGAGGACAGCCAGTTCTACAGAGTGGGTTCCAGGACTGCTTGGGTGGCACAGAGATACCCTGTCAGGAGAATACTTTCTTCTCCCTTCTACAAAGAAACCAAATAAGTTAATAAATAAGTATACAAAATAGATACATATACAAAATGACAGTATTCTAATCACAGTTTAAAATACATATTTTCTTTTCAGTTTTTTGTACATTATTATACACATAATATAATTACATAATATATAATATATGACATGTTATATATTATAAATGTATTCTATTTCATTTACTCATTTGAATTGTTCCAAAGTTTTGCTATTAAAATTGATGATGCAGGGCTCAGCTGGTAAAGGTACTTTTGGTGCTAAGCATGTCAACCTGAGTTCAAACATTGGAGACCATGTAGTAAAAGGAGAGAATCAATTTCTTCAAGTTGTCCTTCCACAGACATCTATATAATAAATAAATAATAAAGTGAAAGCATTCATGTCATTAGTCAGAAATAAGATAGAGAGTATTATTTTACTATGTCAAAAATCATGAAGATATATCTAAAATAAGTATATAGGTTTTTATTATTGACAATCAACAAAGAAAATATTTTAAGCAGAAGTCTTGATAAATGCCTGTAATTCTATGGGAGACTGACAGAGGCAGAAAACTGAGGACTTGAGGCCAGCCTAACTATAGAGTTAGGGCCTTGTCTCAAAAAAGAAAAAGAAACAATATTGATAGCATTTGATATAACAGTAAATGAACTAAAAAACGTGACATTAATATACTTTGTTTTTGTTTTACACTCATTTGAGTCTGTTTGTCTGTATGTTGTTATCCGTATGTGGGTGGAGGTCTGAGGACAGCTTGTGGCGTTGATTCCTTTTTCTACTGTTTTATTTGTCTAGGGATTATAAGTTGAGTTGTCAAGTACATTTACATCTTGCCAGTTGGTTTGATTTTCTTTTGTTGTTGTGTTGATTTGGGTTTTTTCAGACGTTCTCACTGTCTAGCTCAATCTAGCCTTGAACTCACTTTATACTTCCTTCTGAGCCCAAGCTCAGACCTCCCAAGTATTGAGGTTATAGACATGTACCATCATGCTCCACTTAGCAAAGTATTTTCCTGATGCTGGAGAGACGGCTCAGTATTGAAAATGCTTGCTGCTCTTCCAGAGAGCCTTAGTTTATTTCCCAGCACCTACATTGGGTGGCTTACAACAGCTTGTAACTCATGCTCCAGGGAATCTTCTGGCTTCTGTGAGTACTTGTACATGAGTGATGCACAAACAAACACACACACACAAATTCAACAAAAATATTTTGCTGCATATATATGCATATAATATGTAGTTAATTAATTTGTTAGAATATAATGTGTAGTTAAAGGTTTGCTTTCTCTGAAACATTTTTCTTGTTCAAATTTTAGGACTCTTCAAAATTGTTCAGGAAAGCAGGTGATACTACAGCCATCGAATGCCAATCTGAAGAAAGCATCCATCTTCATTCACAGGGGGAAAGTAATCCTTTGTCTAAGAAGCTTTCTCCAGTACATTCACAAATGGCAGATTACATTACTGCAGCACCATCTCTTGTTGGCGGTCGAGATCCTGATATAAAGGACAGAGCATTACTTAATGGAGGAACTAGTGTAACAGAAAAGTTGGCACAGCTCATTGCTACCTGTCCTCCTTCCAAGTCTTCCAAGGCAAAACCGAAGAAGTTAGGAACTGGCACTACAGTTGGATTGGTTAGCAAGGACTTGATCAGGAAACCAGGTGTTGGCTCTATAGCTGGAATAATCCATAAAGACTTAATTAAAAAGCCAGCTCTTAGCACAGCAGTTGGGTTGGTAACTAAAGATCCAGGGAAAAAGCCTATGTTCAATGCAGCAGTAGGCCTGATCAATAAAGACTCTGTGAAAAAATTGGGAACTGGCACTACAGCGGTATTCATTAATAAAGACTTAGGCAAAAAGCCAGGGACTATCACTACAGTAGGACTGCTGAGCAAAGATTCAGGAAAGAAGCTAGGAATTGGGATAGTTCCAGGTTTAGTGAATAAAGAGTCTGGCAAGAAATTAGGACTTGGCACCGTAGTTGGACTGGTTAATAAAGAGTTGGGAAAGAAATTGAGTTCTACAGTTGGCCTTGTGGCCAAGGATGTTACAAAGAAGATTGTAGCAAGCTCAGCAATGGGATTGGTTAATAAGGACATTGGAAAGAAATTATTAAGTTGTCCTATGGCAGGACAACTGGGCAGTAAAGATGTCTTAAACCTTAAATCTGAAGCACTGATCCCCACTCAGGAACAACTTAAGGTTTCCTGTAGTGCAAACATAAGTAATCATGAAAGTCAAGAACTTCCTGAGTCTCTGAAAGACAGTGCTACCGGCAAAACTTTTGAAAAGAGTGTTATGCGGCATAGTAAAGAAAGCATGTTGGAAAAATTTTCAGTCCGAAAAGAAATTACTAATTTGGAGAAAGAAATGTTTAATGAAGGAACATGTATTCAACAAGACAATTTCTCATCTGGTGAAAGAGGAGCCTTTGAAACCTCGAAGCATGAAAAGCAGCCTCCTGTATATTGCACTTCCCCTGACTTTCAAATAGGAGGTGCCTCTGATGCATCTACAGTTAAATCTCCCTTCAGTGCAGTAGGAGAAAGCAATCTTCCTTCCTCGTCACCTGCTGGATCTATTAATCCTTTATCCAGAAGTTCCCCTGAAACTTCTTCACAGTTGGTTCCAAACCCATTACTTTTAAATTCTACAGCAGAACAAATGGAAGAAATTTCTGAATCTATTGGAAAGAACCAGTTTACTGCTGAAAGTACCCACTTGAATGTTGGTCATAGGTCATTAGGTCATAGCATAAGTATTGAGTGTAAAGGAATTGATAAAGAACTAAATGAATCAAAAAATACACATCTAGATATTCCTAGAATAAGTTCTTCCTTGGGAAAAAAGCCAAGTTTGGCTTCTGACTCTGGTATTCATACAATTACTCCTTCCGTTGTTAATTTTACTAGTTTATTTAGTAACAAACCTTTTTTAAAGCTTGGTGCAGTCACTGCACCAGACAAACACTGCCAGGTTGCTGAAAGCCTAAGTACCAGTTTCCAGTCCAAACCATTAAAAAAAAGAAAAGGAAGAAAACCTCGGTGGACTAAAGTGGTGGCAAGAAGCACATGCCGGTCTCCAAAAGGACTAGACTTAGAAAGATCAGAGCTTTTTAAGAATGTTTCATGTAGCTCACTATCAAATAGTTCTGAGCCAGCCAAGTTTATGAAAACTATCGGAGCATCGTCTTTTGTCGATCATGACTTCCTTAAACGCCGATTGCCAAAGTTGAGTAAGTCTTCAGCTCCATCTCTTGCTCTTTTAACCGACAGTGAGAAACCATCTCATAAGTCTTTTATTACTCACAAACTGTCCTCCAGTATGTGTGTCACTAGTGATCTTTTGTCAGATATTTATAAGCCCAAAAGAGGAAGACCTAAATCCAAGGAAATGCCTCAGCTAGAAGGTCCACCTAAAAGGACTTTAAAAATACCTGCCTCTAAAGTGTTTTCTTTACAGTCTAAAGAAGAACAAGAACCCCCAATTTTACAACCAGAAATTGAAATTCCTTCCTTCAAACAAAGTTTGTCTGTATCTCCTTTTCCAAAAAAGAGAGGCAGGCCTAAGAGGCAGATGAGGTCTCCAGTGAAGATGAAGCCCCCTGTACTGTCAGTGGCTCCATTTGTTGCCACTGAAAGTCCAAGTAAGCTAGAGTCTGAAAGTGAGAACCATAGGAGCAGCAGCGATTTCTTTGAGAGTGAGGATCAGCTTCAGGATACAGATGACTTAGATGACAGCCACAGGCAAAGTGTCTGTAGTATGAGTGACCTTGAGATGGAACCAGATAAAAAAATTAGCAAGCGAAACAATGGACAATTAATGAAAACAATTATCCGCAAAATAAATAAAATGAAGACTTTAAAGAGAAAAAAACTGTTGAATCAGATTCTTTCAAGTTCTGTAGAATCAAGTAATAAAGGAAAAGTACAGTCCAAACTTCATAATACAGTATCAAGTCTTGCTGCCACGTTTGGCTCTAAATTGGGGCAACAAATCAATGTCAGCAAGAAAGGAACCATTTACATAGGGAAGAGAAGGGGGCGAAAACCAAAAACTGTCTTAAATGGCCTTCTTTCTGGTAGCCCTGCCAGCCTTGCTGTGCTTGAACAAACAGCTCAGCAGGCAGCTGGGTCAGCATTAGGACAGATCCTCCCCCCTTTACTGCCTTCACCCGCGAGTAGCTCTGAGATCCTTCCATCACCTATTTGCTCTCAGTCTTCTGGGACTAGTGGAGGTCAGAGCCCTGTTAGTAGTGACGCAGGCTTTGTTGAACCTAGTTCAGTGCCATATTTGCATGTGCACTCAAGACAGGGCAGTATGATTCAGACTCTTGCAATGAAGAAGGCTTCCAAGGGCAGGAGGCGGCTCTCTCCTCCTACTTTGTTGCCAAATTCTCCTTCTCATTTGAGTGAACTCACATCTCTGAAAGAAGCCACTCCTTCCCCAGTTAGTGAGTCTCATAGTGACGAGACCATTCCCAGTGACAGTGGCATTGGGACAGATAATAATAGCACATCAGACAGGGCAGAGAAGTTTTGTGGACAGAAAAAGAGGAGACATTCTTTTGAGCACATTTCTCTGATTCCCCCTGAAACATCTACCGTCCTAAACAGTCTTAAAGAAAAACACAAACACAAATGTAAGCGCAGGAGTCACGATTACCTCAGCTATGACAAGATGAAAAGACAGAAGCGGAAACGGAAAAAGAAATATCCCCAGCTTCGAAATAGGCAGGATCCAGACTTCATCGCAGAACTAGAGGAGCTAATAAGTCGTCTAAGTGAAATTCGAATCACCCATCGAAGCCATCATTTTATTCCCCGAGACCTCCTGCCAACTATTTTTCGAATCAACTTTAATAGTTTCTATACACATCCTTCTTTTCCCTTAGACCCTTTGCACTACATTCGGAAGCCTGACTTAAAAAAGAAAAGAGGGAGGCCCCCTAAGATGAGGGAGGCAATGGCAGAAATGCCTTTTATGCACAGCCTTAGTTTTCCCTTATCTAGTACTGGATTTTATCCTTCTTATGGCATGCCTTACTCTCCTTCACCCCTTACAGCTGCTCCGATAGGATTAGGGTATTATGGAAGGTATCCCCCCACTCTTTATCCGCCACCTCCATCTCCTTCATTCACCACTCCACTGCCGCCTCCCTCCTATATGCATGCTGGTCATTTATTGCTCAATCCTACCAAATATCATAAGAAAAAGCATAAGCTCCTTAGACAGGAGGCTTTTCTTACAACCAGCAGGACTCCTCTCCTTTCCATGAGCACCTACCCCAGCGTACCTCCTGAGATGGCTTATGGTTGGATGGTGGAACACAAACACAGACACCGTCACAAACATAGAGAGCACCGTTCTGAACAGCCCCAGGTTTCCATGGATAGTGGCTCTTCCAGATCGGTCTTGGAGTCTTTGAAACGTTACCGATTTGGTAAGGATGCTGTTGGAGATCGATATAAGCATAAGGAAAAGCACCGGTGTCACATGTCCTGCCCTCATCTCTCTCCTTCAAAGAGCTTAATAAACAGAGAAGAGCAGTGGGCTTCTCGAGAGCCTTCAGAATCAAGTTCTTTAGCCTTGGGATTGCAATCACCTTTACAAATTGACTGCTCGGAAAGTTCTCCAAGTTTATCCCTTGGAGGATTTACTCCCAATTCTGAACCAGCCAGCAGTGATGAACATATGAACCTTTTTACAAGTGCAATAGGCAGCTGCAGAGTTTCAAACCCTAACTCCAGCTGCCGGAAGAAATTAACTGACAGCCCTGGACTCTTTCCTGTACAAGATACTGCACTAAATCGGCCTCACAGAAAGGAACCATTGCCTTCCAGTGAAAGGGCAATACAGTCGTTGGCAGGTAAGAGGGTTATTTTGTTGTCTATTATTTGTGTTACAATAATAAATTATTTTCCCACTGGTTTCTGGATTCATGTATTGACCTTTTAATAAGTTTACACTTTATTTATTTTTGCTTTTATAAGTATTTTAAAATCTCCAAATTTTTATTTTACTTGGATTTAAGAAGTAAGGTAAGTAATATTTGTATTAATTAATGTCTGTCTGTCCGTCCGTCCGTCCGTCTGTCTACCTACCTACCTACCTACCTACTTACCTACCTAATTTTTTTAGTTATCATTAAAAAAAGCTTTGGAAACAAGAAAAATGCTCCAACTTCCTTGCACAAAAGCTTGTGCAAGGTTCCTTCAATGAGAACTGGCTCATATTGCTTGTTAGCTGTAGCTAATAGTTAATGTATAGTTGAGTAATTACAGATGCTTCTGTGTTACACAAAATTCCCATGTCTTGATGAAGATTTAGCCATTGAACACTTTCAGGACTAAGATTTGACTGAACATTCAGAAAGGCTTTATGTCTCAGAGTACTGTTAGTTAATTTCAATTAGATACAAAACGACATGAAACATAATAATTTATTTGTTGCTCCTAGAAAAATGTCTTTTGAGAATAGAGAAGGTAGAGATAAAACTGAAATCATTGCTTATTCAAATAAAGGATATTCCTAACTTATTACTAGTAATGACTAGGCTCTTTAAAAGGCTCTTATTTTAACTTTGAAGTGCGATGCTGTGTCTGATTTCCCAGAGATAACTCAGGCAGGAGCATTGGCGGTGAGCGTGACCGCAGTGTGCACCACAGTGAGCAGAGTTGTTCTCTTATTTACTTCTTCCTTTAAAAGGGTAAGAATTTGTATATTAGAACCTAATTTGTATATTAGAGAGACAGTAGATTTTTTTTTCTAATTTTCCTTATTCATGAACTTTGAGAAATCAAAATTATGTCTTGGCGGAAAAGACAGATTTACTTCTTTAAAAAATGTAGAATAAGGGCAAGAGAAAAAAAAGTAGAATAAAAGGGACTCTGGAGAAATGGCTCAGTTCTTAGAGCCACTACATAGCGACTCCAGTGTAACTCCAGTTCTGGGTCAGCAACAGTCTCTGCTCTAGGTTCCAGGCATGCAAATTGTGCACAGACCCTTCGTGCAGACAAAACACTTAAATGCAATTAAAATGAAATAAATTTGTTTGGTTTTGTTTTTTAGTTTGAGATAGGGACTCTATAAACAGCCCTGGTTGTCCTACAACTTTCTATGTAGACCAGGCTGACCCTGAACTCACAGCCCACTTTCCTCTGCCTCCTGAGGTCTGGGATCAGAGGCGTGTGCCACCACACCCTAGCTAAAATATTTATTTGTTTGTTTTTTATTTCTTAGGCAGAGTCTCACTGTGTAGACCTGTCTGTCCTGAAACCCATTATGTATACTGAACTGACCTTGAATTCACAGAGAACCCACCCTTTCTGTCTTGCTGGGATTGAAGGTGTACACCTTGCTGGACTCCCCCCACCCATCCCCATTTTTTTTTAATATAATCCTCAAGAAGGTTTTGTTTGTTTCTTTGTTTTTAATATCTTGCTAGGTTACTCTGTTGTATAGTTACACCACTCCTGCCCCAATATTCTGTTTTAATGTGGAGGGAAAAACTTCTATTTGACAGATTTTTTTTATATATACAAATATTTAACCAGTGCCAGTTTTTGAATTATCAAGTATTTGCCAGGTGTTGTACTTTGGGGCCCTTGTTTTTCTGTTGAAGAAAGGAACAATAACAAAAATTGTATTAGGTTTACTCAATTGTGAAGTTAAAGGGCTTGGTGGTGCATGTCCCACCCAGGAATCTCAGTATTTGGGAAACAGAAGCAGAAAGATTACTTCAAGGCTAGCCTGGTCTATGTAGCAAATTCTAGGCCAGGCAGGAGGACTTTGTGTTGTGGTATAAACGTATCTCAAACCAGGAAAAAAAAAGTTATTTGGTTTTTTTGGAGGGGTTGGGTTTTTTTGTTTTTTTGTTTTGTATTTAGATGATAAAATGTATGAAAGAGGGAGTATAGGATTCTTTGAAATGAGGAGACTGATTCAGAGGATGACTTCCTGAGAAAAAAGACCTAGAATAAAATAGGACACTTGGCATGGGCAGCAGTTACTGCTGAACAGAATCCTGTAGATTTATTTAGTCATTTTTTCATTCATTTATTGAATTCCAGAAACATGAGCACTGCTCTAGCTATTGACATGCCTTAGTAAGCAAAGATCTGATGTCTGACTCTTTTTCTGTGCTGTGATGTCAGATGATAGAGGGGTAAGCAAATACATAATGATGTAACCGAGAGAAGTGTTGTGTAGTTAGTATTATAGAATAATTAGAATAAGAGATGGGAGAGTTAATTGCCTACGGAGTTAACACAGCTTAAGAATAAAAGAGTTGGCATGAGAAACGTAGGGCGAAAAGAATATTTTGAACATCCTAAACTGGAAAGGAACTTTAAATAAATAAATAAATATTGGAGCAAATGCAATAATTCAAGAAAAGAGACTGTTGAGAGATATGAGGGTTTAGGGGTGGGGGAAAAGACGTAGCAACAGCAGCCAAAACATATGTCAAGACTTTGGGAAGATGGGGCTCAGTGGTAGAGTACTTGCCTAGCATGGGTAAAGCTCTAGGCTCTTTGCCCCCAATGTTAAGATTTAAAGGAGAAGGATAATCAGTCCTTAAAATGACAAAGACAGAAATGTGGAAGTGGTAGATTAACAAATGTAATCCAATCCATCTGTTTGCACACCTGTACAAAGCAGAGTGTTGTAGAGAGGTAAGAATACTTAGGAGAAGAAAAGGTGTGCTTTAGAGTGGTATACTTCTTTGGGGACATTTAGATGAATGGTAATGAGATGAAGTGAAATTAGGTATTACACAGAGGAGAATATTAGTGATAGTAAACAAATTTGGAGAGATGGCTCAGTGGTTAACAACACTGGCAACTTTTTTGCAGAGGACCAAAGTTTAGTTTCCAGCACCTTGCTTTTAGCATACAACTGTAACTCCTGTTCCAGAAGATCTGATGATATTCTTTTCTGACTTTGTGTGCCATGCATCCATGTGGTGTATATATGTGCAGTATGTGCAAACACTCATATGCATAAAATAAAAATAATTATATTTTTTAAAAACTAAAAGAAAAAGCTGAGTGGTGTTGGCACATGTCTTTAATCCCAGCACTCGGGAGGCAGAGGCAGGCAGACCTCTAAGTTTGAGGCCAGCCTGGTCTACAGAGTGAGTTCCAGGATAGCCAAGACCATACAGCAAAACCCTGTCTTCAAAAAACAAGAACAAAACAAAACAGCCTTAGCCTTTCTATCTTATGAGACATGGATCTATAGCTTAGAGAGAAGTTAAGCCTATATGCTGTGGGGCAGATGGCAGAGATACAACTCTATCGCTGCCTGCAGCAGTCTGAGTAGTTATTTTTAGAAAACCTTTTCAAAGTCTTGTTTTGTTTGTTATGTTTTTAAAAATGGGTTTGTACTGCAATCCTCCCTCTTGTGAATGAGATTATATAGGTAGGTAGTTGTAAAGGTGCCTTGGATGGGGGTCCAATTCAATAACGTGTAAAACCTTACATAGGTCACAAAGATTTCATAAGGTGGTTAAGACATGTCTTTTTTTACAAATGGAGATTTTTGTGTGATTTCTAGAAAATTACAGACTTATAACTGAGAAAGAAAGCTATATGTTAGGCCTTACACACGATTCATTACTATTTTGACAATTATTTGAAGTATCTATATATAAAAGAAATGTGGTCTCCATTTCAAATACTGTTAATTATGCTAGGATTCTTGACTCTTGGCTCATCCTGAGATGAGCTTCTTTCCTTCCCCTGTCCCCTTCTCTGTCTTTCTATCCAGTCTCAAAATATGTGTGAGAGAGAGTGCACCGAAAGATAAATATTGACAATAGACATGTTAGAAAGATACAGGGACTGAAGAGATGGCTCAGTGGTTAAGAGCACTTGTTCTTGCAGCGAACCTAAGTTATATTCCCAGCACCCTCATGGTGGCTCACAAACATCTGTGACTCCTGATCCAGGAACTCCAATGTCCTCTTCTGACCTCCTTGGTTATCAGGCACACATATGGTATACGGATACACATACATGCAAAACATTCATAAAATAAATAAACCTGGGGGGCAGGGCAGGGGGAGATAGTTTGCAGCACTAGGAAGACAGGCAAGAGAATTTGAGGTCATGCTGAACTACATAGCAAATAGCAAGACTGCATAACAAGTTCTTGTCTCAAAGACCTACTTGGGTGGAGGGGTTGTCGAAACTTAGTAAAGGGGCTAGCAAGATGCTTTAATCTTAATAGACCTAACACCCGTGTAAAATCCAAGTGTGGTGGCATGTGCCTGTAATAACAGCTGAGGATTGGAGGAGACCTAGGCCAATCCCTGATATTCATTGGCCAGTCAATCTAGCCAGTTCATGAGCTCCATGCTCAATAAGAGACCCTATCTCAAGAAATAAGGTAGAGGGGCTGTCAAAATAGCACAGCCCTATGACACTTGATGCCAAATCGAGTGGCCTGAGTTCAATTCCTGGACCCTACATTTTGAAAGGAGAAAACTGAAGTCCTGTGAGTATATATGCTGTGGCATGCTTCCCACCCCAGGATATTTATTTTGTGTGGGGAATAGGATGGGGTTAATATGTGTGGAGGTCAGAGGACAACTTGTGAGAGTAAGTTCTTTCCTTCTAATGTGTCTTCTAGGATCAGATTTGGTAGTAAGTACCCTTAAACATGCTTGATCATCAGCCATCTAGGTTTCTTAACTTTATTGTCAAGATTGCCAAGTACTAGCCATATGTGGAGTGTGTACAAACCTATAATCCAAACACCCAGGAGGCAAGGGACATAAGGGACCTATAGATCAGCCTGGACTATAGAATAGCCCTACCTTGACTGAGAAACAATGTAAGAAAGATGTCATAGCCTGGGAAGATGGATTGGAAAAGAACACGCAGTATACTATGTCTTGCTTTATCAGTTACATTGTCTCAGTTTGAGAGCAGTTTATTGAGTTTCTGCAGACTGAAGAATAAATGGAAAGTGAAAAAACATAGATTAAAAAAAAACTGAATTGTACCAATTAGGATGGTGGCACACACCTTTAATCACAGCACTGTGGAATCAGAGGCAATCAGATCTCTGTAAGTTTGAAGCTACACTAGTCTACATAGCAAGCTTTAGGTCGGCCAGGATTACATAGACTTCGTCGTAAAAAAAACTAGTTTATCCCTCTAAGTCATGCGTAAGCACTTTCATAGCAATTCTAATGGGTTTGTTTGCAGTTTTTGTGTATTGTTTGTATGTGTGTGAATTTTTTTTTTGTGGTTGCTTTTGTGATAATCTTTATTCTTGAAGTATAAAGGTTTTAAAAACAGTGTTGTTTTAAAATGATCTCCAATGTTTATCGTTGTTTTCCTTATATATCTTAAAATTCATTATGTTGAAATGTCCCCTCACAATGTTAAAAAAAATTCATCACCTTTGGAAAATTGTAATTCTGACACAACTTTCAATGGCAAAACTTGGAACAATTTAAGTGACTAAATAATGTTAATGTTGGGTATAACCTTAAAATAAATATACATGTGTTCATGCTGATAGAACTAAATGATTGACTAAATACATGGAAAGGACACATGTTCTGTACAGAGCAATTTGAAGGGATGCATGAAGATTTTCCCCTTTCAAGGGGTAGAATTTCTTTTTATTATCTTTTTTTAATGTGTATTTGGTGTTTTACTTGCATGTATCTGAACCACATGTAGTGTTCTGCCTCCCTCAAAGCCAGAAGAGGCTGTTAGATCCTCTGGAACTGGGATTACAGAAGGTTTTTAACTGGCCTGTAGAAGCTGAAAAATGAGCCTGAAACCTCTGCAAAAGCACCCAGTGTATTTAACCACTGAGCCACCTCTCCACCCCTGGGAGTTTTCTACTTGCATATTAACCACACATTACTGACATTTTCAAAGAATAGACTGGGGAGGTGACACACAGTAATGAAGGGTAAGGTTAACTTAACCTGTGAGTAGGCAAAGTGATTGTGTATTCCCTGACATTGAGCAAGTAGGGAACTTCAGACCTCAAACCTCCTGAAGTAGGAGTTACAAGTTATTGTGAGCCACCTGACATGAGTGCTGGGCAGTGAATAGAGGCCCTGAAAGAGCACTCAGTGCCCTCAACCCTCAGCCACTGCTCCACCCCCCTAATTGAGGTTTGCTTTTAATATTTTCCTTTTTCTATTATGTGTATGGGTATTTTACCTGCATGTACATCTGCATCACTTGCAATCAGAGGCATGTAGAGGGCATCAAATCCACAGAGAGTAAAAGTTACAGGTGATTATCAACTACTTGACCCTGGGTCCCCTGGAGGGTGCTCTTAATCCCTGAATTATCTCTCCAGACCTAATTTAGGGATTCCTTTGTTTTGAGACAGGGTCTTTCTGCTAGGATTTGGCTGTTCTAGAACTCACTATTTAGATCAGGCTGGCCTCAAACTCAAAGAGATCTGCCTGCCTTTGCCTTCGAGAGCTGGGTTTGAAGGTGTGTACCAGAATAACAAGCAGGTTTGTTTTTTGGTTTTGTTTGTTTGTTTTTAGCTTGTTTATTTAAAGGCAGATTTTGTAGTATAGGTCAGCCTGGCTTCAAACTCAGGGTCCTCCGCCTCAGCCTCTGAATGCTGGGATTATGGGAGTGTGCCACCAAAACTTTAGGTACATGCCATCAAACTGAGCTTGTAGTATATTTAGCTCATAACTAGCTTTGTATGGCAGAACAATCTGATTTTAAAATGGACAAAGAAGAGTAAACAGTGGAATAGTATTGTAAGTGATTAACTGCATGTAAACATTACATTATATATTTCAGGCATTCCACTATTTTGTCCCTCCTTTGAATTAATCAAACGACTATATGTTTTTATTTTGGAAAAGTAATCAGTCTGAAGACACATTGGTTTTGTCTGTCTGTCTCCCTCTTCCTCCTCCTCCCCCTCCCTCTGTCCCTTTCTCCCTTTTATTTATTTTAAAGCATACTGAGTTTTGTTTCCTTTTTACCTTAAAGGGATAAGCATCAGTTGGTGACAACATTCTGGTTTTGACACCTTCTCTGGAGTTTTATCGGAGATGCACCTATAAGTAGAGTCTAAGCATGCAGAGGCAAAAATTTAAAATAGATTGGGAAGTTTCTGGAGAATTCTATTTCAGTGTGATCTAACTTGGGAATTGTAGGGAATTCCCTAATTAGAGAGAGGAAAAACACTTTGTTTGGGTTTTTGTTGTTTGTTTTTAGTTTACAAACGACCAGCACAGACACTCTGAACCCTTCCTGCAGTGCATTTAATTGATGAGGTATATAACTATATCCTTGATTTTCGGGCAATCCACCTATCTCTGACTACCATATGGTAGAAGTAAGGTTTTGTGCCACTGTGCATAGCTTTTTTTTTTTAATTATATTTAAATTTTTATTCAAGTCTGGGTGAGAGTGTGTGTCTGCATATATCTATGCTTACATAAGAGTGTGTTCCTTTGGGAGTGGTGGCCCACACCTTTAATCCCAGTACTAGGAAGGCAGCAAGCAACAGATGGATCTACAGAGTAAGTTCCAGGACAGCCAGGGCTACATTGAAAAACCCTGTCTTGAAAATAAAAGGAGGGGGGTGTATGCCCTAGTATGTGTGTGAAGATCAGTGAAACACTTGAGAGTCAGTACTCTCTTTCTGGCGTGGCTTCAGGGATCCAGCTCAGGTAGTCAGGCTTGCTCAACAAGCACTTTGGATTTGATTAGAGTCAACTCTTGGGATTGTGTTCATGTTTTTGTGATTTTTCTACCTTTGTACATACAGAGATGTTTAGCACCAGTGGCAGTTTTCTCTATTGATTCTAATAGCTTCAACCATTTGACTCTTTGCTTATGTACAGATATCTAAAAATAGTGTTCATTTTTATAGTAGATGTGATCAAGATTTTTTAAGATTTATTTATTATATGTATGTGAGCACACAGTTGCTCTCTGCAGACACACCAGAAGAGGGCATCTGATCCCATTACAGAAGGTTGTGAGCTACCATATGATTGCTGAGAATTGAACTCAGGATCTCTGGAAGACCAATCAGTGCTCTTAACCACTGAGCCATGTCTCTAGCCTGTAAGATTAGATTATTATACCTAATCCAGGGAGTTCACTTTTTCCCCCTTTTCAATTTTCTGACATCTTACCCCATATACTTTGTGTGTAAATCTATACCAGCTTTCCCTATTTATTTAAATTGATACCAATATTTTTTCAAAGCCTTGTCTTACAAGTTTATCACATAATGGACAAATGAAATTCAGAAAGCCTGTAATTAAAAAAGCTTCTTTACATATTTTTAGTTCTTATATCCTGTATGTATCATCCTAGCTTGTGATAACTTGAGTTTCCATCCTTAGTAATACTCTGCCTTCGTTACACAAATGCCTTATTACCAGCAAACATTGAGAATTGACTCCTAACTCTGCATGTTGATCTCTAAGTTCAAGGCCCACGTGATCTACAGAGCAAGTTTCCAGGACCAGTAGGGTTGTTACACAGACCCTGTTTCGAGAAACAAAACAAAAAACCAAACCTAAACAAAGAATTGATTCTCAAGAATCACATACCTTTAGTATTAAAAGTCCAGTATATTTAAGCATATCTTCTCTGTTTCTGTGTAATGACTACTTTACTCATGTATATGTAGTTTCTAAATTTCTAGGTTGTGGTCTGGGTGCTGAGATCAGTAATGTTCCTAACCAAAAACTCAGTGAACTGAAATTTTTCCATCTATATTTCTTATTTACTTGTAAGGTATTTCATTATGTCTTTGTTCTAAATAGAGATGGGAAATTATGGAAAATTCTGATCTCTACTTTTTTGTTGTTCGTGTTCTCTCTCTCTCTCCCCCCCCCCATGTTTGTGTGTGTGTGTGTGTGTGTATTTGAGGCAGATTTTCGTGAACTTAAATCCATAGTAACACATTATTCTGTGAGGAATGGAATCTTTGTACATCTTAGCTGGCAAATCTTACCTTACCATAAATGAAACTTGGGTAATATTTCTTCTAAGCTAAGTACAGCAACAAAGTAGTTACTCCCCTTAGAAAATGACTGTGAATTAGAAAAACAAAGAAATAAGTAGGAAAAGCAGAAAATTGCTTTGTTCTTTGTCAAAGAACAGAACAGAAAACCAGACACCTGGTTCCAATTAATCTGTTGGTACATCTGGTATTATTGCTGTGGTTTAGATCATCACCCCATTCCTAGAGAAGCTAAGGTGAGATTAAAAAGATTAATTTCAGATGTCTTTCTGGCTGTCTTGCAAGTATTTGCTTACCCTGGGTATACTTGTTTAGGTGGACATCTTTAATTGTATTCACTTTGTATGTTTAAAGTAAATATTTAATAACCATAAGTTGGTTTCAGCTCCCTCGTTGGACATAAGTGTCTGTTCTGCTTTAATTTTTAAAATCGAATGTTCACTTAAATGTGTCAGTTATATATGTATTTAGCATCTAAAAATTCTTTCACAATAATGTTGATTGTAGTGTAGTGGTACACAAGACTCTGGGTTCAGTCATTGACATTCTCTCTCCAAGAAAAAGATAGCCCATGACCAATATTAGGACCCTCTTCATATGTAGTAGTCACTAACATTTATAAGCCACACTGGATTTTGTAAGGTAATATTAGTATTACAGTATTCCATTTTGGGACTCAACACAGCCCTGTGATTTAGAGTAACTTTAATAAGCCTGCGTTAGGTATGTTTATTTGCCTTCATCCTGATTCTTAATTTGCTGAAGCCTGAAGAATCAAACCCAGATTGCTTTTCTCCATAATCCGTATAGTTAACAACATCCTGCATTCTGCTCTGCATTTCATTTTGTCTTATATTTGGAAATATGGATAAGTTGGGGTCTCTGCTAGAATAGACATGTGAGTTCTCTCTGAATAATCTCTTATTCATCCCTAATCACCCAGCTTCATAATGACACTTAAGGTAGTATTTTTATGGGTTTCACATGACTTAAGCCAATTTTAAAATACTCTGTACATCTTTAACAGGTTGCTACTTCTTGCTTATAAGCTACAACATTGCTTTCCAGTCTTAAATCTGTTTACTTTACATCATCGAAGTTTTCTTTCAGGATCCTCATCTTCTTACTGTTCCTATTAGCACTATTTTTGGTCATATCTCAGGAATGCAATACAATTTTATTCTCTAAATTGCACTATTGTTAAGAACAGCTCTATTCTGTATGAACAGGGGATTCGAGCATACTTTTAAAAATGAAAACTAAAAGCCTTCCTGAATGCTTTTACTCCATTCTTCTGTTAAATCCTAAGAGTAGGCTGCTGGTGTCCATTACTTTCAGAAAATGAAAAATGGCTCAGAAGCTAAGTGAGCTAAGCCATCTCTCTCTCAATTGTTTCAGTTTCTCAGGAATTGCTGTACAGTGCTGCCAATAACGATCTCCGGGGATCTGACCCCCATTCTACCTCCCACTGCCTCTTCAGCAGCTCCAGATGCCACCAAAAGAAGGAGCTTTGAAGAAAGTGGCTGTACCCTCTTTTACCCTGAGGTGGGTGAGGCCAGGCAGGGTGATTCTCAGGATAGCCTGATGATCAAAGGTATAGTTGAAGAGTGTCTTAAAGATGACCAAGAAATTTGGGGAAAGATAGCAAATAGCCCAGAAACCGAAGATAGAGCATAAGAACAGAAGGCACAAACGTCATCTGAATTGTAGTGCATGATGACATTATACCCTTAAGTCAGTTCCTAGACTTGAGACTAGTGTGCTCTTCTTAACACCTCCTTTCTCCCACCTCCATAGTGTCAAACACCAGGCATGGAAAATACACCCAATAGGTGTTAGTTCGTAACTGAGAGAGAAGAATTCCTTAAGAGTCCTCTTAAACCAACCGCTTTTATTCCCTGGCACTTAATAACCTACATTGTTTGCTCATTCGTCAGGAGTGGTGATAGAGCTCAATGGTGTCTCAGCGTCTTGGCCACTGTTGTCTTCTGTCTTGGATGATGTCTGGGTAGGAAGTATGTGTCTGCTCTGTCTATGAAGCGTTCCGTGCTAATTCTTAGTTTTCATGGACACCTTGACCTTCTTCAATGTTTTATCATATCATACTGTTTATCTCTGTAGAGAACTCTTTATCTGAGCCAAACTCCATGGGGATTTATGTACTGCTAGTTTTCAAATCCCTTTTGTATCTCTCTGAGATTCAAGACTAAACAATCTTTATTCTTGAGTAGATCTTATATCAGTCATCACTGTATTTTAGAAGTAAGGTGCACTGCTTACAACATCAATTTTCCCAGTATCTAACATCTCCTCTTGAATGGCAAGTTATACATCTTACCTAGTCAGTACTGCCAATAGCCAACTAAGAGATTAATTGCAGTGGTGTGACTGAAACTTTTTAAAAGGAACAAAGTTCATAATCTACATTTTCTCCTAGAGAAAAGGAAATCATAGAAACTTTAGCTCCTTTCTTCTGGTACTGTATTGTCCTTCAGAGATTAAATCTAGTCTTCATTTGCGAGTTAAATCCTAGAGGCAAATCTGAATACTCTACTCTTCAAGCTTTTGGTTTCTTGTCTTCTGTGCCTCCAATTATATGTAGAAGCTTATTTTACATACATTTTTAAAAAGCGAATGCTTCTAATTCTTTGTCAAATACAAAATCAATATTGTGTTTTTCAACAGCTTGCTTCTTAGGTTGTTAGGGAAGAAGTACCAAAAACAAATAATTTTTTTGCAGGAAAACAATGATTTCTGAACATCATTTTCTCCTGAGAAAGAGATGTACTAAATTATGCTGCATCAATTTGGAGTTTTTGCTAAAATTATAAGACTTTTTGAAAGGTAATTGTATGTTTTTATGAGGTAACCTTAAGTGTATACCATTAAAGATGTATTCCACAAATAAATTAATAACCATTTCTTCTTGAATTTTCTATAGAAGAGAACAGAATGTAAAAATTACATTGCGAATTGTATAAAATGATCGACTTGAGACCCAACCACCTATCTTTTTATCTGACTTCATTAAATGAGATGCCTAAGTTGGATATGCCTTTACCACATCAGTTATTTCTCAGTTATAAGTTTTATTTGTTGATTCATATTGTTCATTTTAATAAAAAATAACAGGTTTGACTTGATTTTCATCAATAAATACTTTAATATTAATATTTTATAATGATGGTACCTAAAACTAAATCACTATTTTTATTTTACCTTTAAACTAGTTTTCTTTCTGCTAATATACAAATTTTATGAGACTTTGAAAACTCTGTTAGCAACATCTAGCCTGGTTGATCCTCTGATGATTTTTATTGTGAGCTTACACATCATGATGTTACAGGGAATGGCAGTGACAGCAGCTGAAATTCACTGTTGTAACACAGTGTGTTTAACACTTCATGTAGTCAGGAATGATCCTGTGATTTCTTTTTCTTTCTTCCCAGGTTCCCAGTCAGCTTCCGATAAGCCTTCTCAGCGATCATCAGAAAGCACACATTGTAGCCCTACCCGTAAAAGGTCTTCATCTGAGAGTACTTCTTCAACAGGCGAGTGCTGTTGTTTTACTAGATTTTCAGAATAGTTTCCTATCTGGAATTTGAGATTAGCTGTGTAAAGCAAACAAAAGTGACCTTGTCATCTCAGTATCACTGATAATGTATACTGAAAAAATTCTATAGTTTTACTTTTAACAAGTTGAAATGTGAGTGCACTGAAGCAATTAAGAGGGCCTAGCAGTTCAGAGCATGCACTCTTCTTGCAAAGAGCCTGACCGTGGGGATCTGACTCCATCGGCCTCTGTAGGACTCTGTACCTGTGCACATACTCAGACTTAACACACATACACACTTCTTTTTCAATTGAAATGATGTAGAAGAGTGTATTCTGTAATAGTGTGGCTTGAAGCCCTTTAATACATTTTTGTTGTCGGGTATGTTGTTACATGCCTATAATCTGAGCAGTTGGGAGGTAGAAGTAGGATTTGGAGTTCAAGGTCATCCATTAAATAGCTAAAGATAAATGTCCCATTAAGTATTTAATTAAAGAATACAAAGTGAGCTGATAATCCCAGCACTGGAGAGAGTGAGGCAAGAAACACTGACATGAGTTTGGGGCTAGCTTTGCAAGAAGCCTGAAATAATACATATGATAATAATTATAAGATCCAAAAATGTTGATCAGTTTATAGAGTGCTTTTCTAGCATGCATGCACAAAACCCTGCTTTCTTTCTCCAACACAGCCTATATATAGTACATGTCTAGTCTCTACTCTCAAAAGAATAATTAGAAAACATTGCTGGAAAATATATTTCATTGTTTAAAAGATAATTTTCCAAGCCAACCTATATGTGCAATGTGATCTTAATAAAATTGATTTGAATCACAGACTGATTCCAAAATGTATTTCATTCTGTTTTTAAAATGTAGACTGATAAGGATTTCATGAGTTGATTAACTCATTGTCATATAAGGCTTTTGTCCACACCATACAATGGCACATCTATTTAGTTACATTGCTGTGTTTTTACATGTTGCTTGTTTGTCTGTGCTTGCACGTAACACATACATGTTATGTTGCATAAGACCCTATGTTAAATCACCAATAACACATGCATGCACACACACACACACAGTGGAAGAGGTATATACCAGACATAAAATACTAGAGCAGTTTCATTCTTTTTAGAAACAAAATTTGAAGACTTCCATATGGCTTAATGTAACACATAACCTGGGGAGATGGCTCAGGAAGTTAAGTGCCTGCTCACAAGCGCAAGGACCTGAGTTGGTGCCTGAGCACCCACACAAAGGCTATGTGTTGCAAACATGTCTGTGACTCCAGTGCTAGAGGTATGGAGACAGGCCAGCTTAATCAAATTGATGAATTCTAAGTTCAGTACAAGACCCTGTTTCCAAAAAAAATGAAAATGTGAAGAAGATGGAGAAAGATACCCAACATTGTGCTCTGACCCCTTCAAGCATATACGCATATACATGTACCTGCATACATGTGTGCATATGCTACCTACACAAACATGTACATACAGCATACATACCCACAAAAAGACAGTATGATATTAGTGAAAGAATAGACAGTCAGATCCTAGGCCTGAACAACTTCCTAACAAGTCAGTCTGGACCACCTATCCTCAGAAGGTCAATTTTCCAAGTAATAGAGAAAAGCAGAAAAGGAATATTTATCCTCTGTACCTATATTAGGAGAGGTATAAAGAGGTCCATTGACCTCTCTCCTCTAAGTCTCTCATCAGAGTCCGAACATGAGGTTTGGGTTTACATAAGTGATAAGTAATATGCATTAAAAAAAAACAAAAACAAAACAGTCCTGGGCTGGAGAGATGGCTCAGCGGTTAAGAGCACTGAATGCTCTTCCAGAGGACCTGGGTTCAATTCCCAGCAACCACGTGGTGACTCACCACCATCTGTAATGGGATCTGATGCCCTCTTCTGGTGTGTCTGAAAATAGCTACAGTGTACTCATATACATAAAATAAATAAATCTTTACAAAAAAAACAGTCCTTATGCTAGAGAAGTGGCTCTGTGGCTGAGAGTACTTCCTCTTGCAGGGGACCCACATGGCACCTCACCTGACACCTTTACTGTAGTTATGGACCCCAGTTCCAGAAGGCATAAGATACAAACATATATAGAAGCAAAACACAGACATAAAATAAGCCTGAAGGAAATTTTAAGTTCAACATGGTCATGCACACCTTTATTTCCAGCATTCAGTCAGCTGAGCTAGGCAAATCTGAGTTTGAGGCCAGCCTGGTCTACATAGTGAGCTTCTGTCACAAACAAACAAACAAAAAGTAAGAAAGAAATCCTTCAGTCTCCAGGCTTCAGCAAGGTGTTGGTATTGGTAAATTTTTTCTGACGATAAATTTTCTTCTCTGGCTCTCAAGGGCTCTAGCCATTTCTGTAAGGGAAATTGCCTCAGTTTTCTGATAGCAAAGATAGCTAAACAGAAGGGCGCACGTTTTTGTTTTTGCTTTTTGTCCTTTATGCTAGTTTAAGTGAGAACAGCCCCCATGGGCTCCGCTATTTGGATGTTTGCTTCTCAGGTATTAGGACTACTTGGTGAGGACTAGGAGATGTGGCCTCCTTGGAGTACTCTGTCACTGGGAATGGGCTTTCAGGTTTAAAAGCTCAAAGTGGGCTCAGTCTCTTTTACTTTCTGCCTCCATCTTTTAGATAAGATGGAAACTCCATCTTATCTAGAGCTAATGTTCTAGTACCATATCTGCCTTCTGTTGTGCATCCAACTATAATGATCATGGACTCACCCTCTAAAATTAATCAAGTCTCTATTAAATGCATTTGTCTCTTCACAGCAATAGAACAATAACTAAGACACCCCTTTAGTCCAATCACTTGAGAGATAGAAACAGCCAGAACTCTGGGAGTTCAGTGCTAGCCAGGTCTACATAGTAAAACTCTGTCTCTAAGAAAAGAAAAAGAGAATTTGTTCCTGCCAGAATTATAGCCTATCATATGGTTTAATAAAACAGAAAGTCTAGAAATCGGGTCTTTGTGCTTGTATTGTAGATAGTAGTGTAAGTCTTCAAGGCTGATGATCTGAATTATAACAAGTGAATAAAAACTTTTAAAAAGCTTTAAAAGACCAAAAATAGAACTCATATATACTTCTTTCAAAAACATTTTTATTATACTTATTTATTTATTATATCATTTGCGTGGCAAGGGCACAGGACAGAGGTCAAAAGACAATTTGTAAATCAGTAATACCTTTCCACCTTGTCGGTTCCAGGGATGTAGCTCAGGTCATGAGGCCTGGTAGCAAGTACTTTTACTCACTGAGCTATCTGGATGACCATATACGTTGCCTTTTGATTCATTTCTGGTTGGGGCGATGCTGATTGTTATGGACGGATTGTTCAGCTATCTGTTTTTAAGACCCAAGGTTTTATTGTATAGTTGAGGATGGCCTAGAATCATTGTGTAGCTCAGCCTGGGCTATAAATTAAAGAAGTTCTGTCTCAACCTCAGAAGTAAGAGGATTACAGAGTGAGCTAGCACTCCTGCCCTTTCAGTGTATTCTTCACAAACATGAAGACAAGGTTTTTTAACCCAAATAACAGCTAGCTGGCTTTATGAAGAGAGAAGACTGTATTCCATGGAAAGTTTAACTTGAAATAGGTTTCTATGAAGATTTTAAAACCATAAAATGCAGAAGAAAATCTTCTTGACCTTGGGATAGAGAAAGATTTTCCATCCCATCCTACTCCCCACATACACAAGACAGAGATTCTCTGTATAGCCCTGGCTGTCCTAGAACTTGCTCTGTAGACCAGGATGACTTTTAACTCACAGAGATCCGCCAGCTTCTGCCTCTTGAGTGCTGGGACTAATCAGTGGTGTGCTCCACTACCACCCAGCTAAGATTTTTGAGCCAGACATAGAGGCTAGGGTAAAATGAGCACTTTAAGATTAAGACCAACCTGGAGTACATAGAAAGGTCAGTACTTTGCATAGCATTATGACATATGCATATAATCCCAGCAGTGGGGTTTAGAGACAATTTCAATTTGAAACCAGTCTTTAATACATTCGTAGTAGGAAGGGAGGGAGGAAAGGAATAAGGGAGGGAGGAAAGAAACATTATTTACTAGGTCATGGATGTGATTCACACCTAAAATTTCAATGCTTATAGGCCTATGCTCCCTGCTACTTTAGAGGCTGATACACACCTTGCTCATGTAAGACCTTAGGCTTAAGCCTGAGTAGCTGGCGACAAATATGTAAAAGAATAACATTTTCTTCACCAGTTTTAAAAAGAAATGTTTTTTTTTGTTGTTATTGTTATTGGTTAAGACTGATATTCCTATCACTAGAGAGGATAAGACAGGCAGATAATTACTATTTCTTAGCTAGCCTGGGCTATGTATTGATACCCCACCCCACCCTACCTCCCCCCCAACTCCCCCCCCCCAAAAAAAAAAACAGATGAAAGGTTCGTGTGCTGCTGCATGCCTGTAGTTCTGTTGGATAGAAGGTAGATACAGGAGCTCAAAGCCAGCCTGGGCTACATGAGACCCTAAAAGCAGGGAGCTGAGTCTTAGGAAGCAGAGAGAGACAGATTGGGCGGGGAAGCATTTGCTAGCCAAGGAAGAGCAGGGAGAGGAGAAAATGAAAATACAGGCAAAGCTGCTTGTCAGAGTCTTAGGAGAAGGAAAGCACGCTGGCCTTTGATCCCAGCACTCAGGAGGAAGAGACAGGTGAGTGTCCCTGAGTTTGGGTTCAGCCTGGATTAAAGAATAACACTGTTTCATTTTAACATAAAAGAAAAAGATTTGCATCTAAGCAAAGAAAGGATGAGAGAGTTCACTAAAAGCACATGCTGCCAAGTCTAAAGACTCAATTGTATATGAGACCCCACGAGATAAGGAGACACCCTGGCCTCCCCATACATGAGCTATTGCACAAAGTAAGTTAAATTTTATACCCCATAATTTTCTGTTTTTATTCAGTCAATCAATTTGTTTAATTTTTTTTTCCAGATAGGATTTCTCTGCATAGCCTTGGCTGTCCAAAGCTGGCCTCAAACTCATAGAGATTTTCCTGCCTCTGCTTCCTGAGTGCTAGGATTAAAGGCATGTGCCACTACCACCACCCGGCTAATCAATTAAAAAAAAAAAGAAAGAAAGAAAGAGGGACCCAAGGGATGGCTCAGCAGATTAGGGCGCTTCCTGACTTAGAGAGGACCTTGATTCTGTTCCCAGCATCCACATATTTGTTTACAACTATCTCTGACTCCAGTGACCAGGATATAATCTCTGTCTTTTGGCCCAGGAAGGAATTTTATGCATTTGGTACACTTAAATACATGCAGGGCCTGGAAAGATAGCTTAGTGGCCTAGAGCACTTGTTCTTGTAGAGATCCCCATCCTTCTTGCTCTTGGAGAGTACTCCAGTTCAGTTCACAGGATACATGTGATTGTTGACAACATGCATAAATCCATTTCCAAAGCCTCTTCTGATCTCCACAGACATCTACCGTGTACACGGTACCACATGAAGAAAAAAACATATAAAAAATCAGCAAACATAAAAAATAAAGACAAAATACAGGAACAATTGAGGGGGAAAACTGATTCTCATAAAGTCAAATAAAGTTAAAAATTGTAGAATTGTTGATTTTTTAAAATTATTTGTGTATTTGTGGTGTATGCATGTGTGTGTGGAGGTCAGAGGATGGCTCACAGGAATCTCTTTTCTCCTTTCACCATGTGGGTTCTGGAACTAGAACTCAGGTTGTCAAGCTTAGCCGCAGTGCCTGTATACACTGGCCTGTCTTGCTGACGTGAAATTGTAAATTTTTTTCAAGTATTGGGAGGCCATTTCTGGGAACAGAGAAGAGTTAGAAGTTTGACAAAACATGAACCTTTTGGAACTAGATGGTAATTTGGTAGGAGGACTTTATATGTAACTACAGCTATAATAAGGGGCTAATAAATTTACCCCTGTATTAGTCAGGGTTCTCTAGAGGAACAGAACTGATTTAATAAGGGGGGGGGAGGGAATGAGAGACCACATATGTGTATATATGCATACATAGCTTACATCTATATGATTTATAAATATAGCATGTATAAATCATGTGTATATGTATATATACATATATATATATGATTTATTAGAATGGCTTACAGAATAACCTTTCACTTTTATTAGATAAGAATTAGGAATAAAAGGTTTGCGGGGGAAGAATTACTTATCAGTACCGATTAGGATTTGGCTTAGTTGTTGTTGATCTCAGTTCTGGTTCCGCAGAACAATTCAGTCCTTATCGTTTTAGGGGTACTGTGGGTCTCAGATGATACTTTCGCTCCAGAATGAATCTTTAACCTCATCAATAATTACCCTTATGGGGCTGGGGGCAATACTTATCCTTCCTAGATCCAAAGTGACTGAAGATTTAGAATAGTGACTTCTCTCTGACTTCAGCTTTGAAAAGATGATGAGATAGGTTAGATAAACAATTCCTTTATTGACTAACCTGCCTATATGCAGAATTAATTGGGTAATCCAAAGGAAAAAAACAGACAAAAAGAAGGCAGAGAGGCTTAAGACAGATTTCAAGAGCCTGTTTCAGGAATACAGCCAAATAGTAAGACTTTATTCTCCTATTTTCCATTATATGGAATTTTAGAGACATAAACATCTGTGTGGAGAAGAGACAAGCAGTGAGCACTCCTTGGCCTGCTCCCATGGTCACTGGAAATGGTCTTATTTGTCTTTGTTGGGCAGTCGGGAAAGTGTCTCTGTGCACTTGTGCATGCATGCGTGCAGGCCATGTTCAGAGAACAACATTCAAAAACTAGTTCTTATACTGGGTCTTGGAGTTAGGGTCAGAGACTGGCCTCTAACAGCCCTAAGTAGCTAATCTCTCCCACTCATCCTCAGTAAGCCAATTAAAGACACAATAGTGAAAGCTAAAAGAAAAGGGAGGTTTGTTCAATATGGCCATATTGTCACATTGGAAAGAGAAAGAGATCCACTCCCATACCCTGTTCATTTTAAGGATTTTAACATCAAATTATTGGGAATCTTAGGAAATTTTGATGTGATAGATTATTCTACAATTCCCAGGACTTAACAGGGAAATATCTGGAATTGTGCTGGAGAGATATATAGCACAGTGGTTAAAAGCACGTGTTCTTTCATAGGCCTGAGTTCTGTGTCTAGTATTCAGTACCTTCCTCTGGCCTCAGAGAGCATCTGTATATCTGTGACATAGACACATAAATACACATAAATAAAAGTAAAATAAATCTTAAACAAAAAAACAACTCATGCCATTTTTTTTCTCCAATGTTTGTTTTGAACAGCAACTCCTGTAGTCTAGGCTGGACTCAGACTCACTATGCAGTCAAAGTTAATTACTTAAATATCTGATCTCTGGCCTTACCCCTCTCCCATTTACTACTTTGAGAATAGTTCTCTATTTCCACTGTGGGCCCTAGAATTGGCACTAAGCTTATCAGCAAATACTTTTTAATCTGATGAACCATCTCAAGTCCATCTTAAACCATTTAGCACTAATTTTAATATTTTTGGACAGAGATTTGCTATGGCTGGCTGTCTTGATCCCCACTATATAGCTCAGGCTCACTTGAAATCTGTGGCAATTTTTCTGGGTCAGGCTCCTGCATTCTAAGGTTACAGGTATAAGCTAACATGCATGTCAGTTTATATCCCATTTTAAAAACATGTAAATAAATTCACTGATTAAAAAACTCTGACTTGTGGATATTAATGGTAATCTGTGAGTTTAGGGACTGTCTTAGTTTCTTTCCTGTGATTAAAAATGCCCTGCCAGAAGAAACTTATGGGAAGTTCAAGGTACAGTCCATTTTGGTGCAGAAGTCAAGGCAGCAGGAGTCTGAAGCAGCTGTTGATATGATGTCCACAATCAGGAAATGGAGAGGGATAAATGCAAGCTGCTATTCTGTTTCCTTTCTGAGTGTGTAACAGTATAGGATCCCATTTAGAAGAGATATGCCACTCACAGCAGTGGGGGTGGGGGGTGTTCTTCCCTCATTAACTAAACCAAGTTTGGACTGAGGAGATGGTACAGCAGATAAGCAGATGCTGCAGGAGCCTGACAACCTGAGTTCAGCCCCTGGAGTCCACATTCAAGTGGAGGAAGTGCTGAGGACAGAAAGTGTCCTTTGCTCTCCATACATGTGCTGTTCCATGTTCACATGCACATCATGCACACAGAATAAAGCAAGAGTTCTTTTAAAAAGATAATCTCCTACAGGCATGCTCAGAACCCCATCAGAGCACCACTCCTTGTCAGCTTGACACCCACACATACCCACTTTTAAGCTACAGCTTCCATCCCTTGTCCATACACTCTCAGGATGTAAAATGTAGTCAGTCCAACTTTTAAAATCTCCATCTCTAGAAAAGTCCTTAGTCTTGGAGCTAGAGAAACGATTTAGTGGTTCACCACATTTAATGTTTTAAAAAAGATATGTGTTTGGTTCCAATTAAAAATAATAAGATAGATAGCTCGTGAGAAATGGCAAAATTGGCATCCTTCCTCCTTCCCCCTCACTCCCCACACAAATGGAAGTTTGGATCCACATGAACATACAAAACAAAAACCACAGGTATGGTATATGACTTCATTCTAGGATCAAGGAGGCTAAGAGAAGAGGATTACTTAATATAGTGAATTCCAGGCCAGCTTGGAAACAGTATAACACCTTGTTTAAAAACACTAGAGAAGGAAGGGAAAGAACCCATCTTGCTCAGGATTTAGCTGAGTGGTAAACAACTTGCTTCAAATGGGCAAGTCTCTGAATTTGATCCCCATTGCTCAGAAAGAAAGACAAGTTTGGATCTTTATCCAGCCTCTGTCTAGACTTTAATACTTATCTTTTGTCAGTATAGAAAGTCATTTAGCCAGGCATGGTACACACTTGGTTTTTTTTGTTTTGTTTTTTTTTTTTTTTTTGGTTTTTCAAGACAGGGTTTCTCTGTGTAGCCCTGGCTGTCCTGGAACTCACTTTGTAGACCAGGCTGGCCTCGAACTCAGAAATCCTCCTGCCTCTGCCTCCCAAGTGCTGGGATTAAAGGCGTGCGCCACCACCACCTGGCAAAGCCTGGCTGGCTGTCATCCCTGGGTGGGCTCAGACCACCAACCTTTCGGTTAACAGCCAAAGGCGCTAACCGATTGCACCACAGAGACGATTGGTACACACTTGTAATCGTAGCACTTGAGGACATTGACATGAGGATTAGGAATTTAAGATGATTCACTAATAGAGTGACTTCAAACTTGGTAGACTTAAGGCCATCCTGAGCTCTAGAAAACCCATCTTAACAAAGTAAGTAAGGGCTGGAAGGTGGGTTGGTGATTGGAGTTCTCCTGCTCAGCCGCCTCAGCAATCCCAACTCCCTCTTCTGGCCTCCATGATCAGCCGTATGTACATGCAATACACATATGCGTAAATGAAAATAAAGATTTAATTAATAAAGTTAAAAGCTGGTTTTACCTATAATCCTAGCATTCAAGAGGAGAGGCAAGGAGGATTTCTCATTTGTTAGTTCAAGACCAGCCTGATTTGCGTAGTGAATTCTAAGCCAGCAGAGGCTTCAAAGCACAACCTTGTCTCCAAAGGCTGAGAAGCAAACATAAAGAGACAAAGTAATTTACATAACAAAGTAATCAAATTTTTGTCTATGTGCTGTGTTGTCTCCTTTAGTGAATGGAATTCCTTCCAGAAGTCCCAGATTGGTTGCTTCCATGGATGATTCTGTAGACAGTCTGTTGCAGCGGATAGTACATGATGAGCAAGAGTCCATGGAGAAAAACAGTGATGCTTCAATGACAACTGCGTCTGCACCACCTTCTTCCAGTCCAGGCCATAGCTACAGCAAAGAGCGAGCCCTAGGTAAATCAGACAGCCTTCTAGTGCCTGCAGTCCCGAGTGACTCTTGTAATAATATCCCACTTCTTTCTGAAAAGTTAGCAAGTAGATGTTCCCCTCATCATATCAAGAGAAGTGTAGTTGAAGCTATGCAGCGCCAAGCTCGGAAAATGTGCAATTATGACAAAATCTTGGCCACCAAGAAAAACCTGGACCATGTTAATAAAATTTTAAAAGCCAAAAAACTTCAAAGGCAGGCCAGGACAGGAAACAACTTTGTGAAACGCAGACCAGGTCGACCTCGGAAATGTCCCCTCCAAGCAGTGGTATCAATGCAAGCATTCCAGGCTGCCCAATTTGTCAACCCAGAATTGAATGAAGGTGAAGAAGTGTCCCTGCACCTAAGTCCAGACACAGTAACTGATGTGATCGAGGCTGTGGTTCAGAGTGTGAACCTTAATTCAGAACATAAGAAGGTGTTGAAGAGGAAAAATTGGCTGTTAGAAGAGCAGACTAGGAAAAAGCAGAAGACAGTACCAGAGGAAGAAGAACAAGAAAAGAATAAAAGGTAATATCTTTCTTAAAATGTTATGATCTGAATAACAGCAGTTAACTTCTTTATTTTATGACTATTTTTCTTGTGTGTGTCTCCATGCTGTGGCAGGTGTAGGGTAGCCCCAAGGACACCCCAGTCCTGCGGGTCCAGGCATCAAACTCAGATCATCAGGCTTGGCAGCAAGCCTCTATACTGCTGACCTATCTCCATAAGCCCAGCCTGAGCGTCTCCAACTGTAATTTATCTATGTAACCAAATCTTAAAACCTGCATTTTATTATGGGAAAATTGTTTGAGTGAGGTACTTGGGCAGTGATTCCAGGCTGAAAGAGAATGATCTGGAGTTGTAGGGTCAATCTAAGCTGTACTAACATTGTATTGTAAGCCACCCTAGGCCACATAATATAGTTAGAGCCTTTCTGAAACATAAGGTGGCCAAAAAAACACTTATACATATAAAAAGTAAAAGGGCTTAAAGATTCAAAATACAAAACTCACCTTTAGGAAATGAATTTAGCCAGGCAATGGTGGCGCACGCCTTTAATCCCAGCACTTGGGAGGCAGAGGCAGGTGGATCTCTGAGTTCGAGGCCAGCCTGGTCTACAGAGTGAGTCCCAGGACAGCCAGGGCTACACAGAGAAGCCCTGTCTCAAAAAAAAAAAAAAAAAAAAAAATTAAAAATCTGTTATGATACACAGCCAAAAAAAATAAAAACAAAACAATTTTTGAGGCATTTTCTTTGTATCCTGACTGGCCTAGAACTTAAACCTGCTTTGCTCTCAGAAATGTCAGCCTGCTTCTGTCTCTGAGGTATGAGTATGTGCCACTATACTCAGCTTCAGTCCATCCATCAGTCCCTCCCTCACCACACTCTCACCCTCAGAGAGAGAGAGAGAGAGAGAGAGAGAGAGAGAGTTGTGTTACTTTGTTTTCTAATCTGCAAGTTTGGATGTCGCTGAGACAGGATCTCATAACAACTCCCTGTACTCCCTTTTGCCTCCTAACATCCTAAAACCTAACATCATGTTTTCTGTTTTGTGATTTTTTGGCTACTCTAAGTACCGCTTGTTAATGAAATCATACAGTATTTGTCTATTTGTGACTGGTTTATTTCACTGAATATGATGTCCTCAAAGGGAGTTGCTACAGATCCTCTGTAAAGTCTCTTGGGTCTGTTTCCTTTTCTGAGTCCTGACTTTTCCACTCATTTTCTTTTGTATAATGCCAGAACCTAAAATACATTTTCTCTGGTACAGTCTTCTTCTCTGACTCTGCATTTCTTATTGGCATGTGGCTGCTGCTCAAACGTTGGGTGTAACTCAAAAAGTCGTGGCTTGCTTTCTTCCTCTTCTCCATCTCTTCCCTCCAGGCAGCTGTGGCGATGTACGGCTTACCTGCCTTGCAAGTTTTCCTTTTTTATTTTTTTTTAACATTAACATTTTTCTTTAGTCAGTTATTATGGTATAGGCTGTTAATCCCAGCACTCAGGAAGGAGAAACAAGAAGGTCTCTGAGTTTAAGGCCAGGCTGGCACATAGAACCAGTGCCAGGAAGCTAGGACTATATAGAGAGACCCTTGTCTCAAGATTAATCATTGATTAGTTGTTGAGGTTTGGTCTTTGACCGTGTAGTATAATACTAACTGCAGGCTCCCAAGACCTGGTTGCCCCCAAGTTATATCTGATTGATAAATAAGGATGCCAAAATCTAGTACCTGGGCAGAAGAGACATAGTCTGGTTTTAGGGTTCCCAGGCTGGGTGGGTCAGGGGAAACCATGGAGAGGGGGGAGATAAGGAGGAAGAGAAAGTAGGCATGGGTTAGGAGTCAAGAAAACATGAATATTGCCTACATGTATGACTGTGCAGTACTTGTATGCCTGGTGAAGGTATCAGATCCCCTGGAACTAGAGTCACATTCATGCATGAGTGCTGAGACTCCAGCCTAGGTGCTCTAGAAACAGCCAGTGCTCTCAACCACTGAGCACCTCTTTAGTTCCTACGTGGTTCTTATTATGTCCAGGAAGATTATTTCATAAAATAGCAAAACAACAACCATAAAAGGAAAAAGATGGTTCTCTCCTTCCATTGTGTGGGCTCTAGGAACTGAACTCAAGGCAGGCTTGGCAGCAACTACCATTACCCACTGAACAATATCACTAGTCTTATAGTTTCTTTTTGTTTGGTTGTCTTGGTTTTTATTTTTGTTGTTCTTGTTTTGGGTTTGGTTTGTTTGTTGGGAGGGGGAGGGTTGTGGTTGGGTAAGTTTTTGGTTTTGGTATTTGTTTTTGTGACAGGGTCTCACTACATATCCCAGTCTGGTCTGGAACCTGATAGACTTGGGCCAGGGAATGGCACTATTAGGAGGTGTGGTCTGGTTGGAGGAAGTGTGTCACTATAGAGATGGACAGTGAGACCCTCCTCCTAACCACATAGGAGCCAATCTTATAGCTGCCTCTGGAACAGGAGATAGAACTCTCAGCTCCTCCAGCACCATGCCTGCCTAGACACTGCCATAATGATAATGGACTGACCCACTGAACTATAAAGCCACCCTCAATTAAACGTTGTCCGTTATAGGAGTTGCTGTGATCATGGTGTCTCTTCACAGCAGTGAAATCCTAACTAAGACACTGGCCCTAGATAAACTTTTAAAGATGTAATGCAAGTGAAATTAGCCAAATGATCTCGAGCATTGCATGTAGACTTGTGTTATAGATGCATCCTTCATGACTGGGCTCCATAGCTCTTTATTTTGATCAGTTGTGGTTTTCTGTAACGGTCTGTGTTGCAAAGAGAACTTTGCTTGGTGGAAGGTGAGAATTACATTTATGTGGGTCTGTGAAGTAGAAACTTAAGGGTTCTTTGGAAAGTCGGTTGTGTTGGATGGTGTTTTCTCGGACAAACACGTGAAGAAATGTTTTCCTGAAGTGAACATAGGTGAGAGGCTAAGGCAGACTTTGAAGGAGGCAGACGTAGGGAAGAAGGATGTTCTGCTAAAGCAAGCATATAAAAGGACTCGTGATGAAGGATTCTTTGTTAACAACACACATGTTTTGATCCACCTTACTCTGTGTAGTTGAGCTCCGTTTGTCGGGACTCCATAGAGAAAAACTGTAAAACTTTTGGTGGTGGGTTGGAGAAATGGTTCAGTTCCCAGCAACCACATAGTGGCTCTCAGCCATCTGTAATGGATACCCTCTTCTGGTTTGTCTGAAGACAGCAACAGTGTACTCATATACATAAAATAAATAAATCTTTAAAAAAAAAAAAACAACTTTTGGTGGTGTGCTGCAGCCGACAGCTTTTCCTGGCGTTCCTCTTGACCCCGGTTCCTCCTGCTGTCTCTGCTAGGTAGTGTCACCGCTGCTGATTTGTGTTTGCCATCCCAACTCTTCTGAAATGGACTGCTGATATATCCATTAAGTGTTTGTGGGTAGATTTGAGGTGCCGCTGATAACTGCTGATTTCTAAAAAGCACAGACGGGAGTTGCTCCAAAGAACCTTTCTAAACAGGTCCACCCTCCCCATAGCCTTTCTTTTCCACTACCTTTGGTGGGTGGTGAACTACAGGGAGGTTAAAGTATTTAAGAACCGTTATTAAATACAAGTTTTGAGATAAAGTTACAGGTATAGGGTAAATAGTGTAGATAAGGATTTTGCTGGTTTAGTAAAGCAACAGTCGTCGGATTTCCTCCCAAAACCTTACTTCCTTAGCCCTGAACCATTGGCTAATCATCCAGTGCCAGACATGACTTCCTGGATTTTACAGGGTCTCATTAGAGAGCTGTTGGTTACCACCGAGATAAGTATGCCACAATTGTACCCTTATAGTTGTGCTAGACTGGTTGGGGTTCACGGACATCAGAGCTGGTTGTCTGATCTCCACATGGGAAGAGGAAGGAAGGGAGGGAGATACATAATATGGAAGAGAAGTACAAAATTGTTTCAACTCTAAAGCAATTCTTGCCGGGCAGTGGTGGCGCATGCCTTTAATCCCAGCACTTGAGAGGCCGAGGCAGGCGGATTTCTGAGTTCGAGGCCATCCTGGTCTACAGAATGAGTTCCAGGACAGCCAGGGCTATACAGAGAAACCCTGTCTCGAAAAGCCAATAATAATAATAATTATTATTATTATTATTAATTATTATATGTGTGTGTATAGCAATTCTTTTAAGTTACTAAGACCCAAAGTCTGTATCTTTTAGTGAACCTTCTGTGTATTAGAGTAGCTGTGGAGCTTCACATCATGAGAGTGGTGGAAGGATGATAACCCTGGCTGTCCTAGAACTCACTTTGTAGATCAGACTGGCCTCTAACTCACAGAGATCCACCTGCCTCTGTCTCCCAAGTGCTAGGATTAAAGGTGTGCACCACCACTGCTCAGTGGATTTTCCACTTTCACTATCAAGTAAATTTTTATGTACTTATCCACCATCACCCCCCCAAAACACTAAAACTAGAAAAATAGTTAAGTTTATATCTAATTTCATAACTCAAGTGTCTATGACCTCCCTTCAGTCCTTTTTCCTCCCTAGTATTTACTATTTTTCTCCTCTCAATATGTTATACTGTAGCACATGTACATTTGTATACATACATATACTTATAGTACAGTCTACATGCAGTCTTTAAAACATACTGTAATTATACTTTTCTTTAATGCTTAGTAGTATACCATTTTATATGTGTTCCAGGATTTCATTATCCATTCCTTTGTTGTCAGACAACATTGGAAAGAGCAGCTGTAAACATGGAGTGCAGTATCTCTATGGTAGGATATGGAGCTTTCTGGATATGTTCTCAGAAGTACAATACTGGGTCATATTGTAGTCTTATGTTTTATTTTTTTGAGGAATCTCCACACTGTTTCCCACAATGGCTATATTAATTTGTTTTCACTTGGGGCTAGTTCCTATGCGATGGTTGTTCTATTCATAAAACTCTTACCTGTCCATAGTCTTAAAGAATGTTACCCACTTTCTTTTAGGCCAATTGTTCTCCACCTTTCTAATGCTGCAACCCTTTTGACAAGTTGTAACCCCAACCATAAAATTATTTTTGTTGCTACTTCACAATTGTAATTTTGCTGCTTTTATGCATCTTGATGGAAGTATCTGATATGCAGGCTATCCTATTTGCCATCCCTATGAAAGTGGCGTTCAACCCCCTTCCCCAGGGGGTCATAAGCCACAAGTCGAGAACTGCTGCTTGAGGTACTAAATGTTCCAAGTCTTAAATTAAGGTCTTTGATAAATTTTGAATTCTGTGTCAATAGATAACCCTTTTTCCAGGATCATTTATTAAATATGTTGTGTTTTTTCCAGTGTATGTTTTTACTTACGTGGGTATAGCTTTGTCCTTTTTCTTCTCAACCTTCTGTTTTATTCCATTGGTCCACCTGACAGCACCAGGCTCTTTATTACTATACCTCTATAGTCTAATTTGAGGACTGGTATCAACATGCCTTCAAAAGTGTTCTTCCTAGCAGTGTTTTGGCTATTTGTGGTCTTTTTGGTTCCATATGAATTCTTGTGTTGTTTTTTTCCCTAACCTATGAAATGTGACACCAAAGTTTTGATCAGGTATTAATTTAAACCTGTAAGTTAATTTTTGTGGGATAACCAATTTCCTAATATTCTGCCAATTCCAGAGCATGAAGGTCTTTCCATTATCTTATGCCTTCTTTCATTTCCTTTTTCAGTATCTTGAGTTTTTCATTTTAGAGCTTTATCTTAGTTAGTGGGTTATCATTGCTGCAATGGAGCACCGTGACCATTCAACTTGAGGAGGAACAGGTTTATTTGGCTTATACTTCCACGTTGTAGTCCATCATTGAATAAAGTCAGGAGAGGAAGTCTGTTTCAAATATTCAAAAAGGAGATGGATTAATTTCTAATCATCCTCATATATGCTAGGAAGACCACAGGTTCAGTTCCATCTAACAGTTCTTCATCAAAAGCAGTAAAGCCAAGAACTGAAGCAGGGCAGAACCTGGAGGACAGGGGCTGATGCAGAGGCCATGCATGCATGCTGATTACTGCCTTGCTCAACTTGCTTTCTTATAGAACCCAGTACCCCACCAGCCCAGAGATGCCACCACTCAGAATGGCCTCCCTCCCACATCAATCTCTAATTAAGAAAATGTCCTCCAGACTTGGCTACACTCTGATCTGATGGAGGCATTTTTGGTTGGTTGAGGTTTGTGTTTTGTTTTTTCAAGGCAGGGCTTCTTCTCTGTGTAACTGTCCTGGAATTTGCTCTGTAGACCAGGCTAACCTTGAACTCACAGAGATCCACCTGTCTCTACCTCCTGAGTTCTGGGATTAAAGGTATGTATGCTCTGTAACCACCAAGGTTTTTCTTTTCTTTTTTTTCTTTCCTTTTTTTTTCTTTTAATAACTGTTCATTTTCTCATACATTACAACAGACTGCAGTTTCCCATCCCACCCCTCCGTCTAGTCCCTCCCCCCACCTCCCCTCTTCCCAAGATCAACTTCTCTGTTTCCCATTAAAACAAAGAGTAATTAAACCAAGAAACAAAAACAGAGCAGGCCTCCCACAGATACCTAACATCCCCTTACAAGATACAATTTTAGACTAGGCACAAACATTTATAGTCATGGCTGAACACGGCAACCCAATAGGAAGAAAAGCATCCCAGGCTCAGGCAAAAGACTCAGACAAGCTCTATTCCCACTGTTGGGAATCTGACCACAACACAGAGGCATCTTCTTCATTGAAGTTTCCACCTCTAAAATGATTTTCGCTTGTGTCAAGTTGACATAAAACTATCCAGCTCAAGATCTTTTTTGGTAAGATATATTTCTAAATATTTAATTTCTTTGAAGGTGTTTATTTGTGTGACAGTGACTTTCTACATAAACCTGGCTGTCCTCAAAATCACCATGTAAACCAGGTTGGCCTAGAACTCACAGAGATTCTCCTGCTTCTACCTTCTGAGTGTTGCGATTAAAGACATGAGCCACCATGCCTGGTTTGGAGTTATTTTGAATGAGATAGTTTTCCTAAATTTCTTTCTCTGAGTGTCTGTTATTGGTATTTATTATATAAAGTCTATTTTTTTATATTTACTTTGTATCCTGTAATCTTACTGTGTTTATTAAAACATAGAAGTTTTAGTAGAGTCCATAGGGTCTTTTAAGAAAAGAATTACCTCATCTACAAATACGGTTTAACTTCTTTCCTACTTTTATCTTTTTGCCTTTCTCCTGTCTAATTGTTGTAGTTAAGACTTTGAACACTGTAACAAATTAGGGAGGAACAAGTGCACATCATTGTCAAACTTCTGATTTTGAAGAAATGCTCTGTTTGTCTGTTTGTTGGCAATGTTTGTTGCGTATAAACTTAGTTATTGGAGGGATGTTTATTCTGTTCCTAAAGTCTCCGGTACTTTTTATCATGAGTCACGTTGAACTTTGTCAAGCCTTTTCAGCATCACTTGAAATTATTATGCAGGTGGTTTCTGTTCTTAAGTCTATGTGATGTAGCACATTTATTGATTTGTCTGTGTTGAACCAACCTTGATTTTTCTGATTGGAAGCCATTTCTTTATAATGTATAATCTTAATATATAATATAGTCATGGTTTACTTTGAAATTAGTGTGTGTGTGTATGTATATATGTATATGATTGTGTGTGTGTGTGTGTGTGTGTGTGTGTGTGTGTGTGTGTGTGTGTGTGTATAGCCAGAGATGGTGTCAGATTCCCTCAGACTAGAGTTAGAACTGGTTGTGATTTGCCGTGTGGGTGCTGGCACTTGAAGCTGGATCTTCTGCATGAGCAGCCAGTGCTCTCACCTTCTAAACCGTGTCTCCAGCCCCTCTTGGATTTTTAAACATGAGCACTTAACTGCTATGCACTTTCTTTTCAGGACTGCCTTAGCTGCATGACAGAAATTCTGATAAGTTGTATTTTAATTATAATTTGTCTCTAGGACATTTTTAATTTCCTCTGGTTTCTTGACCTGTTGTTTGTTCATACAAATGTGTTCTTTAGTCTTCAAATATTTTTATGGTTTCTGTAGTTGGTCTTACTGTTGATTCCTATTTTATCACGTGGTATCATAGTACACAAGGAATTACTTGTCTCAGTATTTTTGTATTTGTTGAGATTTGACTTGTGTCCTATGATGTGATTGGTTTTGGAAGAGGCTTCAGGTACAGCTGAGAAAATTGTATATTCCCTATCTGTTGGGTGGTATATATTCTATATATCTGTAAGCCCACCAGTAGGTCTTAACCCGTGATCTCGACCCCTTTGGGGTTGCACATCATATTATGAGTCTTATTCGTAGCAAAAGTACTGAAGTTACATCAAATTGGTTTTGTGACTTGTGGTCACCACATCACAAAGAATTGTATTAAAGGGCTGCATGACATTGGGAATGTTGAGAACCACTGGTGTTTAGTATGTTTAGTGCTGATGTTCCTGTACTTATTTTTAACTTGGAAAGCTTAAACATGAGAACACAGTGTTGAAGTCCCACGCTATTACTGTGTCAGGACCTAGGTGGTCTTTTATGTTTTCAGTGTTTGTTTTATGAACTTAGGGGCTCTCATATTTATTACTTAAATGTTTTTGATTAATTGTTCCTTTTTATCAAATTGAAATGTCTCTTTTAATCTCTTCCAGTAGTTTTGCTTTGTTTACTTTTTCTGATATAAGAATGCCTGCCTGTTACTGTTTTCTATTTGCTTGACAGTTTGTTTTTCATCTTTTGATATTAACCTTTTTCATATATTTACTGGTTAAGTGTATTTCTTGGGAACTATTTAATCTATTTAACCAGCCTCTCTGTGTGCATTATCCATGAGTACCTGCAGAGGCTAGAAGAGGCTGTAACAAACTGCAATCAACACCCCTGAACCAGCCACCAATTCTGCCTCTTGGGGCCCTAGCATTATATACCTTCTGAAAAGTTCCCAGAATTCCAAAAGTCACACAATCGCAGAAACTATTTGCAGCTGCCAAAACCCCGCTTCTGTTAGAGGGAAATCAGAGGCAAGTGCTGTGAAGCAGCCCCACACCCACACCTGGATTAAAACAAAAGCATAATACTTCTGTGCTTTTTAAAGAAACCAAAATTCCAGAATTCTCATTACAGTTTTATATATGTATTTATGTGTGGGTACATGTGTAGGGGTACTTTCTTAAGTATGCATGTGCAGACATACATTTTTAAGTACTCATATACAGAAACCAGTGGTCAATGTCGGGTGTCTTATTTGCACTCCCCTTAGTTTGTTTGTTTGTTTTTTTTTTTTTTTGCTTTTTCGAGACAGGGTTTCTCTGTGTAGCCCTGGCTATCCTGGAACTCACTCTGTAGACCAGGCTGGCCTCGAACTCAGAAATCCTCCTGCCTCTGCCTCCCAAGTGCTGGGATTAAAGGCGTGCGCCACCACCGCCCGGCTTCCCCTTAGTTTTTGAGATCTTTCACTGAACCTGGAGTTTGCTGATTCCTCTAGAGTCTTTGGCCAGCAAACCTTAGTGTTTACTCCTCTCCCCAGTGCTGGAAGTAAACAGTTGTTTTGTTGTAGTTGTTGTTGTTTTACTTGGGTGCTAAGAACTCTGTTCCTCATGCTTACATGGAACAACTCTACCAATTGAGCAATCTTTCCAGCCAACTTTTATTATTTTTATTATCTTCTGGAGCTGGAGTTATAGGCAGTTGTAAGTTACTCTCTAGCCCCTCATTTCTTGAGAGTTGGTCTTTTTGGTTTTTCCAGACAGGGTTTCTCTGTGTATCCCTGGCTGTCCTGGAACTCACTCTGTAGACCAGGCTGGCCTCGAACTCACTAATCCGCCTGCCTCTGCCTCCCAAGTGCTAGGTGCCACCACTGCCCAGCAAGTGTCGATCTTTTTTAATTTCAACTTTTTGCACTGGCTAAAGACATTTACAGTGATTTAAATATTCATGAGAAAAGCATTTGTTTTAGCTCTTACATTAATAAAACCACTTAAGTCTTCAAGTTTTTTGTGAGAGGCAAATAGAATATCTGGAACCTTCTGGATGGTTGGTTTCTTAGGTACTGTTTTGTAGCTATGTTTTGCTTCTACTTTATAACTTTTTCAGCTTTTAGTGGTGCTAACATGAATAAACATATGCCTGCCCCATCTTTGTTAGAACCAAAAATCCCTTTATGTTGTGATAGGGCTTTCGCTTTGTTGCTGCTGTTTGTTTTTCAGACAGGGTCTCAAACTTGGATTCAGGTTAGCCTCGAATTCTCAACAAACATCGCATCTCGAGTCACAGATTCTGAGAGTACACATATGGCCACTGTACCGGTTTCCCTCACCTTGTTGGTAGTTTTTCTTCCTATCTTCACTACGTAGCCCTGGCTCAACTGAAACTTGCTTTGTAGACTAAGCTGGTCTCAAACTCAGAGGCCCTCCTGCTCCAGCTCTGGAGTACTGGGTTTAACAGTGTGTGCTACAACACTGTCGCCTCAACGTACTTAGATTTCTTTATGGTAAGAGTGGGGGTGACTTGTTTTCACCTGTGGGGATGCTCATGTATGCACATACATGGGGAAGCCAGAGATCAGCCTCAGGTTTCCTTCATTGGGAGCCATCACTTTGTTTATGGAGACAAGTTTTTTCAGTGATACCCAGGGGCTTAGCACTGAGGTGAGACTGACTGGCCAGTAAACCCCAGGGACTTACCTGCTTCTGCCTCTCTAGTGTTATGAGTACAAGCATGTGTTGCCATACTTTTAAATGAGTTCTGTGTATTAAACAAAGTTCCGCATGCATGCATGGCAAGCATTTTGTATGCCATATCCCCAGCCCTAGATTTCTTAGCTGTTATTCATTATATCAAACATGATAACATTGTTTTGTTTCAAGACAGTTTCTCATATAACCAGTGGTGCTTTGAGCTAATGATGCTTTGAATTTACAGGAATCTTTCTGACTCTGCCTCCTTAATTCTGCCTTTGCTAAAGCATGACTCATCTCTAATGTGTGTGAGTTTGATGGGTTTTGGTTGATTGGTTTGTTTGAGATACCTGTGTATCTCAGGTTGGCCTTGAACTTCAGGGTAGTCTGATAACCTTGAAATTCTTGAACCCCTGCCTCCTCTCACTGTCTTTTTGTTTGTTTGTTTTTCTTTTTTTTTTTTTTTCATTATTGACTTTCAGTGAATTTGTTACGGTTTGCCTTGTTTTATTTGAGTAGATCTTTCTCATGGTGTCTTAGATTCTTGTGAAAACAAAACAAAACTAGTTTCTACTTTTATAAAAATTTGAATGCTTTTTTTAGCCATAGCAATTTGAATGTTGTTACATTGTAAGATATTGTAAGGTGTGTAACTACAACCTAGCCATAATCCCAAGTCATTTTTTTGTGTGTTGTTAACATTTTGGAAAAAGTCTCAGTAAACTAACTGTCCAAGCTGGCCTTGAACTTGACACCCCTCTGCCTCAGCCTAGGTAGTGATTTTGTTCATAGACTTGTGCCATCACCAGGCTTCCTTTGAAGATTGTTGTTGTTCAGACACAGTCATATACTGTGCTAGGCTACCTTCAAACTTATGGCTCAAGGGTGCTGAGATAACGTGTGTGAGCCTCTATGCCTGACTACACTGATCGTGGTTTCTGATACAGGGTGGTCTTGAACTTGCTGTGCTGCCAAGAATGAATGAACTCCTGATCCTTCTGCATCAACTTTTTTAAATGAATTTATTTATTTTTATTTTATGTCCATCAGTGTTTTGCCTGCATGTATGTCTGTGTGAGGATGTCAGATCCCCTGGAATTGGAATTACAGACAGTTGTGAGCTGCCATATGGGTGCTGGGAATTAAACCCGGGACCTCTGAAAGGAAGAACAGCCAATGCTTTTAACCACTAGGCCATCTCTCCAGCCCCCTGCCTCAACTTTTAAGCAGTAGGGTGAAAGGAACTGATCACCACACTCATGTGCCTTGATGTTTCTTTCTTTTAAGACAGGTCTTACTATATAACTGTGTCTAGCCTAGAACTCAGTAGTATAGGCCAGGCTGGCCTCTAGCTCAGAGAACTGTCTGTGCCTAATTCTGATGTTAGAAGTAGGCATCAACGTGCTGAAGTCTTTCCTTGAGCTTGGCTGCAGTGTTCTCTCTCTGTAGGTCAGGCTTACCTCTGCTGCCTCTCATTCTCTGTTCTGTTTTAGAAGAAGGCTTGGCATCCTAAAATATCCCCAAATCCTAAAGTGTCTTTAGTTTAAAAGTTGCAGTACATGGGAATGGAAGGCACAAGAGTCAGGAGTTTAAGGCCATTATTGGCTATATAGCAAGTTCAAGGCCAAAACTCTACCAAAAAACCCAAACAGCGAATGTGTGTGTGTGTGTATAAATATATGTGTTATATATATGTGTGTGTGTGTGTGTTGTATGAAATATAATTATATATAAAAATAATTATATAAGTAAATAATAAGTATATGTAATTATTTTTCACAATAACATCTTCAGACTTTCTTTCTAGCTTTATAGAAACACCAGTTGAAGTTCCCAATCCTCTTGAAACCCCAGCTGAACCTTCTGAGCCTGAAAGTACCTTGCAACCTGTGCTGGCTCTCATCCCACGAGAAAAGAAAGCCCCGCGTCCTCCAAAGAAGAAATACCAGAGAGCTGGGCTGTATTCTGATGTTTACAAAACTACAGAGTAAGTAGTAGTGACTGTAAGCTTATATCTTCTAATACGTTAGCCACCCATATTTTTTTAAAAAGGCAAAAAATGTAGTAGATTTATATGTGTGCATGCACATGTGAATTCGCGCACACACATAATCTAATATACATTATATATGTAATATATTTTGTATGTGTAACACTCAAGTACTATTGTATTTACGGGCTGATGCTGCTGCACTAGATCATAGGGTTACAGTTATCGTTCTTGATGTTTAGCCTCCCTTAAGATGCATTCTCTAGTTTGAATTCTAATTATTCCTTTTGTTGTTTAAAAGTAAGAAAGAATACCAAGTGTGATGCTGTACACCTATAATCCAAGCACTCTGGGTGCAGAGACAGGAAGATTGTCACTGTTCAAAGGCATCATTCTTTACATGCCTGCCAGACTATATATGAGACATTTCTCAAAAATAAAGGAAGGAAAGAAGGAATTAAGTTAAATAACACTGTGTGCAGATAAATGTATTTGTAGTTTCGTTGAATAAATCATTTGTCAAATAAACTTCCCTGCATTGTTTGAAGAACTGTATAAATCCTGATACAGCTCGACCAGCACTCCTTCGTTGCGTTATTGCGGTAGAGTCTAGCCCTGGCAGTGTAGACCAGCTGCCCAGCTCTGCCCTGAGATCACAGTGTGTATTCTAGTTAGAAATCTCTGGACTGTCTTTGGGTAAATTGCTTAAACTGAAAGCCCAGGTCAGATACCTAGTGCTTCATACCTGTCTATGGTTGGGCTTGTCTATAGTCCAAGCAGGATTAGCAGAGCAGATGGTGAGAGCCACTCTCAAGTACCTGCCTGACCTGTATGAGCCCCAGTCTTTTAATAAGGGGGGCAGTTGGGAGGGATGGTAATTTTTAATACCAAGGAGGTGTTCCTGGTAAAGTTAAAAGCTATCCTTATATCAAAGTACTGGGATTACAGGCATGGACTGCCACCTCTGGCCTGAATTCAGTTTTCAGGTTTTTTTATTTAAAGAAAAAAAAAGTGAAATAGTCATTAAACCAGTCAGGAGGTAAGGGGTATTTTTAAAGTTTTAATTAATCCCATTACTTGAGAGGTAAGACGGTCTGCAGCCGTGGAACCACTGGTGGGAGGAGAGGATTCACACCTCAGTCTTTTCTCCACACATGCACACGGTCACCTGCACTCATGCAGACGTATCATACAAAACAAAGCAAAAAAAGTATTTATTTTATATGTGTTTTGCTTGTATGGGTACAGTTGTCAAATGTATGCCTGGTGCTTGCAATGGGTCCCCTGAAACTGGAATCCTCTGCAGGATCACGGAGTACTAACTCCTAAGCCGTCTGTGTCCATTTCTCCAGCCATAGGCAGGTAGAGCTCTATGAGTTTGAACAGGAAAGTATGAAACTGAAAGAAGGTTAAAGAGACCCAAGTCGTGCGTCACTGTCTTCATAGAACACTTGTCTAGCTCAGCCCTGCTCTTTCCACCGTCTTCATAGAGCACTTGTCTGGCTCAGTCCTGCTCTTTCCACCGTCTTCATAGAGCACTTGTCTAGCTCAGTCCTGCTCTTTCCACCGTCTTCATAGAGCACTTGTCTAGCTCAGCCCTGCTCTTTCCACCGTCTTCATAGAGCACTTGTCTGGCTCAGCCCTGCTCTTTCCACCGTCTTCATAGAGCACTTGTCTGGCTCAGTCCTGCTCTTTCCACCGTCTTCATAGAGCACTTGTCTAGCTCAGCCCTGCTCTTTCCACCGTCTTCATAGAGCACTTGTCTGGCTCAGCCCTGCTCTTTCCACCGTCTTCATAGAGCACTTGTCTGGCTCAGTCCTGCTCTTTCCACCGTCTTCATAGAGCACTTGTCTAGCTCAGCCCTGCTCTTTCCACCGTCTTCATAGAGCACTTGTCTAGCTCAGCCCTGCTCTTTCCACCGTCTTCATAGAGCACTTGTCTAGCTCAGCCCTGCTCTTTCCACCGTCTTCATAGAGCACTTGTCTAGCTCAGTCCTGCTCTTTCCACCGTCTTCATAGAGCACTTGTCTAGCTCAGTCCTGCTCTTTCCACCGTCTTCATAGAGCACTTGTCTAGCTCAGTCCTGCTCTTTCCACCGTCTTCATAGAGCACTTGTCTAGCTCAGTCCTGCTCTTTCCAGTCTTTTTTTTTTTAATCCAAGAAAATTTTACCCAAGAAAAAGTTATGTGGCCCCATCTATATATACATATAAAATAGGTGTATGTGAGAGAAAGTAAAAATGCCAAACTGGACCATTCTCTGAGAAGTAAGAAAGTTTTATTGGGATCAAACCATTAAGACTGTCTCAGGGGAGCAGAAAACAGCAACTTGGCAGCAAAGTACTCGTGTTTTATAAGATAAGTGCAGGCTCCTTTTATTAATTGAGCCAGAGATGTTCTTACCAGAGGTAGATGACCATTATGGGTAGGGGGAGATAAGAAAGATAGTGCTTTTCCTGGTAAACAGAATTTTGAGAATCCTGAGGGATTATGTTTAGGCTTTTGCTTACAATATTGTCACCAGCACTGCTGTTTTATAGGCCCACTTTGGACCAAACAGTGTATTAACCCGACATTTACTGATAACACATCATAGAGAAATTCATTTTAAAATTCTCTTCCAGCCAGGTTGTTAGTGAAGCCTGCGAAGGCAGGCAGATCTCTTGGTTCAAAGTCTGCCTGGTCTATAGAGTGAACTCCAGGACCACCAGCTAGGGCTACACAGAGAGACCCTGTCTTTGCACACACACGCACACGCGCACACACACACACGCGCACCCCTCTCTACCTTCAAAGGGCTGGAGAAATGGACAGAGATGGCTTAGGAGTTAGTACTCCGTGATCCTGCAGAGGATTCCATTTTCAGGGGATCCATTGCAAGCACCAGGCATACATGTGACAACTGTACTCATACAAGCAAAACACATATAAAATAAATACCCTTTTTGCTTTGTTTTGTATATGTCTGCATGTGTACAGGTGACCGTGTGCATGTGTGGAGAAAAGACTGAGGTGTGAATCCTCTCCTCCCACCAGTGGTTCCACGGCTGCAGACCGTCTTACCTAGACAGCCAGGACTGTTATTAAATAAAATAAAATTAGATCTGATATTCAAATCCTTTTTGTAAAATTTAGTCAGTATTAAAGAACCTCTTTTAAGGGGGATTTCCTAAATTTACAATTATTTATTTATGTGTATTCACAGGTGCTTTTAGGTACATGACAATACCTTCAGAGGCCAGAAGAGGATACCAGGTCCTCGCCAGCTGCAGATATAGGTTCTGGGATCTGAACCCAGGTCCCCTCTATAGAGAACAGGCAATGCTATTAACTGCTGAGTTTTTTCAATATGGGTTTTAGATTAACATTTGTATTTGTTCATTGAAATGGGCTTGCACACATGTACATTGAGGACAAAGGACAGTGTTCAGAAGCTGATTCATTCTTTCAACAGTAGAGTTCCCAGGGTTCGAACTCAGGTTGTCATTCTCTGTGGCAAGTGCCATTAGCCATTGAGTTACCTTACCAGATTTAATCTAGTTTCATTTGGCCTCAGGAAGAAATTTAATTGGCTTTGTTTCTTATTCATTTTCTCATCATAGCCCAAAGAGCCGATTAATCCAATTAAAGAAAGAGAAGTTGGAGTACACTCCCGGGGAGCATGAGTACGGGTTATTCCCCGCACCTATTCATGTCGGTGAGTAATCAGCCCACTCCATGGACCGATGAGAAGAAATTGTATATTCTGAATCCAGGGAAAGCACCTCTATTCTTTGTTGTACTAAGTTCAAATTCTTTACCTTTTTTTTTTTTAAACAAGAATTCTTGGCAAGGATATGGGGATTTAGTTCAGCTGGTAGAGTGTGTGCCTAACAGGAAGGAAGCCGGGATTGGATCCCCAGTACTGCACAAACCAGAGGCAGAACTAAGCAGACAACGTACATGTGATTTTGGCGCTCAAGATGCCGGCAGGAAGATCTGAAGCTCAGGGACATCCACAGCTGCACAGGGATCTAGAGACATCCAGGATTACTTCACACCCTCTGCTTGCTTGCTTCCTTCCTTCCTTCCTTCCTTCCTTTTCTTTTTAAAGGAAAGAAAAGGAAAACATTTCATTCAACCATTGATCTATACACCAACCTAGTTTTCTTATTTTTAAAATGGGTATTAGCTAAGTAATCGGCATTGTTCCTTTTCTTCCAAATGAGAATCTTTTTTTTTTCTTTTTAATGTATGTGAGTACACTATCACTGTCTTCAGACACACCAGAAGAAAGCTTCAGATCCCATTACAGATGGTTGTGAGCCACCACGTAGTTCTGAGAATTGAACTCAGGACCTCTGGAAGAACAGCCAGTGCTCTTAACCTCTGAGCCATCTCCAGCCCCCCCCTCCCCCCCGCAATAAGAATCTTGAGTGGGTTCTCCTGGGACACATTTTGAACTGAAATTGATCAAAGATATTCTTTAGAGGGATCTTACTTTTTATTGTTTGTTTATTCATTTGGGAGTTTTATTTTTGTTATTTTAAGATGAAGTCTTAGCTGAGCAGTGGTGGCCCATGTGTTTTATCCCAGCCCTCAGGAGGCACGGGCAGGTGGATCTCTTCTGAGTTCAAGGCCAGCCTGGTCTACAAAGCAAGTTCTGGTATAGCCAGGGCTACACAGAGAAACCCTGTCTCCAAAAAAAAAAAAAAGTCAAAGTCTTACATAATTTAGACCATCTTCAACTTGATGCATGTAACCTTGACTCCTCATCATCTTGGCTTTGTCCCCAAGTTCGACACACCATCCCAGCCTTCATCTCTGTTTTTAGAAATTAATTACTATCTCTGGCTTCAAGGGAAAGATCTGTAATCAAGGAAAGGAATGTATACAGTCTTAGTTTCTTTTTCTGCTGCTGTGAAAAATATCCTAGGAAAGGCAACACAAGGGAGAAAGGGTTTGCTGGGCTCACGTTCTCTCATGGATTCAGTTCACCAGTGCCAGGACATCAAGGCAGCAGGAGCGTGGAGCCGCTGATCACATTGCTCCACAATCGAGGAACAGAGATACCAGTGCTTGTAGTTGCTCAGCTTGCTTTCTCACATTTCATAGTCTTGGATCCCTTGCTTAGGAATTAGTCCCACCCACAATTGAGGTTGGTCTTCTCACATTAAATTTATATAATCAAGACAATCCCAATGGGCCATAGCCATTGAAAATGAAATGAAAATGAACATTGATCAGACCATTTGTCACCTTGACATTTATGCACACATCATTTTTAAGCTATCTCTTGTTCATAGGCTTATTACCATATTATAAAATACATTCAATCCAACTTTAGAAGACCATGAAGTTTTTAAAACTTTTAGCACATTGAAAGTCAATTTCTAGTCAGGCATGGCACATGTCTTTATTCCTAGCTGTTGTGAAGAAGAGGCAAGTGGGTCTCTGTGAAGTCAAGGCCAGCTAGTGCTATATAGTGTGACATCATCTCAAAAAAAAAAGAATAAAGTCAGTTTCTTTAGCTATGAGTTCCAATAAAAAACAGTTTACATATTTCCAACATTAACAGCACATTCTTGTTTTAAAAGGAAAGAACTTAGGCATGGCAAGGAACAATCAAACCAGAACAAAATAAAAATCTAGCAGAGCAAAAGCTAAATCTTCTAATTCCTTGTCTGTCATTTGGGGCTCATAGTGTAGTCAGCAGAAGGCAGGGGCAGAACCACTCCTCGCCTTTTCTACAGGCCGCACATTGGGATCCTTTCTAGGCTGCTCCATCCACACCCACTCCCCCGCATTCTGGACAACCCATGGTCCAGGTGTTTCCAGTTCCTGGGTTCTCCATTAGGCTTTACCTTCACAGCTTGAAGCACTGGCCCTCCAGTGCCCCCTTGCACAAATGCCAATCTGACTGTACCTTCCCTGGCTGCAGCTACTCTATGAAATCACACAGAAAACTCCATGACCCCTTCAGTCCTACATCTTTCATACTTTAAAAATCAGCAAATGGACAACAGTGCATAAGTCTTCTAGCTTCTTGACATCTAGCCTGGCCCCCTTGTGCCAGCTTCTGTCAGCTTTTGTGTTTAAGTTTGGTTGTTGTTATGTCTGAGTGTTTTGTCAACACTTGTCTTTTCACTCAGTGAATGTCCAGATTTCCCTAGTACTGGAGCAGCTACAAATGATTGTGAGCACCGGGCGGTGGTGGCGCACACCTTTAATCCCAGCACTTGGGAGGCAGAGGCAGGAGGATTTCTGAGTTCGAGGCCAGCCTGGTCTACAAAGTGAGTTCCAGGACATCCAGGGCTACACAGAGAAACCCTGTCTCGAAAAACCAAAAAAAAAAAAACAAATGATTGTGAGCTACCATGTGGTTGCTAGGGTCCTCTGCCAGTGTTCTCAACCACTAAGCCATACCTCCAACTGCTTTTTGCCGGGTTTCCACATATATATGTCATGTGGGTGCCTGTGTATGTGTATGTGTGTGAAGGAAATGCATCCCACAGCATGTATATGAAGGTCAGAGGATAACTTTGTCACGTTGGTTCTCTCTTTCCGTGTTTATATTAGTCCTAGGGATCAAACTCTGTTCATCAAGTTTACACAAGCACTTAGACCTAGATAAGCCATCTTACCTGCCCTGGGCTGATGTTTTGCGGGGAACAAGGAATCCCTTCAGCAGCTATCTGTTTCATTTTAGGCTGCCTTCCTTCAAATGAGCTTGAATCTTCTCAAGGTGTAACCTCTGGGCAGGTGCATTTTGCCCCCAGGACACCTGTCCTGTTGTCCCAGGGCAGCACAGCTTCCTGACAGTGGGGCCAAACTCTGGACCAACTGCAGTTGCTTTCTCAACACCAACCTGAATTCTCTCCTGTTGAAATTTCCTCTGCCAAGCAGTTTAGTCTACTATTTAACTCAGATTCTCAGCAGACCAAATTAAGGCAGATAACTGGCATGAATGGTCCTTATCTTATGATTCCTGATCCACTCGGAAACCTCATGAACTTGGCCTCTACTTAGGACTTCCTCTCAGTATTCTGTCTTCAAAGTTCCTACCTGAGTAAGTAAACTCTGCTCCAGCTTACCAGGCCTCGTCTATAGTCCAGCCAGACAATATTTCTATTGTCTGAGAACCACATGATGAGGGTTATCACAGCAGCCGCCCCTCTTAAGTACCAGGCTTTTTTTTTTTCCCCCACTGAGTTTCAAAAGTGATTGGTTGGCCATTTCTGGCTCGTTAACTGTGCATAGATTTTCCCTTACTTTCCCTTTCCCTCTACTGCAGCAGTTTGAAACTTCTGGATCTCAGCTCATTTGAGGGTCACATATCAGATATCCTGCATATCAGATATTTATGTTATGATCATAACAGTACCAAAGTTACAGTGATGCAATAGCGATGAAATGATGCTATAGTTGGGGGTCACCACAGCATGAGAAACTGCATTGAAGGTCTCAGCATTAGGAAGGTTGAGAACCACTGCTCTACAGTCTATAACAGTATTAATATCTACTGTATTCAGCCCTGCAAAGAAGTCTACAGCGCCTTTTATTACAACATATAGGTAGTCCTTTCAAATGAATGATATCCTTATTTACCATAGCGAAGATTTGACCTATAGGCTCTTCATGAGGGCAACCATATCTTCATTTATTTACTTTTAATTATATATGGTATATGTATGCCTATGTGAGTTTATGTGAGCCACTTGTATAAGGTGCCTGTGGAAGCCAAAGATTATCAGATCTCCTGAAACTTACAGAAGATTTTATAACACCTGATAATGGTGCTTGGAGCCAAGCCCGGATCTTCTAGAAGAATAATAAGAGTTCTTAATTGCTAACCCATCTCTATCCCCAAACAAAGATAGTCTATGACCATAGTTTTTTTCTTTGTTTTGAGGTAGGGACTCACTGTAGTTCTGGCTGGCTTGCAACTCAGTAGGAATCTGACTGCCTCTGCCTCCGAAGAGCTTAGATTAAAGGCACGTGTACTGCAGCCATTGCTAATTTAATAATCTTTCACACACCTCTAGCCCTGAACATCTAGGACTTTACTATCTGACTCCATTTCATTTGAGCCATCACTGCTTTGCTTTCCATCTCTATCTGAGAGGAATTGTATTCTGTTCTGGTTAGTGAAGAAAATGTTGAACACATTTATAGTTCAAGAGCAGGAATAAAGCCCTCGAACTTGGTGAGATAAACATCATCCAGTTCATAGCCTAATTTTTTTAAACTTTATTTATTTAATATATGAATGCTGTGCTGCATATACATCCTCAGGCCAGAAGAGAACATTGGATCCCATTACAGATGGTTGTGAGCCACCACGTGGTTGCTGGGAATTGAACCCGGGACTTCTGGAAAGGCAAACAGTGCTCTTAACTGCTAGGCCGTCTCATCAGCCCCTTATCTCCTAACTTTTAATGCCTCAAGTCATACTCAGGTTGTGGTGGAAGGTCTTCCATGTAGGTAATTTTAGTACTCATAGTCACACAGACCTTTTTTTCTTCCATTGTCATTATTGTGTGCATTAAGCAAAGAGGAGTGTGAGCATTGCTAGGGAGGCCTTGGTCAGCCCTGCAGTCTTGATCCTAGGAGAGTGTTAGACGGGGCCTGTAAACTGAGCCCTGGGTTGAAGGTCAGTTGGAGCAGATGTGAGTGAATCCTTACCTATAAAGAAAACAGTTTTTTAAAGAAGTTCAAAACCTTTCTGTCTTTGCATATTCTAGAGAAACATGTATTGCAGGCAAATAATAGAACCAATGGTTCTCATAAGAAGTTTGTTCTCTGTCTCAAAAAACAGACAGACAAAAGAGTAATGCCACACATGGTGGCTCATGGCCTTAATCCCAGCAATGGATATGGTTCAAAGCCAACCTGGTCTACATAGAAAATTCCAGTACAGTCAAGAATGCATAATAAGACTCGGTTCCCTTTTCTTAGGACTAGTCTAGACTATTACTTTGTTTTTTCCATCAGTATTAAGAGTCTACAGAAGCTGGGTGGTGGTGGTGGTGGTGGTGGTGGTGGTGGTGGTGCACATCTTTAATCCCAGCACTTGGGAAGTAGAGGCCTAAGGATCTCTGTGAGTTTCAAGACAGCCAGGACTACACAAAAGAAACTCTGTCTTGAAAAGAAAAGAGAAGAAAAGAAGAGGGAAAGAAAGGAAAGACAGAGGAAGAAAAGAGAAAGTAGTAGTTCAAGGTGCAGGAAAATGTCAATAGCATCTTAAATCCATTTACATGTTCTTTTTCCTCTACTTTGTATATCCCGGATCTGGATATATTTGTCCTGGATCTGATTGTGTACACCAGGCTGACCTCTTAACTCAAGGAGGTCTGCCTGCCCTGCCCCTGCTCCTGCTCCTGCCCCTGCCTCCTGAGTGCTGTGACTAAAGTGGGGTATTTGTGACTATATTACATGTTCAGCAGCCAGAAAAGGATCAGATCATGTGAAGCTGGAGTTACATGCGATTGTGAGGCACCTGTGTGGGTGCTCAGATCCAAGTTCAGATGCTTTAGAGACTTGTATGCAGTCTTAAGTGCTGAGCCATCTTTCTTCATATATATGTCAGAGGCCATCGTTCAGAAACTGGTTCTCCTTCCACCATGAATTTGGGGACCCTGGTCTTATTATTTTTTGATTTTATATGTGAGTCTGTTTCACAGTGCCTCAGGAAAGCAGAAGAACAATTGTAGAGGTCCAGTTTCTTTCTTCCAGCATGATTGTTCCAGGGATAGAATTCAGTTCGTCAAGCTTGATAGCACATAACTGTATCCATGAGCCAGCCTGGATTTCTTCACCCCTCCCCCTTTAATATCATTAAGTTGTTGTTGTTGTTGTGTGTGTATGACTGTTTTACCTGCATGAATTTATGTGCATTCTGGTGTACCTACGGCCTGCAGAAGTCAGGTCCCTGAAACTGGACTGACAGATACCCTGTCCTCCGCAAGAGCTGCAGCAGCTCTTGCCTTGACCTTCTCGTCAACCCTTATCCTTTTTTTGTAGCATTAACCTGATTTTTCTAGAGATAAGTATAAATTTAAAATATATTTCGTGTGTGACAATTTGCTCTCTTTGTATGGACTTTATATCAGAATAGTTGTTGAAATTGACAGTGTTTTTAATTTCAGGAAAGTATCTCAGGCAGAAGAGAATTGACTTCCAGCTTCCCTATGACATCCTTTGGCAGTGGAAACACAATCAGGTACAAAGGGCCTCTTTTACCAGGTTTTCTTTTTAATTGATAAGGGTTAGGGAATAGGGAGGCTAAGTTTGTTTCCTCTGGCTCCTTGCAATGAAATCTTAGGATATATTGAGAATTGTCCTTGTAAAAGGTTAGAGACTAAGAAAATGAATTTGTGTACATATTTAATGTGCAAAGCCTTTGCTCACACTTCAGAATTACAGTAAGATCCTGCTTCAGTGGACAACCTTCTGTTCTTATTCTTATTGCTTTGGTAGCAAAGCGTTGGTGCCATAAGAATTGTATTTCATGCAGGTCTTGGGAGAATGTAGATGAACTGTCAACAACACTTTAAAAAAAAAAGTATCCTCAGGCCTTAAATTAAGTTAAAAATTTTAGGCCCTATCTTTAGAACAGCCATAGAGGGAAAGAAGTATTCATACAAATGAAATAAACAACAGGTGTTTTTTTTTTTGGTTTTTGAATTTAGCTAAAACACTGTCAAAAGTTGTCTTTGGTGGGTGTGGTAGTGACTGACAGCTCCTTATGCAGTCAAGGCAGAGGCAAGTAAATTCTGTGAGTTCCAGGCCAGCTAGAGCTGTTAAAACACTGCCTCTGAGCAAAAGCTAGACTCTGGAAAAGCAAAACCAGTTCAGTCTCCTCTGCCTCCTCTTCTATGATGGTCTCTGAATTCTTAGAGAGTATCAATATGGGGGGAAAGGGGGATGGGGTATAGAGATGAAAGGATAAAAGGGTGGATTATTGTATCTCCTTTTAGACTAGAAAGCAACAACAAGTCTCAAATGTAGAGAGAATCTCTTGTGTACTGTGTGGAAGTGTCACCTGTCAATAAAAAGCTGATGGCCTATTAGCTGAGGCAGGAAATAGAGGGTGGGACATCCGGCAGAGAGAGAGAGGCACCTGGAAAAGAATCAAGATGGAGAGATTCAGCCCTGACTCTGAGGAAGACAGACACACGAAACTGAGGAAAGGTAACTAGCCTTATGGCAGACATAGATTAGGCTTTACCTAATGGGAGTTGTGAGCTAGTGGGAACAAGCCAAAGCTTATGGCCTAGGCATTTATTTATAAATGATTAGGTCTCAGAGTCATTATTTTGGGAACTGTATGCAGGTGGAAAATCCTGAGCCTACATGAAGAAGTTGGATATTTATGTCTGTTTTTATTATCTTTGGTTAGAAGAATTGCTTTTGTTTTAATTTGTTTTTAGGCAGTTGTTTGTTTTTTTTTTCTCATTTAAGATTATGGAGAAGGGGCTTTCAGCATGTACTGAAAAAAAGTGATAAAATAAATTGTAACACATTATTAAATGATGGAGTTTATTCAAATAGCTGTTTCTTTCGCAACATACCTTAATTCAAACATTAGAGCTCTTTGCTTAGTGCTTCATATTATCCAGGCTAGCCCTGAGCTTGCTGTATAGATAGCTACAGCCAACCTACACCTCTGAGCCTGCTGCTTTCATTTCCCTGGTGCTGGAATTGCAGATAAGCACCAACAACACATTCTGCTTGTTGATTAGACACCCTAATGAAAATCTTATTGTTGGTTTCATAAGATTCCCAGCCAACGAGGGTGACAGCTTAGAGGCCAGTTAATCTTCCTAGTTTCATATAACTGCTCTATAAGCAAACCTTACACATGTTGAGGGTTTACAGAGTTTTGTGTTTTGGGGGAGGGCCATGCTGAGGCTTGACCATGCACTCTACCTCTGCCTTTACTTTACATTGCCTTCTCCCCCAACCCTTCCCTTTCTCTTGATGGCAGCAAGTAGAATCTCAAGTTATGCCAGTGAATAATTGCTTTGGTCTTCAGAGTGCTTTTTTTCAATTGTTATCCAGCAACATGCTAAAGAAAGAAAAATGAAAGTACATTGCTCTAAGTCAGAAGTAATTAAACACACCTGTAATCCCAGTACTCCAGAAGGAACATAGAAGAGCCAAGAATTTATATAGGAAACTGCAAGTAATCCAAGGCTGTAGATGGTGTCTCAAAAGGTTGTTTATGTAACTTTTTGTAAACTATTTAGTGCTTATCAATTCTAATTCTCTGTCATCCTTTATTTATGGGGAGGAAATAAAAAAGATCACTCTGTATTTTCCTCAGTCATATTCAGTTCAGAAAGTCTCAGAAGTATTTACTTTGAAGCTTAAATTAAGCTCATGGTTATAGAGGGGCCATCATACCCGACAAATATTTCTGTATGAACAGAAGATACTTCCTGTATTTTAAGGGGTTGATACCACACTGTCATTTGAAGCAAAATGCTTTATCAATATTTTTTTTCTTCTAGCTATACAAAAAGCCAGATGTCCCCCTGTATAAAAAAATCCGTTCAAGTGAGTAACTTAGAAGATGTTTTTCCACCTTCAAAACATCAATGTTCCTCCTGTCTTGACACTTGAAAGATAATTCTGTATGTTCAAAAACTTTTATTTGCTGTCTTCTAAGATGTCTACGTTGATGTCAAACCTCTTTCTGGTTATGAGGCTACCACCTGTAATTGTAAGAAGCCAGATGATGACACCAGGAAGGGCTGTGGGGATGACTGCCTCAATAGGTACTGTAACTGATTTCTCTAAAGCTAAGTTCTGAGGGTGTGGGTGTGTGCGCGCGCGCGCGCAATATAACCTTTCCTTTCTCCTCTACGTGTAGTACACTGATACCAACAGACTGAAAACAGTGTCAGATAGAATTGTGTACCTAAATTTAAAATCTTCTCACTAGTGATGAGACATAGGGATGGTTAATTTAGTGTTACCTTCCCTGGCGGATGTTTCTGAGGATGATTCGAGATGTTATAATCTATTAATATACAAGATATTTTCTGTTTGGTTTGGTTTGGTTTGTTTTTTGGTTTTTCGAGACAGGGTTTCTCTGTGTAGCCCTGGCTGTCCTGGAACTCACTTTGTAGACCAGGCTGGCCTCGAACTCAGAAATCCTCCTGCCTCTGCCTCCCAAGTGCTGGGATTAAAGGCGTGCGCCACCACCGCCCAGCTTGTTTGTTATTTTATTGGTTGATTTTTGTTTACTTTCTTGAGACATGATTGCTCTGTGTGGCAGCCCTGGCTGTGTTAGAACTTGCTTTGTAGACCAGGCTGGCCTCAAACTCAAGAGAGATCTGCCTGTCTCTACCTCCCAAGTCCTAGGATAAAAGGTGCCACCATCAGGTAGTTAATAAGCAAAGTGTCAAGTGCCTCCCTAGCTTTCAACATTTGGTAGGGACAGTCCAAAGGAAAGGCACAATTTTCAAGGAAAACTATGCTAAGAAACTATTAATGTGTATAAACAAGTACATGGTCAGTGACCACCAAAGCTATGAGATGGTAATAATGTCATCGGAAACATTACGTCTGTGTGAGGTTAACTCAAGTGGAGATAATGACTATTTTTAGTAGGGTCTATTTGTTTTCTGTTGTCTTAGAGCTCTGCTCTCCCTACTTAGCCTCCCAAGTACTGAAATTTTAAGCATACTCTACCAGGCATAAAATGGAAATGCCGAATAGAAAGGGAAAGAGGAAAGATAGAATTTGTGGGTTTTAGTAATGCAGATAAATTTACAGAAAATAAAGAACTTAATATTCCGTGTATGGCAGTACATACCTATAATCTTAGAACTCAAAAAGCTAAGACAGCAGGAACCACACAAATTTTAGGCTACCCTGCTCTCCGAAGTAAGTTCTGGGCCAGCTGGGGCTACATAGCTAATCTCTGTCTTAAAAAACCAGAACTACCGTTATCCTTTACGTCATGATCTTCGCCGAAGGTAACTGCTTCTGAAGGCCTCAACAGCCCTGTCAGCAGAAGAACTTAGTTTGAACATGCCAGTTGGGAATCTTTCCTGGCTTATACTACTATAAATGCATATAAGATATTTTATACATAAATATAGTTTGATTATTGGTAATGATTTTTGTGTAGACAATGAATTTTTAGAAAAGAATTATTTACTTTGAGACAGGGCCTTATGTTGTAGCTCAGTCTAAGCTAGTACTATGTGCCAAACTGGTCTCAAAAGCAAAACAATCTTTTTAGTCTTAGCTTTTAACCTGTCTTGGTTTTTTTGTTGTTTCATTTCTATGAGACAGGGTTTCTCTGTGTAGCCCTGGCTGTCCTGGAACTTGTATAGACAAAGCTGGCTTCGAACTCAGATCCTGCTGGCTCTTCCTCCCAAATGCTGGGATTAAAGTTGTGCACCACCACCCAGCTTGCTTTGATTTTTGTTTTATTTTGTTTTGTTTTGGTTTTGGTGGTGGTGATAGTGTGTGTGTAAGTTTTATGCTTTGTGATAATAACCATGTCCAGCTATTTACAGACATTTTAAATGTATACATCATCACTTTGAGGAACTTTCTATTATCTGTCAAGTTGATAGGCCAAAATTGGCCTCTTCTGTTTTGGTCAACTAATTTATTTTCAGTGTCTCACTATTAAAAATGTTCCTGGGAGCCAGGACGTGGTGGTGCACACCTTTCTTCCCAATACTTGAGAGGCACAGGCAGTTGCATTTCTGTGAATTTGAGGCCAGCCTGATCTACAGAGTGAGTTCCAGGACAATCAAGGCTACTCTGAGAAACCCTGTCTCAAAAAGGAAAAAAAAGTCACTATTGGAGCCGGCTCAGAGGTTAAGAACCTAGAATTTCAGTCCCAGTGGTTTCTGACTTCCATGGGCACCAGGCAAGCACATTGTTCACATATGTACATATATGCAAATTACCCGTAAATATAAACAAAACATCTTTTACAGTTATTTTTAAAATGTCTCTAGTAAGCTTGACATGTGCTGAACACCTATATGTACTCTTGCGCTTCTGAGGCACAGACAAGACTGCATGGGAATCTGACATGATCTATATGTAGCAAATCAGAAGCCAGCCAAATATACATTTTGAATTCTTATAATAAGTACATTTTGCAGGGTAGTGATGGTCATTAATCCTACCACTTGGGAAGCATAGGCAGGTGGATTTCTGAGTTCGAGGCCAGCCTGGTCTTAAAGCAAGTTCTAGGACAGCCATGGCTACACAGAGAAACTCTATTTCCAAAAAAAAATAAGAAGCAAGTAAAATTTAAAACTATGTGAAATATTTTGATACAATTGTGGCTATTTTAATTTTTCAAATTAATTTTTATTTCTGTGTGTGGGGTTTTGTCTACATGTCTGTATGCACACGTACATACATGCCTGGTGCTCCTATAGGCTGGAAGAGGGTGCATAATGCCCTGGAACTGGAGGTCTGGTTGTAAGAGCACCCAGTGCTCATAACCATTGAGCCATCTTTCCAGCCCCATGATTGTAGTAGCTTCTTAGTATTGGCTTTGGTTTATCTGTCTTACTTCCTGTCCTTCATTTTGAGAATTTGCTTTGGTTAGTTTGGTTTTGTCTACTCTTCATCTTTTATATTTTGTTGGCTTTTTGCAGTATTCTTAACCTTAGGACATAGAAAAGAGGGAGCCAAGCTAGGAAGTAAGCAAGATCCTGAACTGTCCTAGCAACATTAAAAAATAAGACAGGACCAAGTTGCCTTAAGATGTAACCACAAAACTGACATGTGACCATTCGCCATTATTATTATTTCCATTATTATTATTATTATTATTATTATTATTATTATTATTATTATTTCATTATTATTATTATTTCTATTATTATTATTTCATTATTATTATTATTTCATTATTATTATTATTATTATTATTATTTTCTATCACTTTTGTTGGGACAGGTATTTTATTTTCTCACATTAGACTGGCATGTATATATTCAGTATTAACAAGCCTGCTTAACAACCCCCAAAAAAGCCCACAAGGTACAACGCTCACAAATAAATGTCATGTTAGGCTGCTCACTACAAAGAAAGAAATCTACAGTACAGATGACAAAATGAAGAATGTGATTAGTCCATAAATGTGTAAGAAAAAAATCAATTGTATGGCTTAATAGATTTTTTTCAAATAACCCTTTATGAAGTCTCCATTAGATGGAACTGTCTAATATATAGTGTTGGTTTTTCCCCCCCAACATAATATTTTTGTTCTTGGGGAATGTCATATCATACACCCCTATCACATTCACTTCCCAGTCCTTCCCTGTCCTCTCACACACACACTCCTTTGTTACCCTCCTTCGGCATAAGAAAAAAGTCCAGTTTTTGTTATCCATAGTGCCTTTGCCTTATGTTTTCATATTTTTAAATTTGTGTAAGTATTTGGTAGAATAGAAGGAATCTTGTTTGTTTGTTTTGTTGGTTGGTTGGCTGCTTTTTTTTTTTTTTGGGAGACAGATTTTCTTTGTAGCCATGACTGTCTTAGAACAGGCTAGCCTAGAATTCACAGATTTCCACCCACCTCTGACTCCAGAGTGCTGGGATTGAAGATGTGTATTACCACCACCAGCAATAGCAGGAATCTAAAGTGTCTACAAAATTAAACATTTTTGTTGTTATTTTTTTAGACTATGTAGCCCAGGCTGGCCTAGAACTCAGCTGTCTGCCAGCCTCTGCCTCCTAAGTGCTGATATTAAGAAGATATGTGACCTGCACCCTCACATAGATGAATTGTATTTGTTTTCAAATTGTCCTGTAAGAAATGTGATTCAGGACGTTTGGGGCTAATGAGATGGTGCAGAATGTAAAGAGGCTGCTGCCAGTCCTGTCAGCCTAAATTCTGTCCTGGACTTACATGGTAAAAGGAGGGAAAACAACTCCTGGAAGTGATATAGACCATGACACACGCTCACACACTCTGGGTGTTTTCGTGTGTGTGTGTGTGTGTGTGTGTGTGTGTTGTCTTTGGGTCTGGGTTTGTATGGTGTGTCTCCGCTCATACTCAGATAAGTAAATAGATGTTAACTAGAGTTGTTTTAATGTTTTGTTTTGAAACAGGGTCTCACTTTGTAGCTTTGGCTGTCTTTGAACTCACAGAACGACACCTTCCCCTGCCTCTGGGTGCTAGGATTAAAGACCTTCACAACCACATCTGTCCTTAAATGAGCTTTTACTTTTATTTTTTATTTTATGTATATGAGTACACTGTTGCTGTTTTCAGACACACCAGAAGAGGGCATCAGATCCCATTACAGATGTTCGTAAGCTACCATGTGGGTGCTGAGAATTGAACTCAGGACCTCTAGAAGAGCATTCAGTGCTCTTAACCACTGAGTCATCTCTCCAGCCTGTTACATGAGCTTTTATAATTATTTCACATCAGTATTTTAAAATATTGTTATTAAGTTTTAAAGTTAAGCTTTCAGAATCATTCTTCATAATTCATTATTCCTTTCCAGTTTAAAAACCAGCCTTAAAACTGTAAACTTAGTTGTCTTTGAACAGGTATTACCTAAAGTGTATTTGCTCCAAACAGGAATGGCAGGGTAATATCAAAAGTGACAGGTAATTAAAGAAGAAAGATAAACCCAAGCGGTAGTGGCATATGACTTTTATCCCAGCACTCAAGAGGCACAGGGAGGAGGATCTTGTGAGTTTGAGGCCAGCATGGTTGACATAGTGAGCTCCAGTTCAGCAAGGCTACATAGTGAAACCATGTAGCCAAGACAGACAGGAAGACAGGAGAGGGAGAGGGAGAGGGAGAGAGAGAGAGAGATTATAAAAAGGAAGTTTTTATATACCCTCAAAAATACCGTGTATGTTTGTATGTTACAAAGGCTTTTTTTGCATTTCTGTACAATACTTTCCTTTTAAAATGTTTTTCCATTTACATTTGTTGTTAGTGTATTTACTATATTGTGTGTGTCTCTGTCTCCCTCTGTGTGTGAGTGTGTGCATGTGTGCATGTATGTGTACATGAATACATTGAAGATGCCAGAAAAGGTTTTCAGTCTCCTATAACTTGAATTATAGGTGGTGTGAGCCACCTGGAAACCAAACTCAGGCCCTCTGGGAGAGCACTAAATGCTCTTAACCACTCAACCATCTCCCCAGCCCCACCTAAGTGTACATTTCTATGCCATATATGAAAGTTCTTTGTAAATTTGAAAGATGGCTCAGTAAAGTGCATGTTGTGCAAGCATGAGAGCCTGAGTTCAAATCCCAGTACCCACATAAATGCTCGTGTTTTGTGTCTGTGACTCTCTAATGTGGTGGCGGTGGCGGTGGTGTCAGGGTTTCCCAGAGCTTACTGACACAAATCTAGCCAATCTGGTTCTCTGATGTTAATAAAGGATCCTGTCTCAAAAATAATTTGAGGGCAATAAAGGAAGATACCACTACTAAGCTCTGAAAGGGCATCTGATGCAGGTCTATAATTGCAGCAACTAAGAAGGCAGAGAAAGGAGGATCTCAAATTCATGGCCAGCCTGGGTGGGCTACATAGTGTGAATCTCAGGCCAGTCTTCCAAAAATTACACATTGTTATTGTTGTGCGTGGTGTGCAGGAGCTGGCATGTGGAGTTGATTCTGTCCATCTTTATATCAAACTTAGATCACCAAGCCAACACTGCAAGGACCTTTATTTCACTTAGCCATTTTGCCCTGTTTTAAAAAACACAACATCAAAAAGTTATATAGGAGGGAAGGTGGGGTGGGGGAAGAGACAGACAGACAGACAGACAGACAGACAGAGAACTAGCGTATCTACAGCAATACCACCCTCAAGGTGCCCAGTCTCCTGAGACAGACTAGAGGATTGTGAGTTTCATATGGCAGGAAAGTGTTGTTTGTGTTCTCACTCTAAAATTATGAAAGTTAACTTTAGAATTATGTATTGTTTCTATCTTTATAGATATTTAGTTACTCTTGGCAAAATTGTTTCATTAATTAGATTTTAAAATAATTTGAATATATAATTGGATACAGTAAAAATATACTATATAAATTGATTACAATTATTACTTTCTAGAATGATCTTTGCTGAGTGTTCCCCTAACACTTGCCCCTGTGGTGAGCAGTGCTGTAACCAGAGGATACAGAGACATGAGTGGGTGCAGTGTCTGGAACGATTTCGAGCTGAGGAAAAAGGTTGGGGAATTAGAACCAAAGAACCTCTAAAAGCTGGCCAGTTCATCATTGAATACCTAGGGGAAGTTGTCAGCGAACAGGAATTCAGGTAAATAATGATATTCCAATACAATGATGAATCCACAAGGTGAGGCTAGAGAATCAAAGATGGAGACTTCACTGCTATTCTAATAATTAGTGATTATTAATTAGTGATTCAGCATTGATGGGGAGAGTAGCTGCCTTCCAATTTAATCAGTAATTGGCTTTCGATTATTTCTCTTCTTCAGGAACAGGATGATTGAACAGTATCATAATCACAGTGACCACTACTGTTTAAACCTGGATAGTGGAATGGTGATTGACAGTTACCGTATGGGAAATGAGGCCAGATTCATCAACCACAGCTGTGACCCAAATTGTGAAATGCAAAAATGGTAAGAAAGCATGAAAAGGTGAATTGGAGACCTATAATTATATCCTTCAGGAAGACATTGTTTAGAAACTGTTACCGTTTCTTTGGGTTATCCTTACTACTTTTGTCGGAAAAATACAGCAGTCATAGAAACACTGACCCTAGTACTTACTGAATGCTTACTGGGTGCTAGATAACTACATGTATCGTTTTATTTAGCCAAGTTATACTGCATACTTACTACCTGTCTAATGGATTTGTCAAAAAAAAAAATGTGAACTGTGAGATTCCTTCACTTAAATGGTCAAATCTAATTGAGAAAGAAACGAATCAAAGAATCATTGAAGGGCTGGAGAAATGCTGAGCAGTTAAGAACACTTACTTCTTTTCCAGAGGTCAGAGTTTGATACCTAGCACCTATAATTCCATCTTTGAGACCACTGACCTCTGCTAGCAACTGCCTCACATACACATACATATATGTGCACACAAACACATGTACATACAAATAGTCTTTAAAATTATAAAAAGAACCATGTGGGCATGGTTCTTATCCCTCAGAAAGCCAGTGCAGGGTGCTCAACGGGTAGAGTATACTGTTCTTGCAGAAAACCTGAGCATCCATTTGGGTGGCTCACTACTGCTCTAACTCCAGTTCCAGAGGATCTGATTCCTCTCACTTCTCCTAAAAAAGATGATTTCAAGTCCCAGAACCCATATGGTGGTAGAAGAGAACCAACTCCCACAACTTGTACACACACACACACACACACGTGCACATGCATATACATACAATAAGGAAAAAATATTATGTTAGTGTGAACATTTTCATCTTTTTCATATATTTTAATAAAGTGTAATCCCATACATAAAAATACATAGTTTTTAAGTATGTATTAATTTTTACCAGTATATTCATCCACAAAATCCACGCCCCTATGAAAATAAAACATAGCAGACATTTCTAGAAGGTGAGAGACTGGAGATGGAGCAATCACAGCAACTCATACCTTCCTCTGCTGAGTGAAAGTAAGGCCAGCCATGATGGTACACTCCTTCCCCAAACTGAGGCACACACCCTCAGCCAGCCTGCCCTGCAGCGTGAGCTCCAGGCCAGCCAGGGCTACAGAGTGGGTCCTTATCTCAAAACAACTGAACTAGGATCTCACTGTGTGTGATCTGTGTGTGGCCTGGAGCTCAGGTACATCTGCTCCAGGCTGTTGTCAGATGTAAAACAATTCTCTAGCCTCTGTGTCAAAAAAGGTGTCAAAATTACAAGTATGAGTTATACATCCAGCTTACCCTTTTCCTCCCATAGCCAGTCTCCCCATCTTCCAAAACAAATTTTGACCTAGTTTCTATTATAATCTATTTTAGGGGATTGGGAGAGCTAAAGAAGACATCAATTTCTTGCCTCCACAAAGAACATACACATACCCACACAACACAGACATATTTCCCACACACATGCACACATCTATAATCCTAGCTCTTGAGAAGCTTAAAACCTGAGAATATTGAGATTAAGGCCAGCCTGGACTACATAGTGAGACTCACTCTCACTCTCACTCTCTCTCTCTCTCTCTCTCTCTCTCTCTTTTTTTAATGGTTGAAGAAATGGTTCAGTTGCCGGGCGGTGGTGGCGCACACCTGTCATCCCAGCACTTGGGAGGCAGAGGCAGGCGGATTTCTGAGTTCGAGGCCAGCCTGGTCTCCAGAGTGAGTTCCAGGACAGCCAGGGCTACTCAGAGAAACCCTGTCTTGAAAAACAAAACAAAATAAAAAAAATTAAAAAAAAAAAAAAGAAGGAAATGATTCAGTTAAGAGCATAACTACTGTCACTCCAGCTCCACAGTATCTGGCTTCTTCTCTTCTAGCCTCCAAATTACCAGGATTGCAAATCTTCCACACACATATGTGCAAGCCTTCATGAATAAAATAAAAGAAATAAATTGGAGAGCCACCTAGGTATAGTGATGCATGCCTTTAATGCCCAAAATCCGGTACATGTTTTGTGAGTTCCAGGCCAACCAGAGCTGTGTAGTGAGGCGCACACAAAAACGAAAACAAAACAAGACTGCTCAAGTAGTAAATAAATATGCTTCCTACCAAACCTGACACCCTGCAGTTTGGTTCATGTTCTCATGGATCTACTCACATGGTTAAAAAAAAAGAACCAACCCCTAGTAGTTGTCCCTACCTCTCTGTGTATGCACAAACATGTACATGTTGCCTGCACACAGTGTAAGTGTTTGAAAAATAATAATGAGATGACCTGGGTATGAGAGTTGACCCCTTTTTTTGCTTGTTTGACATATGGTCTCACTCTGTAACCCTGCCTATCCTGGGACTTGCTATATAAACTAGCCTGTCCTACAACTTGCGGAGATTCCCGTTTCTACCTCCAGAGTCCTGGGATTAAAGGTGTGTTATGAATTAATAGATTCATCTTTTAAATTCAATTCTTTTTTAAAAAAATATTTATTTTATGTATATGAGTACAGTGTAGCTGTCTTCAGACACACCAGAAGAGGGCATCGGATCCTATTACAGATGGTGGTGAGCCACTAGGTAGTTGCTGGGAATTGAACCCAGGTCCTCTGGAAGAGCAGTCAGTGCTCTTAACTGCTGAGCCATCTCTCCAGCCCATAAATTCAATTATTTTTTGGTTTTTCAAGATAGGGTTTTTCTTTGTAGTGGGACTGTCTTGGAACTCACTCTGCCTTGAACTCTCATATAGAAAATGTTAGAGAAAAGGGTAAATTCTATAAAAAAAAAAAACAAACAACACATTTTCCTAAAAATCACGTAACTGGAAACTCTGAATATAAACCCCAAGAAATGGAGTGTAGAATTAAAATCGTAACCAAAAGAAACTTGAGACCCATATCTTCATCAATAAAACTTAGGGCATACTTTAGTTTGTTTAATTTGCGGGGTTTTTTTTCTTTGTTTTTGAGATAGGATTCCCTGTAGCCCAGACTGGCTTGAGCTTTTCATTTACCTGAAGAGGACAAGGAACTTCTCTTTATTAGACTCGTGTGTGTTTGCTTGTTTCTCAGTATATGTATGTATGTATTCTGATGACAGAGCACCTGTGGGTGCCATGGCACCACTTTGTAAACATCATTTCTCCTTCTTGTGAGTCTAGAGACACCATCAGGCTTGGTAGCAATTGCCTCTACCCACTGAGCCATCTTGCCAATCTGACTTTGAGTTTCTTGATCCTCCTGTATATAATCCAGTGTCAAATTGGGCACAGGAGACAATGTCTCAAAAAGGGAAGTAGCAGGACTATTCTTAAAATTTAGGGTTGTCATCATGGTGAGATGGCTTATGGGGTAAAGGCACATGCTGCCTAACCTGAGGACCTGCATTCAGTCCCTAGGACCTAAATTGTAGAAGGAGAGTATCAGCTCCCTGAAGTTGTCCTCTGAGCTCTTCATTTCCCCTTCCCAACACATACACACTTTCAGTAAGTGGAGTTAAAACTGAAAATAAATAACAATGTTAAAGATAGCCGTTGTCAACAAATTTAATTTTCTGTTGTACTGAAAGCCTTAACTAAATGATGTGGTAAGAAAAGGAAGAAATAAAATAGGATTTACAGACCTATGAGCTCAGCTGCTTGCATTCGATTCTTGGGAAAGCACTGTCTCAGACCCACACCAACACAGGAGATAAGAAATAAAGGGCTGAGATACAGTTTAGTCAGTATAGTACTTGCCTAGGGTGCACAAAGCCTTGGGTTGATCCCCAGCAACTCAAAACAGGCATTGTGCTACAATAGTCCCAGCCCTCGGGATGTGGAAGCAAGAGGATTAGAAGTTCCAAGTAGGGGCTGGAGAGATAGTTCAGCGCTCAGCTGCTGAGGCCACTGACTTCTCTTCCAGGGGTCTGGGGTTTAAATCCCAGCACCCACATGCTCACAACTGTTTGTAACACCAAAATCTGACATTCTCACATATACATACATGCAGGCAAAACACACAGCTGAAAGCCATGGGGCTAGAGTGAGCCGTGGTTCAGTGGTTAAGAACATTGGCTGTTCTTCCAAATGACCTGAGTTTGATTCCCAGCATCCATGTGGTGACTCACAACTACTTGTAACTCCAGTCCCAAGGAATCTGACCCCCTCTTCTGGCCTCTATAGGTAGCAGGCAGGCATGCAGCAAAACACCCATACACAGAAAAAATTAATTTATTTTTAAGAAAGAAAGAGTACTAGAGAGATAGCTCAGAGGTTAAGAGTACTAACTGCTCTTCCAAAAGACCTGGGTCAAGTTCCAGAAGCCACTTGTAAGCTTACAACTGTCTGTAACTCTAGTTCCATAGCATCTGACACCTTCCCACAGGCACACATGTAGTCAAAACACCAGTGCACATAACAAGAAATCATTTATATAGAGAGAATTGAAAACCAGAATCATCTGAATGAGACCCTGTCCAAAGTGATAAGTCACATACAGAGCAAATACAGAGGAAAACAGAAGATAAGCCAAATGAAGAAAATGTAAGGATTTGTCTAATCAGATTTCAAGTCTTTCTCTCTTTTTTTTTTACTTTAAGCTTTATTTATTTATTTTTGGTTCTTTATGAATTTGACATCATGTACCCCAATCCCACTCATCTCCCCCCAAGACTCCCAAACCCACCCTCCACCCTTGCAACCTCCCCTAGAACAGACCAAAAAAAAAAAAATGTCTTGCTGTGGACGCTATAATGTATCACAGAGTCCCACAGTACACCCTTTGTTCACACTTCTTTGCCCTCACCTGTTCATTACAGTGACTTGATGGTCTGGCACTGGGACTCCTCGCGGATCTCCTGTTGTTGCCCTATGTCATAGAGATAGTCTTTGGATCTGTAGAACCAGCCCCTTTGTATACTCTAGCAGCTCATCAATGGAATAGATGTTGGAGTGGGTCAGTTCAAAGCCCTGGATCTGGGCCTGAGAGGTATCTGATCCAGTCAGCCCACCGGCTCTCATGCTCTGCAGCCCACACCCAGGCCCAGCTCTACCCTGCTGCCCAGGAGAGGTGCAGGGTCTGCTCTCCCAAGTGTTGCATCCAGTGAGGGACATGGCCAGTTCTCCCACTCTCATAATCCCAGGGCCAGCTCTCATGTCTGCCAAAAATGAGGGAGGGGTAAAAGGGTATCTCTCTCTCCCTCATCAATACCACCAGCCAACAGGCAAGAGACAGGGCTAGCTCTCAAGCTCTCACACCCTTTGGACTGGCTCTCATACACTCATAACCCCAGCAACCCTGGTCAGCTCTACTGTGCTCCCCAAGTGAGGTAAAGAGGCTGCTCTTTCGAGTGCTACACCTGGTGAAGGACAAGGCCAGCTCTTCTGCTCTTATGACCCCAGGTCCAGGTCTCCCACCTGCTGTAGATGGTGAAGAGGGACAGGGGAGGATGGTATCTTTCCCTCATCTAAGCCATCACAGGGAGATGAATGGTAGGGCCAGCTCTCCCGCACACCCATCCTCAGGCCCAGCTCACCTGCTGCTCCTGCAATGTGCAGAGCTGCTCTCCTGAGAACTGCAGCTGGCTAGGGTGAGGGTCAGGGTCCCTGCACTCCTCATACCTCTAGAGCCAGCTCTCCCACAATGCCCAGGTGAGAAGAGGGGCCAGTTCTGCATAGCCCTTGGATATGAACAAGGCCACGATTGGCAGCCCAGATCAGGGATGTCTGCCTGGCTTTTGGTGGCAACAGACTGCTGCTCCCAGATGTGGCCTCCAGTGGCAGCACAAGCCAAGTCCTGACCATGGTCTCAGGTGGCATCACTGGCCACTCACATGAGATAAATGTTGATTGTTGTGGCATGTGTACTGATTACGGAGCTTTCTGAGATTATACAGATAGCCAGGTAACAAGGTATAGATTCAAGGTTTTTTTTTTTTTTTAGTTTTGTATAGTGTGGATTTGTTTTGTTTCCTAGGAATTTAACCTAGAGCTTCTATTGTTCTAGACAGTTCTCTTTTGGTTTTTTTAGGTAGGGTCTTGTTTACCCCAAACTGACCTCAAACTTTCTATGTAACCACTATTGGCACTATTGTACTCCTGATCATTATACCTTCCCACAGAATGATACAGTTATAAGCAAGGGCTACTCTTTGGTTTTGTGGCACCACTTAGTTGAAGGGGTTTTTTGTTTTGTTTTGTTGTGTGTTTTAATTGTTGATTGAGATGGTGTCTCACTGTATAGTCTTTGGCTGGCCTGAGCTTCCAGTGTCCGTGGTGGCGTTTACCTTTTATCCTATCACTCAAGAAGCAAAGAAAGGCAAGTATCTGTGAGGGTAAGGCCAGTCTAGAATTCAAGAACCTAAAGAATTCAAGGAAACTAGAGCTACAAACAAGATCCTGTTGGGAATAGGAATGAGGAGGGCAGGGAGAAGGAGGATGCTCTCTGGAAGGGCAAACACAGTGATGCATGTTTATAATCCTACCACTAGGCAGGTTGAATCAGGAGGGTGCTTCAGCATGAATTTGAGGCTGTGGAAAAAGAAAAGGGCCTAGAACTATAGCTCAGCTATAAGAGTGGTTGGCTAACATGTACAGAAGTCTGGTTGTGTTTGTGTTCCATCACCAATACCAAATAAATCCTGTGTGGTAACATGGGCCAGTCATCTTAGTACCCAGAAGGTGGAGGCGGGAGGATCAAAAGTTCAAGGTCATCCTTGGCTATCTCTTGAGTTTGAGATCAACATAAGCTGCTATGTGAGACCACGCCAAAAATAATGATAAGCCAGGGTGGTCCTCAAGACAGAAACTGGCAGGTCTGTCTGTTTGACGCCAGTCAGGACTGCACAATTAGACTTCTCTTTGGAAGGGAAATGGGGCAAGGATTCTGTACAAGGCCCTGGCTGATCTACTTGACAAGGTTGGTCTAGAACTCACAGAGCTCTGTCTGCCTCTCTGCTCCTGAGTGCTGGAATTAAAGGCTTAATGGCAGTTGACTCTCTTTAAAAAGGACAGGAAATAAAAGGAAAAAGCAAGGCTGGAGCGCCATGGTGGGGTGTTCACCTTGCACACTATGATAAGACGCCATGTTACTTTGCTCATCTTGTGATGAGAAATCCCAACTTTAGTTCTGTTCTTTATTTTCTAAATAGGTCTGTTAATGGAGTGTACCGTATTGGACTGTATGCACTTAAGGATGTGCCAGCTGGGACAGAGCTCACCTATGATTACAACTTTCATTCCTTCAACGTAGAAAAACAGGTAGGGATTTAAATCCAAGAGGGAGCCATTGAGAGCCAGTCACACTGAGAAAGTCTGCTTGTCGATCGCCCTTTAATATGTGGGTCTCATTGTCTCAGAACTCAAGCCACGGCACCTGCCGCTGCCCTTCAGTGTCACTGCACTTAAGTTTAGTCTTTTCTTTTCTTTTTTTTTTTGGTTACAGTTTTCAAGAGAGGGTCTTGCTCTTTAGCACTGGAAAGCCTAGAACTTGCTATATAGACCAGGCTGCTTTCATATTGATTGGTTTGTAACAGAAACCTTGGGTTCCTCCCTTCCTGTCCTCTCAGCCTCCTCTTCATTTTGGTGTTTTTGAGGCAGGCCTCTGTTGTAGGGTGAACTCCAGATCTTCCTGCCTTCATCTACCAAGTGCTGAGATTATAGACGTAAGCCCCCAGAATAGACTTCAGTTGATAACTTGCATGTTTACATTTAAATTTCTTAATTCGTGCTTAACTTTGGGGATCCACTTGCTCAGCACCCTCTTTGAACTTGTAATGAGAAATGTACAGGGCTTAAAAAAAAAATCCTCTTTCTTTACAGCAACTTTGCAAATGTGGTTTTGAGAAGTGTCGAGGAATCATTGGAGGCAAAAGTCAACGGATGAATGGACTCCCTAGCCATAAAGGCAGCCAGCCTTCCAGCACACATAGAAAGTCTGCACGGTCGAAAGAGAAGCGGAAGTCCAAGCACAAGCTGAAGAAAAGGGTAAACCGTGACCTCATGGCTTCACTAAAGGTCGCCCTCAGACCCCTTCAGACCCTGCAGAAAAGGGTCACCACAGGCTTTTGTCCTAACCCCGGCTTTATAATTTCAGAGGTGATATCTGATGGATTCTTCTTTTTCTCCCTGTGCTCTCCCCCACATGAATTTTTAGAGAGGCCATCCCTCTGAAGAGCCCAGAGAAAACATCAACACCCCAACAAGATTGACTCCACAGTTACAGATGAAGCCGATGTCCAATAGAGAGAGGTAAAATGGATTTTTAATAGTTACTTCTTTTTAAATTGTGTGATTTGCTTGTTAACTTAAATATTGCTGAGCTTTATGAAGTTTGGACTGTTTTCTACATGAAGTCTTAATCCAACTATAGGCAAAAGTATATGCACTTTGTTTTTGATGTTATACAAGGTATCACTGTGTAGCCCTGGCAACACAGTGCATACCAGGTACGCCTTTAATCCCAGCACTTGGAAGGCAGAGGCAGGCGGATTTCTGAGTTCAAGACCAGCCTGGTCTAGAGAGTAAGTTCCAGGACATCCAGGGCTACACAGAGAAACCCTGTCTTGAAACACCAAAAAAAAAAAAAAAATGCATACCACCACAGGCATCTGTGTGTGAGTTCCTAGAACTTAGACTTGGGGATAGAGAGGCTCAGTGTTTAAGAGCACTAGCTGCTCTTTCACAGGATCCAAGTTCAGTTCTCGGCATCCACCTGGCCGCTCACAGCCATCTGACACCCTCTCCTGGCACTAGGCATGCATGTGCTGCACAGGCCAAAAACAGACAAACAAAAGAACCTTATACACATAAAGTAGAATAAAAAATAAAAAAATGAAGAGCATTTTTCTGTCTGTAGTTTGTAATTTTGGAGTTTTAATTGTTTATAACTACAGCTCCACAGAACCTGACAGCCTTTTCTGGTCACCATAGTTACCTATATGTATGTGTTACATACATAGCGTATACTCACACACGTGTACATACATAAATAAAATTCTAAAAATTAAACAAAGGGTATGCTTAAGTCAGACGTGACTGCTCACCTTTAATGACAGCACTCAGGAGGCAGAGGCAGGCAGATCTCTGTGAGTTCAAGGCCGGTATGAATTTTGACCCTGTTTCCCAAAAAGAAAGAAAAAAACAAACAGACTAAGCTTGAGGCTAGAGAGACTGCCCAGCAGTTAAGAACACTTGTTTATTCTGAGAAACAAGAAAGCCAATCAGATGGCTCAGTAGCTTAGAATACTTTCTGATGACCTGAGTTTGATCTTTGGGGCTCATATCATATAAAGAGAGAACAGAATCTCATTTGTATGCCACGGCACACTAACCCTCCACACCCATACCCAAACATGACCATGACCATGACAATAATGACAATAAATAAAAGAGGTTTTTTTGTTGCTTTTATGGCTTTTTTTTTAAGTAAACAAAGGCTGATAATGTGGTTCTCTTGCTAGAATGCTGGCCTAGCATGCAAGAAGCCTTGGATTAGATCCCTAGTACCACATAAAACTATGCCTAGAGACATAAGCCTATAATCTCAAAACTTGAGAATTATGGGCAGGAGTATAAAAGCTCAAGGTCAGGACTGTGGAAATGGCTCAGCAAATAAAGGCACTTGCCTGGTGACCTAAGGTAGATTCCCCAGAACCCTTATAAAGGCGCATAGGAAAAGAACTGTGTCTTAGGGTTTCTATTCCTGCACAAACATTATGACCAAGAAACAAGTTGGGGAGGAAAGGGTTTATTCAGCTTACACTTTCCACACAGCTGTTCATCACCAAAGGAAGTCAGGACTGGAACACAAGCAGGTCAGGAAGCAGGAGCTGATGCAGAGGCCATGGAGGGATGTTTCTTACTGGCTTGCTCAACTTGCTTTCTTATAGAACCCAAGGCTACCAGCCCAGGGATGACACCACCCACAATGCGCTGGGCCCTACCCCCTTGATCACTAATTGAGAAAATGCCTTACATCTGGAGCTCATGGAAGCATTTCCTCAAGGGAAGCTCCTTTCTCTGTGATAACTGAGAAAGTTGTATCAAGTTGACACACAAAACTAGCCAGTGCAAACTGATTCCAGAAAGCTATCCTCTGACCTCTAAAGCTTGTTGTGGCCCATATGCTACCTACACACAAGCATGCACATGATGATGATGATGATGTTGTTGTTGTGGGGTTTTTTGTTTATTTGTTTTCAAGACAGGATTTCTCTGTGTAGCCCTGACTGACCTAGAACTCACTCTGTAGACCAGGCTAGCCTCGAACTCAGAAATCTGCCTGCCTCTGCCTCCCAAGTGCTGGGATTAAAGGCATGGACCACCACTGCCTGGCAATAACTTTTATTTAACAGGGTCTAAAAGTGCAGGAGCCATGACTCGTGGTTTAGAATACTTACTGCTGTTCCAGAGGACATAAGTTTAGTTCTCAGCATCCACGTTGGGCAAGTCAGAGCCTGGTGATTCCCAGCTGACTGTAACTTTTTCTCTGGAGTATTCATTGTCGTCTTCTGATTTCCTTGGCACTTGTACATGTGCACATAAAAATTAATCTTTTTTAAAAAATATAAGAATAAAATCTAAAATGAGCAGAAAAGCTGTGTCAAAGTTAAAAGTGAATACTACTGTTTCACAGGACCCCAGTTTGTTTCAGGGCACCCAATAACTCTGGCCTATTTTAGCAATAACACATTTAAATATGGATACACACTTCATTAAAAATCAGTGAAAGCATGGAAGAGGTAATAGAGATAGCTCAGTGGTTAGAGTATGCACGCAGTGACTCACAGTTACCTTTACCTAGTTCCTGAAGTTCCGAGGCCCTCTTCTGACCTCTATGAGCACTGCATGTATATGTTGCACATGTACATGCAGGCAAAACATTCAAAGAAATAAATAAAAATAGGTCCTGGCACTTGGGAGGCAGAGACCGGCAGATATCTGTGCATTCCAGACCCGCCTGCTGTAAATAGAAAGTTCCAAGGTCAGTGAGAAGTATAGTCAGACTCTGTCTCAAAATAAAGTTATGAATAAATGTATATTTTTAAAAACAAAACCACACAATTTGTACAAATAGCTGATTGTTCTGGTATACTTGTGTATTCTCAGGACCTGGGAACCTGAAACTAGAAGGTTACAAGATTTGAATCCAGCATAGACTATAACATTGAGTTCAAGACCCTAAACAAAACACTTATACAAACATTCCATAATTCTCTGCTATTCTTACCAGATATTTGTAAATAAGCAGGCTTTCAAGTCTGAACCTTCTTTGTCAGACTCCTGACTGCTGAGATGACTATGTGAACTGCTGGTAACCAGTTCTGCAACTGCCTACCCTATTCACTGTTGAGCTCACCTGCTGATAACTCTTAACAGCAGTTTATGGAGTGCAGACACGTGGTAAGGTCTTGTGGATTAGTAAGGAACACCATTGTCTTTTCATTCAGGAACTTTGTGTTAAAGCATCATGTGTTCTTGGTCCGGAACTGGGAAAAGATTCATCAGAAGCAGGAGGAAGTGAAGCACACTCGCGACATCCACTCAGCGTCCTTGTACACCCGGTGGAATGGCATGTGCAGAGACGACGGGAACATCAAGTCTGGTAAGGCATGGGGAGGCTTCATAGTTGTTTTATCTTATGTGACAGGGTTTTTCTGTGTAGTCCTGACTGTCCTGGGAACTCTGTAGACCAGGCTGGCCTTCAACACACAGATGTCTACCTACCTCTGCTTAACAAGTGCTGGGATTAAAATCTTTCACCACCATTGCCTTGCTGTAAAGACTACATAAATGATATCCTGTTGTAGCTCCCCTGGTTTTTTTTAATGTGTGTGCGAGTGGCAGGGCACATGTGCCACACACACGTGAAATACTGGAGAACTAAACACTTCACTCTAAGACTCCTTTTATTTGTGTGGACCAGAACAATGATGCCAAATGCATTATGGGGAGGAAAAAAACATAACTATGAATTCAAATACTTTTCTCTCATATTCAAATAAGTACTATATATACATACATATATATATACATATGTGTGTGTGTGTGTGTGTGTGTGTGTGACTAGTTTCCTTTTTAAGTGACTATTAGAAATAGCTTTCATTATTTGAGCTGGTATCCAAAACAGATAGATACTGATTTGTGTGCGAGCATGTGTGTGCGTGCTCATGTATCTGTCTGTCATGTGCATTCGTATGTTTTGAGGCTGGGTCTCATTGTGTAATTCTGGTACTTACTATATAGACCAGGCTATTATTGCTTTGTTTTGTCTTACTTTGTTTTGTTTTTTGAGACAGGAATTCTCTGTGTAGCCCCGGCTGTCCTAGGAATTCGGTGTGTAGACCAGTCTAGTCTTGAACTCACAGCAATCTACTTACCTCTGTCTCAGAAATGCACAGATTAAATTCTTAACTAAACCTGGCTCATTAATCTTTTTCAAATGAGCTGTTTAGTGCAGGCTGTGGTAATGGCTGCCTGTGATACAGCACTCGGCAGGGAAAGCAGGAAGACCTGGAGCTCAAGGCTACTTTCAAGCCACATAGTACCTACACAAGATCCTGTCTTTTTGCAATAAAGGGAGGAATAAGAAAGAAAAGATGAGTAAAAGTGTGAAGGAAAAAAATAGTTACAATTTTAAATTAAATTTGAATCTTCTATTCCTTTTCTTCCCAGAAGATAATGAAATGTATCCATGAAAGCTGGAGAGACCTTCAGTGGTTAAGAGTGCTGTCTGCTCCTCCAGAGGACCCGAGTTCCATTCCCATCATTGCTATAGCAGCTTTCAGCCTTGTGGGACTACAGTCCCAGGGTCTCCAGTACCCTCTTCTGCCCTCTGTGGGCAGAAGACAGTGTGCACACACAGACTTAGATACCTATATACATACAAATAAACAGAATCTGGTGTGTGTGTGTGTGTGTGTGTGTGTGTGTATACACATATATATATATATATATATATTTATTTATTTATTTAAAAAAATAAGTAAAATAAGAAGAAAGGAGAGAGAGAAGCCAGACATAGTGGCACTCCCTGAGAAAGAAAAAAATATCTAAAGTCACCATTGGCTTCACAGTGCATTGGAAGTCAGCCTGAGCTAGCTAATGAAACACTACACTGTCTAGAAAGAAAAAAAGAGCCAGGCAAATAACTTAATGAAACTTATCTGAACAGTAAGAGAATAAGACAGGCAGATTCTCATCAGTTTGAAGCTTCCCTAGGCCAGAGTGAGCCTTGTCTCAAATAAACTCCTCCTCCTCCTCCTCCTCTTCCTTCTCCTTTTTTTTTTTATTTAGATTTATTTGTTTTATATATGTGAGTGCACTGTAGCTGAGGGCGTCAGATCCCATTACAGATGGTTGTGAGCCACCATGTGGTTGCTGGGAATTGAACTCAGGACCTCTGGAAGAGCAGTACCTCTTAACTACTAAGCCATCTCTCCAATCCCATAAAGTATTTTGTTTCTTGTTTTGGACTTAATGGGAAAGGGTCTTATATAGCTCAAGCTATTCTTGAACTTGCTGTATAGCTCAGTATGACCTAGAACACTCACTCCTCTGGCTGGGCCTCCATAATGCTGGAATATAGGTATGCTAACTTGCTTGCCTTTTGGTAAAATTTTGTTGGGTGGGACACTTTGTAGATGTGGCACAGCATGGATGTGGAGGCTAGAGGACAGCTTGTGGGAGTCTGTTGTCTTTCCACTGGGTGGTTCCTGTGGTTCAAACTCAGGTCATTAGCATCTTTGCCCATTTAGCAATCTTACCAGCCCTGAAAAAAATTAGAATTTCCCAGAATTTTAAATCCTTTCAGCAATTCAGTGGTTAGAATCTCTTTGAACTTACAAACCAAACAGATAAGATTTTACAATCATTTACTGAATATACATATATGGTGTTGCCATATTCTTGGCTTCTTACTCAAAGAATTAAAGGCTCACGGGGATTTTCAAAGTATCAGCATATTCAAAGCAAATGGTACAATAGGGGAGATTGCTGTCAAGGGTGCTATCAGGATTCCCCAGTGAAACGTGCTCAGGTGCTCCACTGTGAACCTCCTTGGTATCACAAGATACAAGAGTTTGGTTGTGAGCATCATCGTTTGAGGACATTCTTTATTTTAACACACAGATCAAAGTGTATAACCATTTTTCTATCACATGCCCCTTCGTGTAATGCATCTTATTTTAATCCTGCATACCTCCCATTGTGCATAGGCATAATGTGGTGAGTAGGGGATGTCCCCCAAAAGTTCACTTTAAGAATACAGTTTGTATTACCGTGCTCAGCCTACTTACTCGTAAGTGGAGTACAATTTCTAAAAATCTAAATTTGATGTTTTCTAATAGAAGGACAAACTTGTTCCATTGTTCAAAGAGTAGATGTTTATGCAGCTTCATGCCCCCAGTAGGGCTGCTATCTTACAAGGTGCTGGGTGAGTTATTCAGAGAGGGGTGTGCAAGAATAATATGATCAATTAAGTGTCTCAGGCTACCGCTTGTTAGGAGATGGTGTGTGCCCAACAAAAGGAGTTCCAAATTGCTCACTGATTCCCTATGATTGCTTGCTTCCACGCTAAATAGATGAATGCAAAAAGCATTATTTGACTCTCATGTGGTAGCACATTCTTATAATCCCAGTATTCAGAAAACTGAAGCAGAAGTAAGCACTTCTGCTTAACACAACCAAAGCTATATATAGTACTAGGCATGCTGCCTGTCCTTAAATGAACACACACGCTCGCGCTCGCTCTCTCTCTCTCTCAGCAGCCATCATTCTGCTCACCTCTAAACAAAGGATATTTATCAGCCCTACCAGCTCATGAGCGAGAGTGCTGCGTGCAGCCTAGACTCACACAGTTACTCACTCATGAACGCATTTACAGATGTTTACATTTAAGTAAGCATTTGTAAGTGAGTGGTCTTCCTTCAGACTTATGACCTTCAGACTTACATTTGTAAGTCTGAAGGAAGACATCACATACTGTGTAGCTGGACTTAGAGGAGGTTGTGAGTCACCTGATACGGGAAACTCAAGTTCTCCCCAAGAGCAGTGCACACTTTTAACTGCTGAGTGACTGTCAAAGAAAAAGCAAAAATCAGTGTATTATCCAAGGAGGGCCGAGGTGGGTCAGGCTCACTTTGAACTGCACACCTGCAGCTACTGCATTATGAAGCATTTACCACTATAGAAACACTAGTGTTTTCTGGTTTTTCTCTACAGGAAGAGAAGCAACTATCTGCCCACTCACTAATTCTACTTAGTATCCTCAAGGAAAAAGGAAAAACAAAATTGCATGAGTCAACTGGAAAAGATATATCAAATTCTTCATTTCCTAAAATTGCTTTTCACCTTCTCCTTGCAGATGTCTTCATGACCCAGTTCTCTGCCCTGCAGACAGCTAGATCTGTTCGAACCAGACGCTTGGCAGCTGCAGAGGAAAACCTGGAAGTGGCTCGGGCGGCGCGCCTAGCACAGATCTTCAAAGAGATCTGTGATGGGATCATCTCCTACAAAGGTGTGCATGCCGCTCTTCCCTCCTGAGACCCCCAGACCTAAGAACAAGCAACACTGGGATATGCATTGAGGAGATGGATTGGTTCTAATTTCTGTTACTGTTAGATGAGAGAATTCAACATTTGTCTCTAACTTATTTTTAGGTTATTTGTTTTATGTGTGGGGAGGTTTTGCGTGCAACGGAAGAGAGACAAAGACATCAGATCCCCTGAAACTGGATTTACAGATAGTTGTGAACTGCCGTGTGTGTGCTGGGAACCCACTAGGAAAACCAGCAGGTTCTCCCAGCTATTGAGTCTCTTCATCCCCTCTTTTATTTCTTTAAAACAATTTTGTGTTGGGAGGGAGAGTGCGTGTCTATGTGAATGCAGTTCTCATGGGGGTCAGAAGAGGGCGCCAGATCACATGGAGCCAGAGTGAACAGGCTGACTAATCTGGGTAGCAGGGATTGAACTCAGTCTTCCCTTAATTCAGACAAGTTCTCTTAACTGCTGAGTAGTCCTTCCTGTCCCGCATTCTACCTGTTGTGAGAGATAAAGAATTGTAGAGCAAATAACCTCCAGTTTTGTACGTATCAATTTGAGTTTATTATTTATAAATAAGTAATGTATTTTTAAATAACTTTTTAGCTAGAGAACAGTAATTTCCATGGATGAGATAATATTACAGTTTTAAAATTATAAGTGTAGAAGCATATGTCTTTCCCAGCACTAGAGAAGGATTGCTGTGAGCATGGGCCACATAAAGGTACAGGCCAGTTGGAGCTACATAGTGAGACCCTGTCTCTAAAACAAAACACAGAGAAGTCAGCGCTCCTAACCATAAGCCTATGAGCCACCTCTCAAATATCTGCTGCCTCTGCCTCCTGAGTGCCAGGATTAATATGCCACCACTCCCAGCACTTTCAATATTTATAATTGTGTACAAGTCATGACACATGTGTCTTCATGTACCAGGAAGGGATCAAGGAATGACTTGGTAAAATCTGTTTCTTCTACTTTTTTGTGAGTTCTAGGAATAGATTGCCAGGCTTGCATGTGAAGTACTTTATCCACTGAACCATCTTGCCTGGTTTCCAGCTTTTTTTTTTTTAGATTTAGTTGGTTCAGCCAGGCAGTGATGGTGCACACCGTTAATCCTACCACTCAGGAGGCAGAGGCAGGTGGATTTCTGAGTTCAAGGCCAGCCTGGTGTGCAGAGTGAGTTCCAGGACAGCCAGGGGTACACAGAGAAACCCTGTCTTGAAAAAACAATACAACAACAACAAAAAAAATTTTTTTAATTTGTTGGTGTGTCTCTGTGTGTGTGTGTGTGTGTGTGTGTGTGTGAGAGAGAGAGAGAGAGAGAGACAGGGACAGAGTGTGTGTGTCTGTGTGTGTGTGTGTGTGTGTGTGTGTGAGAGAGAGAGAGAGAGACAGAGTGTGTGTGTCTGTGTGTGTGTGTGTGTGTGTGTGTGAGAGAGAGAGAGAGAGAGACAGACAGAGTGTGTGTGTCTGTGTGTGTGTGTGTGTGTCTGTGTGCGTGCATGTGCCCCCGTGCGCCTAGTACCTGAAGAAGTCAAGGTTAGATCTCCTGAGAGTGGAGCCATGGTGGCTGTGAGCCACCGTACAGATGCTGAGAGTCCACCCACAGTCTCTGCAAGAGCAAGTGCTGCCCTTAGCAGCTAAGTCCTCATTCCAGCCACAGCTTTGCTGTTGTTATTGTTTTGTTGTTTTCTTTAAAGATTTTTAATTGTAGCTATATGTGTCTGCATGTGGGGATGTATACCTGAGGACAGGTGCCTGTGGGCACAAGTAGTATCGAATCTCCTAGAACTAGAATTTCTGGATGTGAGCCATCTGACACATGCAGTCATACACAGACACATAGCTCGGTGATTATGAGCACTGGCTGCTCTTCCAGAGAACCTGAATTCAATTCCCAGCAACCACATGGCTCCTCACAACCGTCTGTAAAACCAGTTCAAGGAGGAAGAGCTGAAGAAAAGGCTCCGCGGTTAAGCGCACTGGCTGTTCTTCCAGAGGCCCCACATTCAGTGCCCAGCACTCACATGTATTTCCAGGGGATCTGACAGGCTCACACCGACACAACAGTGCACAGGGGAGGGAAAACAGTTCAAGGGGATCTGAAGCCTCTTCAGGGCTCTTAGGGAACTAGGTTCCCATGTAATACATAAACATGTATTCAGGCTAAACATCCTTTCCTTTTTTACTTTAAGATTTATTTATTTTTATTTTATATGTATTGGTGTTTTGCCTGCATGTATGTCTGTGTGAGGATGTCAGATCCCCTGGAATTGGAGTTACAGACAGTTAAAGCTGCCATGTGGGTTCTAGGAATTGAACCCAGATCCTCTGAAAGAGCCCCCAGTGCTCTTAGCTGTTGAACCATCTCTCCAGCCCCCACCTTTCCTTTTCTAAGGCATGTCTTTGAGCACAGTCATGAATGAACAAGAGTTATAAATTAGGGATAAATATTTTAGCAGTATAAGTAACTTTCTGAACAGAAAATTGGGGGTGTTTAAAATGAAAGATTGTTGGGCTTACACAATAGCTACAGTGGATAACAGTGCTCGCCACCACGCCTGACAACTAGAGTCTGCCTCTCCTGAGCACTGTAGAAGGGGAGAGCTGGCTTCTGAAACAGCCCTCTGATTTCCACGCATGCACCATTGCATTTGTATGCTGGCACACATACACACACACAAAATAGATAAAGGTTTTGTTTTTATTAAATAATAAGGGCCCTGGGTTCAAGTCCCAGCATTCACACAGCAGTTTACAACTGTCTGTACCTTCATGTCCAGGGAATCTGATGTCCTTCTCTAGCTTTCAGAAACACTGGGCACACATGTGGTGCACAGATACACATGCAGGCAAAACACCGAGACACATAAAAGTAAATAAAATTTTAAAAAGAGAAATAAACTATGAAACTGTGTGAAACATTTTGTTATATTTGTGGCTTTTTCAAATTATTTTTTATTTATGTGTGCGGGGTTTTGTCTACAGGTCTGTATGCACACTACATACATGCCTGCTGCTCCTATAGACTGGAAGAGGGTGCATAATGCCCTGGAACTGGAGGCCTGGTTGTCTGTAAGAGCACCCAGTGCTCATAACCATTGAGCCATCTTTCCAGCCCCATGATTGTAGCTTCTTAGAATTGGCTTAACCCCAAGGATATAGTAAATAGGGAGCTAAGCTGGCAGGTAAACCTCACTGGCAAAACCCTGAGCAGTCATAACAACACCCCCCAAAATAGATAGATAGATGGATGGATGGACAGACAGACGGAGGGAGGGGCGTAGGGAGAAAGATGACAAATCTTTTTTACAAAAAAAAAAGCGTTACTTTAGGTGTAAGTTTTGTCACCCCTTTAATCCCAGCACATAGGAGGCAGAACAGGTGGATCAAGTTCAAGGCCAACATGCTCTCCAAAAAGTTCCAGGACTGTCAGGGCTCCACAGAGAAACCCTGTCTGAGAAAAAACAAACAAAAGAAGTAGGGGGTTTTGCCCATCGTGGTTCTTTAGTCCCAGCCTAAATGCTGGCAGAGGCACAGGCCAGCAGACCTTTGTGAGTTTGAGGTCAGCCTGCTGTCAAAGCATGCCCCAGACCAGCCAAGGCTGTGTAGTGAGACCGTCTCTGTGTCTCTGAAGGTGGCACTTCCCTTTCTCCCAAGCCCAGTCAGTCTGACTCACATGGGGCTTCTTGCACATTATTGCTTTCCATCATTGCACGTACGCAGCACTTTCTGTCTCCTGGGACGTCATCAAAATGAGATATCAAATGATAAAGTCCCTCACTGAATGCTGTGTATATCACACATAACTGAATGAAAAAATAATAAATTCCAGAAAATATTTGCTAAATTATTCCTTATTTCGAATTCAGTCGAATCCACACCAACAGGAATATCAATTATGGACAATTATGAAGGCTGAAAACCATATTTAGATGTGATAATCTTTTTTGCTGTAGAAAGATTTATTATCCTAGTGCACACAGGTGGTGCACATTCATGCCCATCAAAATAGATAAATACCTAAATAAAAAAGATGTGCTGGAGAGATGGCTCAGGGGTTAAGAGCACTCACTGACTGCTCTTCCAGAGGACCCAGGTTCGATTCCCAGCACCCACATAGCAGCTCACAACTGTCTGTAATTCCAGTGCCAGGGGTTCTGATACCCTTACACAGATAAATATGCAAGCAAAACACCAATACATATAAAATAAAAAAGATTTGTCACCCTGTAACAGGATTAGTACAAGAATGAGAAACTCAAATTCCTCTTTGCTTGGGTCGTCCTTTAAAACTAGCAGGCGCCGGGCGGTGGTGGCGCACGCCTTTAATCCCAGCACTTGGTAGGCAGAGGCAGGAGGATTTCTGAGTTCGAGGCCAGCCTGGTCTACAAAGTGAGTTCCAGGACAGCCAGGGCTACACAGAGAAACCCTGTCTCGAAAAACCAAAAAAAAAAAAAAAAAAAAAAACTAGCAGGCATATGAGCAGAAGCAAGACTTTTCCCTAACTAGCCTAGCTATTTCAATAGTTACAGCTCGTATTCTTCGTGAGGAATTATTTTTATTTACTATTACTGTGTTACATTTTAAATATGTACTATATCCATCATAATCCTCAATTTTTAAATTATTGTTTGTTTTTGGGGGCTGTTTTTGACTGTCAAGCCTCAGAGGTTTTTTTCCCCCCTCTAATTTTTTTTTAAAATTTATTTATTGTTATGTGTAAGTACACTGTAGCTGCCTTCAGACACACCAGAAGAGGGCGTCAGATCTCATTACAGATGGTCGTGAGCCACCGTGTGGTTGCTGGGAATTGAACTCAGGACCTTCGGAAGAACAGTCAGTGCTCTTACCTGCTGAGTCATCTCTCCAGACACCCCTCTAACTTTCAATGTGGAGTTTTCTAGTTTTTTTAGTTCAAAGATCTTTAGGATCTGGAACAATGGCTCAGTATTATTAAGAGTACTGTCTGCTCCCCAGCCCGCATGATGGCTCACAGCTGCCGTTAAGTCCAGTTTCAGTTATCCAGTCCTCTCTCGTCTCTAGAGGCACCATGCACACATGTGGTATACAGACATACATATGACTAAAACACCCATACACATAAAACAGTAAAGTGTTGTTTTTAAAGGACAGTGTGGTGCTGTTGAGATGACTCAATGGTTAAGAAGAGCACTGGCTGGTCTTTGACAAGACTCAGGTTCAATTCCCAGCACCCACATTGCTTTGCATCACACATGTGGGATACTGCATACATGTGCAATACATATTGAGCACTGCATACATGAAGCTAGGCAAACACTCATTCACACAAAAATAATTAATATTTTCACAAAGAGAAGAGAATGTTCAGAGACTGGAGCTTCCTGCTTACATGTACAGGGCTCTCAGTTCGATCCCCAGCACCCCTTTAAAAAAGGATTTTAAAAAAAAAAAAAGGTCTTTTTTTTTTTTCTATGAAACAGTGTAAGCCAGCCAAACTCTACAGTGTCAGCCTCTGGAGTCCTGGGATTACAGGCATGGACCATCACATTTAGCCAAGAAAAATAAAAGTTTAATAAAATAATACAAGCCAGCTATGCTGGTAGGTGGTTGTAATTCCTACTACTCTTTTTCACCCATGAGTTCTAGACCAGTCTAAACAATAAAACAAGTAAAAGAGAGAGAGAGAAAGACATTCACCCTTATCTTTTAAACATGTGTACTAAACCTTGTGTTCTTCTGCAGATTCTTCCCAACAAGCCCTTGCAGCTCCACTTTTGAATCTTCCCCCAAAGAAAAAGTACGTGTACTCTTCTGACAGCCTTGTAGAGCTCAGAAAAGAAGTCAGTGCACCAATTTAATAGCTCACTTTGTGTTCCAGAAATGCTGACTATTATGAGAAGATCTCTGACCCCCTGGATCTCAGCACCATAGAGAAGCAGATCCTCATTGGGTATTACAAAACAGTGGAAGCTTTTGATGCTGACATGCTTAAGGTCTTTCGAAATGCTGAGGTATTTACTCACTCTTCATATATAAATCTAAGAAATTTGGTCTGAAGAGAATTAGTTTAGGTTTGTTTACTCTTGGGAAAGGCAGTAATTTTCTTTTCATTACTATATTTGTTTATTTGGTTTAATTGTGTGTGTTGTGTAGTGGTGAGTTTAGCTACACCACTTTGTGCTCCCAGCAGGTCACACTCCCAGCCACCTGCCAGAGCCCTCTGGATTCAAGAATGAAAAACACACACACACACACACACACACACACACACACACACACACACATCAGTTAAATTTTGACTTACCGTGACTAGCTCAAAGGCTGGGCACTCCTAAACCTTCTGCCAGAAAACATAACACTCCCGTCCAGTACTCCTGAGACTCCTAAACCTACCTTCCCCTGCTACCTTAGTCCCAATCACAGAAGTGACCAGTGGCTACTTATCAGAATTCTTACATGGCTGGCTGGCTTTTGTCCTGCAGCTCCTGCATCTCATCCTCCCTCAAGTCATAGCAATTGCCCTTCCTCTCTTCTAGTTCCTAGCCCACACAAATCTAAAGGTCTCACCTCAGTCTATTTGCCTAGCCATTGGCCATTGACTCTTAATTGATTGATCAAAAACCAATTGGGGACAAGAACCTTCAGCTTTTGGACACGCAGATTCCTGATTTTGGGGACCAGATTAATTCAAAGCTAAATTAGAGCCTATCCCCAACAATGTTGTATGTATATAAACATGTCACAACATGCGTGTGAAGCCATCAGTTCTCTCCTCCTTGCATGTGAGTCCCAAGGATCAAGCTCAGGTTGTCAGAATTGGCAGCAAGCACCTTTACTTGCTGAGCCATCTTACCAGCCTGACAGTAATTTTTTTTTTAACAGTGTATGTAATCGAACCACCTGTGTGCAATGTTCACTGAGGTCAAAAGAGAGTGTTAGATCCCCTGAAACTGGAGGTAGAGGTGGTTGTGAGGCACCACGTGGAGCTAGGGACTGAACCTTCTGTGCAAGAGCACTTAGTAGTCTTAATTACTCCAGACCCAGAACAAGTTATCTTCATAACATCAGAGTACGCATTATAGTGAGCCCCTGTCTTGGACAGAGGTGACAGGTGGTTTCTCGGTCAGCAGGATGGCTCTTCAGGTAAAAGTTCTTACTATGCAATTCTGGCAACCTGAATTTATTCCCAGAGCTCACAGTATAATGTTGGAATAAGAGAATTTACTCTGACCTCTATATGCGTGTATGTGCCCACATGGCAATAATAATTTTTTAATCAAAAATTAGCTCAAGTCAGTAAAAAGACTCATATTGTACAAGCATGAGGGCCTAAGTTATCTCAAAACATATATGAAATTACCAGGTAAGGCCAGGTTGTAGAGTCACACATCTTTAATCCCAGCACATGCACCAGCACAGAAAATTCTAGACTGGATGATTAAGTCATTTCTCAGAAACAATATAATCTTTGTAAAACCCTAATTTTGTCCTGAACTTTTATATTATATAAATATTTAACCAATAAATTATATATCTGGTCTTGCTTTGTTCATGAAAATAAGTTTATATGAAGCCAAGCTTGGTGGCTCACCCCTGTAATCACTTGAAAACCTGAAGCAAGAAGGTGAGGTCAAGTTTGAGCCCATACCAGACTATATAAGAAGACCCTGCCTCCAAAATCAAGCCTAGAGTATTACTGTGTAGTGGCTAGAAAAGGAAATTCTCTGGTGACTTTGAAATACCCTGTAGAACAGATGAGATCACTGGTGTAAAGAGGCTGAAAGACAAAATAGGAACGGGTCTTAAAGAGGTAATAGAGTCAGGTGGAGCAATCTTGGATTACAGCATAGTTTCTATTAACCCAGCTTCCATAGACAGTCACTGTGTGCTCCAAGCGTTTGCAAGACAAGGGTAAATGGAAAATTTCTACAGTGCATTATGCTTGCAACATTAATTAAAATTTAATGATCACTGTGTATTTGATCTTATGGGATAGTAAGACTCTTGACAGAAATTTAATAGCAAAGCAATAGAAAAAGCCAAAATATCTAAATTCTAATTTTAATTCATTATAGTTCAGTGTGTTATCCAAAATGAAATAATAAAGAAAATCATGCTGCCTCTGCAGGTTTATTTTTAAACCAAAAGAAGAAAAGCAAAAATGATTTCTTTCTTTTGTTTTCTTCAGAAGTACTATGGGCGTAAATCCCCAACTGGGAGAGATGTTTGCCGCTTAAGAAAGGCCTATTACAGTGCCCGGCATGAAGCTTCAGCTCAGATTGATGAGATTGTGGGAGAAACAGCCAGTGAGGCAGACAGCAGTGAGACCTCAGTCTCCGAGAAGGAGAACGGGCATGAGAAGGATGATGATGTCATCCGCTGCATCTGCGGCCTCTACAAGGATGAAGGCCTCATGATCCAGTGTGACCGGTGCATGGTGAGTGCCCGCAGGAGCCTGCGCTTCCCTGGGGTTCACCAGGCAGGCTTAATGGAGTATAACTCAGCCAGCTTTTGTTTACCCTCTACTGTTCGTCATATTGTCTTTCTCCTTCTTTCATTTACATCTTCCTTTCCTCTTCTTTCTGCCCATTTTAACTGTGCGTTTCTCACAAAAGCTGCATGTAGAAGGGTAGCATTTGATAATGCTTTACCTTGAAAGCATGAAATAGGCAGCTTCCAGTGTATATAATACGTTTGTTCACAGAAGCCTCCTACTGCAAGACCTAGGCCTGGACTCAGTTTGTAGTGTCCTCCATTCCTGTACGCTTGTTGTTTGATATGTTCATGAAGCTATGAATTGTACGTCCGGTTAGTGAGAGGATAACATCAAGTAAACCCAAGTGGCAATTCTTTACGAGAATAAAGACAGTAGCTGCAGTATAAATAGTGTTACATAGCAAGTGATAGTTTGGTAGTATATTCATCTTCATTTTCTCTCCTCACCTATTTTGTTTGTTCAGATCTATATATTTATTAAAATTGATTTGTATAATTGTATTCACACATTGTCTTTCTCATCTATTTCTAACTCACTCATTATCTTTCTGGCATAATTCCCTTTTACCTTGCCCTGTCTGCTGCTTTATTTTTATCACCATCATTATTATTATTTCTCAGGACTTGTCTAAGTGTAAATGCCTTGTCAAGTGTGGCTGTTTCATAGGTTTGGCAGCACTGCGACTGCATGGGTGTGAACACAGACGTGGAGCACTACCTTTGTGAGCAGTGTGACCCTCGGCCTGTGGACAGGGTAAGCTGATCCGTAGTTAGGAAAGACAAACCTTAGGACCTATGAAAGAAATACTGTGTAGTACTGTATAAAGCTAGGCAGCGATGGGCGCACCTTTAATCTCAGCACTCTGGAGAAGACTAGCCTGGTCTACAGATCCAGTTCCAAGACAGCAGGGCCTACTACACAAAGAAACCATCCAGGGGGTGGGGGTAGAAGGTGGTAGTGGTTACTGTATAAAACTAAGACTCGTTTTATTCCTTTTTTGAGGTGCAAGCTCGCTGTGTAGCCCAGACTAGCTCCAAATTCACCTTCTGTCCTTAACCTCTCAGTGGTAGAGATAAAGTTCTAAGTGCCATTTCTATCAGGTAGTGTTTTGTTGAAAACAAACCTTGCCTCAGTCTTACTGAAATAAGAGTCAGTGACTTGACCAAGTTGGGTAGGTCTGCTATATTTGTATATATGATCTTAGGCTGCCAGGTTGGCTCAGTGGTTAAAAGCTCTTGATGCTAAACCTCTCAACCTGAGTCCAATCCAGGGATCCCCAAAGGAGAGAGAGAACCACTTCCTGCATATTGTCCCCTGACTCCACACGTGCCATGCCAAGCAAGTGCCCTCACACACATGTATGTACAGACACAGTAAATGTGTAGTAAGTCACCCCCATAAAATGAAGGATTTAGGCAGCTTTTCTTTTTTTGTTTTTGTTTTTCTTTTTTTTTTTTAAGATTTATTTATTTTTTTATATGTAAGTACACTGTAGCTGTCTTTAGAGACTCCAGAAGAGGGAGTCAGATCTCATTACAGATGGTTGGGAGCCGCCACCATGGTGGTTGCTGGGAATTGAACTCAGGACCTTTGGAAGAGTAGTCAGTGATCTTAACCACTGAGCCATCTCTCCAGCTCCCTAATCTTTGGTTTTTCAAGACAGGGATTCGCTGTGTAGCCCTGGCTGTCCTGAAACTCACTCTGTCGACCAGGCTGGTCTTGAACTCAGAAACCAGCTTGAGCAGCATTTCTTAGCCATAGTGCTGTTGTCATAATAAGCTAGAAAATTTGTTGTGAGGGATGCAGTTTAGAATGTTGGGCTTCCCTGGCCTTGAACAGTGAGTACCTATAAGTGGGTGGCAGACAACACTGTCATGAGAAGTCCCCCATTGCACACATTGTCAGGTGCTGCTGAGATCTCGCAGCAGTCTCAGGACTAACGAGTCATAGAATATCATCTTGGAAACTGGACCTGTCAGGATGTCGTCTACTTTAATTTCTCTGGATTTAAAGGCTAGAAGTTTCTTCTTTTTTATATATGTATAGTGTATTAAAATGACTTTTTAAGGTATTGGATGGGAAATTTTAAGTTTTAATTCTTTTCCTCTCTTGAATTGAGATCGTTAGGCCAAATGTAATACTTTCTCCATTGACTTTCTGCTCTTATCAGGAGGTACCCATGATCCCTAGGCCCCACTATGCCCAGCCTGGCTGTGTCTACTTCATCTGTTTACTCCGAGATGACTTGCTGCTTCGTCAAGGTAAGTAAAAGGGCTCAAACTTTTGTGTGTGTGTGTGCGCGTGCGTGCGTGTGTGTGTGTGTGTGTGTGTGTGTGTGTGTGCGCGCGCGCGCGCGCGCGCGCGCGCCTACGTGCACGCCTGCCTGCCTGCCTAGGCTTGTGTGGAAGGATATATCATTTAATTCAGCAAGGGAAGGTTACTATAGGCTGTATCCCTGAGGACTATGACTCTGTGACTCTCTACCCCACTTCTAGCAACCATTGTCAGTAGCTGATCAGTGATGGTTGGGCCTTATGAGTCCCTTCCCTTGATTTGATAACTTTTGTTTGGTTGGGGGGCGGGTGTTGTTGTTGTTGTTTGTGTCCTGTTTTGTTATTACTGGGTTTTGGTTTTTCAAACCGCGTAGCTCAGGCCAGGACTCAAACTCCCAGGTATCCTTCTGACCCAGCCTCCCAAGTTCTGGAATGAGAGGCATTAGCTACTCTGCCTGGCTTATACTAGCTTTCTGTCTCCTTGCTTTTTGTTTGCTGTGCTGCTTATTGACCCAAACCTTCAAGCATGCTGGTCAAGTAGCCTAGCTCTGCGCTAGGTCCAAAGTCCTTAGAATCATTTAAACCTAGTTGGTCAGGTGTAGTGGCACAATATCTCTAATCCCATCTGGACGCCAAGAGGGGTGGATCTCTGAATTTGAGGTTAGCCTGGTCTACTTAGTGAGTTCCAGACCAACCAGAGCTATATAGTAAGACCTGTCTCAAAGGCAAAATTAAAAAAAATACTAATAAACCTAGTTAAAAAGACACAGAAAGTACAAAAAAATTAAATAGATCATCTATAATTCTCAGTGTAGAGTTGAAAATAGTTGTTACAATGCTGGTTTTACTTTTTCTTGTAATACTAGAGATTGAACCTAGGTTCTTGCTCATTTAATTGCTGAACTGTCTGCCTACCCCCCTTGTATTGATTTAGATGCTGGATCAGATAGAAGGATTCCTTATGGATTCCATCTGGAGGTCAGCATACATGTTCTCCTTTGTTCTGTACCTTTCTAGGTGATTGTGTGTACCTGATGAGGGACAGTCGGCGCACACCTGATGGCCACCCAGTCCGTCAGTCCTATAGACTGCTCTCTCACATTAACCGAGATAAACTTGACATCTTTAGAATTGAGAAGCTTTGGAAGAATGACAAGTAAGCGCTGCTTCCTCTCTCTCCTCCTAGCAGAGCGAGCACTGAGGTCTTGCTAGGAGACTTAGGCTCACCTTTCTCATTTTTCCCTTTTTTTTTTAAAGAGAAGAACGGTTTGCCTTTGGTCACCATTATTTCCGTCCCCATGAGACTCATCACTCTCCATCCCGTCGGTTCTATCACAACGAGCTGTTTCGGGTGCCTCTCTATGAGATCATTCCCTTGGAGGCTGTAGTTGGGACCTGCTGTGTGTTGGACCTTTATACATACTGTAAAGGTAAATAAATAATGAAGACTTGTTATGAGGTAATCTCTGGGACTGGACAGTTGGCTCAGCATTTAACAACATTTGCTACTCTTACAGAGGACCCAAGTTCAGTTCCCAGCACCCACATGGCAGCTCAGAACCATCTATAACTCCAATTGAAGGGAATTCTAAACTTGCTGGCTTCACTTGGGTACCAGGCATATACATGGTACACTTACATATATGTAGACAAACATTCATAGACATTAAAAAAGATAAATCTAAAAGTATTGAGAAGGATTCTCTAATACTAGTACTAGCTATGAAACATCAGAGAGAACCATTCTTCTTTTGGATTTTCAAGATGGAATTTCTCTCTATAGGCCTGGCTATTCTGGAACTCTTTATAGACCAGGCTGGTCTCATCTCAGACATCTACCTGCCTCTGCCTCCCAAGTTCGAGGATTAAAGGGTGTGCCACCATCCCTGTCCCCTCTTTTTCTTAATAAACCACAGCATATTTACTTATTTATTCATTTTGCAACCGGATCTTACTACACTATCCTGGCCTGGAATTGACTGTGTAGACTGGGCTGACCTTGAACTCCAGAGTTAGATCTAGCTACCTCTGACTCTGGAGTACTGAGGCTTCTGTGCACCACCATAGCCAGCTAATAAAGGTATTTTAGTGTGTAAATACAAGGATTAAAGTCCCGTTTACAGTACTTACGTAGTCACAACATCACTGCCGCCTTTTCTCTTCATGTAAGCTTAGGGGATTGAACTCAGGTCAGCAGGCCAGCACTCAGATCGGCAGGCCAGCACTCAGGTCGGCAGGCCAGCACTCAGGCCCAGAATTTTAAAGCCCAGCTCCGTCACATGTTACTTCCTAAGTACTTGATCAAGCATAAGTTTCCTTAATTTGAAACCAGGTTTTTCTGAGTTTTACAAAGATCAGATAATCTACAGAAGCTCTAATTTATAGCTAGCTTGATGTGTGTTTGTTGCCATGGTTAGTCAGAGTTTAGCTATCTGTATCTTTATTTCAGAATCATGGCAAAAAACTTTATTACAATAATAAATATTCAGTTACATACTGACAAACTGCTTATACCTCTCCAACTTAAAAAGAAGTGTTCACTTGTGCTATCTTTATGGTTCTCTATCTCATGACTTCCCCAGGAACCATTCTGTCCCTCAGAGTTTGCTCAAAACCCCTGCCACATTGTCTAGTTTCTGGGGCCTTTACATCCTGTTGCTCCTTTCCACAGCTATGCTCCAACTCCTTTGGATACCAGTACTTTAAACTCTACAGTCTTCTATAACCACAGAATGCTAATCACTACAGTGTCTCCTCCTAATGGCTCTATCTTTTCTCACTGAGATCTTATCCACTGGGCTGATTTTGGGAACAAAGGAAAATCAGATTACTTATCTTTGTTTCAGATCTTTTTATAGTAGTTTGCTTTTTTTTTTTTTTCTTTTTGAGGCAGGGTTTCTCTATGTAGACCAGGCCTCTTTGACCTTGAACTCAAAGATCCTCCTGCCTCCTAAAATTACAGATGTGCACCACCACACTTGGGCCTGGATCTATTTTATCTTTAATAATGTGGCTAAGTGTATGTATTTGTGTGTGAATACTGGTGTGTTTGGGAACCAAAAGGGGAGGGTGTCATATCCCGTGTAGCTGGAGTTACAGACAACCATGAGTCCTCGCACCTGGGTACTGGGACCCAAACTCCGGGCCTCTGTAAGAGCAGCATATACTCTTAGCAGCAGAGCCATTTCTCTGGCCTCGGCAGTCAGATTCTGTAACAGTGTTTGACTTTACAGGGAGACCCAAAGGAATAAAGGAACAAGATGTGTACATCTGTGATTATCGGCTTGACAAGTCGGCACACCTTTTTTACAAGATCCATCGGAATCGCTATCCTGTCTGCACCAAACCCTATGCCTTTGATCATTTCCCCAAGAAGCTCACTCCCAAAAGAGACTTCTCAGTAAGTTGCCTTTGGTTTTCTTCTGAGGCAGGGTGTCACCACTTAGTTCAGCTCATCTTGAATTCCAGCTCTCTGCCTCTACCCCTTAGCGCTGGAATTACATGTGGAATACTTGAGGCCTGTTTTTTTCCTTTTTTAAAAAAAAAAATTGTATGTATAGTGTATGTCCACGTGTACAAGCCCAGGTAAGAAAGCTGGAGGAGACTGCCTCGCCTGTTCTGCTCTCCCCTGTAAGCCCTTGGGACAGGGTCTCTCACTATACCTAATGCTAATAGCCAGCAAATTCCAGTAACCCTACACCCAGCACTGGGCCATAGCCTGCTGTGTTATGTAAGTACTGGTGATTTGAACCCTGGTCCTCTTGTTTGTGTGATGAGTACTCCTATCTGCGGAGTATTCTGGTACATCTGCAGCCTTCTTTTCTTCATATTCATATTGTAAGAAGCATGTAGAGGCCAGTGTGGTAGTGCACTTGGGATACAGAGGCAAGACCAGCCTCGTCTACATAGCAAGTTCTGGACCAGTCAAGGCTACATAGTGAGACCCTGTCTCAATAAATGCTTACAAAGGATAGTTACTCTAAAAGTAATCTTTTTATGTTTCTGAGGAGACAGGGTCTTACTATAGTGCAGGTTTGCCTCACAGCCACCATGTAACCTAGGCTTACCATGAACTCCAAGCAATCTTAACTCTTAAAAGCTCTTTGATTTGTTTTTCTTATGTCTAAATCAAAAATACAAGACATAGCTGGGTGTGAAGATAGACATCATTAATCCCAGACCTTCCTGCAGATGCAGATGCAGAAGCAGGTGTGATTTTGAAGCCAGCATGGCCTGTATAGAAAGTTCTAGGCCAGCCAGGGCTACATAGTGTCTTAAAATAGGTCGTGCATAAGACATTGGGAGTGAACTAAATGGCTCAGTGGATAAAGGCAGTTGCCTCAGAGCATGAAAATCTGAGTTTGATCCCATAGCCCACATTGTAAGAGAGAACCCTTCACACATTAGCTGTGGTGCTTATACCCCCCAAACATAATGTGCTGAATGAATGAATGAATTCAAATATAAGACAAGATCGTTAAATGAATCTGAGGAGTAGCTTCATGGTAGAATACTCGCTCATGCTCACATCTTTCATTCTCACCTCCTCCCTGGATATTTTTTCTAGTTGAGAATACAGACCAACAACTTGCATTCATTGCTACATAGGATTTCTTTTTTGTTGTTTTTCGTCAAGATAGGGTTTCTCTGTGTGTCCCAGGCTGTCCTGGAACTCACTCTGTAGACCAGGCTGGCCTCGAACTCAGAAATTCCCCTGCCTCTGCCTCCCAAGTGCTGGAATTAAAGGTGTGTGCCACCCCTGCCTGGCAGTCTTTTTTCTTTCTCTGTTGTGATGAAACCCCAGCCGACAGGCTCCTCCCCATGTGCTCTTACAGTAGTCAGCTTTCGGTTCCTAGGGCAGGCAGATTCCTGAGGCAGTCTGCTTAAAAGGACAGTGTTGTTGTGGCTCACAGAGGCTTCATCCCATGGTTCCTATAACTGCTGTGAGCCTGTAACAGTAGGGGCATGAGGTAGAAAAAGTAATTTGCCTCCTGGTGGTAAAAAAAAAAAAAAAGAAAAAAGAAAAAAAAAGCAAAGCAGCCGGGCAGTGGTGGTACACACCATTAATCCCAGCACTTGGGAGGCAGAGGCAGGGAGATTTCTGAGTTCGAGGCCAACCTGGTCTACAGAGTGAATTCCAGGTCAGCCAGAGCTATACAGAGAAACAATGTCTCGAAAAACCAAAAAAAAAAAGCAAAGCAAAAAAGGAAGATGTCAGCATCCCTGGATGGATGGATGGATGGATGGATGGATGGATGGATGGATGGATGGATGGATGGATGGATGGATGGGCGGATGGGCGGATGGGCGGATGGGCGGATGGGCGGGCCAGCCACCCAAATTGCCTCCCTTACCCTAGTGACCCCAGATCAGATCCAACATTAATGTGTCTACCTCCCTTCCCCTCCCCCCCTTTATTTTCTGCAGCCTCATTATGTCCCAGACAACTACAAGAGGAACGGAGGACGGTGAGTCCTAGAAGAATGTAAAGGTTTTAAGGGGTTAGCCAGGAGCTAATATAGAACAAGAAAGCCAGTAGTTCCTCATTGGTCTCTACTACTGGGATTGGCTATTCTGTGTAGGGTAGCCCAGTGTAGTATTATCACTGAAGTGGGAGAGGTGCAGTCCCATTGCGAATCCTTAGCAAGAACAGGGGATGTAAAGATAAGAGAAAGAGAACAAGGTTAGCAACAGAACCGCAGAAGGACTTAGACTGTCTTTATGAGCTGAGCCTTCTCCATCAAATGATGAAGCATCTGTTAAAGCGATACAGTCAGTATTGCTCATAGTCTCTGCTTGTCTTATAAATGAGGAGGATGCGCCTCTTGACGGCTTTCCTATTGTCTCTTGGTTAAGAGCATAAGTAGCCACTGCTGGGACCGTAGAAATGACTCCGTGGCTAAGAGCCTGTGCTGTTCTTATTGAGGATATGATTTCTGTTCCTGGTACCCATGTCCAGTTGTTCATGGCCACCTGTAAATCCTTCTCCAGGGGTCCAACACCCTCTCCTGGCCTCCATGGGCACCTACACGCATGTCCATACACATGTGAAAGGTGATGTAAGCACAAGTAAAATCCTATTCAATCATTACGGTCATTGGACTGGAGATATATTATACATACATCCCAGGCTACGTCTCCTTCATGTTCCTGACGCAGTCAGAGTTAACTATGCAGCTTGACCAGGCCTGGAATATTTTATGGGATTTTATCTCATTTTTGTATCAGATTTCTGAGAACAAAAAGAAAGGTTTAATTTTACAAATGAAACTAAGTGATAGAACACTAACCTAGCATGCACAAACTAACATAAAAAGAAAAAAATTAAATCAGAGAAAATTGATGATTTGTTCTAGTGCTAACATTCAGATTTCGTAACTCAAGCCAGACTCCAATAAGCAGACTCTAGGGTCTCAGGCCATCCTTAGGCTTCTTGATTTCACCTTCCCACCCTCCAAGTGCCTTGCTTGGCCTTACCCTGAATTCACACATCATTCTGGCAGATCATCCTGGAAGTCTGAACGCTCAAAGCCACCCCTAAAAGACCTAGGACAAGAAGATGATGCTTTGCCCTTGATTGAAGAGGTGCTGGCCAGTCAGGAGCCAGCAGCCAGTGAAATGCCCAGCCCTGAGGAACCAGACCAGGAAAGAGTCACTGGGGACATCAGCGACGCTGAAAAGAAAGCAGAGGAGAGTAGTCCAGAGCCCCAGTTAGCGAGCACTGAGGAGCGGAGGCACAGCCAGAGGGAACGGCTTAACCACATCCTGCTCGGCCTCCTCGAGAAGATACCTGGGAAAAATGGTGAGGCTCGGGCTCACAATTAGGCTAAAATAAATGAGAGGTGAAAACGTGTGTGTGCGTGCGCGTGTGTCGTATTGGAAAATAAACCTAGTACCTTAGATATGCTAGAGAATACATAATACCACCGAGTTTTATCTGGATTTAGAACATCTAGTTACTATGCCAGCATGGAACATGTTCTAAGAAAATGGTTTCATTCTTTCATAAACTTGGCTCAGTCGTGTCTTCAGGGCGATGCTAAGATCAGATGGTGTCTTTCAAATCCTAGAGATCCATTTTTCTTTTCTTTTTAGGGGCCAGGGTACAGCTTCAAAACAAAAACTTAGGGCTAGGATCAGACCTAATGCTTTAGACCATGAGTCTTGAGTTCTCTAGAGTGCATATCCAGAATGTGATGCAGAAGAATGAGATCTGATATGCTGTCTTGGTTCTGATTTCAGCCATTGACGTGACCTACCTGCTGGAGGAAGGATCCGGCCGGAAACTGCGAAGGCGCACTTTGTTTATACCAGAAAACAGCTTTCGGAAGTGACTCTCAAAATGATGAGAACCTCGAGCATCTGGGATCCAATGGCACCATCGAGTCCAGTCTCTTGCTCTCTGGACATGGACTGGGGCAGAAAAGTTCTGTCCAGGCAAAGGGAGTGGGGTCACGTGTCTGACACTAGGTACTTACTAAAACTTGGAGCTAGTGGAAAGGGAAAGGAAGTAGACTTGTCTGAGATGGTTGAGTTTACTTCTCTTTACGGCTTTACCTAAAGGTTAATAGAAAGAGGAGGACCACATTTGGAATAGCCAGAAGCTATTGGTACTTTACAGCACTTGATACTCCTCACAGCTTGGGTTTTTCTGGGTTGCCCTCTGATCCTGCAAGCACTAAGAAGCTGCTTCCTATGACCAGGTGTAAATTCAAAATCCAAAGGGAAGGGTCCAGATCCCAGCCCTATCCCGTTTATTCTCTTAGCTCTAAGAGCTACATCAGAGACCTAAACAGATAGAGTAGCTGGGGCCTCTTTTAAGTTCCTTTAACAGGAAAGTTCTTTCTTCCTTCTTGCCCAACCAGGTCAAAGTAATAGAACATGAATCAACTGCTCAGAGCACTTAGAACTGCTGCCACTCTCCCTACCTCTGTTTCCCAGAATAGAGTCAATAGAATCAGGGAAGAGGAGAGGCCCCCATGGGGTCAGAAGGGCAGTATTTGTAATTATTTTTGGTTTACCCTTCATAACCTGCCGAACACATTTTTTTCCTACTGAGGAAGCCAAGCCCCCGCCAGCACACATGCTGCTTCTCTTCCCGTGTGTCTGCTGTGCAACAAGAATCATTTCACAAAAGAACAACAACAGTTTTTAAAACTACATGAAACCTCTAAACTTCTCCCCTAGCATAACTCACTACAGAACTGTTGAGCAGTGTTCACTCTCAGAGTGTTTGTTCTAAGTGTAGATTACTGATTGAAAACACTACTCTTATTTTCTTAACTGTATAGTTCAGTGTCCATCCCTCATATGAGTCCCATTTTCCTTCTACCTTTCTGAATGACTTCATCATCAGGAGGTATATCCAGGGTCACCTTCTCGCCCAGTCTCTTGACCAGAAGTTACCAGACCATACTGTCTCTTTACAAGTAAAATTCAAAAAGCTTTGCTTTGTCTTCTCAGACATACATATGCATATACATTTTAGATGTTCTTATAAGAGAAAAGATGGTTTTTAAATGTGCCAATTTATGTATGTGTGTATATATATGTGTGTGTGTGTGTGTGCGCGTGTGTGTGTATATACATATGTGTGTGTGTGTGTGTATATATATGTGTGTGGGCATGCCCTCACATACGTGTGTGTTTGTGTGTGTGTGCGTGTGTGTGTATGCTGTGAGATTGGTAAGCAATACATTAGTAAACACATCTTCATTACTCTTTTCCGATACTGGACCAATGATGTCCTGACTGTACATTTCCTTCCCCTATGATGACGACGCGCTCTGACTCATTTAGGTAGAGACACATGACCACCTTTCATTCCATTGATTTTCTTTTTCTCCTTTCTGTGTTAATCTTAAGGGAAAAGAGAGAGAGAGAAAGAGAGGGGGATGGCATAGATCCCCTTGAGCAGAGAAAAAGCAAAATATTTTATTAAAGAAAAAAAGAGAAATTAAGAAAATAGTTTGGAGTATTTTCTTACTGTAGAGAAGCATTGTACATTGCCACGAGACCTGGGTGTAAGATGCTCGTGTGGCGCTGGGGAGCGCATGTCCAAGCCCATTTGAGTGGTTTCTTTTGTTTCTCATTGCGGGGGGGGGGGGGAAATGGGTGGGAGGGAGGGAGGACTAAGGGCACTTTGGGGGTCTCCTTTTAGTCAAAAGCAAGAAAATGACAAGAAAGAGATTAAATTCAATGTTTTCCTTTAATAGTGTTAAACACTAAAATTTTAAAATAAGAAAGAAAAAACTTTGTAAAATGCAAGAACAGAAGCAAAAGACACTACGCTGTCATTTTTATCTTTCTTTTGTTGAAAGATTAAAAACTGAAATGTTTTTTAGACAATCAAATGTTAGGTAAGTGCAAAAAACTTGTTTTTCTTACTGGTGTAGAAATTAATGCCTTTTTTATTTTTCAGTTATTTTATAATAACAGAATAAAAACAACCCCCAGCTGCCAGGTGGGTTTTGGTGTTCGAAATGCGGGGCAAAGCACTACATCACTGCAAATAGATACAGAGTTAGTCTGCATGTCTGTAGGCTGTGTGATTGCGGAAAATATAAATGCTGCTAATATATTTCCTTTTTACAGAAAAGCATATCTAAATAGATGATTGTTTTGATGTTAATCTTTGTAAATTATGTATTACCAATTTTAACATTGGATGTAATTGCATAAAGGCTTGCATCTCAATCCTTGAAAGTCTAGCATTAAATGGAAACAACTTTTCCTAACTGTGGAGTGGTTACCTTGCTGTTTTTGTGCCTCTTTCCTACCTGCAGCATCTTCCGGCACCATCATCACCCTGTTTGTAAGGATAGCTCTGAAATTCTGTCATCAGTATCCTAAGCCATTTCTTCTATGTTTAATTGGATTCAGCCTGTCCAGTCAGCACCACAGTGATCACAGTACTAGACATTCAACATCTAGCTGTTTGTCAAATATGCTGTGCTTAGAGACACTTTTTTATTTTGAGGTAGTGTCTCACTATGTAGACCAGGTTGACGTAGAACTCAAAAATGTGCTGAGAGTGAAGGTGGGTACCAGCATGCCGGGCCTCCGCGTGTCTTTACTCAGGCATGCTGAAGACCCAACCCAGGGCCTTGTGCACACCAGACAAACACTGAGCTACTTCCTAACCCAGGACCGCATTTGTTGTGCTTTGTGTGTAGACAGTGTCTGCCATAAGTAGCCTCCGTGTACCATGTGCGTGTCTTCGGGTGTGGAGACCCAGCACTGACTCCCCCAAGTTAAGTGAGTCCACAGTAGCAGAGTCAGGCAGCCCTCTTGTTAGTTAGCCATTTGAAGTTGTTATCTCCATTGTAAAGAAACAGAAATGAAGGCTTGGGAATGTTAAATAACCTGCCATAAATAGCACCAGTGTTTAAGAGATTCCCAACTATTTGTGTCTTCAAATAGTAAGTTTTTAGAAATGTCCCAAGTGAGCCCAGGAAGAAACAAGAACAAAAAACAGAAGAGAGAGTCTGTGTGACTTTGTTATGTTTTTGTTTTGTTTTGTTTTTTTAAGACTTATTTATTGATCTTATGAGTACACGTTAGCTGTCTTCAGACACACCAGAAGATGGCATCAGATCTCATTACAGATGGTTGTGAGCCACCATGTGGTTGCTGGGAATTGAACTCAGGTCTGGAACAACAGCAGTCAGGGCTCTTAACCACTGAGCCATCTTTCTAGCCCTGTTTTTGTTTTTTTGTTTTTAAATTCTGTACAAAAGGTATAGATGATCAGAAAGAAGAAAGATTATAAATGATACACTATTATCTGAATTTCACAAAAAGTTCATGAAAAAAATTTCAAGCAGTATGGTTTTTATGTGCTTAATTAAAGACTAAATGTTAAAGATTTAAAGATAGAGCTGGGTGGTGGTGGTGGTACACACCCTGTATCTCAGCACTTGGCAGAGGCAGACAGATCTCTGTGTTCTAGGCTAGCCTGGTCTACAGAGTGAGTTCCAGGACAACCAGGGCTACACAGAGAAACCCTGTCTCTAAAAAATCACTAAAAAAAAAGAAAAGAGATTGCTGAAGTAAGACTGGAGACGGCTGGTTGAGTGAAGCCCCTGCTATGGTAGCATAGTAACCAGAATTTTAGCCCTAATGGCAGGAGAGCATCACTTTTAGGCAGGACCGAGGAGCCCTGGAGTGAGCTGGCTGACTCACATGTTAAATTAGTGAGCTGTGGTTTCAAACAATCAAGGATAGCTCCTGTCATCACCCTCTGGCCTCTGATCTTTGAATGAACACCACCCTCACATACACCATATCTATACAGCTAAAAAGAAAAGGTAGCCAGAGTACTCCTGCTCAGTTAGATAAAGCCCCTCCCAACTTACTTTTGTCCCAAACATAGTCTTTTACACTGGAAACTTGGATAGAATGATGTTGCTCAGAAACATCAAGGCAATTCATCTTTCTAATTTTTAATTTTATGTGTATGAGTGTTGGGCCTGCATGTTATATCTGATATCACACGTATGCCTGGTGCCCGTGGAGGCCAGAAGGAAACTCTGGTTCTCCTGGAACTGGAATTAGATGGTTGTAAGTCATCATGTGAGTACTGAGAACTGAGACCTCTGGAAAAAGACCTGGGAGAGAGTCAAACCATCGCCGGGCGGTGGTGGCGCACGCCTTTAATCCCAGCACTTGGGAGGCAGAGGCAGGCAGATTTGTGAGCTTGAGGCCAGCCTTGTCTACAGAGTGAGTTCCAGGACAGCCAGGGCTACACAGAGAAACCCTGTCTCACAAAAACAAGAAAAAAGAGTCGAACCATTTCTCCAGCCCCATCCGTTTTGTTTCTTCTCTTTTCTTGTCTTTCATTCATTCATTCTTGTTTTGTTTTTGTTTTCCAAAACAGGTTGAGACCAGGCTGGCTTCAAACTCAACAGGGATCCATCCACCTGCCTCTGCCTCCAGACTGCTGAGATTAAAAGTGGGTGCCACCATCACATGGCTTTAAACTCTTGCTCTAGATAAAATGTTATAAAACTGTTACATCCTGGCCTATTCTGCAAGGACATCCTACTGTGCTGCTCATACCTGCACAAGGCTGAACCCTTCGGCTGTGACTAAATACTGTAGCAAGCCAAATGTCTCAAATGCTTTTAATAGTGTTGTCTCAGCCGGGCGGTGGTGGCGCATGCCTTTAATCCCGGCACTTGGGAGGCAGAGGCAGGTGGATTTCTGAGTTCGAGGCCAGCCTGGTCTGCAGAGTGAGCTCCAGGACAGCCAGGGCTACACAGAGAAACCCTGCCTCAAAAAAAAAAAAAAAAAGAAAGAAAGAAACATAAGAGTGTTCTCTCAAGCCATGGCCAAGAACAGGGATCAGAACGAGGCAAGCAGGTTGTACTATGGGAAATAAAAGCTGTTATCAGTGTTTCTGAAACTTTAGGATATAATCACGGGCTCTCAGGACCATGCTTATTTGTCTTTGAGACTTCTGGTCCCAGTATCACTGTCACATAACTTTAAACATATAAACTTGGTAGTGTACATTGGGGGTATACATGTTTGTGCCTGGCGGGTATGGTGGCCCACCTATAATTGTAGCCCTTGGGAGGATAAAGACACGCATGTGCACGTGCAGTTATTTACAATGAGAGGAATGTCACACTCTGGCTCGCTCTTTTTTACACTCCAGATTTTACCCCCTCCTTGCCCACCTTCTGTTCCCTATCCCATACCTCCTCCCCGCACCTTTTCTCCATGAAGATGTCCCCACCCCACCCCCACCACCACCCACCCATCCCACCAGACCTCTCCACTCCCTGGGGCCTCCAGTCTCTTGAGGGTTACGTGCATCTTCTCTGACTGAACCCAGACCCAGCAGTCCTCTGCTGTATATGTGTTGGGGGCCTCATATCAGTTGGTGTATGCTGCCTGGTTGGTGACCCAGTGTCTGAGAGATCTTAGGGGTCCAGGTTAATTGAAACGGCTGGTCCTCCTTCCTATAGGGTTGCCTCCTCCTCAGCTTCTTCAAAGCTCTGGCTCTTTTAAGGATATAATAAACACCTGGGGAGATAGCTCAGCGGAGAAAGCTTAGCTTGGATCCCTAGGCACCCACATGATTGATGTGGGGAAGGGGTATATCTCTAGAATGAGTTAGAGACCTTGGATGGGGGAGGCTCCTGGGAGTATATGGAGGGGAAACCCTAGCTGAGACTTCTAGCAACAGAGGAGATGGAGGCTGATGTGACTGCTCTTGCAGAGGTCCTGAGTTCAATTCCCACCAACTACGTGGTGGTGGCTCACAACCATCTGTAATGGGATCTTACACCCTGTACTAACTTTCAGGCAGTACTAACATGCAGTCAGAGCATTCAAATAAATAAGTTTGAAAAACCAAACCCTGCATCTGTCTGAGCCAGGTGTGATAGCACAAACCTTTACTACCAATAATAATCAGGGGGCAAAGACAGGCAGATCTTGGCAAATTGGAGGCCAGCCAAGGGTTACATAGTAAGATCCTTGTCTCCCCAATCTCCTCAAAAAAAAAAAATCCTTCCTTGGCTAGGGAGGAATTATCCATCTGCCTTGGGCTACAATCAAAGGACTTTCCTCCCCCATTGCAGTACCCATACAGTGAAACCCACAGGGACACATATCTGTTCAACTCCCACATTTTATTGGGTCAAAGAAGGAAAGAGGCAGACCAATGTCACAGGCCCACCCACCAGGGGTGTCCAGGCTTCTGTCCAACACTTAGCACAGCAGGAGTACATCTTAAATACAGGCAACAAGGGCTAGAGACAGTGAAGAGACCATGGGTCCTGCAGGGTTGGGGGCAAAGGCATGTGTACTATACTGACAGTCCACTTGGATGAAGGTTCGAAGTGGGATAGATACTGACTTGCAGATAGGAAGGACAGTGTTCTTTTGTGCAGATGGAGAAGAGGAATCCTGTGGACAGGAAGTCCCTTTTACATATTTGCAAGAGCAGATTTCACCTCACAGGTAGGTGTTGAAGGAAGAAGGAAAGTTTATTTTAACTGTCCACAGAAATAGATATGGGAAGAAATGTGGATTTGCAGAAGGAAAAATGCTTCTGGGGCCGTCAGTTCCCATGAACAGTATTCAGGAGCCTGGGAAAAGGAAACAGGCTCAGAGCTACAGAACAAGGGAGGTGTATCCCACGGGCACCAGCCCCTCCACACCGTCCCGCCCACAGCGAATCCAGTCCTCATCCACTGTGGCAATGACACGAAGCACTTCCCCACGCTGGAAGCTCAGCTGGTCAGGTCCTGCAGCAGTGTGGTCACAGAGAGCCCGGACTGCCCTGGGGGAAGTCAAGAAGGATGAAGGGACAAAATGCCCAGGTCCCCCGGGCTGGCCCGTCCTATGGCAGATTGCCCGTTGGTTGAGCCAACATTCACTGGAGTCCAGGACACACATTGACATGTCGACTCTGGGGCCCTGGCCCTCCTGAACCACAAACCCACTCTTGAAATGCTCACTAGAAACTGCACTTCCCTCTGTTTCAAATTACACATTTGCAAGTAAGATGGTAGTGGGAAGGAGCACCCGCTTGTCTGTTCTTGGCAATCCATCACCAAAGTTCACTCGGGCTTATCTCTGTGCTCCTCAGCTGTACAACCTGATTCTGATCTCTAGCTTCTCTGGGGCGGTCGCTACATGGAATCATTTATCTCCAAGAGCTTCTCTTGGTTTCCCCTCCCTTCCTGAAGCATAACCAAGTGTACCACCCTCAGACTCTAGCCCCTTCAAGGGCTTCCACTGCCTCAGAATGATACCCTGGGCCCTTGGCTGGCTGACTGACCCATCTGACATATCCCACAGTTCCACTCTCCACACTTAAGTCTCCCTCACTGTGACTTCCACTTTCCTTACCAGACACATGCCTGAACCAATACTGAAAACACCAGAGCCCCAAGCCAGGGCTCCCTTGTCTGCTCCTAGTCAGACTACAGCCACACCACTCTGTATGCCCGGTCTTATCTGATGAACCAGCCACACTCATCTCCAGTGGACTATGTGCTTCTTAAACGTGGGGTACAAACAAAATGGGGTGACTTTTGTTCCACCCCTGGCATAATGCCTGGCACAAAGAAGTGCCAGAGTGAATGACAATCCAAAAGCTTAATTCAGTTGAGGTGTGACAGCACATGCCAGTAATGCCAGCCCTCAGGTCTCTACATTCCAGCAACCTGTAGTAAAGCCCTGCCTCCCAAATAAATACAAATAATTTAAAAAGCTTAATTCAAATGGACTGAAAATACCCAGAAGAAACAAGGCCCTAAAACAGAAGTCTGAGAGGGCATGGTAGTGCATACCATTAATATCAGCACTTGAAAGGCTGAGACAAACAGAGTTCAAGGCCACTTTGTATAAAGGCCACCCTGTATAAAAAAAAAAAAAGAAAAAAGAAAAAAAAAAGAAACTAGGGTGTGGTTGCGAACACTTTTAGTTCCAACAAAGGTCGGCAGATCTCTGTGAGTCCAAGGACAGCTTGGTTTACAAAGCAAGTACCAGGACAGCCAAGGCTATACAAGGAAACCTTGTCTCAAATAAATAAATAATCTGACTATGCATAACACCATGTAACACCTTTCTTAATCATGCAGATGAATTTCTGTGAGTTAAAGGCCAGCCTGTCTCAAAAAAAGTTTCTCATGTGCTTTTTGTTTGTTTGGTTTTGGTTTTGGTTTTGGTTTTGATTTGTTTTATTTTTCGAGACAGGGTTTCTCTGTGTAGCCCTGGCTGTCCTGGAACTCACTTTATAGACCAGGCTGGCCTCGAACTCAGAAATCCGCCTGCCTCTGCCTCATAAGAGCTGGGATTATAAAAAAATAAAATAAATAATAATAAAAAAAAGAGCTGGGATTAAAGGCGTGCGCCACCACTGCCTGGCTCACGTGCTTATTTTTTATGTGTACTGTGTTTTGCCTTCATACATGTTCTGTGCACATTTGTGCAGGAGCCACAACTGGGTTGGAACTCAAGACCCTGCTGTGTCAAGCTCCCAAGTGCAGCCACCATGACCAGCATCTTCTTTTCCAGAGAAAGAAGAAATGAGTGCCCCAGCAGTGATGGGCAGGGAAGAGGCGAAGCCGTTCCCTGCCTCCTGCCCACTCTGTGGAGACAGCACACGGGCTCACAGGACATTCTCCCAGCCTTACCTGTCAGCCTGCACCATGCTGGCTGGTGGGTCCACGAGCCCCTCGGGAGGAGTCTCAGAAGGTGTCCCCCGCTTCACCAGAGCCAGCACACTAACTGTTGGGGGCAACCAGCTGGATGGTCTCCTAGAGGGAAGAATGTAGGTCACCAAGCCACACCACTCCAAAAACTAACCCACGAATCCTCCAAGTGGCACACAGGAAAACATCGGAGCTGAGGGCAGAGTAGCGGCTATAAGGTCTATGGATCCGTCAGAGGCTACACAGGCTTATTAGAGTCATAGCTAAAGTCTCCAGACATCTCTGAAGATGCTCCTGCTCGGTCAGGGATTTTTTTTTTTTTCTAAAGAGTGAGATAAATATTTTCAGCTCTAAGAGCCAAGCTGCAAAATCAGGAACTTGGGTTTGGTTTTTGGTTTTTCAAGGCAGGGTTTTTCTATGTAGCCTTGGCTGTCTTGGAATTTACTTTGTAGGCCAGGCTGGCCTCACCCTCAGATATCTGCCTGCCTCCGACAGGATTAAAGGCGTGTGCCTCCACCCCCTGGCTAGAGAAGACCTCCTTCTTAAGGTCGGAGCAGGACTGTAAGGCGGTGAAGGAGTGAGCTGAATGGATAGTTGGGGGTGGGTAGCTTTCCAGAAAGAAGGGCCGGAATGCAAAAGTCTGTTCCCGGGATGTTTCAGAAGCAGCCATTGTGATGTTCGGGCAAAAACAAAAACAAAAAATTTTTTAAAAGGCGTGCACCACCACCACCACTCAGCTGGAAATCAATAGTTGTATGTAGCCACTAAAGTGTAATCATTTGTGAATGTAGCCATTAAAGTCCATGGCTACAAAAGCCAACTGCCTATTAGCTAAGGATCTTGAATGACTGGCCGCTGGGGGCGCTGATGAGACCAGAAGGTCAGAAAAGGGACAGAGCGCAGGTGTGTACATACCTAGACTTGAAGGCTCCACTCTCAGTTTCTGAGGGGCACCCAGGCACACCAAATAGCCGCCCCAACCACATGCTTCTGCCTGGTGTGGTTTGTTCCGTGGGTGGAGGTGCCTCCTGTGCACCCTCAGAGGTAGTTCCATGACGCCTGGGTCCCCACCGGAGAAGAGGGAAGCCCTCAGTGCCTCCAGAGGCATAGACCCGAGAAGCCTGGGTCAGCTGGTCCCACCAGCTGCCTGGGGGAGAGCGTGTTGAGGGGGTTGAAGAGTCTGTAGTGGCCTCCCCTGAAGTCCCTCGGAGACTCTGAGCCAAACGTCCCCCCCAGTGCAGCACAGCCTGCATAGTGTGCTGGAGGGCAGGAGGGGGGCCTGACGGGGCAGGAGCCTGCTGCAGGCCCAGGGGCAGGTGGTGGTGGTGCTCAAAGAGCAGGTCGAGGTGGAAGGTAAGCACAGACAGCGGCTGCAGGAGAAGCCCCAGCTCTGTCGCCAGGGATGGACAGCTACCGCGCGCCAGGGAGAGGAATCCGGTGGGCAGATACAAGAGGGATAGTAGGCCTGGAAAAGAGCGACCAACATCAGCCCCAGAGCACCTCCTGCACCAATGCCAGAGTCAACAAACAACTTTCAGACCTCTCACTCCCGGGTGGGCAACAGAGGCAGGAAGAGCTGGACTGACAATTATCCCTGCCCGTGTGGAGCCGCTGCCTCCCGAGCGAGGCTTGTCCAGTTAGTGCTGCTAACTGAGACATTGTATAGGCTAGAAAGGGGGAAGAACAAAGGTCCTGGGAACACTCACAGGGGCGAGGACCTGCCTTTCAGGGTAGAGCTGGAACCTCGCTGAGGAAGAGACCCGCAGAAGAACTGAAAGCCATGGGGAAGTACGAAGGGGCCTATTCTAGGTGCAGGGAACAAGAGACGACGGCCCCAAGGCGGGAAGACCTCACGTGGAAAAAGATGAAGGGCCAGATAGCCTAGGCTGGCTCTCCTCCCATATTCTTCCCCTAGATGTGTATTCTGATGTCAGTAGGGAGCAGCAGGGGAGCCGGTCCTCTCCTAGCCCCGCAGTACCACGCCCTCCCATCTGAGCTTCTGACCTGCATCCTCCTGGAGGCTGGAAAACCACAGTTCCAACTGTTTGGTGCTGGAGGAGAAAGGAGAGGTGGTCAGTTCAGGGAAGAGGTGGAGAATGAGGGATAACCCTGGAGAGGGAAGTTCCCTGGAAACAGCTTCCACTACTGCGTCCTAGCCATGATGCGCTGGTGCTTCCAAGGCCCGCAGAGCAGTGGGGGAAAGGCCACACTCACTTGAGGAGGCCCAAGATGAAAGCGTGGAAGCGGCTGCGGCTGCTACTCAGCGGGGCCAGTCGGCTGACCTGGCTGTACAGAGATCCCATCGAATGTGTGCAGGAACCTGAGGACAGGGGCAAGGGTCAGCCACGCCCTGGCCCTGATCCCATCGGATCCCACTCCCTTGGAGCTCACCTGGTTTCACAGATGCCTCCACCACGCTCCAAGGGCTGCTCCTACGCTGTCCGGTGATGAGGTCCTTCCGGAATGGCTTCAGTCCATCAGCCACCAGAGCGTGGAGGGCCGGGCAGAGGGTGGTCAATACCAGATGCCCCACATCTGGGCTCAGCCGGCTATCCCCCAGTTGAGCCTGGGGACAGCGCGCAAAGCGCAAAGCAAGAGGATCCAGAGGCGTGGCTAGCCCAGTGTTCCAGTGTCCTTTCACTTCCCCCTCACTACATTAAATCTCCCAACATCCTCCCTCAAGCCAACTCACCTTCTGAACCAAGTTCCTAGCAGCCCCAAAATGCGAGATGATTTTGTCCACTGAAGCGCTGACAGCTATCAGGAGACCTGGGTGGAGATGGAAGGAAGACACATGGTTTTCGTCGGGAGTTTGGGGTGGAAAGCTTTAGACAAGGGTCATTCAGAAGGCGGGAAGAGTAACTACCTTTCTTCTGCTCCTGCAGCTGGCCAGTCCCACTCTGGGCTTCTGCCATCCACAGCCGCTGGGCCCCGGGAACACCGGCAAACGACCAGGAACTGCGCACTAAGAGAAGAAGAACGCGATGACGCTTACTTGCCAAGGGTTACACAGAGGACGCCGGTTCCCTTGATCTCATAGTTTGAGAGTCGGGGGGCGGGGGTGGGGGACGAAGAACACAGCCACTTGGGACGTAGCGCGGAGGGTAGTCTTAGGCAAACCCCGGCCCTCGCCGCCCCCACCTCTGCTCCCATTGCCCTTCCTCTCTGGTTAGCCGGGGAGTCACACCGACCAGCTAGCTGGGCCTTTAAGAAGGAAGATGACTGGGCGAGGAAACCGAGGGCTGCACCCACTCGGAGCACGTGGGAGCCTCGACCAATGAAAAGACAGACAGACGGGAAAGGGTGGGGAGTCTTGGAGAACCCACGTAGTCACCTTGCACCTTGTCAATGCTAGGCTCCAGCTTCACCCTACTTGCGGCGGGACTAATGGAGGAAATGTGGCTAGAATCTCCTGGGAGGGGACCGTAGGTCCAAACCACCGAGGCCAAGAACTTCCCTAGCTGAGGAATTCCACAGAGGGTGTGACTCCAGGTCCCTAACAATGGACTGGACCTCTTAAGCTGGGCAGACTAGGTGGAGCCCGAGGTTCAGCGAGAGGAGCAGCCATGCTCCTCACCCCCAGCAAGGCTAGGCTCCCGGGAACTAATGAGCCCGCTAGGAGTCTGCCCAACTCCAAGGGCGAGACCTAGCCAGGCACCCTAGAAAAAGGCTGGCCCGGGACTGGAGGGACAGCGAGCCGAGGCGCGGCCCGCGGGGCTGGCCCGGGTCCGTCTTACGTTGCCTGGGCGGAGGTGGTGGCCTTCTGGTCCAGCGAGGGGCGGTCGGCGGACACGGTGGTGTTGGCAGCGGGGGGGCGGGAACCTGGCGGGGTGGGGGCGCCGCGGCGGGGAAGGTGCTACTTCTGGGAAAGAGCGGGGATAGCAGCAGTGCCAGTTCGGGGCTGGCCAGGCAAGGCAAGGCCCCCCGAGTGGGAGGAGAATAAGCTCCCACTGGGGATAGGCGCACAGGCAGGAGCTGCTCCTCCAGGGGACTCGCTGCCCCCAGCAGCCGGAGCCGGGAATTGGGCCACCCGGTCAGAGGCGTAATGAGCAGGGACCCGGGTGCGCCCGCGCCCCCACCCTCCAATAGGGGGCGCCCGTCGGCCGAGAACCGGAAAACCGGGGGCCGAGGGAATAGCGAGGGACCGGCTGCAGGCGGGATTGGCGGGGCCAGGTGCAGAGGGGGAGGGCAGCGCGGCCGGCAGCCAGGCAAGGAGGGGCGGGAAAGAGAGGAGCAAAGAGTTAGTCCCTTCACTCCAAGATCCACCCAGTTTCCCTTTCCCAGAGCGCGCCCTGGAGATGGGGCGGGGACGACACTGCAGAAGGAGGGGACCAGGGGCGGGCTCAGGACCCGCCCTCCTGCGGGTCCGCGCTTCTTACCCACGGCGTGCGCGCGCGGTTCCTCGGGCTCCTGCGGGGCGGGTGCCTCCTCACCAGCCGGGGGGCTGGCCGCCCTGCCCTCCTCCGACAGCCCCTCTGCAATAGGCTGCAGCCCAAGTCGATTCTTCTTCCTCCGCGGAGGGACGGGAGGGGGAGGCGGTCGAGGCGGGACCAAAGCCCACCCAGCCGGAGGGTCCCGGGGCGGGACTGGCGGCGGCTGGGCTCGGCTTCGCGACCGGAGTTCCTTGAAGGTGGTGACTTCTCGGGAAGGTGCCAAAGAACCTCCCAGGGACCCAGTCGGCGGGAGCTCAGAGTCAGGCGAGAAGACTATTAGCCAGTCGCTGCGATCTTTCTTGGCCTGCGGCACAAGGGGCAGCCCTGGACCCCGCTTGCGCTTCTGGGCCAGCTCATGGAAGGACGTGATTGTCCGATGGGGCACCGGCTCCTGGCTGACGTCACCTCTCCATCCCCCATCAGTTTTCCCTGCATCTATTTTCGAACCAGAATTGGTGTTCAAACAAGAAGCCAATTTCCCAGATTCCGTTTTCAAGCTCGAGTTTGTATTTTCGTCTGTCTTCCGACCAGAGTCACTGTCCTCGATGGTTTTCCACCCCGCTTCAGTTTTCTCTGTGTCGATTTTCCAAATAGGGTTAATTTTCCAACTGGGCTCTGCTTTCCCTGCGTCGATTCTCCCATCTTCGGTCTCTGAGAGCTCAGAGGTAGCAAGGTCCTGTTCCCCACTGTCTTCCTCTTCCTCCAAGCCTGGGGAAGGCAGGTCCTGGCAGGTGGTCAGGGCGTTGCAGTTCGAGTCCAGGTCAGGTCCAGGTGGAGAAGATATTCCAGAGCAAGAATCAGGAGAGCAGCAGAAGCTGTCTGGAGAGCAGGTGCTAGTGCCCGCTGGAGCCAGAGGAGAGCCCAGCTCTAAGGGGAAGACGCTGGGCTGAGGGTTGGCATCCCCATTACCAGGCAGGTCTCGCGAGTAGACTGACACTGGGGACTCATCAGGGCTAAGGTCTGAGCAGGAGCTGAGAGAGGAAGAGCATCCTGGATCTGAAGGCGAGACAGTCTCTTCCTCCTGGGAAGGGTCCCGCTGGTTTTCTATGCTGGGCCCGTGCTCCTGGCAGCATCTGCAGGGCACAGCTGGACTGTTGGAGTTGGCGTCCACAAGGGTCCCGCTGCAGGGACCCCTGCTTTCCTTGCCCCCTGTGTCTCCCGGGGGCGGGGGTGTGCTCAGAGGCCCCTCTCGTAGTTCAGGACGGCGGGACAAGTGCAGGCCTAGGGAGACATGCTGGAGATGGATGTGATTGAGGTTGCAGAGTAAAGCCCGCTGAGGGGACAGCATGGTGCCGAGGACGACGTATGGCTTTCAGAGAACCAAGAGGATCCAGCGTCTCCCATCCACCTACCTGACAGTACAGATGCAGACCTAGAAAACAGGGGTGGTTGAAACCCAGCTGCTGAGATCGCGGGTAAGGGCACTGGAGGTGACCGAGGACGAGAACAGGCCTGGGAAGGGTCTGGCTGCTTTAGGAAATATTTAAATGAGATTCAAATCGCCATGAACAGGCCATTAGTTTCCACTGCAGTATTTGCAGGTGGAGCCGAACATAACCTCCAGGGAACCGAGAAAGGAGGGTCATCAGAGAATGCGGTTGTACTCTGATCTTCGTGGGGGTGCGAAGCTTGAAAAAGAGTGGGACCCAGAATATGGGGGTGCGATGCTTGAAAAAGAATAGGGCCCAGGATACACCCTGATTCTTCCTAATCAAGCTCTGTCCTCCAGCCTACCCCTGGGAGGAAGGAGACCCCGCCCGGATGCTCTAGTGAGGTGGATGCAGGAGAGGGGTCTGGGCTGGAGGAAGAGGAAGCATTCCACTTAGGAAGTATTCTGCTCGTCAGCTCTGCCTCTGTCCCAGTCCCCGCTCAGCTCTAGCCTTCCTCCTGTGTCCTCACCCACCGCAACAGCAAGATTTGGCGATTCACTCTCTGTGCTCGGCTCCATCACCCAGCCATCGCCCGTTTATTCTTTTTTTCACTGCTCCTCTCCCGTGCCATCCATCCATCCATTCATCTCTCCATCCATCCAACCGCACCCTCAGACCTAGCCCTCCTCACCGCAGTCCTCCTGGAATCGCTCCGGCCTTGGGCTCGTCTGCGTCCCCGCCCAGCGGGGAACAGGGCGGAGGGGAGGGGCACCGGCGAAACCCACTGTGGCTGCGCAGCCGCACCCCTTCACGCATGGGCGTGGCATAGCTCAGGACCGCCTCCCAATCCCCACGCAACACTTGACGCTGTGCCTATGTCACCATCTACAAGGCAGCAGCTTTGGCCAACCTGGATTCCATGCTGCCCTCTCCCACCCCTCCTGAAGCCGAACTCCTGACTGACACAAGCATAAAACCACAGGATGTTGAACAATAATTTATTGAGATCCCTCCCTCCGTCCCCAATTCCGAGGTCACTTTCTCCGCTTATAGATCTTGTTTGCTAGTTCCAAGAAGATGGATGGGGGCAGGGGCGCTGAGCACTGGTCTATGAGACTCTTGAGGCGGTTGTAACTGTCTTCCTCGTACTTGAAGAACACGGACTGCAGATCCAGCGCCTCATACAGTGCTTTCACCTGCGCCACTTTTTCTGGGTCCTTCTGCCCATAATTTTCCTGGAAGCAGGAAAACAGCTTTACTTGGCTGGGTCCAAAGGCCCTCACGACTCATTCATACATTCCGGAACACTGGAAAAACTCTCCTCCCTGGGGACCCAAGCTATCAAGCGTTACCTCCCCTGCCCCAAAGTTCAGGTACTGGCTCAGGATTCTACTTCCTCTACAGTTTCTCAGCCTTGACACTGCTGAAAGTTACAGGACAGCGTGTGCTGTCTGGCACTCTCCAACATCTTCCAGGCTCTGCTCAGCACATACACCAAATTGCCCTGAGTTGCCAAATGTCTCCTGGACAGCGAAATCACTGGGCTTTCCTAACAATCCTCCTCCATCCCCTCTTAGCAAAGGGACATGCCACCCCCAGGCCACACTTGGGCACCTCTAAGATCTGGCGCTGTTGAGGAGTGGCTCGTATCAGACACTGAACCACCAGCCAGCTGCACTTGTTGTCCTGGATGTCAGTGCCGACCTTCCCAGTCACACTGGGGTCTCCGAAGAGATCAAGGTAGTCGTCCTAGGCAACAGGCAGAGAGGAGAGATGAGAAGGCCTCCCTCCGGGCAGGGTAGAGGAAATCATTCTCCACTCCCAGACACCTTCCTACCTGGACCTGAAAGAACTCGCCCATCTCCAGCAGGATCTTCAGGGCGCTGGCGTGTTCCTTCTCCCCATCAATGCCTGCCTGTGGGAGACAGGCCGGCAGATGACCACAGGCACCCTGTCCTTCCTGATGCTTCCCATGGGCTTTGCCCAACTGCAGTCCAACCGCTAGCCCCTCCCCAGGAGGTCTAAGGAACGAATCCATTCTGAAGGCGGCACACAGCAGCTTCCCCAGGGAGCTCCAGCCATTACAGTTTCACTTTCAACTCCAACCTCTTACAAACGAAAAGAAAACCTCAAGAGGCAGGTCAGGACCGACCGTGACCCCGTGAACCGCCTGCACACCTAGTCTCTTGCCTCAGCCCCAATTGTCCTCTGTGCCTCCCACTCGGATGTACTGCCCACAGGACTCAACTCTACTCGATTTCCAGTATCAGAGGGAGTGGGTGGCTTGCCTGAGGTCATACTGTCATACAATCAACGTGTCCCAAGGTCCCCGAGAGAAAATGGTGGAGGTGCCATTGACTCACCATGTACATGGCAGCTGCGATAGGCAGGTAGAAAGAGTAGAAAGCTGTCTTGTACTTGACAATAGACTTGTACCTGAGGCAGGGGAGAAGAGTCGCTCATGAGGGCGTGGCCCATCTTGAGTCTCTCACCGTCTACACCTGGGTGCCCATGGCCTCACCTCTTTTCAGTGTATCTACCAAGATCCACATGGCCCTGAGGCGCTGTGATGAGGTCTAGAGTCTGTCCAATCTCAGTCTGATAGGAACTCTAGGGAGGAAGACAGCACACGGTCTCTAAGCCAGGCTTCCTCCAGGACCAGGAAATGCTGGCACCCTGGGCCTCTTGTCCCAAGCAGCTGACAACTAGGCAGGCAGGAGGGGAGAGAACTACTCCATGCTCACAATCACATGCCAGCCTTCACTGCCTCTGCTCCCCATTGCCCCTCCCAGCCTAGCAGAGCACATGAGCTCGCGCCACAGAGGCTGGCGCTATGGTGGACAGCCGTGGGTCCCCAGCCCCACTGCAATGCACCTGCAGAAAGAGCTCCAGCAGGTTCAGGTAGTAGGGCTGCTCCCTGCAGTATAACTTGAGCAGGCGGTAGATGGAGGCCTCCAGAAGCAGAGCATCATTGATGGCATCCAAGCCTATGCCTGGCTGTTAGGAACAGCGCGAAACAAGTTACTGCTGGTCAGATTCAAACCATCACAGCGGACACCCCACCGCCTCCCTGTGCTGTCCACCACACCCATTGCTACTTTCCTGTCTGCCTTACCTTCTGATACCAGCAGATCTGCCCCCGGCGAGTGAGGGAAGAGTCCATGATGTCATCTGACACGAGAAAGAAAGCCTGGAGCTAGGAGAAGGAGCACAGTAAGATGCAGGGAGCGACAGCTACTGCTCTGGCCACTGCTGTGCACTGGGTAGAAGGGTTGCTTGTGGGGACACTGACAAGTCACCAGACCTCCTCTCAGATTCTGCGTATGCACCCTTTTTTCAGGCTCATGAACTAAAATACACCTCTGCCACCCCTAGTCAGTTCTAGGAGGCCCTGGAAGCAGGGAGAGTAAGAAACACCTTCGTGTAGCCCACTACTGTGCAAAACGGCAGTTCCAGTAAGTGACTGTTGGCTAGTTTAAGGTCAACTTGACACAGCTATAGTCATTTGGCAAGAGGGAGTCTCCTTAAAAAACGCCCTCAGCAGACTGGCATGGGCAAGACTGTGAGGCATTTTCCTGGTGGGAGCTGCCACCCCTGGACAGGTAGCTCTGGGGTGTGTAAGGGGGCAGACTGAGCGAGCTGTGGAACAAACCAGTCATCATCATCCTGCATTAACTGCCACCCTGACGTCCCTCAGTGATGAACTGTGACAGTCACACTTCCCCAGGCACCACCTCGGCCCTCGATGGCTTTTGCTTGTAGATCGAGCCTAGCTCCTTACATGGCCAAGGACCTGCACTTCTGCCCTTCCGTCTACTTCCCAGGGGCTGAGATCACAGCTGTCTGCTGCCATGTGGGTTCTGTGCATAGCTGGGCGCTGAACCCAGGACTTCATGCTACCAACCGAGCCACTTTGCCTGCGGTAACTGTCCTTCAGTCTCAGTGACGCGCTCGCGTGCTGCGCTGGCCCCTCTGGATATCTCCCGCGTGCTGCGCTGGCCCCTCTGGATATCGCCAGAGCCTAGCCCTGACCTGAGTGGTGCCACCCAAGAGCTGTTACGGAGATGGAAGACTGAACACTCGACAACACCCACGACACTTCTGGGTTGTTTCCTTGAGACAGAGCCTCACTACGAAGGCCAGGCTGGCCTCAACCTCAAGGTCCTCAGCCCACCCCCTGAACCACCTCACTCTGTCAGGCTACACGTTACACGGCATCTGCTTTAACTCAATGACTCGGCTTGGCTTTACTGTGCTGAGGATGGAACACAGGGCTTTACATATGCTAGGGAAGGCTTTTGGCCCCCACAATATAATTAATAATTTTTTTTCTCTTTTAACAAACCTCTATTATTATTGTTGTGTGTGAGGGCTTCTATTATTGTGTGTACATGCCACAGCACACAGGTAGAGGTCAGAGGACAACTTCTAGGAGTTGCTTTTCTCTTTCCATGGGTTCTGGGATGGAACTACTTGGCTGGGCTTACACGGTGAGTGCCGTTACCCTCTAGAACACTCCCAGTCCTTCACTGATGGGGGTGAGGGAGGTGTGCCTCGGTGTGGACGCTCATATGCCACAGCACACAGTGCACTCAGAGGGGGACTTTGGGGAGTCAGTATATGTCCTGGTACATGGGCTCTAGGGATTAAACTCAAGGCTCCAGAACTTTTACTATCTCACCCTGTCATCCTTACGACTCTCAACATAAGCCTATCATTACATCATCCAAACACCACAAACTGGTCTATTTAATAGACCAATAATTTAGTAAGTCAGTGTGGGTCAGGTGTGATGGCACACACCTCTAATCCCAGCACTTGGGAGGCTGAGGCAGGTGGATCTGAGTTTGAGGCCAGCCTGGTCTACAGAGCAAGTTCCAGGACAGCCAGTGCTATGCAGAGAAACCCTATCTTCAAAAACCCAAACCAAACCAAAGGGCAGGGATGCAGTTATGGGATAGGAGTGTGCTTATAATAGACAAAACCCTGGGCTTCATCACCAGCTTGGAAACCCCTCACCCACCCAGGGAAAAAAGTCACAGACATCCAAGAGGCAGGACTGAAACAAGTTAGAGCCATAGGTGGGGCACGCGCCCTACCTTAGGCAAGCAGCTTTCGCTTGGCTCCGGAAAATCATTTCAGTAAGTGAACATGTCAAAGATCTGTTTGCATGTATGTGTGTTGTGTGCATGCATGTTGTTAGTTTGTAGAAATGTGTACATTTGTTGTGCATGCATGTTTCAAGTATGCATGTGCTCTGTGTACATGTGTTACAAATGCATTCATGTGGAGGTCAGAGGTCAACACTGGATGTCTTCCTCATTTGGGGGGGTGTCTCCGAGATGTCTTTCTCATTTTTAAATTTTATATAACCTATTTTTTGATATTTTTATGTATTTTTTCACACATATGATAGAAATGAAAAGCTAGAAAGGAAAAAAAAGAGAATGAACATTTCATGAATTTGTTATCCTTGCAAAGGGGCCACTGTGCTAATCTTCTTTGCATTGTTCCAATTTCAGTCCATGTGCTACTAAACCAAACACTTTTTATATGCACTTGTGGTGTTGATGCAAGTCTGTCTGCAAATCATGTGCATGCCTGGTGCCCACAAAGGCCAGAAGAGGGTATCAGATCCCCTAGGTCTGAAGTTATAGATGGTTGTGAGGCATCATGGGTACTAGCTATTGAACCCCAGTCTTCTCTAAGAGCAGCCAGTGCTCTTAACCACTGACCCATCTCTCCAGCCCTTCCACCTTATTCTTTGAGACAGGGTCTATCACTGAAACTGTGCCAGACTGGCCAACAAGCTCCACATCTCTACCCACCCAGGAAGGGTATTACAGAGGCACACAGCTGTTATATAGATAGTGAGGATCTGAACACAAGTGTTATTGCTTGCACAGCAGGCATCGCCCTGACAGAGCCATGCTCAGTCTTGTGTGCATGTGTCTGTGTTACACGTGTTTACATGCGTGTCTGGATTGGCCACATATATGCATCAGGTATCCTCCACATTCTCCATCTCATTCCACCTCATATTTTGGAGACAAACCCTGTTTCACTGAGCCCGGAACTGATCGACTGGCTAAACTAGCTTACCAGTGGGCTCTGGGGATCTGCCGGTCTCTATGCCCCAGCACTAGGTGGGCGTATGTATTACAGGTGTGTACCACCCATCTCACAGTTGTGTGCCTTAGTGTGGGCATGAGCACAGGGGAGTAGAAGGCAAAGGAAGATGCCAGGTCTCCTGCCTATCACATCAATGTGTTCCTTTGAAACAGGGTCTCTCTCTCACTGAGCCAGGCAGCCCCGCCAGCCTCCTGCCTCTGCCTACCACGCAGGCTGTGTTCACAGTGACAGCTGGACTTTCATATGGCCCTGGCATCCAAACTCGGCTCTTCTGCTTGTAGAGCCAATGTTCTCCCCAGCCAAGCCCTCTCACCATCCTTTAAAACTAATTTTTTATAAGTTTAGGAAATTTAAGGTTTCTGCTATTTGAAACAAGGGTTTCTTGAGTAGCCTTGGCAGTCCTAGAACCTACTCTGTAGATCAGTCTAGCCTAGAACTCAAAGAGATCCACTTGTCTCTGCTCCCAGGGATGAGATCAAGGCATGGACCACAACATGGTGAGATTTAAGGTTAACATTTCTGGAAATTCTCTGTGCCCATCTGTCAGTCCCTGAAGTGATTCACACAGCACCCAAGAGACACAGAAACACCAACACAAGCAAGAAACAGGCTTATTCTCCTCTTCAGGGAACCCGACCACAGGAAGCTCTGCGCCTCTGCACCGTGCTTACCAGTTCTACACACCAGCCCACAGTCAGGGCCCGCTGAAGACTCTCGGCATCCTGTTTCCTCGGCTCCGCCAGCTCCTGGAAGGCTTTTACCACAGTCAAACCCCTGTTGTACTTGCCTCCTACGGCATTGTACTCTAGGACCTGAGGCAGGACAAGAGGGCATCAGGGTCCACACAGCAGGGACCTGAAGAGATTTTCCCCTTCCCTTCTCCCTCTTTGAACCCCAGCTCCCCCTGGACAGCCCCTGGATCACTGCCCTCTTCCTTTCTTCTCCAAAGTGCCATGGCAGGTAGCACCCAAATACCTGCTCCACAGCAGACACCCAGTCCTTCCCCAAGCTGAGAACTTGGGCCGCCTGCAAACAAGCCTGTATTGAAGACAAGGGCCTAGTGTGGAGGGATGGCTAACTCCTATAATCTCAAAACTCAGAAGGCGGAGGCAGGCAGACTGCATGGGGTTGAGGCCGGCCTCAGATACATGAGTTCCAGCCAGCCTTGGCTACGGAAAACAAACAAACAAAACAAAACAAAAGACAAGGCTTCTCCAAAGTTAGCCAAAGAAGGCATTGAAGGGACAGCAAGGTTCAGGGCTATTTCTGACCCCTTCAATGTCCTCCCCTCCTGGGGTCTTCTCAACTGTGCCTTCTGCCAGACAGCAGCCCTAACTAACTAAAAAGATAGCTCTTTAATACCTACAGAGTATAGACAAAGAAAACTCTCCTGCTTGGTTTTTTCCTCAGAGATGAGACAACTATAAAAAAGAATTCCCCAGGCTGCAGAGATGGCTCAGCAGTAAAAAGCACTGACTGCCCTTCCAGAGGACCTGGGTTCAATTCCCAACACCCACATGGCAGCTCACAACTGTCCCCACACATACAAACATGCAGACAACACATCGATGCACAAAAAATAAAAATAAACAAAAATGTATGTCTTTAAAAGAATTCCCAATCTAGGCGTGATGGTGCTGCAACTGATACAGCACACAGTAGGGGGAGGCAGGAGGTTGTGTGTCTGAGACCATGTGGGCTTAAAAAAGGGAAACTCTGTCTTAAAATAAACACTGGAGGGAAATACGTAACTCAGGTAGAGCAGCAGCAGTTTCCTTCCTAGAACAGCCTTTCTAACAATACAATAACTTCCCTCGGCATCAGTGTCTACAGCTGATTGGTATCTACTAAGACCTTATCTTATAGTTTCAGGACATGACATCAAACTTCACTATGCCCAAGGCTCTACTCTCAAGCAAAGCTGTTTGGATGGTCAAAAATCAGGGAGCCAAATACCAGGGAGGAGGGCTGAAGTACAGCAGGGACCCATCTACTCCAGAGACTCAGGTAAAAAAACTGTTATTTCCGCTCTTATCAAAATCCTCATGAAATCCACACCTCTACTGGCTTCTTCAGTCCTGAATCCCTCACCTCCTTGAGCCGGGTAATAGCATCCCCTGTCTCTGGGTGTCCCAGCTCATCCTCAGTCAGCACCTTGACGATCTGGGAGAAGTGCTGGATGAAATTCTGCTTTTCTTGGTTATAAGCATCCAATTTCTGGTTCCCATTCATTCTGACAGAGGAGCTAAATGCTCTGAGGGAAAACACACACACAAACAAATGAGAGGGTGGCTCCGGTGCTTCCCTCCCCGAAACCCCGCACCCCAACCACACTCACCGAGGCTGCTCTGTCCACACTTGGCACCACCAGCGGGCACTGTGCCAGGCCCCCAGGACTGGACACCCATATGCCAGGGAGGGTCGTTGTAGGAAACCAAGCCACCTCTCCCGGGGTGCCCAGCAGGGGGCTGGCAGCAGGAAGACCCCCAGAGATCTCAGCCAGCGGGACAGGGGCATCCTGGGTGGGCATGGGGGTGGGGGACACCAAGCACTCCCTGCAGGAGCAAGCACCGAAGGCAGATGCTTGGTGGCAGTTACCTAAGATATCCTCCAAGCCAAGCTTTTTACCCCGTTTCTAAATTCAAGAATTACATAAAGAACACACAGGAAATTTAAAGTATATCGAAGTGACTGAGATCCAATAGATCTCCACTTAAACCGAAAATGGCTAAAACTGAACGCTTTGTACTTCCAAGGCTGCGTTCACTACAATTCGGAACGGAGAATTATGGGATGGAAGGTCCTTAAGTCACACTATTAAATGGAGACCCCAAACAGGTTCAGCGGGTATTAGCTGAGCTAGAACCGAGGGGTCCGCGTGTAGGGGAAGGAGAGGGAGGTTCGGGCCCTTAGATACGCCCAGTGAGGGGACTGGAACCAAAGGTGCTGTGGGCTTGTCTGTATAGGAACTGGTGCTAACCGCAGCCGGCCTCCGAGCAACAGGTGGGCGTGGGAGGGCTCACAAGAGTAAACTCCCGGCCTGGCATACCGAGGACTTGAGGAACACACCAGCGTTTAGAAATTCACGAAAGCACAAGCAAACCGTTCGGTCTGACCCACCGACCCCAAGACCCGTAACTCCGACATGAGTTGGTCCTTCGTTGCCTCGGAGTTTCACCCCACCTGAGACAGGAGTAAACCTCAGCTCCAGCCCCAACAATAGCTCTCACCTGTTCTTCAACGCCGATTCTCCCGGGGTCCAAGAAGTTTGCCGCAAACACCTAAAAGCGCAGCGTTCATCCGCTCAGCACTCTGGGAATTGTAGTTCCCAGTGTCCAGGCTCAGTAGGAAGAACCTAAATATAATACTACGACTCCCGGCATGCTGCGAACCAGACCGCAGGAACCTCAAACTTGTGCCTTAGGGTGGGCGTAGCCGAGTTCGCTGATTGGCTGAATGACCTCGTGTGAGCATGGGCCTTGTGACGACTGACCAATGAAAGGATGGCGCGCGGGCCATCAGCCCACTGAGCGGTGGGCGGTGTCAGTACACCCAAAAGTCTGGGAATTCGGCTTTCTGGTTTCTAGCTGTAGCTCTTCCAGTGTTACTAAGATCCTTGAATAAACAGCCTTGCAGCTTCCTATTTCCAGCTCTGGCAAATCACTTCTTGCATCTTTGATTCTAGCTAAGTGAGGTCACTCTTTTTTCCAGCCCTTGGAAGGGGTGCGGCAACAAGATCAAGACTTCAAAGCCAATATAGGTTGTATAATGAGTTTTTAGGCTACTCAGAAGACTATATGACTATATGAGAGAAAACAACACCTTACCCTCAGGTACTTTGGCTCCCTTGAAGCAAAAAGGTTAAAAACTCAAAGCAGAAGTTAGAACTTTCAGTCTCACAGTTTGCCAACCTACCACGTTGACTCCTTTATCCAAACACCCATCGCGATCAGGAAAGAGACCTGAAGATACAAACCAGCTAAGACATTAGTGTACTTGTGCTTGCAGTAAGAAAGAGACCACTAACACTCCCGACTAAAAGGTTGAAGGGTCTAGACAAAGTAAACTTTACTCTTTTGTTTATTTTGTTTTTCGAGACATGGTTTCTCTGTGTAGCCCTGACTGTCCTGAAACTCTCACTGTAGATCTGGCTAACCTTCAACTCACAGAGTTCACCTGCCTCTGCATATGAAGCGCTGGGATTAAAGGCATGTGCTATCACCAGCCAGCCAAGTAGGATTTGTTTGTTTTTTTTTTATTTTTATTTATTTTTTTTTGTAAATATGAGAAGTAGAAATGAGGAAGAGAACAGACAGAGGCATCTGGAAGAGTTCAGAGCAAAAAGAGAAATTAGTAGATTGAACATGGCTCGTAGCCGAGCGGTGGTGGCACACACCTTTAATCCCAGCACTTGGGAGGCAGAAGCAGGCGGATTTCTGAGTTCGAGGCCAGCCTGGTCTACAGAGCAAGTTCCAGGACAGCCAGGGCTATACAGAGAAACCCTGTCTCGAAAAACCAAAAAAAAAAAAAAAAAGAAAGAAAGAAAGAAAAAGAACATGGCTCGTATATGGGACTAGGCCATGCATGAGAGGAGGTGGAGGGAAATAGAGGAGGTGGGAGGGAATTGGAGGATCAAGACATCTTAGTTTAGGTAGAAGTGCAGGGAAGGGAAGCTCCTGAACTAGAGACCATGGTTAGGGTAATGGGGGAGCTGAGAAGAGCCAGGTACATGTGATATACTGGGGAGCCTGGAGGCTGGCATATTCTTTTTGTCTCTTCTGCCCATGTAACGGAAGTGGCTTCTTTGGTAAAGGGGGACCGGCTTCACAAGTTCCTGAAGAATGCTAGTTTTGGTCAGAATTTGAGGAAATGGATTTCCTTCAGACCTTCTTTGGACAGTAACAACATATACATAAGAAACATATACAAGTCAGGGTAACAAAACAAGTTGTGAAACAAACTCATGGTAATGCCCAATTAACTGTCGAAATGCCAAGTCTGTGCAAGAAGAGAATTATCAATCACTGGATTTCCAAATGCAAAAGAATAAATTTGAGATTGTTATCTCACACTGAAGGACTAGCAGGTAGACTCCCTGATAGGCAGACAGATGTGGAAAGGGTTGTGACTGGGTAATTATAATGGTGGACTTTCGAGATGGCTGGTTTCTTCCTCACACTTCCGACCAGAGGCAAAAGGATCTCAGGTTAGAACAAAGGCTTTGTGGGCATTTTCTTCTGCAAGCATGACCACTGTTAATGGATAATTCAAGGCCAGTTCAGGACATATTTACACAACAGTTGTGAGCCAATCAGTCATCCTGTCTGTTTTCAAACTAGCCTACCCTAAAATAGGAGAAGTTAATGGCCATTTCCTGAATCCCCCCCTCCGCTCTGTAGGGAGTGTGTGTGTGTGTGTGTGTGCGCGTGTGTGCGTGTGCACGTGTGTGTGTGTGTGTGCGCGTGTGTGTGCGCGTGTGTGTGTGTGTGTGCGTGCGCGTGTGCGTGTGTGTGCGCGCGTGTGTGCGTGTGTGTGTGCGTGTGTGTGCGTGTGTGTGTGTGCGCGTGTGTGTGCGCGTGCGTGTACGTGTGTGCGTGCGTGTGTGCGTGTGTGTGTGCGTGTGTGTGCGCGCGTGTGTGCGTGTGTGCGCGTGTGTGCGCATGTGTGTGCGTGTGTGTGCGCGCGTGTGTGCGCATGTGTGCGCGTGTGTGTGCGCGTGTGTGCGTGTGTGTGTGCGTGTGTGCGTGTGCGCGTGTGTGCGTGTGTGTGTGCGCGTGTGTGCGTGTGCGCGTGTGTGCGCGTGCGTGTACGTGTGTGCGTGCGTGCGTGTGTGCGTGTGTGTGTGCGTGTGTGTGCGTGTGTGCGCGTGTGTGCGTGTGTGTGTGCGCGTGTGTGCGTGTGTGTGCGCATGTGCGTGCGTGTGCGTGTGTGTGCGCGTGTGTGCGCATGTGTGTGCGTGTGTGTGTGCGTGTGTGTGTGTGTGTGTGTGCGTGTGTGTGTGTTTCCTCACCTCTAATAAAAACCTTCCTGTGGCTGTGGACCCTGTCTGCTCTGTTTGCTGCATCTGAGACTTCTCTAGCTCTTACCTGCTACTTTCCATATCTTTTCTGCCTTTTAATTTTTTAGCTGGCAAAGAAAATGAACCCAACAAAGGCTCCTAGGCTATAACATTTTGAGGCTTTGTCTGGGATTTCTTCTGAGGAGCATTGATACATTAGGTGAGTGTAAACCAGGCTAAAGCCTGAAAGGATAGGATGGGCAGCTAGTACCTGCCAAACACACACACACACACACACACACACACACAAGATCTTAGGTATATAAATATGTATTTAATTTCATAGATTAAAAGCTATAATCATAAAAACCAATCTCATGAGAAAACCTAGGGATAAATCTGCATTACTGTAGGACTAGAGAGCTGGCTCAATGATTGAGAGAGCGTCCAGATGGTCCAGAGCACCAGAACTTGGTTCCCAGCGCCCAGCATCGGGCTGATCACAATTACTGTAACTTTCAGCCTCTCCAGGACATACAAACGTAGTAGAGACATACAACTAAAAATAAAATACATTTTATTTTTCTATAATATCATTTTAAAAGATTTATTTTATGTATATGAGTGCACTGTCGCTGTCTTCAGACCCACTAGAAGAGGGTACCAGATCCCATTACAGATGGTTGTGAGCCACCATGTGGTTGCTGGGAATTGAACTCAGGACCTCTGGAAGGGCAGTCAGTGCTCTTAACAGCTGAGCCATCTCTCCAGCCCTATAATATCATGTTTATTGTATGGGTTACCCCTTTTCATTGTTGCCCCTAAGGAGCAACTCATGGAAGGAATGCTTATTGTGACTCACAGTCTGAAGAGATACAGTCTATCATGACAAGTAAGAAGCGAAGGGTTGTACAGAGGAGAGGAAGGAGGAAAAAGGAGACCTGTAAGAACAGCTCTGGGAAGTTCAAGAGGTCAGCCTGGATTGCTTGAGACCCTGTCTCAAACAAACAAAAACAGGGCTAGTGAATGGTAGGTGGCTTCGCAGATATGGGTGAATGCCTCCAAGCCCGAAGACTTGTTCAATTCCTGGAACACATTGGTGGAAGGAGAGAACTGACTCTGATAAAGTTGTCCTCTGACATCCCAAAGAACACAGTGACATGAGTGTACCTACACACACACACACACACACACACACACACACACACTATCATCATCACCATCATCATCATCAACAACAACAACAAATGGAAGCAGGGAGATGGGGGAGCAGGGGAGCTCAAGGAAAACAGGCACCAGGCCGTAAGAGGCTCTGGAAAACACTACGAAAAGGCACAAACCCGAGCTCAAACACAAAAAACCATCTTGAATCTTGTCTTCCCATCCCCTACCCCCATACTGTTCAGGAACACTCACCTCACGACATCAACACTGAATTAGCTGAGGTGGTTTGTGGTTTGGAGTTTGTTTGTGAGGGAGGGTCTCTTTCTAACCCCAGACAATGCTCCTACCTCAGTCTCCTGAGAGGACAGAGTGAGCCGCCAGGCCAGCTCAGGGCTGTGTTTATAGCCAGTAGAGGTCTTAGTGGGTGCTCCAGGGAGGAGGGTGCATGCATGGAATCAGAGCACTGTGCAGGATGGCCCCGGATGACCTATGCAGAGCGAGTCCTTTCTCATTCTCTCCAGAGCCTGCATCCACAGGGCTACTGGAGCCTTCTGTGTGCAAGCATTCTGTTTCTCCCTACACTTTCTCTCACTGAGCACACGCAGGAGACAGAGAAGATTCCCATTTGGCTTGAGAGCCGTGTTGTGACAGATAGTTTGTGAGGCTGTTGGGGTCCATGAGTCCCCCATAAACATACAAACACTGGTCTCAGTTAAACAGAGATGGTTTATTGAACCCACATTCCAAGACTGATGGGCCAGGGTTGCAGCTCAGGCTGAAGAGCTCAAAGCTGTGTGCTGGACATTTCTCAGGGCCAGTTTATAAAGGCTAAAACCACAAAAGCCACAATGAGCATATATGCAGATACAGGGAGGCTAGAGGGTGGTCCATCTTTTTTATTTTTCATATTTCCTTAGTAACAGTTCAAGCTGACCCCTATCTTGCTTGCTTTTGAATGAAGGCTGCAGTTGGGGAGTTTTTTTAAGATTACCAAACCACATGACATACAGAACATGTGTGTTCAGCATGATCCTGCTCTGAGCCAAGTTATTTTTCTTTGTCAGTGTCTGGAAGGCATATTATGGCAACAATATCAAATAGCTGTCGGACATGGATCAAAATGGCTACAGTTATGCTAGGGCAGCAGGTCTCAACAATCCCCACTTTGAGTTGTGGGTAAGTCAAATTATTGACTTAAGATTTTTCTCTGGGAGTAGGAGATTGTATTAGGTTCAAAGAACCAGGAGCTGGACAGCTAAAATGCATTTGTTTAAAGATGTATTTACTTATTTACATTGTAGACATTGTAGATATCTTCAGACACACCAGAAGAGAGCATCAGATCCCATTACAGATGGTTGTGAGCCACCATGTGGTTCCTGGGAATTGAGCTCAGGACCTCTGGAAGAGCAGTCAGTGCTCTTAACCACTGAGTCATCTCTTCAACCCCTAAAATGCATTTCATGACAAAAGAAATTAAGGCATTAATAATAGGAGACCCAAAAATCATAATTAACAGGAAAAGGCACTTTAACAGCCATAGTGGAGGGGTTTGTGCCAAATATGAAAAGTGGATTGATAAGATACAAACCTTAGAAAAACTTATAAATCAAAATGAAACAAAAAAAATACTCAGTCATAGACAAGAATTTAGACAAGATCTTACCAGGCCACTGCATGATGACACTGAAGGACAGTCCAAAAAGCCGGGCAGTGGTGGCACTCGCCTTTAATCCCAGCACTTGGGAGGCAGAGGCAGGCGGATTTCTGAGTTCGAGGCCAGCCTGGTCTACAGAGTGAGTTCCAGGACAGCCAGGATATACAGAGAAACCCTGTCTCGAAAAAAAGGAAAAAAAAAAGAATAAAACAAAACAAAACATAAAAAGAAACAAAGAAAATCAACATTAGTTTATCCAGTCACTCTATAAGACCTATCAGCAGATGACAGGCACCCCCAAGGTTATAAAAAAGTTAAATGAGAGCTGGAGAGATGGCTCAGCAGTTAAGAGCACCAACTGTCCTTCTGAATGTCCTGAGTTCAAATCCCAGCAACCACATGGCGGCTCACAACTATCCGTAATGAGATCTGACACCTTTTCTAGTGTGTCTGAAGTACAGCTACAGTGTACTTACATATAATAAATTAATAATAATAATAATAAGTGTTAAATGGAGTCCTATAGACAAAGTAGGTTTGAGGAGATTCAAGGAAGCAATTATTCTATATGGTATGCACTCACCCTGTATAAAGCAGATATTAAATGTCACCAAAAAAAGTGTAAATTGGTCACATGATATATCCTACCTCCAGCTTGCCTCTGCTGGCCTCTACAGAAATAAGTGGCACATGGTCTTTGTGTGGTCCCAATACAATTGAAAATTAAAGCTGGCTTTGGAGTTGGTGTGTGGCTGTCTCCCTCTCTAAACTTACCCCTGCTTGCAAAAGGAAAATCCAAAATCTCTGTCTCATATCAGAAGAGCCACTTGGTACCTGGCATGGGACAGAGGAAAACACAAAATAAGGACTATTCTATTGCCACTAATCTCATACTCTTTTTGGTTTTCGTTTGACTATAACTTTTCTTAAGGTCTATTACCTCGAAAGTTATAAAATTATTGTGTATATATAAACTTCATGTCATAATATAGTAGTCATAGAGAGTACTAATTCTAGAAATAATCTTCCTCTAACTTCCTGTATGAGTTCCTTAGATTACTTAATGAGTTGTGGTCCTCAAACCTTGCTGAGATCTGCTGAATGTAGGCTTGGATTTTTTTCTTATTTATTTATTATATGTAAGTACACTGTAGCTGTCTTCAGACACCCCAGAAGAGGGTGTCATATTTCATTACAGATGGTTGTGAGACACCATGTGGTTGCTGGGATTTGAACTCAGGACCTTCAGAAGAGTAGTCAGTGCTCTTAACCGCTGAGCCATCTCTCCAGCCCCGGCTTCGATTTTTCAAAACCTATTTTAATAAGAGTTCTGAAATGCTTCAACCTCCCTTCTAGCATCTATCAGAGGTAGGGGAAAAAAGATTAATAGGAAGTGGGGGTTGTGGACCTATATAGTTCTCTGGGGAGATCCCAATCTTTGTTTTCAAAATATGAGTGGTCCAGTCCAAAACATCAAACATGATTCAGTAGCAGCAGCTAGATCCAGAAGGCTCTGACGAATTGGCATGGAATATCAAGAGAAGTTCTTTGACGAGTTATTCTCCATGAAGTCACAACAGGTGAAGATCAGTGACTCAGTGCAAGGCGAACCAATGCAAGAGCCTCATCACTCACCAATGTTTATATTCCTTTCTAAACATCATGTCCTTTCACATGTCTGCTTCAGCAAAACATCCTCTCATCTGTGTCTGCTTCAGCAAAACATCCTCTCATCTGTGTCTGCTTCAGCAAAACATCCTCTCATCTGTGTCTGCTTCAGCAAAACATCCTCTCATCTGTGTCTGCTTCAGCAAAACATCCTCACATCTGTGTCTACTTCAGCAAAACATCACATGACATAACTGAGTCTCTAAAGAAACCAGAAAGTTCCTCTTCGGCTGCATATGGCATTTAAAATGTTTAAAATTTCCACCATTCCTAACAGTAACTTTTGAGGTTTCCAAGAAGATGATGGGTCCCTGAAACGATGAACCCACCTGAATTGTGGTAATGCTAACCATGCCTCTTCTGCTGCTAGGTTCTGTGCAAACAGTGGCCACCTTTGGGTTGACTGCTGTGTTCCACCTAGTCAGGATTGCCCCTAGGCTGATGAACACCACCCAAAGATCAGCTTCGGACTACAAACTGCTCAGGATATTCAAAATGCTGAGTTCATAGGAGACCGATACGAACATTTTGCAGAACTTAGTGTTATTTACTATTTACTGGAAAAAGTGTTTCTAGTTGTGGTGTGGCTCAGCCCTAGCCCACACCTTTAATCCAAGAGCTTCCTTTTTATTGTAAGCAGGATTAAATAAAGTCAACCAATAGGTCAGGAGGAGGGGCAAGCAACCAGTTGACGGGGTAAACAAGGGGGAAAACCATAGAGAGTGAGAGGAGGACAGGAGACTGATAGAGAGGCACAGGAAGCAAGGGACATTCAGTTTGAGGGATTTTTAGCTGACATGGAGGAGGAGAGCTTCCTTTTGGCATGCCCGCTGTGGAGGAAGGTCAGCTGGATGCTTCCTCTGCCCTAGTCCAGCAGGCTTTCACCAGCATTTGGCTCCTGAGTCTTCACTGGTGAAATTGAATGACTGAGATTTGTTAAAACCAACACAAGTCTTCACTTCATTCTCAGAGTAATTATAAGCCATATTCCAAATTCTCCATTGCCTGTCAGGAGTCAGGCTCACTGTGTCCAACTCTGTACCTGTGAGAGTCTGTGGAGGAAAACCCCATTCCCTCTCTGTATCAACAAAAGCAAAACTGTGCCCCGCCCCACCCCCCACCCCCACCAATTTGCACCAAGTGGCTGAGCATTTCCCACAACTCAATTCCCCAAGTTGCTGAAGATGCCAATTAGGTGTACCACCTTTCTTTCTTTCTTTCTTTCTTTCTTTCTTTCTTTCTTTCTTTCTTTCTTTTTCTTTTCTTTTCTTTTCTCTTTTTGGGAGAGAGAGGGGGAGGGAGGGAGAGGGAGAGAGAGGCAGAACGTGCATGTGAGTGGGGTGCCTTCAGAGGCTAGCTGTTATCTAATAACCAGGTGAGCCTGCACGATGTTTGGTACGCTTGGCACTGAGAGGTTACAACTGCACACTACCTTCCTTTAAACGTATTCCACCCTTGGACTTACCCTGGAAGTTCTTTTGTGTCTTGCTACATTCATTTTTGGACATTTTTGTTCATTTTGAAGTGATGAAAGTAACACCACCTTGTCCTGAATTCTTTTTGTGTTTACATAAACAGTTCTTGGCCCTCTATCCGGCCCCACAACAGTCACATCTGCCTTGGCAGCACATTTGAGATATCCATGACCTTGACTATGGTCTGGGTGTGCTAGTCAAAACAATTAATGTTTATGCAAACTTAACATAAACTAAGATAACTGAAATAAGGCGCAAATAAATGTCACGTTACACCTAAAATAATTACTGTTGTGCCAGAAACAAATGTTTCAGATTTACTTTAACCTTTCCCTAGCTTGTAGTTTGAACCTTTAAAAGGCCTATACCTGGGCTGGAGAGATGGCTCAGCGGTTAAGAGCACTGACTGCTCTTCCAAATGTCCTGAGTTGAAATCCCAGCAACCACATGGTGGCTCACAACCATCTGTAATGAGATCTGATGCCTTCTTCGGGAGTGTCTAAAGGTGTCTACAGGTACAAGTACTTACATATAATAAATAAATAAGTCTTTTAAAAACAATTAGGTTTTTCCTCTTTGTGGACCTGGACGTCCTGTATTATGGTGTGTGTTTAATAAACTATTCTTCCTTAACTGAGACTGGTGTACGAATGGTTTGTGTGGGGACTCCCAGGCCCCAACAATGTTACTCTTAATTAAACCTCATGTTTTAACACTGTAAAGTTTTTTTTATATTTAGGCTATATGACAGTTTCAAGCACTGAACTTTTTTTAGGGGGTGGGGTTGTGTTGAAGCAGAGGCAGGATCTCATTATGTAGGCCTGGCTGTTGTCCTGACCATCCTGGAATTCACTATATAGACCAGGCTGGCCTCACACTCAAAGAGATCTGCCTGCCTCTGCCTTTAATCTGCTAAATTCTGGGCTTAAAGCATGGGCCTCCATGCCCACGCAAAGCAAACTCTCTGTGATACAGGGCTCCCAACCAACTCAGACTGTGGGGAACCACAAGTCTCCTCTTCAACCAATAGATAAAGGAGTAGAGAGTCTTGCAGTCTCTCTTAGGTCTACACTACACCCTTCAACACCATGGAAGAAGATTTAGAAGAACAATCTTCTTTACCTCCCCTCCAAAATTTCTGGGACCACAGCTTTCAAAGGAGGTTCTCATAGGAGAGTTGAGACCAGAGAGGCTTCAAGATTTCCATCCGTAAGGTGCCAGTTAGTAGAGAAAGGTGGAAGCCAGGGCTACAAATGGAGCATGTGCAGAAAAAGTCAAGGACATGCAAACTTAAGAGAAGTCCTGCCCTGTGTAAATAACCCATAAAGGCTCAGAACTCATAACTATGTGCCTTCCTAAGGTTCACTTTCCAGTTCACTGGTCCACTGTCACCCCAGGGAGTGTCTTTTTTCCTTCTTTCTTTCTTTCCTTCCTTCATTTTTTTTTATTAAAAATTTTTTTTGATTCTTTGAGAAAGGCTGACCGAGAATTCACTACGTAGGCCAGGCAGGCCTTGAACTCAGAAATAAACCCATTAAAGGGTCCAGACCCTTGTCTAGACTTCCTCCATTTTGAATAAACTGTCTCTAACTCAGGAGGCAGAGACAGGCAGATCTCTGAGTTTGAGGCCAGCCTTGTCTACAGACTGAGATCTGGGACAGCCAGGGCTACAATGAGAAATCTTGTCTTGAGAAACCTAAATAAACAAATGGTCTCTATTTCTTCTTAGTTTTCCTTCTTTCTTTTCTTTTCCTTTTTTTTATTAGAAATTTTCTTTATTTACATTTCAAATGTTATCACCTTTCCTGGTTTCCCCTCCAAAACCTCCCTAACCCATCCCCCCTTCCCCTGCTCACCAACCCATCCACTCCTGCTTCCCTGTCCTGGCATTCCCCTATACTGGGGCATCGACCCTCCTCAGGACCAAGGGCCTCTCCTCCCTTTGATGCCCAACAAGGCCATCCTCTGCTGCATATGCACCTGGAGCCATGGGTCCCTCCATGTGTACTCTGGTTGGTGGTATAGTCCCTGGGAGCTCTGGGGGTACTGGGTGGCTCATATTGTTGTTCCTCCTTTCTTTCTTTTCTTAAAAAGTATATTCAGGAACACCCAGATAAAGAGATACATAGAACAAGGTTTAAAAAGGTTAAAAAAAAAAGTCCTGAGGACAAAATAGTTCTGTCCTCATGGAGCTGGGCAGGCCACCTTCCTACCTGTAGGACAGACCGGAAGTACTATCAGGGTTCCTCATAGCCATTTCATCATGGACGTATGATAAATTATTAACTGGAAGTTTCAAGTGTCCAGTCATACTATGATCTTATGACCAGCTGCTATTAGGAGCCACCAAGAGTTGTCTGATTAAAGGCCAATCAGAACCAGGTTTGGTTCTGATTGGCCTTTACTCCTAGCAGAGGATGCCCCTGAGTTTGCAGCCAGCCTGGTCTACAAAGGGAGTTTCAGGACAGTCAGAGCTTCTACAAAGGGAGTGTCAGAACACTCAGAGCTAGAAAAGGAAACCCTGTCTTGTCGGGTGAGGGGGTGTCAATAAGCATTCCTGAAAAGCAACTGATTAAAACATCCACGACTGGTGCGGGAGCTGCCTCAGGGTTTGAAAGCACGGGTCGTTCTTGCAGGGGACCCTGCACCCACACGGTGGCGCACACCAGGGAATCCAGCGCCCTCTTTGACTATGTTCAGGAAGCAGGCCCACATGGCATAGAGACACACACGCAGGCAAAAACCTGTAAACGTAAAATAATTTTTTTTTTTAAATTTCAATGGTGGGCTGGAGAGATGGCTCAGCGGTTAAGAGGTTAAGAGCACTGACTGCTCTTCCTGAAGGTCCTGAGTTCAAATCCCAGCAACCACATGGTGGCTCACAACCATCTGTAATGAGATCGGATGTCCTCTTCTGGTGTGTCTGAAGGCAGTTACAGTGTATTTATGCATAATAAATAAATAAACCTTTTTAAAAATAAGTCAGTGGCAGCTGGGCCTGCTGACACTACCTTTAATCCCAGTACATACGAGGTAGAGGCAGGAAGATCTCTGTTTGAGGCCAGCCAAGACTACAGAGTCAATTCCCGAACAGCCAGGGCTACACAGAGAAACCCTGTCTTGAAAAACACAAAACAAAAATGGCTGTGAAGAGTTTGGATTGCTGCAGGTCCAGAGCCTAAATACAACTTCTTTGGGGTTGTGTTTAGGTCCCCCAGAAGCAATTCATTACCCACCCTGTGTCAGATCTAACATCCTGATAGCCAGAGAAAAACCTTTGGAATGTATTAACAAAACCTTGATTGCACCAGTGGCGTGGCTAAGAAGTGCTCAGATAACGTCCGAGGCCTGCGGTCGAGATTCCCTGTCTGCAGTAATCGCTTCCGTGTTTCCATCATGTGTCAGGTCCCAACTGCGCTCCACCATCCGGAAGCTGCTTGCGTTCCCCGATTTTGCTTCTCTCTGCTTCCCCTTCCCCATGGAGAGAGAACTTTGGCAGTCTGATCCCAATATACCATTGTTTCTACTCACAGAGTCGTATAGGGTGGTGGTCTCACTGCACCCTTGCTTACACGACCCATTCTTAAATGGTTTTTTGTTGTTGTTTTTGTTTGTTTGTTTGTTTGTTTTTCGAGACAGGGTTTCTCTGTATAGCCCTAGAAACCAGAAATCCACCTGCCTCTGCCTCCCAAATTCTGGGATTAAAGGCGTGCGCCACCACTGCCTGGCTTTTTTTTTTAAGATTTATTATTATATGTAAATACACGTTGCTGTCTTCAGACACACCAGAAGAGGGCATCAGATCCCATTACAGATGGCTGTGAGCCACCATGTGAGCGCCGGGATTTGAACTCAGCTCTTAACCACTGAGCTGTCTCTCCAATCTGTGATCACTCTTTTTCTTTTTTCTTTGTTTTGATTTTGATTTTGGTTTTTAGAGACAGCGTTTCTCATTGTAGTTGTTTCTATCCTGAACCAGATAAAGTGAAAGTTCTGGGTCTAAGCCTCCTAAAAACAGTCTTCATGTACTGTGCTTCCGGGCCCCAGTTTGAATTCTAACTGACTGTGTAATATCCAAATAAATGAAATTGAGGGTACTAGTATACTGCAGTATCTTGTTGTTGTTGTTGTTGTTAAGTGTGTGTGTGCACACACATGCACATGTGTATCATCTGTGTATGGGTGCACATGACTGCAGGTGCCCCACAAAGTCAGAGGCGTCAGGTCTCCTGGAGCTGGAATTACAGGAACTTTTGAACCTTCTGACTTAGGTACTGAAGCTCAGACTCAGGTCCTCCACAGGCTCCTAACTGATGAGCCATCTCTCCAGGCCAACCCCAAGCCTCACCTCTGGATTTTATGTAAAAGATGAACATAACTATATGTAACTAATTCCTAAAGCATATGCGAGACTCTGAAGTGGGCTGGGCCAATGGCTCAGTGGGTAAAACGCTTGCTATACCAGCTTAAGGACCTGAGTTCAGATCCTCACAACCCGAGTGGAGTCTGATAGATAGTAGCACTCACCTGTAAACCCATGCTCTTATGATGAAGTGGGCATCATCTTATGATGAAATTCCCAGCAGCTAGCCTGGCATATGAACAGCGAACAAGAGACCATGAAACAGAATGACAGGCGGTCCACAGACACCCGTGCCATAGTAGACACGTTCTCTAGAACACACACTGTAAAGAGCAGAATCACCTCTAGGTGGAGACATGCCATTGTCTCCTCCCTAAATGTTAATCACTGGGGCAGGTCAGGGACCTGACTGGGGGACTACCCCTAGGCAAGTAAATTAGATAATGTGCTTTTCCTTCCCAGAGTTCCTGCCCCTAGTACAGTCTAAAAGAGGTTCAGCTGTGATGCCCACCTTTGGGGCCTGACTCAGAAAAGTGGAACTGTGGGGTTGTTTTTTTTAATTCTGTCTTTTTCCTTTAGATGCTGGCCAGAGCCCAGGTACTCCCAGTGAACCTTCTGGAATTCCTTACACCTCTTCTAAGGCTCCCACCCCATCTGTGGAAAGACAGTGGGGATGAGAAGGGAACACAAGCCTTACCTGAGAACAGATGGTGGCAGCTGTTTGTTTTGTTTTGTTTTGATATTTTTTCATACTTCTTTACTGCTCTATTGTCTTCTGTAAATCTGTTCTACATCTACTCATGATTTTACTTAAAAGGACCCCAAGGAACAAATTCAGGGTTGCTCTCTTTAACCCAAGGGAGGCAGTCACTAGCCAGCTCTCAGGTGCTCGCTTCAAATTTTGCTCAAAATTGTGTTTTAATTTTTCAAGATACAGTTTTCTCTGTGTAGCCCTGACTGTCCTGGAACTCAGAGATTCATCTAACTCTGCCAACCAAACATCGAGATTAAAGGTTTGTATCACCACTGACTGGCTTGTGGTAGTGGTCTCATTCTTATTCAGTGGGATTCACATTTTCTGGAGGCTCCAGTGAGATAGACCACCCACTCAAATTCTAAAGCTGCACCTTCAGTCTGGGACTCCCGGACTAAAAGGTTGCCTCGGGAGGTGTACACCTTGAGACATTCCAATGCTCTGTCTGAGGCAAGCGTTCGGTTTCATGGATTATCAGGGTGAGCTGTTGTGCTGAGAAAAGCAACATTTATGGAGGCCTCTCCTGGGATACATAATCTGGTCTGTTGGGATCCCAATCTGGGACATGGAAGGAACCCATGATGGAACCCAGATATTCTACCCTCCAGGGCAAAATGTTAGATGTCACATGCCCACCTGAGGTTCTTGGTTTTTTGTTTTTTTGTTTTTGTTTTGTCTTTGTATATCTTGCTTTTGACTTTTACTGTCTCTATTTCATCTCTTGTACTTCCTGTGTTCTGTGTTACTTGGTTTATCTTTATCTATTGTCGAGGATGATGATGAATATCCTATCACCAAGAATCACCTCCAAACATCCTGTGAAACCGAACAGCCCACGTTTGGAAATGACTGCCCCCATCCCCATGCCAGGGCACTTTTGGTTTTCACATAGCCTGGGCAGTAATAAATGTCACGCTCAGTAAACCCAGCCACCCAAATCAGAATGGGAACATCTTAACCTTTGGCGGAAGCAACTTCCAACCCTCGCTATTGGATAAAGGTCTGTATGGTTAGAAATGAGCAAGATGACTAAGTCCTGATTGTTGGCAGAGGGATCCTTTGAGGACCTGTAGCAGAGATTCAGGAACCCCCTCTGAAAACCATTCTGCAGGACTCACAGGAGAAACAATGTCTCCTCCCTCCATATAACCATCTTGACTACCTTCCCCTCCTCACCTCATCCTCCTCCTTCACAACTCTAGTCCCCATCTCCAGCCTCACCCTGCCCCCACAGCCCCCCCCATCTGCTTCAACCTCTACCTTGCCACCTAACTCTTCCCTACCTCCCCTGTCTCCCTTCTCCCTAGGTCTTCTCTGCCTCCCTATGTTTCCCCTCCCCACACCTGCCAGGGGTACCATATGGCTCTCCCGAATCCTCCTCCTTTTCCTCCTCCAACACTGGTTCTGAGCAGTACCTGCTTCTGTCCTCCCTCCCCTATGACTCATCCCTGACAATTGCTTCCTGTTATCCCTTTTCCACTACAGATCTCTCCTCCCTTTAAACACAACACAAATTCCTTAATTTCTCTAAATGATTCTATATTTTTCAATCACCTTCCCACGTAGGATGACTGTCAGCAAATTCTCCATACCCTCCTCACTACCAAAGATAGGGGATGGACGGCCACAAAATCAGCTTAAGCACTCTCCAGAAGAGCTTCAAAGGTTAGACGGTAGAGGCAACTGACCATGCTCTGCCAAGTTGGATATCCCAAGGAGACTATAGTTCAGAGGGAGATAGGAGGTCACTCAGTGAGAACCATCAGGTTCAGGTAGAAGGACGAACCAGGCAGACCAAAAGCCCACTAACCTATCTAAGGTAGCAGGTGTGAAACAGAGCCCGGATGAATCACCTTCAGCTTTTCTGGAATGCCCCTTGGACACCTGTTGGTTATTCACTCCTGTACACCAAGAGGACTTGGTTAACCTGGCCTTTGTTACTCAGTCAACACTTGACATTTGTAGAAAGATACAAAAGATGGATGTGTTTGCAGGAAAGAATGGGACAGAACTATTAGAAATAGGCTAGGAGTTTGACAGCAGAGACAGCAAAAATCTGATGGGGTGTGCCACCACGTGGCTGCACTCTATCCCACTCTCTCTCTCTCTCTTGTTTTTTTTTTTTTCGAGACAGGGTTTCTCTGTAGCCCTGGCTGTCCTGGAACTCACTCTGTAGACCAGGTTGGCCTCGAACTCAGAAATCCTCCTGTCTCTGCCTCCCAAGTGCTGGGATTAAAGGCGTGCGCCACCACCGCCCGGCACTCTCTCTTTTTTTAAAAGATTTATTTAAGCCGAGCAGTGGTAGCACATACCTTTAATCCCAGCACTTGGGAGGCAGAGGCAGGAGGATTTCTGAGTTCGAGGCCAGCCTGGTCTACAGAGTGAGTTCCAGGACAGCCAGGGCTACAGAGAAACCCTGTCTCGAAAAAAAAAAACCAAAAAAAAAAAAAAAGATTTATTTATTTGTTAGTTTTATGTATATGAGTACACTGTAGCTGTACTGATGGTTGTGAGCCATGGTTGCTGGGAATTTGAATTCAGGACCTCTGCTCACTCTGGTACCCGTCCTGCTTGCTCTGGGCCCCCCCCCTCGCTCAAGTCAACCCCACTCACCATATATCTAAGTACACTGTAGCTGTCTTCAGACACCCCAGAAGAGGGCGTCAGATCTCTTTACGGATGATTGTGAGCCACCATGTAGTTGCTGGGATTTGAACTCAGGACCTCTGGAAGAGCAGTCAGTGCTCTTAACCACTGAGCCATCTCTCCAGCCCTCTAACCCACTTTCAACTCTGCCCATGCACCCCATGATAAAAGAGAAAATGTAGTTATGCACAGGTGGTGCAACCTTTAATCCCAGCACTTGGGAGGCAGAGGCAGTCGGATCTCTGAGTTTGAGGATAACCTGGTCTACAGAGTGTGTCCTAGGACAGCCGGCACTACACGCACACACACACACACACACACACACACACACACACACACACCTTTTATATTTAATAATATCCTTAACTGCTTAATGGATGCTTAATGGGCCATTCCTGAACCTCCACGTGGCTACCACATTCCCCTCCAATATTCCTGAATTAATACTTGTTAAATCTATATTTCATCTCTGCTACCCCAGACCCAATTGGGAGAGTGGACCCTGGAGCCGCTACCCTTACTCTTACATGTTGGTGGGCTCTTAAGTCTGATTTCTCTGCTTCCCTGTCATGGCAAATTTGTTCCTTCTCCTTCCCTTCCTTCCTTGTCTGGAAAATAAATCTAAAAGACCCACCTCTGCCTCCCTGCCCAGCCATTGGTCATTGGCAACTTTATTTCCCAATCAGAACCAACTGGGGGCAGGCTGCCTTTAGCATGAGAACACAGCTGTCCAGGAGGAAAACAAGTAGCCTTGCCCCCACAAAGCCAAGTCAGTCTTGGCTATGGAGGTTGGGGCTCCTGACTAGGCCCCCAGGAGCCTATGGTAACTGTCACCATCAGGTCCAACCTGTAAATTTTCTAGTGGACATGGGAGCTACCCATTCAGCATTACAGGAACCCGTAGGACACCTAGGAACAGCCAAACAATGGAAGTACAGAGGGCAACAGGGGATACCAAAGAATATAAATGTACCACTGATCATACTGTTAACCGAGGACAGGGAATTGTGGCGTCCTCTTTTATCATTATTTCTGAATGCCCTTACCCTTTACTGGGACAGGATCTCTTGAACAAGCTTGAGGCAACAATATCATTCTCAGGAGATGCTCCTAGGTTGCAACTGGGGGGCCCTGCTAAGGCTTTAACTATAATCTGCCCAATAAGTGAGGGATATCTGCTCCTCCAAAATCCAGCCCATTCCCTGGAAGGGGAATGGAAAAAGTTGTTGATCTAGGAAAGTCCAGAGGATAATTCTCCTGGCCTGGTCAATCATGTGCCTCCCTTATACTGTAATGTTTGGGGTGATGCCCATTCAAGCCATGCAATACCCATCTGCTCGGAAGCCAGGGAAGGGGTTCAGGATCACATCAGGCATCTCCTCGAAGCAGGCAGACTGACTTTGTGCCAGTTCATCTGGGACACCCCCCTGTTGCCTGTTCAAAAGCCTGGAACTCGAGACTACAGACCAGGACAAGACTAGGAGGAAGTGAACAATGGTCAGATCCTTTGACCTGATTGTTTCAAACCCCTACACTTTGCTCAGTCTCTTACCACCAGGCCACAAAGTTCACACTGCACTGGACTTAAAAGATGCATTCTTTTCCACCACCCCCCTGTCAGAATTAAGTCGGCCTTCTTTGCATTTTGAATGAGCCCACCCTGAGCTGGGGATATCAGAGCAACTAACATGGACCATGCTGCCTCAAGTGTTCCAAAACTCTCCCATCATCTTTGATGGAGCACTCAACCAGGATTTAAATCTCTTCCAAAGTAAGTATCCTGAGCTGTCCTTGCTTTGATCTGTGGGTAATTTATTATTGCCTGCTAGAGATGAGGGCAGTGTGAGAGCCACTCAGGCCTTTTGGAAAGGCTGTTTTGCTATGGCCATAACAGTCCTTTGGAAACACGAACAGGCCTTTAAGAAAGAAGCTCTGGGCCAGCGCCCTATTTTAACTCTTCCTTGTATCTCCAAGTCCTTTCATCTTTATGTCCTTTTAAAGAAAGGGCATTGCTAAGGGAGTCCTGACTCAGACCCTGAGTCCCTTTCCATCCAGAGCAGAAATGGCCTAAGTGGTAGCTAACAAATTAATAATGAAAATTATTCCCTCCCCATATCTCTGGGGTCTGACAATGGCCCAGCCTTCTTGGCCAAGTTATCTCAATTGTTCTTTAAGGCTCTTATAATACATTGGGGACTTTGTTTTCTGTGTCATCCTCAGAGCTCAGGAAAGGCAGAGGATGAATAGGACTTTAAAGGAGATCTTAACTAATTATACTCTTAAGACTGGAGTTAATACCTTACACCTGTCTCAGGGTCCAATGAAAGGCTACCAGAAAATGTTCACCCCTTACAGAATAGTCTTTAGGCAATCGCCTCCCATGATTCCTCAGGTATATGTTGGGTAATTACCAGATTTCCAATCTTGGAGTGCTTAAAAGGATTTCCATTAACCTTGGATAAGATTCTTCCCCATGAGACAGGTGTGGTAGTGCATACCTTCATTCCCAACACACAGGAGACAGAGTTTGGCAGATCTCTGTGAATTCGAGGCCACCCTAGTCTGGATAGTCAGGCTACACACACACACACACACTATTTAGAAAAAACTATCTAGAAAAAAATAAATAATTTTCTCTGTTTCCTGGAACATGACCTACCTCACCCATGACCTTGACGTGTTTTGAGAAGCATCCAAACCCTTCCTAACTGTCCCTAATCGCATGTTTGTTTGTTTTTGAGATTTTTTTCTGTACTTCTTTACCGCTTCATTGTCTTCTGTAAACCTGCTTTGCAACTGCTCATAATTTTACTCCTTAAACGTGCCCTAAGAACTGGACTCAGGGTTGCTCTCTTTAATCTGACTTAGGCAGTCACTGGCCAGCTCTCAGGTCCACCCTAATAAAATTCAACCTTGCTTCCAATTTTGTGGGGAAAAAAAAAAAAAAAGAAAGAAAAGCCGGGGCAGCGGCGGCTGCGGCAGGTCCCGCATAGGAAAACTCTGGCAGGAGGAGCCCGCCTAGGGGGATAGGAGAACACTGGCAGCCCCGCACACGGCACCAGGATGGGGACAGCAGTGGGCACCAAGTACCAGTAGGAGACTGCCTGGCTAGCGGGGAGGGAGGTCCTTGCTCAGAAGGCGGTGCCTTCTGGCATGGGCCTTCCGGGTACCTGTGGAGGAAACTTGGCTGAGAGGAGGCTCGATCCTTTCCTGGTGGCTGGAAACGCTGAGGCCTCCTTGTTCTTACGCGGTGGGTTTTGATATGAAGAGACAGTTCATAGTTTCAATGTTTTATTATAAAAGGTAGGAAGAGAAAGGGAGATAAAAAGGTAAAGAGAGAAAGAGAAGATAGAGGGATGGCCATGACCACGTGGAAAGAGGGGAAAGCATAGAGAGAGGGGGAAACAGAGAAAGCGGGACAAGAGAGGACAGAGAGAGATAAGAGGCCAGAGAGAGAGCGGAGGGGCAAGAAGCCTTCTTTTATCGTAGGCTGTCTGGGTTGCCTGGCAACGGTAACGAAGGAGTGGGGAAGGCTTGGCTGTAGCTAGGTGACTGTAGGGGTGGAGTCCAATGAGAGCGCTAGGGGCCTGGGGCGTGTCCCTACATACGTGACTGATGGCCACAGGATTACGGAGTTGAGGAGTCAGCAGTCTGGGAGCATAGCTCACGGGTTCCGTCCCTTGTAGAATGTTCTACTGGGTCTCTGGAGTGGCCTTGCTCAATCAGGCTACAGACTGCCTCACACCACGGTCCCACACAATTGGACCCAAAATTATGGTAATGGTCTTATTCTGCCCCTGGTGAAATTAACAGTACCCTAGAAATGAGGGGTCCAGTCCTCCACCTGTCTCCCAGAGATCATGCCTGCTACCCGGCAGTGTAGCTGTCCTGAAATTGGCACACTTAACTCACAAGAGGCGAGGTAGAGACATCTGCCGACAGAGCGATGTTCCCTCTGATGCTGATCAGAAAGCCAAGGCAGGTTCAGAGTTCCAGTTCTTTGGTCAAGGACAGGGAGAAGAACAAGTTCTGAGTGCAGATTGAAGAGAAAAAAGGCAGGAAAAAGTAGTCTGACCTCAACAGACAAAACTGCTCATTAGCTCACACCACAGACTGGAGGTTGGGGGTGGGGTGGCGCTGGCTGGGACCTTTTATAGGGATGGGTGAGGGGCTTGGGAATGAGGAGGTAGGGGCTACGGCAGAGAGTGTGTGCAGATCACAATGGTCTCTTCTTCTTGGAACTGTTGCTCTAGCAGGACAGACTGTCTTGGGCTACTGGACTGCCTCAGTAAACAGTCCTTTGTCTCTATTGCGGCTGACTGTTAATGGTTGAACAAGGTCAACTGTAATCTCATAGGAATCCTGTTTTTTATGACCAAGACAATCTGTCAAGGGCAAGGCAGCCCAGTGAGGCAGCTGGAGGAGATTGTCCTGTATTGAATAAACTTATTTATTTAATATAAAAAAGAAAAAAAGTCAAAGAAGAGAGACTACAATAGGAGAATCCAGAGTTTAAGGCCAAGCAAGCCCTTAGGTCCATGTTGTGCACAACTGTCCTCCAAGCTAAACCAACGCCATCTTGGAGAGTTCTCTTGCAAAAGCATTGGCTCATCTGGGGATGTGGCTATATTGGGAAGGGCATTTATTGAAGGATTCTAACTGGAAATAGGAAATTAAGAGGGGCATAGAGGGGCAGGAGATCTTCTGGCTATACATCTGCTTCCTCCCATCTGACTTACAGAACTCTGTCTTAATTGCGTGTGTCCTCAGAGAGGCAGTATCTGTACAGCTACAGGGAAGCCCTCATCCTTGCTGGATAAAGACTCAGTTCTGCCTCATGGGTCCTCAGGAACCCTTCATCTATGCTCTGGAAGGAAGACCAATAAACTCACTGGTTCCCCCAGAGTACATGTTGTCAGAATCATGCCTCAGTTTGTCATTGAACCCTTAGGAGAAGGGGTAGGCCTTTCCTGTGTTTCCCCTAAGGAAGGAATTTTTGCAACACCCATCCCCAAAAGGCAAAGCATCAAAAATAACAAAGTGCTGGGGGGGGGTAGTTGTGGGTTTTTTGTTTGTTTGTTTGTTTTGTTGTGCTTGAGATAATAGCCTGGCTTGGCTGATCTCCAACTCAGTATGAACCCAAGTATGACCTTGAGATTTTGCTTCTGGTGCTAAGGTCACCAAATTCCTTTATGTGATCCCATATTCCCAGTCCTGGGGAAAGATCTTCATAAACATTAAATCCATCTAAATCCAAAGAATTACCCATATCCATCCTAACTCCTAACAAACTCTATATTAAGGACACAGCAGGGTAGAGATAGAGGACAGAGACAGGGAAGGCAGACTGTGTACAGTGGCTCATGCCCACAATCCTAGCACTTGGGAAGCTGAAACTGATGTAGGAACATTTCTGTGGGTTGGGGGTCAAACTAGGCCACACAGCAGGTTCAAGCCCAACCTGGGCTCCATGAAGCAAAATGGAGGGCCAACAGGGCGGCTTAGTGGGCAAGGCACTTGTTATCCAACCTGAGGATCTAGATTTGATCTCTGGAACCCACCTGGTAGAAAGAGAGGACCAACTCCTGCAAATTGTCCTCTGACTCCACGTGCATGCCATGACACTTGAACGGTGTGCCTACTTGTGCATGCGCACGCACACACTCCACCCAGACAAGTGCACATGCACTAAATAAATGCAATAAAAATAAATTAATTTAAAAGATGAGGAGGAAAATTTAATTTCCTTTTAATTTCCCATTTCTATTCTGAAGTCTCCAAGAAATGATCTTTCCAATAGAACTCAGAAGTCTTGGCCCAGTTTAACCAGGAAAAGACACCTCAGGGTTCTCCTATACATAGGCTAACCTCTCTGGGAAACATTTGTTAACCATGAGTTACACTTGTTAGGCAAAGAGTCCATGGGAAGAACATGCCTTCCCCAAGCACACAGAAGCCTCTGGATGATAAGATGTGTGGTTGCCATATGGTTCTGTGACTCGAGCAATGATCTACCTTCACTGAGCACTAATTCCTCATCCTTAAAATACATAGGATGTGTTTCTCATGTGTTATGATGAGCATTACTTCCTCACATGTCTGAAAACACTGCTCCAGCAATGGGAAGCCATTGGTTCAACCTGCTTTAAACCCTCGCATGGTGGTTTGAATGAGAATGGCCGCCATGGACTCATAGAGATTCTCACGCTTAGACCTCAGTTGATGAAGTGTTTGGAAAGGATTAGGGGGTGTGGCCTTTTTGAATGATGTATGTCACTGGGAGCAGACCTCAAGGTTTCAAAAGCCCGAGCCATGTTGAGTGTCTTTCTGCTTGCTGCCTGTGGGTTAGTTCTCAGCTCCTGTGCTAACCCCATGCTGTCACTGTGCCGCTGGGTATCCTGCCGCTGGGCCTCCGCTATGGTGACCATAGACTCACCCTCTGAAACTGCAAGCATGGCCCCAGTCAAATGCTGTCTTTCATAAAAGTCACCTTGGTCATGGTGTCTTCCCACAGAATGTGGAACCTTTAAGACCCCTTGGGTTTGTTTTCCTGTTTTCAGGGCTGGAGGTTGAACCGGGCTCTAGGGCATGCAGGAAAGGTTGAGCCAGACCCTGAGCCCCAATTGTATTCTGTAATT